>CM059205.1:31172007-31904507 GCA_030347435.1 Clarias fuscus
TTACAGCTCATGAAGATAAAAAATCCAGTATCCTAAAATTAGTCTTAGTAATTAAAAATTTCTTAAGATCAATCAAATAATTATTTGCAATACAATAATGATAAAAAAAATATAAAAAAAACTGTGTTAATTCATGCACTCAGTACTTGGTTGGGGCTCCTTTGGCACAAATTCTTGCATCAATGCAGATGTCATGAAGGCGATCAGCCTGGGGAACTGCTAAGGTGTTATTACTAGACTAGGTTGTTTGATAGCAACCTTTAGCTCATCTGTACTGTTGAGGAAGGTGTTTAACATCTTCTTCACAATGACCCATGGATTGTGCCATAGATCCATAGACTTGATTCTGAGTTTGTGCAAAATGAGTGTATACAGGCACCTTCATACATTATACATAATATTGCACGTTTTATTGGATGCTCTCTTAATTTTATGCTCTGAACGTGAACGTTATATACAGAACTTGAGGCATGAAGGGTAATGTCTGAAAATAAGGACATTTTTTTTGGCCCAAAGTCTCACTACAACCGTTTTTTTTTTTATATAAAAATTATATCTTAAATATGTCAGCATGCAGCAGCAACTTTATTATTAAATTAACAGAAATTATCAAACCAAAGACATTTTATATTAAAACATTTCTATAGTCCTTTCTATTTCAATTATATGTTTAATCATCACTATTTTCTTTACAATATCACTTTGTTAATTTTGTCATTACTTCTATCTACGTTTAATACGAGGATTTTTGACTGCCAAATGTTGCTGAATCAGGACCGAGATGAGGAAAAAACTATAATGACTCAATAAATGTGCTTAAAACTCAATAACGACTTGATTACGGCACTTAAGAATAGATACCGTTGCATTAGCATCAGGTGGTGCCAGCTGAAATTTTTGAACATGCTCCAAATTTCCTCCTGACTTAACAACACAAACAAGCACAATCGAATCCACATTGAGGTTATAAGGAGCTGTTACCTCTACCTCCTCCAGAGCTCTCCACAGGTTGTAACAAATTTGCAGGTTATTTGTAAAAAGAAATATGTACATTTACCTTTAAAGAAGAAAAAAAAGATTTGAATATGTTTTTGTAATTGTCCAAAATTATCCAAAAGAGAATTTTGCATAGTTGATCCCCTTTAGGTGGTTAATAGGACTGTGTGTTTTATCTTATCAAATGATAAATCAGTGTTTGTTCCCAACTAGGAAAGAGCAGTGACGGACCTGACGACATGTTCTCAGAACTGAAGCGGGTCATGGAGAAAAGTAAGATGAGCTAAAGTGAAGTATTTCGACAACAGTTTTTGACAGTAAATTTTTCTGTAAATATCTTTAAATCAAATCAAATTCAGATTTTATTTGTCACATACACAACCATCCACAGTATGATATACAGTGAAATGCTTGCGCGACTGCTCATGACCTAATAAGAAAAGATGAGATAAAAAGAATGTAAAGTATAAAAACTGCAAATATAATTACAATAAAATAAAGTATAATATAGGTATGTAAAGTGTTAACTTGTTAAAGTAAATTATGTAAAATATGTAGAGAGCAGCAGTATGGGTGGTCATGGAGTGTGAAATGAAATTAAGTGTGTGTGACAGCATTTACTACATTTATTTTACAACATTCAGTAACATGGCAGACGTTTTATAGAGACAGAAATCACATCAGGTACATAAACACAATAAAGCCACTTGGATATTGGACATTATTTAGATGTATTTTAATAATAATTTTACTATTATCACCATTTCTGAATTTTACAAACCAAAGAGGGCCAAAAGGTGTCTGAAGTCAACTAGTGACGATTTTAGCTCTGAAATATATATTTTTTTTTTTTTTTTTAAAGACCAGGGCTATTTTATATTTCAACTGTATTATGTCCAAAAGACAATTTTGAACACAGAATTAAAATGTACTTGGTGAGCTGGATTACAACCTTGCATTTGATCATGCTGTGTAAATAATTTGTTTCTGTTTGTCTAAAACAAATACTTACCCAACAAATTGATTTCATTCTTTTTTTTTTACAAAAGCATTGAATAATAGATACATGATTAATAACTAAATAATGTTTAATTTTATTATTTATATATTTTTTGCATATAACCATGAAGAGAATCAAATGTCTTCACCCAAGAACTGATGAAAGAGCCGAAGAACATCGTAAATACAATTGTTTTGAAGCAGACTGTATTTTCTAAAGAGGTTCTGTTGTGCTTAAGACAAATTTAAGTATTGTACAACCTTTCAGGGATTGATAAAGAGAAACAGGAAGGTAAATTTATTTTTAAAAAATTATGGCTCAGAATTAGATTTGGCTTTATCCAAGTTAAGTTGTGGGATTTCATTCCCTGCATCAGTATAACACACAAGCTGGCAGTGTTAATTACTAGGTGTTCACTAGTATATTTTAATACTGAAAAAAAAAAACAGAAAAAAAAAACATTTTTTATGGGTTTTTTTTCTCTTAGATTTGTGCATTGGTTTATTCAAGTTAAGATTCCTTAACTTGATTTTTTGTTTTGTTTTTGTTTACAACAAACTACAGTTACCCTTGGATTATGAGCATAATTCTTGTTCTGGAAGAGTGCTTATATATCAGAGCACTTGTATGTAAAAAGCAAATTTCCCCATAAGTAAAACATACCAAAAAATATCCATATAAAAATTATTAATATAAAGTAAAAATAAAACCTAGTAGAATTGTAGCTGTAATGATTGAGGCCAGAGAGAGGAAGGAAAGAGGAGGGCCCTACTGTGTAGAACGACTTCTGCACACACGCGCACGCACACCAGTTTGCCGACAGAGACTCTCACTCACAACAAACAAACAAACAAAATATAAAGTGCTTTACTTTGTTTCAAACATGTGATCAGTGTTATAGTAAAGAGTATATGCACGGCATGTATGTTGACTATATGAGTAACGCATGCTCAGTGAGACCAAACAACGGGTTGCTCATATTTCAAGACCTTGCTCGTTTCCCGAATTAAAATTAATCTGTATACAGTCTTGCAAAACTCTTGCAGACAAAGGTATTAACAATCCAATATTTTACTGTATTTATCTATCATAACTTAGTATTTTTGTAAAATGTAATTATTTTTTAAATAAATAAATACATAATAATACATTTGCATCATTCAGAGATCACTAGTTTGATTCCCTGGGTGATGCTTTAGCCTCGTGCAGCCAGGGGAGCCTGGAGAGAGCTGATTGGCCGAGCTCTCCCAGATGGGTGAGATGGAAGGAACTGTTTACTATGACTATATACATGCTTTTAGAAAAGCTTTAGAATAATCATGCTTTGCAAAAATTCTTATACTATTTCTATGATTGTGCTTTACATTTTTATGGTTGTACTTTTAAGTCTATATAAATTCTTTTAGAAAAGCTTTAAATAACAATTACGCTTTGCAAATAATTTAACGGTATTTTTATTATTATGTTTTACATTTTTATGATTGTACTTTCATTTTTTCACTTCTGTTTTATTATTCAGTTCTATTATTATCCAAACTATATACTTAGTATTTTAGACTATGCAATTAATTATAAACTTGGGTTCATTATAAAGTCTGAATTACATCTCCAACAAATGATAAAATGTAAAGGTATACATAATTTTTCTATATATTTTTTCACTTAATTTGTTTAATTTAACATTGCTCAATAATCTTTTAATGCATACATTAATAATTTTAGTTTTCAAGTAATTTAAACAGTACATAATGAATCCAAGCTTGTTTTTGTAAGCATATTGTCTGCTCTTAGTGAAAAATATATTAAAAAAAAAAAAAGAGCAGGTCACATGTTCCGTTCTTCTTTTCATTATTAAAGATGATTGAGGTTTAATCAGTGCTAGTTGGCTGAATGTAAAATCCACTTCATATGCACGTCTGGAAGTGACTTATTTTGCTTTTGCAATAGAACGCCCATTTTTGTCAAGTGGACAATTTACACAGCAGGACAAAATCAGAGTGATAAATGACAATGTTTTGTTTTTTGCATTACAAATAAATGTTTTAACCCTCAGCTTCTGAAATTGCCATTAAAAATACTACAATACCCCGAATCCTTGTTTTCTTACAGCCAGCTTTGTTTTATGATGTTTGAATTGTAGCAAGAATTTCCCATAATCAAAACAAGACCTTGGAGAGAATTTAGTATGTCTTTGGACAGAAATAAATGTTGTGATATAAAAACAAGGCAATAATGCTATAATCAAAGACAAAAAGGCAGCCTAATTAAATATTAGAGTGTGAATTAAGTAATTAACGTTTTTTAGTTATTGTGGAGAAAATTCAGTAAAGAGTTTTAAGTCAAAAGAGGATCCAGATGAGCGAAAGCAAAAAGGTTTATTTCTGTGCAGGATGTCTCAGTTACACACAAACAGAGAGCGTGGTAGCTCAGGTAGCTAAGGTTGTTGGTTTGGCGATCTGAGGATAAGAATCGAGCCCAGTCATCGGTGGTTTGCCACACCCCATAGTACCCAGCCACTGCATGCTTGATGGTCCGTTGTGGCAACCCCTTGACGGGAGCAGCTGAAAGACTAAAAAACATTTGTGATCCTACAGAAGACAAATTGCACACCTAAATTTAGGCATTTGGCAGACGCTCTTATCTAGAGCAACTTTAAAGGTTCCGTCACTGGCAAGATACTTACACCGGGTTTGTAGGTGGCTAACTAAGTGCCATCAGTCAAACACAGCTGAAAAGGGGATTTTTGTTTTAATAGGTGGGGTGATTAGTCCAAGTATTTTAGGAACAAATACGTCTTGAGTCGTCATCTAAAGATTATCAAAGACTCAGCTGTATGGACAACTACTGGAAGTTCATTCCACCACCTAGGTGCCAGAACAGAAAAAGAGTCCGAATGAATTTTTTCCTTGATCCCTGAGAGATGGTGGACCAGCTGAGCAGTGCTAGAGGATCAGAGGGAATGTGCGATGTGATTAGAGCTGAAAAGTAAGTGGGTGCTGGGCCATTTTTAGCTTTGTAGGCAAGCATCAGGGTTTTGAATTTGATGTGGGCAGCTACAGGAGGCCAGTGCAGGGAAAGAAAAAGTGGGTTGGTGTGGAAGAATTTGGGAAGGTTGAAAGCGAGACTGCATTCTGGATCAGCTGCAGAGGACGAATTGCGGACAGAGGCAGGCCTTCCAGGAGTGAGTTTCAGAAGTCCAGTTTTTAAATAACAAGGGGCTGAACAAGCACCTGAGTCACCAGGGTTGAACAGCTGTTTTTTACTAAGATTGAGCTTCAGGTGATTAGTTGCCATACAGGATGAAATGTCTGCTGAGACCCAAACATGCTGAGATCCAGGTGGAAACCTGAGTGTCTAAGGAATGAAATGAGAGAATAAGTTGTTTGTTATCTGCATATAAATGGTATGAAAAGCTGTTATTGAGTGATATGATCTTACCAAGAGGCCGGGTGTAGAAGGAGAACAGAAGAGAACCAAGTAATGAACCTTGTGGTGCACCAGTAGAGAGTCTGCGTGGGGCAGATGTGGATCCCCTCCACGTCACCTTATATGACCCTATCTTCTAGGTAAGAAGCAAACTATTACCATGCTGTTCCAGATATTCCAAGGCTTGTAATAAGAGATAGTAGAATCTTGTGGTTTAGTGTGGCAAATGCAGCTGACACAGTCCAGGAGGATGAGGACAGATGTTAGTTTAATTGATTTAGCAGCAAGGAGCTTCTCAGTGACTGACAGATTGGATTGGTTGAAATTATTAAGGTTGTCCTGTGAGAGGTAGATATTTGGTTGTGAACAGTCCTTTCAAGAATTTTGGAAATAAAAGAGAGAAGTGATACAGGGTGATAATTGCTGACGTCTGTTGGTTTCAGGTAGGGTCACTTGAGGATAGGAATAGCCCTTGCCTTTTTAAAAGCTGCAGGAACATGACCAGATGATGTGGAATAGTGTATGATGGTTGTGATGAAGGGAAGGAGGTCTTGTGAGGGCCTGGAGCATTGTGGAAGGGACCTACCTTTTGACATGTGCAGTTTTAAGGATTTTAAATATTATTTCACATTCTTGTTATATTTTAATGTCATCTTTAACATGCAAATTCATTTGAATGTGTGTTCAACAAAAAAAGTAATTAATTTTTATAAATAGTTTTATTTAATCAACACTAATGGAGTCACATCAAGTGCTATTTTTCTAATATGTTTTTTGAGAGCAAGTAAATGTAAACTTGTTCACATCTAATGTACTACATTAATAATGTATTACAGTACTTTTTCATGACTAATTGACTGAACACAAATAATCAGAAAATTCAACAAACAATTCAAGCCAGAAACTGTAGGATCACAAGCTTTAATACAGACACTAATTGTTGGATTAACACTGGAATCACGAAACAGTGACACAAACTTCAAAATTAAAGTCCCCAAACACACTTAACATATACAAGTTCAAGAAGTAGCGTACACTCCAGGGGTCACTCCTAACATAACCTCCCTATAGGCACTACTCTGGTACACCAAACAGGTGGACAAGGTACCAGAACTGAGCATGCGCCTTGGGCCAAAAGTGAGCTAGAACTGGGCACAGGTACAGAACCTGAGCTGGGCATGATGACAGTACTTGGACTGGGCCTTAGCATAAAGCTAGGTACGAGGCTATATCTGGGCACAGGATTTGAGCTTTAAAAGTAAGCATTGTTTTAAACTGGTATTTCTACGCCTGGGAAGCCGCTGAAGCACAACTCACGAAGTGGTAGAAGCATGGGATACTCCAAACGAGGTGGTGGCAGCAGCATGATATCAACAAAGTCAGGCAGTGGTAACAGGGATGTGTACCTAAAGCTGTGCAAGTAGACAGTTCAGTACCAAAGGACACCGCTGGATTCGCCTGGGATGGTGCATCGTCTAGCTGATTTACTGCACTGTACAATTTCAGTAGGACAGAGCATGGCTCAGGCAGACCATATCACAGAACAGTCCATGATTCAGACATCTTAAAGCATGGAACACGCAGCATGGCTTCCCTGAAGTCAGACAGTGGAATAAATTCTACATCTGTGAAACTGCGGTTTAGTCCAGGATCAAATCCTGGCAGAGGAGCAAGCCCAGCTTCCTTTTTGCCTGTTGATGCCATCAGTGAGGCATGGTGAGGCAGGGCTCACAGGGTATCTGAAAACGTTAAGCAGTCAGGACTCTCAGAGCCATCAGGTCTTTAAGGCTTTAGAGCCACCAGGAAACAGAGTTAAGCTCTCAGGATGCAAATTAGAGCTATCAGAAAAGAGAACAAAACTCTTAGGACACAGGGCAGGGTTAGCATGGCTATTAGACCTAGGAAGAAACAGAGTAGTGCTCACAGAAAACATAAGCTAACAGGAGCTAACAGGAAGTATAATCAATAAAGAGCTATAAATGCAGGAATATTGAAATACTGCTGCAGTAGTAATATTAGTTAATATTAAATCGCTACTAAAGTATATATAGTAGTTATAAACTAAAAGTCATAAAATATACAGGTAAAATGTAAATATATTGCATTATACAGCATTATTTTTGCAGTATTACTGCAATATTAAGGTGGTGATAAAAATGTGTAAGTGGTGCAAGCAAAAATAGACACCCCAATTTTGATTTGCACAAAAGAAGAACTGTGTGCAGTAATGTTGCCAAAACAACTCATGGAAGAGCATATACATGATGCATTTGGATATGTCACGGGACGGAGCAGAACAGTGTAAATCCAGGCGCAAATGAATGATCGCAGTGTTAAACGGGAGCGCAGTTGGAAAGCGAAAGCTAGGGCCAAACACATGCGCTTTGTAAATGTGAACAGCGGAGAATCAGTCAGTGTAGCGTCTGAGCCAAATCGCAAAATAAGAGCCGTAACTAAAAAATGAAGCATTAGATCGGTAACCGGGAAATCTAGGCAGCGAAGCGTTGATGCAAAAAAAACCTAAAATAAAAACATTCTCTTGAGAGAATCGAGGCAAAAACACATGATAATCCAGCGATTTAAGCAGCACACAGCACGTTCTTATATGATGGAGTAATCAGCTGGAAATTAGAGACAGATGTGCAAACGTGGGGAAATGGGGGCGTGGGAAAGGACACAGACGGGCTAGGGAAAACATGAGCACAAAGGGAAAAGTCCAGCGTGGGAAAAAAAAACGGTCAGTTGGCATGAATCATGACAGGGTATCGATAAGCAACATTTGGACTGAAACTCTAAGGAAGATGAAAGTTTCTTGAAGAAAATGATTAATGGTGGCGAGACATGGATTCCTTACTACAAGCCTGAGAGTAAATGCCAGGGAATAAAATTTAAACATCCTAAATTGCCAAGCAAGAAAAAGTTAAAAAGTCAACCGTTAGCTGGAAAATTTATGCTTGCAGGTTTCTAGCATTCTGCAGGGCCAGTATTGGAACATTAGCAGAAAAAGTGTTCAATAATCAACAGTGCTTGTTACAGTGAGACGCTTATTGAAGAGCTGAAGCCTAAACTTTGCTTTAAACTTAGAGGACTGCTATCTAAGTGCGCTGTGATCTTGCTTGAAAATGCACATCTGAAAGCAGCCTCAGGAGCATGAAGATTCATTTCTGATAAATACAGTGGTGCAGTCTTGACTCACAGCTCATCCTTAAACATTTTAATGAGAATACAAAAGCTTGTGTGTGTGTGTCTCTCTCTCTCTCTCTCTCTCTGGGTGAGAGCTATTATCGACCAATGGAGAAAATTTAGAACAGTGGTAAACCTTCCCACAACTGACCAGCCTATCAAAATTACTCATCCATAAATGAACCCACAACACCTAAAGCACTGCAAGCCTCACAAATATTCATGATTCAACAAGAAGAAAGAGACTTGGCAAAAAAGGGGCATTCATGGGAAAGTTGTAAGGCAAAAGCCACTGCTGACCAAAAAAAGAACACAAAGGCTCATCTAACCTTTTTCTGAAAAATATCTTTATTATTCCTATATATATATATATATACACAAAAGACTTTGGGCAAATAGTCTTCGGACTGATGAGACAAGTTTAACTTTTTGAATGATGTGTGTCCTGTTACATCTGATGAAAAAACTAACAGTATTTCATAAAAAGAACATCATACCAACTGTCAAACATGGTAGTGGAAGTGTGATGGTCTTGGCAGCTTCAGGACCGGAATGACTTACCTATAATTGATGGAACCATGAATCCTCCACTCTACCAGAAAATCCTGAAGTAAAGTGTCCAGCCATCATTTTGTGATCTCAAGCTCAAGTGCACTTGGTTCATGAATGTAGTCAAAAAAGAAAATTAAGGTTATGTCAAGACTTAAATCTGATTGCGTTTCATGCTTGAAACCCTTCAATTGGGCTGAATAAAAAAAAAAAATTCTGCAAAGAAGAGTGTTCCAAACTTTCTGAACAGTGATGTTAATGACTCATTGCCAGTAATTGCAAATGCTTTGCTGTAGTTGCCGCACAACCATTTATTAAGTTTAGGATGCAATTACTTTATCACATAGGGACAGGTAGGTCTGGACAGCTTTTTTCCCCCTTAATAAATGAAATTGTTGAAAAACTGCATTTTGTATTTTCTCAGGTCATCTGTAATATTAAAATTGATTGGATGATCCCTTTGGAGTCGGCGGACCCGCGGGCGGGACCAAGTGCATTTTTTTCTGGTAACCAAAGAAACTTTGGTAAAAAGAACTTAAAACGCTCTGTCATTTTTGATCATATATATAAGTGTAGTACATCATTCAAATCTGCAAAGGGTCTACTTTTATTTATGTGTATTGACTATATGAACAAAACATTGTGCTTTTGTAAAATAAAGAAAATAAACGGTGCGCTTTCAGCCGTCTCAGTCTCCGTGAATATCTTTCTGAAACCCGTCAATAAAATTAACTGAAACTCTGCGAATACTTCACACACCGACGTGAGAAATACATCTATATTGTAGGATTACAAATTTATAAAATGTTAAATCTAGGTTCCAACAGAATAGTATATAAACTGAAAAGTTATGTACATTGGGTTTAACATTTTGAGGTAAAGATTATGACATTCTAAGGTCATCAAGTCCCGGTTAACCCAGGTGTCTGAGACATTAACCTTTTGTCTTCATGTACTTCCTGACCTACTGGGTAGGGTCCCAAGGTAAATGTGAATGCTAATCTCAAGGCCAGGCTGTGCCTTTGTCTCTATGATAATGTGAAGGTCTGGGCGATGCTGTCAGGCTGATTAGATTAGCACCTATGCATTTGAAAGGCACTGTTATGCTGATGACATCAGGGCTGGGGAACTTCCGGTACCAGGCTGATTCCTGTACTACACTATGCTTTGTTTAGATTGTCTCCACCTCTTTGTATCCTCTCCCTTGTAAAGTATAAACTCTCCAGAACGGAGTCATCATAATTTTGAGACTTGGATGACTGCAGCGATGCGCGGCGAGTTTCTCAATAAAGAGTAACTTCTGCTGGAAAGATATCCCAACGTCTCCTGGTCTCTGATTCAACAAAGGAAGACAAGTTCACAACAATATAAAGCTTAAAGGGTCTACTTTTAAAACAAAGAAAGTTAAATAAAAAAGAAATATTCTCATTTTATGTAATCCGTATGAATCTGAGGAGAGGCACAGTCTTTCCGTCGCACTTCATTATCTGATAATGACCGGAGGCAGGACACGCCCACATGCTATTCACAGGGAAAACAGCTGTAGAAGCACGTTACATACAAGACCACGCCCCCTGCACGCGCACACACAAACCACACACACATACACAGATTCAGTGAGTTTCCTGCACGTGTGTAGAAGATGTGACGCGCTGTACAGGTTTCTGAAGCTCTACAGAATGTTCTAGACGGTGGGAGGAGTTTATCTTTTCTTCAGAACAACACTGAAACTCCGACAGAAAACGGGTGTATTTTAAAGAGTTATTTGACTCCAGCAAGCTGCTACCATGGGTGAGTTATTAAGTCTCATATAATCATTATTGTGATAATATAAATCACATATTATTTTATTTTTACATACATAGTTTAGGGTAGCTTGTAGAAAACACTGCTATTCGGGCTACCATACTGCCTTGTGTAGCTTAGCACAAACCTGCTAGCTCCCGGTGGCTGAAGCTAATGAATTATGTAATGGTTGTCAGTATCAGCTGTGGTGTAAATATTCCGATTTATTTTACCCAGTTTTGGATACATTTAGCTTAGGGTAGCTATTTGGTTTTTGGTTAGCTTATGACACTGCTATGATGTTATTTAGCACAAACACTTTAGCTCCCGGTGGCTAAAATACTGCCTCATGTAGCTTATTGATATTCAGATATGAGAATAAAAATCCCCCCCGCTTTTTTATTTGTTGTATGACATTACAAAAGCTTATGTTGTCTTTATGCATGGTCATTGATGACGATGACATACAGTAATTTATTTTATTGTGTTATCATGCTCATGTTGTATTTTTCTTTTTTTAATAAACAGTGAAAGTGATCAGCCACCTGTTTGATAGAAAGCAAGGGCTTTGGATTCTGGATGGAAGCGGTCTGGATTTTGGTCATTTTAAAGTGGATGGACACACAATAAGCATCTGTCTGTACCTGTGACTGTGTACAACCAGCACATGGACTGACCTCTGGTTACAGAAGTGTTGCTCCAGGTAGTGAGAATGTCTGTATGCAGTGTAAAGCAGTGTATGGTAAGAAGCAAAAACACCATGGAAATGCCAGGTATGTAATGTTCACTTATGTTTTCAGTTAAACAGGAACTGCTTTTTGAAAGTGGCACAAAGATGTATGACTGTGGTGTAAGAGTGGACTAAACACCCTTTTTTTATTTTATTTTGCATGGCCATAGTTATGCCATATTGTACCTTCTGTGTATAAAGTGATCTGTGTCTGTCCCTCTCCATTCAATCCTGTGATTGCCTCAAAAGGTTGTGCAACAAACTATTAAGTTAGGGGTACCATCATTTTTGTCCAGGCCTGTTCCATGAGTTCATTTTTTAAAATAATTCCGTTGAAGCATGGTTGCAAAGCAATGTCTGACTTTCATTGGTTACCATTAATAGAATTCTTATTTATTATTACTTTTGTCAGATTAAAGTTATTTCTGTGACCATTGTGAGTTTTTCTTTCATTGACCGAAGGGTACCAACAATTTTGTCCACGTGTGTAGTTTCATGTATCCTAGATTATTCAAATACATTCTTGATTCTTTATAAAGAACTGTTGTCTTGGTCATGTATTTTAATGTTTAAACATTTGCCCAGATCTTACGTTATCTTGCTCATAATTGCCAGATACCGTATTATCCTCGTTGGCCGCGGGATAAACAGGATTGGTAAAATGCGCTCAATTGTGCTATACGGTGGAGGATAGATGGTATATAAATTGTATGGTATGGATTTTAATTCAGTTAATCAAATTAATCCGAATTGTTAACGATTTGATTCACCTCTGACCCAGAGCTACAGTAGGTACTCAACCGGAATAATGGTTTTACCACCATTTGGGTTTGTGCGTTTGCTGGCTTTTACCACTGAGTGGCGCTATATAACTATAGACGGACGCCTCAGGCATTAATTAATTCCCTCAAGGATTAATGAGCCGCAGCTCCTTTAGAGCTGCATGTAGTAATGAATAAAATCAAGTGTAACATTGTAGTTAAACAAATTCATAATCACAGTACTAAAATTACAGTACAAATGTAGAAATTAAAATTAAATGAACTCGTATTAGGATCGAATTTAAGCAAAGTAAACTTTAACACAGTGACCCTTTAGAGTTTATCATGTGTAATTAGGAAAGCTACGCATGTAGGTTTTTGGGTCATCTAATATTTTGTGTTCTTTAAATTTGTAGTAGATTTATTATCTGAAATAAATAAACCTGAATGACCATACAATTAATACATTGTCAGGATGTGCTACTGCGTCAGCAGATGTCGTTGTTATTCAGCCCTGCTTGTGTTTTTGCGCTATTATCAGAATGAAATGCAGTAGGCTGTTATGATCATCATAATTTTCTTTAATAAATAATGACCCCCATTGCACTGTACTACCGCTGGCAAAACCTTATGAAATACAAGTGAAACATTAAACGAATTTTCAATCACAGTACAAAAATTACAGTACAAATTTAGAATTTACATTAAATATGGGCGTTTCTTATTTAAGCAAAGTAAATGTATACCTTTATATGCAGCCTTTAGATTATATCATGTGTAACACTAGTGTATAGCCAGAAAACAGACTGGGTATGCATCAGGAAAATCTCTGTTTCTTCCATCCCAGGAATTAAAAACAGTAACAATGTCAATTTTATAGTCTGGATTTGAAATTTACACAAATTTAAAAAGAGGCCTGAAGCACTGCAGGTCTTCAGAAGACCCTCAGATCCAAGAGGGTCTTAAAGTCGGGAGGGGTGCATTTTAGTTTCTCTGAATGTATAGGTGAGAACCGCTGATTCACACCTGGGGAGGGGTAAATTATTTGCATTTGAATGTTGTCTGACGTTGTAAAGCACACACAGTAAGACTAAAACAACAACAACCTACAATAAATAGGAATAAGAGGCCCTGATTATACTGCATAAGTACTATTTAGTACAACAAAATTCCTCCGCGCTCTGGAAAACTATATGCGTGCAGTTAATTGCTGATTAGACTCTGTAGGAAATTAAAGAGGGGGAAGTAAACAACAATAGCCCAGGTTTAGAAAATATTTTTAATTTAGACTATAAAAATAATCCTGCATCTATTTTTAGGCGGCCAGCTGCCACTTTTTAGTTAGAAGTTTTCAATATGAATCTTATAATACCCACAGGACATCAAACATTTCCCTTCTTAATTTTTATAAAAAGTTTAAATATTTTTAAACCATGAAACTATTTGATTGTTTTAGCTATTACTATTTAATTTACTTTAATGTAACATTAAAAACAAGAACAATAAAACTTTAAAAAATATTACTGATTAAATGTGGGCTAATAAAAACTGTTGTCCTCAAAAATGTAATAGATGTGGACGCATGTCCATCAATCTGATATATATGCTGGAGAAACTCCCAGGTGGAAAGAAACTGCTTTGTGTAGTTCAAAGACAAGAAAACCTTTAAAACAAACATCAACAGTCTCTACCAAAGAGTCTGGAACACAGAGTATTGGATGCATCACACAGCCGCAATATATTATACTATAAGCATACTATACCATAGAATACCCGTTAGAAATACCCAAAATAAAATACCTCCGCTGTTTTAACCACTACAGAGACATCAAAGCCAGCGGCAGTTTTCAGAAATTATTTACAAGATGAGGCTGCGATGAGGCTCTTTAGTCTTTTGCGTTATTGTCATGTTTTATTCTAAAAATCTATTTTCCAGTTATTTCTATATTTAAAGTTTGATGTCTTTAAATATATTTTTTTTCTTTAAATAACCATAAACAGATACAAACACAGAAAAGGCTATATAACAGTTAATTTGTTGTACAAATAAAATTGTCAGCTAGTGAACTTTGTCTGTCTAAACAACAGTAAACCAATGTTTTTTGTTTTACTCATTATTGTACAGTAAATATCAATAGCTCTGGTTCAGATTTTTCATGTTTGTTGTATAAAGTACTCAGATGTGGAAATTACCATCACTGTAGTGTTTCTTCGATTCAACATATTATGACC
This sequence comes from Clarias fuscus, assembly GCA_030347435.1. Taxonomy (NCBI): domain Eukaryota; kingdom Metazoa; phylum Chordata; class Actinopteri; order Siluriformes; family Clariidae; genus Clarias; species Clarias fuscus. The sequence goes on from CM059205.1 coordinate 31,186,670, forward strand.
TTTTCATGACTTAATTATATTTTAAAACTGCGGCGAGTGAAAATGTCACTTTGCACCACCTGGCGGTAATTTCATGAATGACTTTGAAATGCAACTGATTTATTTTGGCCACTGTCGTTTTGCCGCGGTGGTGAGCACGGTGGTAATAGGCATTCTGGATGACTACCCACTGTATCAGTGTGCACTCTTGTGTAACCAAGATATTATACATTATTTAAATCTATTAAAATGTTTAAAATGAATAAAAGTTTAAAAGTTTAGTTTAAACTTTTATTCATTTTTGTATAATTTTACAGAAATCTCACATTTTTCTTATTTAAACAATACGTCTAAATCTCCAATCCTTTTATCATTTTGAGGATCGAGAGGAGTGTAGAATTTTATATTAATGCTATATGTAAAGATGCATCTTACACAACCACTAACATACAGTAAGTGATATAAAAAAAATAGTTGCTTATAAGAAGTCAGATATATATATATATATATATAGATATACAGTCTAAGATATACTTTTACACCTTCATCATCCCTCTCTCTTTCTTTCTCTCACACACAAACACACACATTGTTTTTAGAAACAGGAAGTTTTGAGACTTTAACACAGAAACTCCTCATTCAGTCAGTCATCAGTAGGACATGATGGAGCTCCGTCCACTCTGTGTGATGCTCTGTGAGTAAATGTTCTCTGTGTCTTAATTACAGTGGCAGATGCTGAAGTTTCTAATTAACATTCTAATTAGTCGTGTCATGAGGTTCTATGTGGTTATTTATTTATTTTTATTTCAGGATACAGAATTTAGAGTAAACGTTACATTCTGCCTTTTGTGTTGTGTTTATAATCAGTCCAATGTGTTTTATGAGTAAAACATTAGTAATTAAACAAACCCTATTGATACCACTTGCATGCTGGTGTCTCACATCTCTGCAGAACATCACAGCTGATTATTTTAACTGGTATGCATCGATAGGTGGTAGTTGTTTAGTTGTTATTTTATAATTAAAACTTTATATTTGTTTGGTGATGTTTTCTCCACTCTATAATCTGTGAAGTAGAAAGAACAAGTTTCTGTTATGAATATACTAAAAACTGCAGGTTAAAACTTTGCAGGTCATAGGGTCTGTGCCAAACAGACAGGAAGTCAAGCGACAATTATAAGATTTATTTGGTGAAATTAATTTAGGACACTCACATATTGATTTGTTGTGTTTACACTATACTTTAACTTAAGCTCCGCATGACCAAGTGTGCAAGTTACAAGACAAGCACAATTTTCTGTAAACATTTTCGCACCCTACTTTTTGAGATTTCAATTCGAAGAGGAAGACATTAATGAAAGGAAACTGTTTATTAAAGCTATAACATTAGTGACACTAAAAGCTAGTTTGACATTTTGGACCTACCATGCTGAAGTAGTCACTGATAGTCAATATTTTAGGATTATATTTATCGTACTGTACTGTCATTTATGAAGTGAGGAACTCTTCATGTCTTGCCATTTGACAGGAGACTGTGACAGGCAGACAAATATACGTAAAAAAAAATAGAATATCGTGCAAAGGTTCATTTATTTCAGTAATGCAACTTAAACTAATACAATTAAATAAATAAAATATATCAAATAATATATGATACTCATTATATGCAAAGCAAGATAGTTCAAGTTGTAATTTGTCATAATTGAGATGATTATGGTGTATAGCTCATAAACACTCCAAATACACAATCTCAGAATATTACATGCAATCAATAAAACAAGGATTGTACATAGAACAATATCGGACCTCTGAAATTGTTCGATCTCATGTCTCTCAACTTTCTCTTGGCAATGCCCCATAGATTCTCTATGGGGTTTAGATCAGGCAAGTTTCCTGTCAAGCACAATAATCCCACAGTCAGTGAACCAGGTTTTGGTGCATTTGGCAGTGGGCAGGTGCCAATTCCTGCTGGAAAATGAAGTCAGCATCCCCATAAAGCTCGTCTGTGGAAGGAAGCATTAAGTGCTCCAAAATCTCCTTGTAGACGACTGCGTTGACCCTGGACTTAATGAAGAACAGTGAACCAACACCAGCAGATGACTTGACTCCCCAAATCAACACAGACTGTGGAAACTTCACACTGGACTTCTAGCATCTTGCCTCTCTATTCTTCCTCTAGATTCTGGGTACTTGGTTTCCATATGAGATGCAAAAGTTGCTCTCATCAAAAAAAGAGGACTTTGGACCACTGAGCAACAGACCAGTTTTTTTTTTTTCTTTAGCTCAGGTAAGACGCTTCTAACGTTGTTTGTTGTTCAGGAGTGGCTTGACAAGAGGAATATGACATTTGAATCCCATGTCCAGGATCCGTCTGTGTGTGGTGGCTCTTGATGCAGTGACTCAAGCCTCAATCCACTCCTTTTGGGAACATCCAACTTGTTTTGCAATTACCTTTTGAGGCTTTCCCTCCTTATGGAAGATGTCAATAATGTCAATTTTCTGCACAACTGTCAGGTCAGAAGTCTTACTCTTGATTGTGCTTCCTACTGAACCAAACTGAGAGACCATTTAAAGGCTCAGGAACCCTTTGCAGGTGTTATGGCTTAATTAGCTGATTAGAGTGGGACACTTTGAGCCTAGAATATTGAACCTTTTCACAATATTAAAATATTCTGAGATTGTGGATTTCATGAGCTGTAATCCATAATTGTTACGGTACGCCAGGTAACGCCCACTTCTCGAGACTCACAATTCCTTCCCACACTCAATTTCGCTGCTTCCATTTTGCTGCCTCATTCATTCATGCTCGACTCTATATAACTCTCCCTCAAACAGCCAATCCTCGCCGAATTATTGCGTGCTCTAGTCTGTAGTCTCGTGCCTTTTTTGCTCAAGTTATATCTGTTTTTTTCACATTGTCGACCCTTTTTTTGCCATCAAGGATTACATTTTTTTCTCTCGGAATAAACTTGTTTGCTACGCTGACTGATCTACCGGCTTTGATTTTCTGCTACCACTTTCGAGTACGGCTCTGTCTGAACCCCCTGGATTATTCTCTTTTGGACTAAACGTCTGAACCCCTGGCACTCAGTTTGACCATCAGTGCCTCTGTTTACAACCCTGACTTCCTTTCGAGGCTGCTCGGAGGTGTGTTTAAAACTGCAAGTGCGCTGTGCCCTTTGATCTCACACAGCCACTCTCACGCTGTGCACTGTATGCCCTCTGAACCTCGGATCTGCAAAACTTCTGCCCACAGCCTCTCCCAATCTGCTCTGCAGCCCATCCCTAACTGCATTTCGTTATCATTAAACTATGTTTTGCTCAATTTCTCCTTTATCTGCTTCCAGCATAATACTCAATAAAGATATTAAACTCTATCTGATCTGTTGTGTCTGCTTTTGGGTCCTCCAGCCTGCCCGACACAGACAACCTCGTGACAATAATCATCTCAATTATGACAAATCACGGCTTGAACTATCTTGCTTTGCATGTAATGGGTCTCTCATATATCTCATATTTCACCTTTTAAGTTGCATTACTGAAATAAATGATTTTTTTGCATTATATATACTATATATATATTAATGGTGCTGTGTTTAACATCGGGTCAGAGCAACTGTTGCTATACATACATTTATTTAATATTAAAATAGAGTGTGATTACAGCAAACAGATCATATCACACTACTATGTTGTTGCATTTTTTATTCTAATTAGTCAGAAGGTATTGATTTAATTTTCTACAACAGCATCTCTGATAATAGCACTGACTGCAATGCAAAGCACAGATTTATAATATTGCTGTTAGTCTTTATTATGTGTTTTGTGAACTTATTTCAGTGATTTTTTTTTGTTGTTGTTTCCAATAATCACGCATAACTGCTATTTTCTCCAAAATACAAACTTGTACATACATGCTGCTCACATATTACTGTAGCCCAGTTTGTGCTGAATACAGTGTAGTTAGCCTTTAGACATTTATATGCATATATATATATAAATGAACTGTGAGATGTGAGATGTGAGAGATGGGGTAGGGAGGGATGGCCCCTGTTGGGAAAAATTACACAAACCATCCGCTCTGTAAATCCACCACCCCCCCTTACCATCATCTTTAGATTAATAATGCTGTGTATTATGTAAAATTTGTAATGAGAATGAAATATTTAAACTCTCTGCATACAATCATCTACGTACTATTAATAACACAGCGATTAGCCAATCAAAATTCAATATTGTAAAGTGCTGTTCACAAGCTCAAACAAGTATTTTCGCATTTTTCCCAAGAGAACAGTTTAAGCAATTTAAGATCCATGGGACTGTAGCCAACCTCCCTGGACATGGCCGCAGGAGGAAAATTGATGACAAATCAAAGAGACGGATAATCCGAATGGTAACAAAAGAGCCCAGAAAGACTTCTAAAGAGATTCAAGGTGAACTTCAGGCTCAAGGAACATCAGTGTCCGATCGCACCATCCGTCGTTGTTTGAGCCAAAGTGGACTACATGGGAGACGACCAAGGAGGACACCATTGTTGAAAACAAATCATAAAAAAAGCCAGACTGAAATATGCCAAACTAGATGTTGACAAGCCACAAAGCTTCTGGGAGAATGTCCTATGGACAGATGAGACAAAAATTGAACTTTTTGCCAAGGCACATCAGCTCTATGTTCACAGATGGAAAAATGAAGCATATCAAGAAAAGAACACTGTCCCTACTGTGAAACATGGAGGAGGCTCTGTTATGTTCTGGGGCTGCTTTGCTGCATCTGGCACGGGGTGTCTTGAATCTGTGCAGGGTACAATGAAATCTCAAGACTATCAAGGGATTCTAGAGAGAAATGTGCTGGCCAGTGTCAGAAAGCTGGGTCTCAGTCGCAGGTCATGGGTCTTGCAACAGGACAATGACCCAAAACACACAGCTAAAAACACCCAAGAATGGCTAAGAGGAAACATTGGACTATTCTAAAGTGGCCTTCTATGAGCCCTGACCTCAATCCTATTGAGCATCTTTGGAAGGAGCTGAAACATGCTGTCTGGAAAAGGCACCCTTCAAACCGGAAACAACTGGAGCAGCTTGCTCATGAGGAGTGGGCCAAAATACCTGCAGAGAGGTGCAGAAGTCTCATTGACAGTTACAGGAATTGTTTGATTGCAGTGATTGCCTCAAAAGGTTGTGCAACAAACTATTAAGTTAGGGGTACCATCATTTTTGTCCAGGCCTGTTCCATGAGTTCATTTTTTTTTATAATTCCGTTGAGGCATGGTTGCAAAGCAATGTCTGACTTTCATTGGTTACCATTAATAGAATTCTTATTTATTATTACTTTTGTCAGATTAAAGTTATTTCTGTGACCATTGTGAGTTTTTCTTTCATTGACCGAAGGGTACCAACAATTTTGTCCACGTGTGTAGTTTCATGTATCCTAGATTATTCAAATACATTCTTGATTCTTTATAAAGAACTGTTGTCTTGGTCATGTATTTTAATGTTTAAACATTTGCCCAGATCTTACGTTATCTTGCTCATAATTGCCAGATACCGTATTATCCTCGTTGGCCGCGGGATAAACAGGATTGGTAAAATGCGCTCAATTGTGCTATACGGTGGAGGATAGATGGTATATAAATTGTATGGTATGGATTTTAATTCAGTTAATCAAATTAATCCGAATTGTTAACGATTTGATTCACCTCTGACCCAGAGCTACAGTAGGTACTCAACCGGAATAATGGTTTTACCACCATTTGGGTTTGTGCGTTTGCTGGCTTTTACCACTGAGTGGCGCTATATAACTATAGACGGACGCCTCAGGCATTAATTAATTCCCTCAAGGATTAATGAGCCGCAGCTCCTTTAGAGCTGCATGTAGTAATGAATAAAATCAAGTGTAACATTGTAGTTAAACAAATTCATAATCACAGTACTAAAATTACAGTACAAATGTAGAAATTAAAATTAAATGAACTCGTATTAGGATCGAATTTAAGCAAAGTAAACTTTAACACAGTGACCCTTTAGAGTTTATCATGTGTAATTAGGAAAGCTACGCATGTAGGTTTTTGGGTCATCTAATATTTTGTGTTCTTTAAATTTGTAGTAGATTTATTATCTGAAATAAATAAACCTGAATGACCATACAATTAATACATTGTCAGGATGTGCTACTGCGTCAGCAGATGTCGTTGTTATTCAGCCCTGCTTGTGTTTTTGCGCTATTATCAGAATGAAATGCAGTAGGCTGTTATGATCATCATAATTTTCTTTAATAAATAATGACCCCCATTGCACTGTACTACCGCTGGCAAAACCTTATGAAATACAAGTGAAACATTAAACGAATTTTCAATCACAGTACAAAAATTACAGTACAAATTTAGAATTTACATTAAATATGGCCGTTTCTTATTTAAGCAAAGTAAATGTATACCTTTATATGCAGCCTTTAGATTATATCATGTGTAACACTAGTGTATAGCCAGAAAACAGACTGGGTATGCATCAGGAAAATCTCTGTTTCTTCCATCCCAGGAATTAAAAACAGTAACAATGTCAATTTTATAGTTTGGATTTGAAATTTACACAAATTTAAAAAGAGGCCTGAAGCACTGCAGGTCTTCAGAAGACCCTCAGATCCAAGAGGGTCTTAAAGTCGGGAGGGGTGCATTTTAGTTTCTCTGAATGTATAGGTGAGAACCGCTGATTCACACCTGGGGAGGGGTAAATTATTTGCATTTGAATGTTGTCTGACGTTGTAAAGCACACACAGTAAGACTAAAACAACAACAACCTACAATAAATAGGAATAAGAGGCCCTGATTATACTGCATAAGTACTATTTAGTACAACAAAATTCCTCCGCGCTCTGGAAAACTATATGCGTGCAGTTAATTGCTGATTAGACTCTGTAGGAAATTAAAGAGGGGGAAGTAAACAACAATAGCCCAGGTTTAGAAAATATTTTTAATTTAGACTATAAAAATAATCCTGCATCTATTTTTAGGCGGCCAGCTGCCACTTTTTAGTTAGAAGTTTTCAATATGAATCTTATAATACCCACAGGACATCAAACATTTCCCTTCTTAATTTTTATAAAAAGTTTAAATATTTTTAAACCATGAAACTATTTGATTGTTTTAGCTATTACTATTTAATTTACTTTAATGTAACATTAAAAACAAGAACAATAAAACTTTTAAAAATATTACTGATTAAATGTGGGCTAATAAAAACTGTTGTCCTCAAAAATGTAATAGATGAGGACGCATGTCCATCAATCTGATATATATGCTGGAGAAACTCCCAGGTGGAAAGAAACTGCTTTGTGTAGTTCAAAGACAAGAAAACCTTTAAAACAAACATCAACAGTCTCTACCAAAGAGTCTGGAACACAGAGTATTGGATGCATCACACAGCCGCAATATATTATACTATAAGCATACTATACCATAGAATACCCGTTAGAAATACCCAAAATAAAATACCTCCGCTGTTTTAACCACTACAGAGACATCACAGCCAGCGGCAGTTTTCAGAAATTATTTACAAGATGAGGCTGCGATGAGGCTCTTTAGTCTTTTGCGTTATTGTCATGTTTTATTCTAAAAATCTATTTTCCAGTTATTTCTATATTTAAAGTTTGATGTCTTTAAATATATTTTTTTTCTTTAAATAACCATAAACAGATACAAACACAGAAAAGGCTATATAACAGTTAATTTGTTGTACAAATAAAATTGTCAGCTAGTGAACTTTGTCTGTCTAAACAACAGTAAACCAATGTTTTTTGTTTTACTCATTATTGTACAGTAAATATCAATAGCTTTGGTTCAGATTTTTCATGTTTGTTGTATAAAGTACTCAGATGTGGAAATTACCATCACTGTAGTGTTTCTTCGATTCAACATATTATGACCTTTTCATGACTTAATTATATTTTAAAACTGCGGCGAGTGAAAATGTCACTTTGCACCACCTGGCGGTAATTTCATGAATGACTTTGAAATGCAACTGATTTATTTTGGCCACTGTCGTTTTGCCGCGGTGGTGAGCACGGTGGTAATAGGCATTCTGGATGACTACCCACTGTATCAGTGTGCACTCTTGTGTAACCAAGATATTATACATTATTTAAATCTATTAAAATGTTTAAAATGAATAAAAGTTTAAAAGTTTAGTTTAAACTTTTATTCATTTTTGTATAATTTTACAGAAATCTCACATTTTTCTTATTTAAACAATACGTCTAAATCTCCAATCCTTTTATCATTTTGAGGATCGAGAGGAGTGTAGAATTTTATATTAATGCTATATGTAAAGATGCATCTTACACAACCACTAACATACAGTAAGTGATATAAAAAAAATAGTTGCTTATAAGAAGTCTTAATACAGTCTAAGATATACTTTTACACCTTCATCATCCCTCTCTCTTTCTTTCTCTCACACACAAACACACACATTGTTTTTAGAAACACAGGAAGTTTTGAGACTTTAACACAGAAACTCCTCATTCAGTCAGTCATCAGTAGGACATGATGGAGCTCCGTCCACTCTGTGTGATGCTCTGTGAGTAAATGTTCTCTGTGTCTTCATTACAGTGGCAGATGCTGAAGTTTCTAATTAACATTCTAATTAGTCGTGTCATGAGGTTCTATGTGGTTATTTATTTATTTTTATTTCAGGATACAGAATTTAGAGTAAACGTTACATTCTGCCTTTTGTGTTGTGTTTATAATCAGTCCAATGTGTTTTATGAGTAAAACATTAGTAATTAAACAAACCCTATTGATACCACTTGCATGCTGGTGTCTCACATCTCTGCAGAACATCACAGCTGATTATTTTAACTGGTATGCATCGATAGGTGGTAGTTGTTTAGTTGTTATTTTATAATTAAAACTTTATATTTGTTTGGTGATGTTTTCTCCACTCTATAATCTGTGAAGTAGAAAGAACAAGTTTCTGTTATGAATATACTAAAAACTGCAGGTTAAAACTTTGCAGGTCATAGGGTCTGTGCCAAACAGACAGGAAGTCAAGCGACAATTATAAGATTTATTTGGTGAAATTAATTTAGGACACTCACATATTGATTTGTTGTGTTTACACTATACTTTAACTTAAGCTCCGCATGACCAAGTGTGCAAGCTACAAGACAAGCACAATTTTCTGTAAACATTTTCGCACCCTACTTTTTGAGATTTCAATTCGAAGAGGAAGACATTAATGAAAGGAAACTGTTTATTAAAGCTATAACATTAGTGACACCAAAAGCTAGTTTGACATTTTGGACCTACCATGCTGAAGTAGTCACTGATAGTCAATATTTTAGGATTATATTTATCGTACTGTACTGTCATTTATGAAGTGAGGAACTCTTCATGTCTTGCCATTTGACAGGAGACTGTGACAGGCAGACAAATATACGTAAAAAAAAAAATAGAATATCGTGCAAAGGTTCATTTATTTCAGTAATGCAACTTAAACTAATACAATTAAATAAATAAAATATATCAAATAATATATGATACTCATTATATGCAAAGCAAGATAGTTCAAGTTGTAATTTGTCATAATTGAGATGATTATGGTGTATAGCTCATGAACACTCCAAATACACAATCTCAGAATATTACATGCAATCAATAAAACAAGGATTGTACATAGAACAATATCGGACCTCTGAAATTGTTCGATCTCATGTCTCTCAACTTTCTCTTGGCAATGCCCCATAGATTCTCTATGGGGTTTAGATCAGGCAAGTTTCCTGTCAAGCACAATAATCCCACAGTCAGTGAACCAGGTTTTGGTGCATTTGGCAGTGGGCAGGTGCCAATTCCTGCTGGAAAATGAAGTCAGCATCCCCATAAAGCTCGTCTGTGGAAGGAAGCATTAAGTGCTCCAAAATCTCCTTGTAGACGACTGCGTTGACCCTGGACTTAATGAAGAACAGTGAACCAACACCAGCAGATGACTTGACTCCCCAAATCAACACAGACTGTGGAAACTTCACACTGGACTTCTAGCATCTTGCCTCTCTATTCTTCCTCTAGATTCTGGGTACTTGGTTTCCATATGAGATGCAAAAGTTGCTCTCATCAAAAAAAGAGGACTTTGGACCACTGAGCAACAGACCAGTTTTTTTTTTCTTTAGCCCAGGTAAGACGCTTCTGACGTTGTTTGTTGTTCAGGAGTGGCTTGACAAGAGGAATATGACATTTGAATCCCATGTCCAGGATCCGTCTGTGTGTGGTGGCTCTTGATGCAGTGACTCAAGCCTCAATCCACTCCTTGTGAAAGTCCCCAAAACTTTTGAATGGCCTTTTCCTGACAGTCCTCTCCAGCCTGTGGTCATCCCTGCTGCTTGTGCACCTTTGTCTCCCACACTTTTCCCTTCCACATGACTTTCTATTAATGTGCTTTGATACAGCATTTTGGGAACATCCAACTTGTTTTGCAATTACCTTTTGAGGCTTTCCCTCCTTATGGAAGATGTCAATAATGTCAATTTTCTGCACAACTGTCAGGTCAGAAGTCTTACTCTTGATTGTGCTTCCTACTGAACCAAACTGAGAGACCATTTAAAGGCTCAGGAACCCTTTGCAGGTGTTATGGCTTAATTAGCTGATTCGAGTGGGACACTTTGAGCCTAGAATATTGAACCTTTTCACAATATTAAAATATTCTGAGATTGTGGATTTCATGAGCTGTAATCCATAATTGTTACGGTACGCCAGGTAACGCCCACTTCTCGAGACTCACAATTCCTTCCCACACTCAATTTCGCTGCTTCCATTTTGCCGCCTCATTCATTCATGCTCGACTCTATATAACTCTCCCTCAAACAGCCAATCCTCGCCGAATTATTGCGTGCTCTAGTCTGTAGTCTCGTGCCTTTTTTGCTCAAGTTATATCTGTTTTTTTCACATTGTCGACCCTTTTTTTGCCATCAAGGATTACATTTTTTTCTCTCGGAATAAACTTGTTTGCTACGCTGACTGATCTACCGGCTTTGATTTTCTGCTACCACTTTCGAGTACGGCTCTGTCTGAACCCCCTGGATTATTCTCTTTTGGACTACACGTCTGAACCCCTGGCACTCAGTTTGACCATCAGTGCCTCTGTTTACAACCCTGACTTCCTTTCGAGGCTGCTCGGAGGTGTGTTTAAAACTGCAAGTGCGCTGTGCCCTTTGATCTCACACAGCCACTCTCACGCTGTGCACTGTATGCCCTCTGAACCTCGGATCTGCAAAACTTCTGCCCACAGCCTCTCCCAATCTGCTCTGCAGCCCATCCCTAACTGCATTTCGTTATCATTAAACTATGTTTTGCTCAATTTCTCCTTTATCTGCTTCCAGCATAATACTCAATAAAGATATTAAACTCTATCTGATCTGTTGTGTCTGCTTTTGGGTCCTCCAGCCTGCCCGACACAGACAACCTCGTGACAATAATCATCTCAATTATGACAAATCACGGCTTGAACTATCTTGCTTTGCATGTAATGGGTCTCTCATATATCTCATATTTCACCTTTTAAGTTGCATTACTGAAATAAATGATTTTTTTGCATTATATATACTATATATATATTAATGGTGCTGTGTTTAACATCGGGTCAGAGCAACTGTTGCTATACATACATTTATTTAATATTAAAATAGAGTGTGATTACAGCAAACAGATCATATCACACTACTATGTTGTTGCATTTTTTATTCTAATTAGTCAGAAGGTATTGATTTAATTTTCTACAACAGCATCTCTGATAATAGCACTGACTGCAATGCAAAGCACAGATTTATAATATTGCTGTTAGTCTTTATTATGTGCACAGGGAACTTATATAAATGAAAGCCTTATGTATAAATGATAGATTGCCCTTTGTGGTTCCTTAGTAACATGGCAACATGTTTGCCTCTATATTCTTTGTAAGTACAGGTGTGAAATACATATGCTATTAAAAGGGAACACGTGTTTTTGGGTGTTATTACATTAGTTACAACTAGTTTGTGTCTTGTGGCTGTCACACATTATCATACATGACTATAAATGGTAAAAAGTATGGCATGTTCATTAATAAACACATAGGTATAGGAGTATGGTGTTCTTTGAGTGATAAGTTGTCTTGCTCTTAAACATATTTTTTCAGAATTTGTCAGGAATAAACGATTTCAGACTAGGCATACTTGCAGACGTGAAGATTTAAAAAAAAAAAAAAAAAAAGAAAACAAACAAAAGAACCAAATTTATCCACACAGTGGTACAAAACTAAGTAAGCGTTCAGACACAGACAGTGATGACAACAGGTGCAAGAGAAAAAACAATCCAACCTGCGGCCATTTATAACACACACAAGGTTAAGGTGAGGCCAGACAGGACAGATGTATTCTGAGGTGTATTCTGGGAGCTGAAGTCTGCGAGCAAGTATCAAATTAAGACACTTTACTCTTAAGTCTAGTAGCAGACAGTTTGCTCTTGCGCTAGCAGAATAAATAGGTACAGGAGCAACAGTGCGAACACAGTGCTCCAAGTGCCATGGATACTAGCTGATGTAAATAGTATAAATAGGGCATAATGGCAGTCGCACCTTCTCTAAAAAAAATAAAAATCCCAGGAGGATTAACCCTTAAAACTCAAGCAGCACGTATATGTGATGGCAATAGAACACTGGGCAATGACCGATTTATATAAATAAATAAAAAACTCTTGCTGTCCGTGTGTGTCGATGGGAGAGACTTCAGACATCACACTGTGCATTTGGGGTTTCTGATATGTCATGTAAAACCAAAGTAACTACGTTTAAAACCTGTAGATTTTACTGCTGCCATAATATGGTGATGTCGCAAAAATGTAGTACTCACAAAATCCACCGATTATTATTATTATTATTATTATTATTATTATTATTATTATTATTACCCAAATACTATGAAATCAATGTTATAACGTTATAGTGTGTAAAAGACCCTCTCTTTTTCTAAGGATTATTAGGGCCCAATCATAACTCATAGGCCATACACATGTTAAACTCGATACACTTCTAGATCTCATTGAGCTGATCAATTTTCACTATGCATGCCATGGGCTCAACTCAACACGTTTATCAAGTACGATATTTTGGGTTGTTTGCAAAACTCATACATTGGACATATTACATACAGCACACCACACCACACTACACACACACACATTACATACCCGTACACTACACATCCTACAAACACACACAACACCCACACACTACACACATATCGCACACATGATACATACACGCACATATTACACACACACGCTCACACACTACGCACACATACTACACACACACATACTATTCATATTACACACATATACTACTCACACTACACACATACTACACACACACACACACAGTGTATTTTGATATACTACTCCCAGGGGATTTCTACGATTGATCTTCATAGAAGATTTTGCTGCATAGCTCATACACGCTTGCACGTATACATATGAAACTCGATACACTTCTAGATCTCACTGAGCTGATCAATTTTCACTATAACAACCAAATGGATTGATATATATCTACTAACACATCACACACACACACACTTGCATCTCTCTCTCTCTCTCTGACAAACACACACACTAACAAGGCACGTGTCACACACACATCACAAATGTTAACACACAGTCTCACTCACAACACACTGTCACACAGATTAAACACACACACAAACATTGTTTAAACAATGCTTTATAGACATGACAGATATTTATGGCCCAAGCAGCTCTTTTTTCTTCTGATTATTATTTTATATAATTTTATATTTATTAAATATTCATATATTTAACATATATTTTTGGGAATAACTTTGTGTGACATCATATTAAGTGACATCACATCGAGTGACACTTTTTGGAGGTCTTAACATGCTCAAAAGGCACACAAATTGCGGGGTGCACCTAGGCGGCATTGTCTTTTTGGAGGTCTGGTTGCAAAACAAAGAAATAGAGTATATAATTCACATTTTTTATCATAGTAAGGCATTTATGTTGCTAGAATTGTAAAAGAGTGTAGATTAAGGCAGATTGCCTTTTGAAGTCTCTCAGTAACATGACATGTTTTTTCCACTGTTTCTTTGCAACTTTAAGTGTGAAGGCTGCTAAAAAAGCATGACTACTTTTAGTTGCTGACATTAGTAACAAAAACACATTTGTCTTTTGTGCCTTGTGGCTTCCACACAAACAACATAAGACACCACTATAAATGTCAAAAAGTTTAATAAAGGATTGTAATCATGGCATCCTGTTCTTTCAAGACATGTTCTTATTGTTCCTAAAATATGTTAGGAGCTTTAAAATTTGTCTAAGGAAGTGAAACAGCAACAGGATAATGAGTTCCCAAGAATAAAAGATCAAATGATATGTTTGGGGAGCAAACGCTAATTATTCTGTTCTGATCCCACAGAAATACTCCTGCTGCACAAATTACTGAAAAATAATTCATGCTTGTTACAATGGAAAGGTGCCAAAACAAAAAGTGCATCACAGATATATATGTATAAGGCTGTGTAGCTATAGACTGGCCAGAGTGACCAAGCTGTCTACCACCCAAAGTCTTCACAAGGGCTTTAGCTATCCAAACTGGATCTTGGAGCAGAAGAAGAAGGTGGAGAGGTCTGAATAATCATTTCAACTTTCTGAGTAGACAGCTTCGTGTATGTGCATTGCTTACCAGAGTAAAAACAAAAACCAAAAAACATGCACTATAGCAAGAAAGCAGACATGTTTTACCACTCAAACTACCTAGATAAACACTGTTGCAGACTAAGCACTCAGAGCTGTTTGGGTGGCGCCTAGACTATGTTGGGCAGAGCCTAATAAGATTTTATTTGTCACCTAAAATACAAGTCAAATGTTTGGACAGACCTTCTAATTTAATGTTTTTTTTTTTTTTTTAGTGATTTATTTTTGTATATTTTAGAAAAATACTGTAGATTAAAAAAATTATTCAATTAGTCAAACTGTTATTTTATAATACAAGGGTTAGCTCTTCTGGAATAGATTGCAAGAACAGTATTGTCAAGGGTATTTGCAACACTCATCAAGCACCACGATGAAACTGGCTCTCATGAAGACCATCCCAGGAATGTCTCAACAAGGAGATTATTGCATAATCTGAATACAATTCTGAAAGAAGTAAAAGTCAGGAATGACCGTGGAATTAGAAAGTGTGTCCAAACTTTTGACTTGTATTATATGTGTATTGTTTCTTCACATAACCCAGCTTGTTAGGAAGAAAGCATTGTTGATACAGAACATTCTGATCAGTAGCCCAGAGCCTTAACCCTCATAGCTCCCACCTACCATTTACATATACATACATACATACATACATACATGACAGCATGAAAGAATACATACATGAAAGAAGCAGACAGAGAGAAAGAGAAAGGGTGGGGTGGGTGGGGAATGCTGTTGTGTGTTGTGGTTTCTATATGTGGTGTTAGTTTTCTAATTTTGGTGACACTTATAGCACCAATGACCAGTGTATAAGCAGTCAAAAAACATGGTGTGTGTGTGTGTGTGTGTGGTTGTGTTGGGGGTGGTAGGTTTGGCGGCTTACTGTTTGACCTGTTATCTCTAATTTTAACACTCCTTGTGTACTAATATATATACACAGTACAGACCAAAAGTTTGGACACACCTTCTCATTCAAAGAGTTTGAATTTGTATTATGGCAAGAAAAAAGCGGCTAAGTAAATAAAAACGAGTGGCCATCATTACACTATTGGGAAGTGTCCCCAAGTGCAGTCACAAAAACCATCAAGCGCTACAAAGAAACTGGCTCACATGCGGACCGCCCCAGGAAAGGAAGACCAGAGTCACCTCTGCTGCGGAGGATTAGTTCATCCGAGTCACCAGCCTCAGAAATCGCAGGTTATCAGCAGCTCAGATCAGAGAGCAGGTCAATGTC
The DNA here is from genome assembly GCA_030347435.1 of Clarias fuscus. NCBI lineage: Eukaryota > Metazoa > Chordata > Actinopteri > Siluriformes > Clariidae > Clarias > Clarias fuscus. The sequence continues at coordinate 31,202,611 of CM059205.1, forward strand.
ACAGAGTTCTAGCAGACCGCCCCAGCAGCAGACACATCTCTAGAACAACTGTTAAGAGGAGAATCAGTGTGAATCAGGCCTTCATGGTAGAATATCTGCTAGGAAACCACTGCTAAGGACAGGCAACAAGCAGAAGAGACGGGTTTGGGCTAAAGAACACTCTTTGAATGAGAAGGTGTGTCCAAACTTTTGGTCTATACACACAGTACAGACCAAAAGGTCTCTTGGAGAATGACGTTCACAAGACCTCTGGCAGTGTGCGGTGTTGTCTTGTAGCGCAGCCACATAATGGGGTTGTTGATATAGGCCACATGTAGATGGTAAATAAATATAAAACTACCGGGCCTCATCAACAACCCCGATATGGTTATAGTGTCCCAACAGACTGTGTTTTGGTTTCGGGTTTAAGCTCTCGCGAGCATGCGCGATTGCTGCGCGAGGGAACCCGGAAGTAGACCGGCATAAAAGACAAACCGGCGAACATGTCGGGGTGGAGAGATGAGGAGTTACTGCGCAGTTGAAAAGAGAGTGTGTGATTGTTTGTTTGCCATTTGGATTATTTTTCCCGGAGTGGATGCAATCTTTCTGGACACCTACAATACCCCTCTCGTTCCGTTTTCTCGTGCTCCCGGATTAGCCATCTTACCGGTGAGGCCGAGCCATCTCTCCCCACCACCATTTCACACACACAACAATAACACGGACGCTGGACTTTCATACACGCACACACTTTTTCACTTTGTTTATTTATGTGTATATTTTGTATATATTTTGTATATATTGGTTTCTTCGGTGCACTTTGTTTATATTTTTCACTTAATACACTTTGGGTTTATTTAGTATTTGTTGTTGTGTCGCATCGTTACTTGGTCTGCAAAGTTCATATTACACTGGAAGTAAATAAAAGTCACCTGTATTTAGATTCTCGACCCCGTAATAGTGTAATTAGCTTTGTTTACATAGCTGAGCGTTACAGTCTAGGACCAGGACATTGGCAGCAGATTAAGGCTGGGAAAGTGGAATTAGGCTTATTATGGGTGCCCATGATCCTGTCAACAGAAAAAAACTGTGTGTACACCAGAATACTGTGGTATATTTATACCACAGGCAAGTAGGAAGTCATAAATGATTAATTAGACATTTCTAGATACACTGACAACTTTATAAACTACAGTAAAAATGACAAAAAACCTCCAATTACAATTATTTTATCAGAAATGTTAGGGATGCCAATAATTGTGTCTGGATGATTTTATAAAAACATTTTTTTTTTTTGTCATTAATTTTTTTACAGCAAATTGAAAAAGTTGCTGCTTAAGTTTTTATAATTATACTCCAGAATGTTATGAAGAGTGATCAGATGAATTGCATAGTCCTTCTTTGCCATGAAAATTAACTTAATCCAGAAAAGACCTTCCACTCCATTTCATTGCTGTCATTAAAGGACCTGCTGAGATCATTTCAGTAATCGTCTTGTTAACGGTGAGAATGTTGACAAGCACAAGGCTGGAGATCATTATGTCAGGCTGATTGGGTTAGAATGGCAGACTTGACATGTTGAAAGGAGGGTGATGCTTGAAATCATTGTTCTTTCATTGTTAACCATGGTGACCTGCAAAGAAATGCGTGTAGCCATCATTGCGTTGCATAAAAATGGCTTCACAGGCAAGGATATTGTGGCAACTAAGATTGCACCTAAATCAACAATTTATAGAATCATCAAGAACTTCAAGGAAAGAGGTTCATTCTTGTTAAGAAGGCTTCAGGGCATCCAAGAAAGTCCAGCAAGCACCAGGATCGTCTCCTAAAGAGCATTCAGCTGCGGGATCGGAGTGCCACCAGTGCAGAGCTTGCTCATGAATGGCAGCAGGCAGGTGTGAGCGCATCTGCACGCACAGTGAGGCGAAGACTTTTGGAAGATGTCCTGGTGTCAAGAAGGGCAGCAAAGAAGCCACTTTTCTCCAAAAAAAACATCAGGGACAGATTGATCTTCTGCAAAAAGTATGGCGAATGGACTGCTGTGGACTGGGGCAAAGTCATATTCTCGGATGAAGCCTCTTTCCAATTGTTTGGGGCATCTGGAAAAAGGCTTGTCCGGAGAAGAAAAGGTGAGCGCTACCATCAGTCCTGTGTCATGCCAACAGTAAAGCATCCTGAGACCATTCATGTGTGGGGTTGCTTCTCATCCAAGGGAGTGGGCTCACTCACAATTTTGCCCCAAAACACAGCCATGAATAAAGAATGGTACCAAAACACCTTCCAACAGCAACTTCTTCCAACAATCCAACAACAGTTTGGTGAAGAACAATGCATTTTCCAGCACAATGGAGCACCGTGCCATAAGGCAAAAGTGATAACCAAGTGGCTCGGGGACCAAAACATTGAAATTTTGGGTCCATGGCCTGGAAACTCCCCAGATCTTAATCCCATTGAGAACTTGTGGTCAATCCTCAAGAGGCGGGTGGACAAACAAAAACCCACTAATTCTGACAAAAGTGATTATGAAAGAATGAGTTGCTATCAGTCAGGATTTGTCCCAGAAGTTGATTGAGAGCAGCCCAGTCGAATTGCAGAGGTCCTGAAAAAGAAGGGCCAACACTGCAAATACTGACTCTTTGCATAAATGTCAGGTAATTGTCGATAAAAGCCTTTGAAACTTATGAAGTGCTTGTAATTGTTTCAGTTGTTTCTGTGATGTACTGAAATATAAAGATCTAAAAGCAGTTTAGCAGCAAACTTTGTGAAAACTAATATTTGTGTCATTCTCAACACTTTTGGCCACGACTGTATTACAGTGCCCTACATAATTATTGGCACCCCTGGTTAAAAATTCTTTAGCTTCTAAAAAAAAAATCAGTTTTGTTCTAAATAACATAGGACCACAATGGGAAAAAAAGAGTAAATTCCAACCTTTAATTCAAGTGCACACATGAAATCATAAATTTTACATAAAATCATGGATGCCACAATTATTAGCACCCCTGATGTTTAATACTTTGTACAACCCCCTTTTGCCAACAAAACAGCACCTAATCTTCTCCAATAATGTTTCACAAGATTAGCGAACAGAGAGAGAGGGATCTTCGACCATTTCTTTTTGCACAATGTCTTTAAATCATCCAGTGACCTGACTCCTCTCTCTCCTCTTCAGCTCACTCCACAGGTTTTCAATGGGGTTGAGGTCTGGGGACTGAGATGGCCATGGGAGGAGCTTGATTCTGTGTGTGGTGAACCATTTCTGTGTAGATTTGGCCACATGTTTTGGGTCATTATCTTGCTGAAAGACCCAGTGACGACCCATCTTTAGCTTTCAGGCAGAGGCCACCAGATTTTGCTTTAAAATGTACTGGTATTTCAAAGCATTTATGATGCCATACACCCTAACAAGGTTCCCTGGGCCTCTGGAAGAGAAACAGCCCCACAGTATCACAGATCCTCCCACATACTTCACAGTGGGCATGCTTTTCTGCATACTCATCTTTTTTGTTCCACTTAGGAGTGTTTGTTGCCAAAAAGCTCTATCTTGGTCTCATCTGACCAAAGAACACGATACCAGCTGAAGCATCAGTACCACTTAGCAAACTCCAAACGTTTGCGTTTATGATTGTGACTGAAAAAAGTTTTTTTTTCCTTAAATGCCTCCCAAAGAGCTTGTTGGCATGTAGATAGCATCTGATGGTTGTTTTGGAGACTTTGTGACCCCAAGATGCTATCATTTGTTGCAGTTCTTTAACAGTGAGCTTTGGAGAATTGTTTATTTCTCTTACCATCCTCCTCACTGTGCGTGGAGGCAAAATAAACTTGCATTTATAAACAGCTTGTTTACTACTGTTCCCGTTTTTTTTTTTTACTTCTTAATGATTCCTCTCACAGTAGATATGGGCAGGTGCATGCGGGTGGCTATTTTCTTGTACCCATTGCCTGACTTGTGAAGGTCGACACATATCTGCCTTACTTGAATGGTGTGTTCCTTTGTCTTTCCCATGTTGAAGAGTGGATAAGAGAAATGGCCTCTGTGTCACGTCATATTCATACCCCAGGGAAGCAGGAAGTGATAAATTACTAATTAAATGTTCCTAGATACTCTGATCAACTTTGTAAAGTACTGGAGAAATGACAGAAATACTTCAATTACATTTATTCTCTAGGAATTGTTAGGGGTGCCAATAATTGTGGAACAGGTTATTTTATGAAACATAATTATTTGTTAGCAGTATATTTATAGTATAATAGCACTATAATATTTATAGTATAATATAGCCTATATTTAACAGTTGACCTGTGAATTTAAGGGTAGTAGTGATTTTTTATTCTTTGTACCCTGATGAAGTACCATAATGTGTCAGAATCTGCTGCCCATGTTAAAACTGAGTATTGCATTTTTTTTTTTTTTTTTGCAGTGATATGTCCATTTTGATAATGTAAGACAGACCGGTTATAACCATCTGTTTTTTCTACTGGTGGGAAATTCTGACAAGTAGAAAAAAACTGATAGAACACCTGATAATTTCTGATGATTTTATATTTTATATATTTTATATTCTTACATTTTACATTTTATATTCTATATTTTATATTTTATTTTATTTTATACTCTTAGGTCAGGGCAGTTGCCTAAGCATTTCACTGCATATCGTACTGTTTAGGATTGTGTATGTGACAAATAAAATTTGAATTTGAATTTGATATCAGCTCCAGGACTTATCATGATGGAATATAGAGTAAATCAGACCGTGATAACCTTATAATTCTCACTAAATTTGCAAGTGGACACACTTACCAGGTAATGATTTGGCCCTGTCTACCCCATTCGTTAACACACACATCATGTCCATGAAGAGACAGACGTGTGTGTCCCTGTCCCCTTATTAAGACGTGGTCAGTGGTGTTCCTGAAAAGAGGGGTGAATACTTCTGAGCACTCACCTTCTGCTCAGGATGTAAAGCTGGTGTAGAAATCAGCTGATACACAGGGAGTTGATTTACATACAGTTCACTCTGAGAAAGAAAACACACAAGCATACATATTATAAGCAGTATAAATACATATTTAATGACTTTATAATAGAATAGATAGAACCAGAACAAAAGCCCCTTTTCTTGACTGTTACATACATTGTGTAAGCACATTGCTAACTATTCAGAAGATCTCTAGCTATGATAACACCACTACATTTTACAGCAGTATACATTATATGTCACTACGGTAACACTGATAAGCCCCAATAAATTACATACAACAATTCATTAACGATCTGTAACATTACACATAACAGGAGCAGCTAAGAATTAGCTCAGGGATAATTAGCACTAGTTGAGAGGCAACAGTTAATAGTCTGCTAACTTAGCTCTTTTAGTAAGCTAGCGCTTAGCATAATGATATTAACTTGTTTATAGATCCAAATTTGGACAGGCATTTTACACAATGAAGCTAATTGTTTGCATCACATATATGTGTCCAAATATACTATTCTATTAATATACATTAATGAACAAGCTAGTTTCCCTATGCTAAGCGCTAGCGGTTAGCATTGTGATATTAGCTTGCTTATAACTCCATATGTGGATGTATATTACAGAGACGCCATGGAGCTGATAGTTTACATCAGTGTTTAATGGTCTAAATGAGACTTTTATCCCTTTATATCACCGACATTTACACTCGGCAAACACTCCAATAGCATTATACTGCTACAATGTTATCATTAGTGCCTAAAACAGTAACATCCGATTAATTTTATACATTAAACATTACCTGGTAAGTGAGTCCAGTTGCAAATTTAGTGAGAATTATAAGGTTATCACGCTATAATCCACTGTATATTTCATCATAATAAGTCCTGGAGCTGATATCCGGCACGGTTCTGTGCTCAGTTGCGTTTTGACCTCAGTCCCATAATACATTGCGCATTAGCTTTAAGCTTGCAAAATACAGGAGAAAGAGAGTTCTCACACGGGGAAAAGTAGCTGCGCATAAACGGGAAAAATCATACACTTACATGGGAAAAAGCACATTTTTTTTAAGGGGAAAAGAATACATTTACAAGGGAAAAAAACACACTTATGAGGGGAAAGAAAAAAACATATACGGAAAGATGATTTGCACTTCTGGGCCACCATAGCAATGCCTTGAAGAAGGTATGAAAACATTAGATATTTCATGAAAACTTAAGCGTGATCAGCGTACTGTGAAGAAATTTGTGGCTGATTCAGAGCACAGACAGGTTTGTGCAGATAAAGGCAGAAAGAGGAAGGTTTCTGCCAGACAAATTCATCGGATTAAGAGAGCAGCTGCTAACATGCCATTACAAAGCAGCAAACAGGTATTTGAACCTCCTGGTGCCTCTGGAGTCTCGTGAACCTCAAGGTGTAGGATCCTTCAGAGGCTTGCAGTTGTGCAAAAACCTTCTATTTGGTCACCTCTAACCAATGCTCACAAGCAGAAACGGTTCCAGTGGGCCCAGACATACGTGAAGACTAATTTTCATACAGTCTTGTTTACTGATGAGTGTCGTGCAACCCTGAATGGTCCAGATGGATGGAGTAGTGGATTGGCTGGTGGATGGCCACCATGTCCCAACAAAGCTGCGATGTCAACAAATAGGTGGCGGAGTCATGTTTTGGGCCGGAATCATGGGGAGAGAGCTGGTAAGGCCCTTTAGGGTCCCTGAAGGTGTGAAAATGACCTCCGCAAAGTATATAGAGTTTTTGACTGACCATTTACTTCCATGGTACAAAAAGAAGAACCGTGCCTTCAGTAGCAAAATCGTCTTCATGCATGACAATCTCATGCTGCAAAGAATGCCTCTGTGTCTGCTATGGGCATAAAAGATGAGAAACTCATGGCGTGGACACCATCTTCCCCTGACCTCAACCCCACTGAGAACCGTTGGAGCATCCTTAAGCAAAAGATCTACGAGGGTTGGAGGAAGTTTGCAGCTCTGGGAACATCCTGCAAAGAAATTCAAGCAGAAACTGTCCAAAAACTCACAAATGCAAGAATTGTGAAGGTGATAACAAAAAAGGGTCCTATGTTAAGAAGTAACATGCCCTGTTAGGATGTTTTTGATTGAAATAGCTTTTGATTTCAGTAAATATGACCTCCTAATGCTGCAAATTCAACAAAAGCGTATTTTCAATTCTTTACAACCTATAATTCTTTTAACTCTGTTGTGCATAATCATTTGGAACGGTGCCTTTTGAGTTTATTTTTTTAAATAAATATTGTTACCATTAGGAGGTTTGTTCAATTAAACTTTAATTATACCCTAATGGTTGATGACTTGAAAATTATACTGACTGTCATTTGCATTGACTAATTATAAAAATCTGAGAAAGATATCCTTTGCGTAATAATTTGGTATGCGGTGGAGTCAACAAAACCATGTTATTATGACAGTCAGAATCATAATGGTTGTGCTGATCGTTTCTGTCCTAGGATGATTAACATTTATGGAGATGCGTGTATCAATGTTTTCTTCATAGAAAAGCCTTTAATTCACTGCAATTGCAAAGCAAAGTAGACTAAGACAGACTGTTCTTTGCAGTTTCTCAGTAACATGCTAACATATTTGCATCTTTTTTTATTTTGCACTTCAAGTGTGAAGAACGAATGCTATTAAAAGCGAAAAGCTGCTTTTAGTTGCTATACCATTATTGACAACAACTAATTTGTAGTTTGTGCTTTGTGGTTGTCACATAACGTTAAACATGACTATAAATGGTAAAACATTGTGGCAGGTTCTTGATTGAAGTATTGTACCTGCTGATATATTGTTGTGGTGTAAGAGGAATAAGACATTTCAGGATATGTTGTTATTGGAAAACAACTATGCAACACACATTTTTGTTACTGGATCGTATGTGTTATTTTTAAATTTCTTATTTTGTAAAAGTTTAGAAAATGGCCATTATCCCCTTCAAACTTTGATTTGGGGACATGGACAATGGATTTAGGAATTAACTTTTTTTCTATTTAGAAAACAAGAAAATCTGCATATTTTCATTTACATAAGGTATTTACATAAGATTTACAAGTATTTATAGAAGTGAGTACTTTAATATTATTTTCAAAATTGTCATATAAATCAGTAATATAATTTACTTTTAGGTATCAGCCCCAAATATAGTGTCTCATCATGTTTTAATTATACTTTTCTTGGTATATGTAGATGTACAAAAATGTAGACAACCAAATCTGTACAAAATCTAGCATATCTTGTCAGAAATGCTCAATTTTCTCAATTTCTCCTCTGAGTATGCTCCCATGTTCTCCTTGAAATTATCAAGATGAGCATCAAAGACATGGACTTTCAGGGATATCATTCATCACCAGTATATTAATGTAGCTGTAGACAGATTGTTCTTTGCAGTTATTAAATAACATGCCAACTTGTTTGCCTCTGTATTGTATTTTTTGCAAGTGTGAAGAACGGATGCTGTTAAAAGAGAACAACTGCTTTTAGTTGCTATGCCGTAGATGCCAGCGACTAATTTGTAGTTTGTTTTGTGGTTGTCTCATAACATTATGTTGTAAAAGTGTAGAAAATGGCCATTACTCCTTTCAAACCGTTGCCAGAGTTCTTCACCAGAGCTTCAACCAGTTCTGTAACATTTCTGGACCTGTGATTGCCAACAAGCCACAACTGTCGTGAAAAGACTGTGTTTTTCTTTCCTACTGAGCCTTCGGGAGAATTTTGTGCACTCCAGAATCTTCTTTATTTGTGGTGAAATCAACACACCAGATTTAACCTTAAAACAGATTAGGGATGAAGTCTCAAAGAAACTTAAAGGCTGCAGACTCCTTATGAAGAGCTGTGACAAATTGTTTCATATGACCCAATTTTATGTGCAATGGTGGGAATTTCTGGGGTTTTACTAGTGGTTCACACTTGATGTTCTCCCCACAGAAAACTCAGTGCCACCATTTTAAAGTCACCATGACCTAGTCAAACTCATCTAACTTCAAGGATTCTAGCAGAGATGCTTTTGCTTTCCTTCTTGAGGTACACCAAATGAGTCAGGGAAAGAGAGGGTTACTGATTCGTGTTATGGAGCAGCACAGCTTTGAGGATTCTGGATGAGCTAAAAATGAAGAGATGCCACTTGTTTTTGTTACAAGCAATTCCAACTGCTTCACAGAAACCAGACACATTGTGGCAGAAGGAGAGCCCATCTTGATGAGTGAAGAAGTGTGACAAATGTGGGTGACACTTTCTCCGACTTCAACTCGCACACTTTCACCTAACAAATCTTCGTCCTTAGGTCTAGATCTCAAAAGCTTGACAGTCAACTTTGTTAGATCTCTGATTTAGTCATTAAGGTATCTTTGCTTAGGGTAATATGGGTTGTTCTTACCAGCTGCCCTGCTGAAACTGTAATCTTCAATGCCTTCCTCCTCTTCTGATGTGCTGTGAAGGACTGGGTCCTCTTTGGCAGAGTGGGTACAGGAAGCTGTTAAAATGTTAAAACTGTGACAATGGATGATGAAGGATCTTCTACCCAGATCACAAAAGCAAAGTTTGAAGAGAAAAAATATGGTCTTTTCTATTTACTTTAGGTGTCAGCAAAATAAAAATGGAAAAACTATAAAATAATATTTCTGGAAAGGAACTATGGAATGGTCAGAGTAAATCCAGCTTACATATATTTTTTTCTTACAACAGTAATACATGTACTTCATCTGTGATTTCTCCTGTTTCTCTCTCTACTTCTAGTGCTGATGGGACTCATCCACTGCGCACTCACAGGTGATTCTTATAATCTTTTTTTTCCCTTCCGTTAAATAAACCTAATCAATTAATAGATGATTAACACAACTCTTTGAGTTATTACATATGATCTCATATGTAATAATATATGTATTCTTAAATTAAGTTTAATTCTGCCTTAAATTCAATTAACATTAAATGTTAATTAATAGAGCAGATTAACATATATAGATTTAGTGACAACTTAGATCAAGAACTTTTATTATAAAAACACATGCACACATACATAGAGCAACCAGTCGGCTTCTTCTCTAGCATTTTTATAAATAGATAATTTATTTACACAGTTACATGGTTTCTTTCATCAGGTAATAACACTTTTTACTCTTAGTGTGTGTGTGTGTGTGTGTGTGTGTGTGTGTGTGTGTGTGGATACTTGTTTTACTACCTAGTTAGGGCTTTACTCTAGACCAGACAGCAACAACACATTATACACACATAATAAGCTCACACTGCTTCATTTTTCTCCTTTACTACTGATACTGAATGCTTGAGTATCATTAGATATCAAGACCCAATGAATGTGTTGTTTGTTTTCCCCTAATTGAAGTGAGTGACAAAGACTACATATATATGTTATATAATATTATTGGCCTAAACTAATAACATAAAGCATTTCATATCTTTCATGTCTTTACTGAACACACTCTTTCAATGTTCAAAATGATAGTGGAAAAAGTAAGTTAACTCTTGTGATTAGTAACTGGTTGACCCTCATTGGCCGCAATAACCTTAACCAGGCACTTCCTGTAGCTGTGGATCAGACCTGCACATCATTCAAGAAAAAGTTTAGCCCATTCCTCCTGACAGAACTGCTTTTATTTTCTTTGTGTCGTATTCTTTGTGTCGTATTCATGTGTATGACTCTCTTCAAGACATTCTATAGCATCTCTATTGGGTTGGGGTCTGGGCTCTCACTTGGCCACTCCAAAAGGTGGATTTTGCTTTTTTGAAGCCATTTTGTTATGGACTTGCTACAGTGTTTTGGGTCAAAACTCTGCTTCACCCAACTGCTACAGAGTTTCAGCTGACCTACAGACATTCTCACATTCTGAATAATTTAGTGATGCCCTGATGTGGCAAAGCAGGCCCAAATCATGATGATCATACTTTACAGTTGGTATGATGTTTTCAAGATGATATGCAATGCATTTTTATGCAAGATGTAAAAAATTGGCCTGAGTAATGCTGCTGTCATGATGAAGGATTAAAGGTGACTGAGGTTGTAACATCCCGGGAAACACTGTTGCTCATGCCATAACGAATCAACCCCGTCTTAGTCTCGTCTTTTTTCGTCAAAAATATGGTCCAAATCCAAAAGGTGGATTTTGCTTTTTTGAAGCCATTTTGTTATGGACTTGCTACAGTGTTTTGGGTCAAAACTCTGCTTCACCCAACTGCTACAGAGTTTCAGCTGACCTACAGACATTCTCACATTCTGAATAATTTAGTGATGCCCTGATGTGGCAAAGCAGGCCCAAATCATGATGATCATACTTTACAGTTGGTATGATGTTTTCAAGATGATATGCAATGCATTTTTATGCAAGATGTAGTACTGTGTGTTCTTTCTAAATAGTCAATCTTAGTTTCATCAATGCACATTTTGCAAGTATTGCCGTTGAGTGTCAATTCATCCCTTCTCAAAATCATTTTAGTTTTGTAATGTTCTTTTTAGTAAGCAGTGGCCTCCTTCAAGGTGTACTGCCATGGACACCCTATTTGTTTAATGTTATATGGACTGGAGATTCATGAACACAGATCTTAGCCAGTTCCGATGATGCCCTCAATTTTTTTTAGCTGTCATTCACGGTTACTGCATATAGTGACAGAAGACTTGGTGCACATGTGAATGTTTCTGATGCCCTTAATAAACATTTAGTGCTTTTAGTGCACACCAGAAATGCTCTTGTGTACGTCAATAAGCATTAATAACCCATATAATTCGAATCATCTGTTTTATACTGTATCTTTAGGTACACAGTAGGTAGCAGTAACAAGAGCAGGATTAGTTAAGGACTAATTCGCACTGGACAATATTCAGTGGAATTAGCTAGCTTAACTGTTGTAGCTAACTATTGCTTAGCATAGTTTCTGTAATAGTTTAAATATAAAATTATTTGGACACAGATTACAAATATACCCTGGAACCTTTCTCTCTTTGCTTAACAGAAAATTTAATTGAAGTTTAATAGATGCTGCGTGGGGCCCATTGTTTTAAAACACTTTACTAAACATTAGCCAAGCTGGTCAACCCCATTGTGATAGAAAAACATGAGTTTTTGCTATAAAACCATGCTACTGTAGCACCACAGACACACTGGAGCTAAGAGAGCACCACAGAGCATAGTAAGGCATAGTAGCCAATAATTGCCAGCAGCGTCATGTCCAGAATCGGACACAAGGAAACAGATGTGTTGCATTTCTGTGGTTGTGGCAGCAGTCCAAAATTGGAGTTGAGGCAGTGGCTGATACAGTACCTTTATGGTGGCTGAGTTGCAATAACTGGCCCTGAATGAAAGCAGAATTGCTGGAGCAATGAACTCATTAGCATTTATTAGCGGCTGATCCTCAGCAAGCTGATCAGTTGCGAAAAGCAATCCCCAGCTTAAAGCACTGATGTACTAATTTTTTTTATTTTACTTGAACTCCAAACTGATCTTCTTGCCTTTTATAGATAAAGAGTATGTCCAAGGCCTTCAGCCATATTGCAGTACCAACTGTGTCATGTTTAGTAGCCACACCCCATCGCATTCCGCTGATTGGGAGGCCATGATGGCACATGTAATTCCGGTAAAGTCATTCCTCAGTGCCTTGTGTAGTGTTCGTGCATTTCACCCTCTGAGTCGCGCGATAGATGTGTCAGTAGGCATGTTGTTTAGAGCGCCGTTGTTTTTGTCACAAAAATAAAAACATCCACATGGAGCATTAACAGGGGTGGTATTCCAGAAAGCTGGGTTAACTTACCATTTGGTAAAACTTAACCTCCGGGTTGATTTACACCAAACCTGCATACCATGAGTATGTCGGTTCCAAAACCCCTGAGAAGAGTAAGTTTAATCAATCTCCTACTGGTTACCCAGAGTTAATGCGCGTGCACGGTGCATACATGAAGACGTTTTCAATGGATCACCGATTTCACGAGTCAAAATGGAAAATCCAAGTGAAAAAAGCGAGCGGCACACTTCACAGAGGCGGAGTTGGAGGTTTAAATGCAGCATATGAAGAATTTAAGCCAATAATAATGAAAAAAACCAATATGGATGCATCGGCTAAAGAAAGAGAGTTGGCTTAGCAATAATGGACAGGGTAAATGCATATTAAAGTATTAAATAGCGAATTTGACATCGGCTTCCCTTTTATTATGCACTGTAAGCCCTAATGCTCAAAGTAATTAAACACATTGAGTACTATTGAGTAAATTTTTTGAGATAGGAATTTTGGGTTTTCATGAGCTGTCTGCCAAAATCATCAATATTAAAACAATAAAAGGCTTGAACTACTTCATTTGTGTGTAATGAATCTAAAATATATGAAAGTCTAATGTTTATCAGTACATTACAGAAAATAATGAACTTTATCAGAATATGCTAATTTTTTGAGAAGGACCTGTATATTTATTCTTAACCATCACAACAACTGCTGCATGTCCATGTTTTTAACTTCAAAACAATAGGAGGAGTATGTGTTGAAACCCCCTTTTTTATATGAATTTACACATTTGGACTGTTGTAGGGATAGATAGCTCCTATGGGTCACAATTATTTGTTAACCTAATAGATTAATGTGTTTCGCACTGGTTTAACTATAAAATAAAATAAAATACATCACAACATAATTATGTTAACATGTTGTAACATAATTACCACAAATAGGCTGTAAAACTGTGTGATTTTTATGGTATATTTTGCTTGATGCGTCTCTTCAGGTTTGTGGTATATGTCCCAGCGATTGTGTGCCCCCACTGTTTTCCCACCAATATGACTACACATCGGCTTTTTGTCTCTGGTTCAATACGAAGAAAACGGGCCCAAATATCATCTAATCTCTTTGGCCTGCGTAATGCTGCTGTCATGATGAAGGATTAAAGGTGACTGAAGTTGTGACATCCCGGGAAACACTGTTGCTCATGCCATAACGAATCAACCCCGTCTTACTCTCGTCTTTTTTTCGTCAAAAATATTGCATGCTGATTTCTTCACTGTCGCTGTTCATTGATATCCATGATGTCTCGTCACCATCTCGTCTTAGTCACAGTCTTTATTTTCGTTGATGAAATTAACACTATCCAGGAGGGTGTCGTAACGTTATATCCTACAGCAGTAGTGATGTGACTTATGACACCGAACCTTCAAAGCATGTGTCGAGCAGAAGGGGCGTGTCCAAATGTCGCTTTGAGGCATGTGTCGTTTCCCTGACAGCCACATGACCAATGAGAAACCAGGCCTCGCGTTTGTTGGAATCACGTGACTGACTCATTTAGAACTTCCAACAGGTTTAAGTAAAGGCTCGTGTACATGGAGTCTCGTTGTTCTGTATTGTCATTATGTTATGACAGTATGAGATTATGTTTTTAATTCATAAATCAAGATTCAAGAAAACTAAACTTTATTTATTTATTTATTTTTTACAGTGAACTTTGAAGAAGAAAAACACACACAAAAACGTTTTGGTTATATGGTGTATTGAATCCTTAACACTGACTGGAGAATTTATGTACTCTGTTCTAAGACTCCAAACAGTGGCTTGTTAGTTGCATTTATGTTCCTGTAAATAATATAAAAAAGAAAAAAAAAGGCTTCCCTATTTGTTCTTAACTTTTCCTCTCTGTTCTAGTTCTTCAATTAATTTTCAAAGCTTCAGAGATGGTGATTATGTTCATAAACATTTTCTTTGAACTGTGGATTTTCAAACACACACACACACACTGTTAACTGTTAAGGATCACGAAATGAACCTCTTAGCAAAACTATTGTCTGGGAAGCCTCGACACCTAAATGAGACTTCATCTCACCATCAGCTAGGCAAAATCTGCAAACCATGAACAAAGTCTCTTTGTTCAGAATCTCAAAGATAGATCAGCAACTGGGCGTTCTAACAGGAACATGAGGAGAGAAAATGTTCCAGTGAGGACAGATACAGTGTCCTTTTAAAGTTAGAATTACTGAATGGAAACAGCTGGAAAAGTCATTGGGAGAAAAAGAAAATGTGGAAGAAGGGAGCCGGGTTTAAGCTGGAGGAGGAGACGATAAGTGGACCGGATAACACAAGGATTAAGTAATAGATTTGAAAATGGGTTCATTTACACAAACAGTACAGAGACTCCTGTGGTGAGTATAAAGCCTGATAGACAGGTGTTCACAGGAGAGAGAGTGACTCTCAGGTGTGACATACAGGGAGGAGGAGACACTGAGTGGACATACAGCTCAGATAAGAATGATAAACCTCTGCTAACAGACAAAACACAGAATTACAGCATTGACTCAGTTAAAGTTGCTGACAGTGGTACATACAGAGTGACGAGAAGCTCCCCTGAGGTCAGTGCCGCTGTTACTCTCTCTGTATCAGGTGAGTGTGTGTGTGTTATTACTTGTGTATGTAAAGTTCTTACAAATTTCAGATTTTATTTCAAATTTATCAGATGTAGAACACAGTCTTTTTATAATTATTTCAAAGCTCATTTTTCAAGTTGATGTTAGTATTTCGGCCTCGCCCGTCAAGGGGTCGCTACAGCGGACTATCCGATCCGCACACAACATGGCACAGGTTATATGCCAAAGGCTCTTATTGACCCAACTCTCCCATTTTGTCCGGGCTTGGGCCTGACGTCTCAGAATCACTTGTAGCACTTGCGTTCAATATAGGACTGGAAATATTCCTAGCTCAGAATAGGACATAAAAGTGCTTTATGAAGCTTCCGACTCTTTTTGCAAGCGTTTGACGTCACTTTTCACGACACTGAGAGCCGCAAAGTACATTATAGTGGGTGTTGTAGATTTGACAGATTTTGTAGTTTTAAATGGTGGAAAAATTTAATGGTGAACTCAGCGGCAGTTGTGTGAAAGCTTTATACACACAGACAAAACTTATAATTGCATGACTTGCTGCATGTTGTTATCCTAATCAGACTGCTACAGTCACAGTTTCAAACCACTGTAAAAGAGCTGTGTAGGACTGTCCTAATCTGATCAACATGATGTTGCAATAAAATGCAAAGAAATATTTAAAGCAATATTCTGCCCTACTCTTACCTCTAAAGATAAAGAGTGAGTGGAGGCAGTTTGTAAAAGCATGTATGCCACCTTTCAGTTTGCCGCACATAACCGAGGAGGAAACACAGGGTGTGACATGTTAAGGAAATGATGTGCTGCTCATAACAAAGAATCTCAAGAAATGAAGTTGTGTATACTAAAATAATTTAATATGAATAGATAAAATGTATATACAGTGGAACCTTGGACTACGAGCATAATTTGTTCCAGAAGCGGGCTCGTATTCCAAAACACTCGTAAACCAAATAGACTTTTCCCATAAGAAATAATGAAAACTCAAATTATTCATTCTACAGCCCAAAACAATAAATACATAAAAAATAATTTATACAATATATAAAGTATAAATAAAACAAATTAACCTGCACTTAATATTTTAAAAAAGAAAAAAATAAATCCCGACAGATAAGTGTTTCCGTTTGTGTGCGCAGGTGCCGTGTATTTGTATATATGTGTGTGTGTGTGTGGAATTTGCCCCTCGCCTCGTCGTAAACAGTAAAACACCTCCCCCCCCCCCCCACCTCGCTTTTTAAGTTTCACAACTAACACACAACGCAAACACTGTTTTAACGGGAAAGAAAAGAAATCTCTCTAATGATACTCACGTGAGCATATACTAACGGAATCACTGCTGTAAATTAAAAAATAAACAAATGAACCAGCACCTTATCTTTGAAAAGAATCGCGACAGAGCTGAGTTTTCTGTGTAAATAAAGCGTGCGTGTGCAGCCAGGGTGAGTGTGTGTGTGTGTGTGTGTGGCACAGTGTCAAATTACGCGCACGCACACACACACATAGGAAAGAGAGGGAGATATTGATTATACCAGTAAGAGACGAGCACCAAAACGCAGCAGGGGAGACGATTACCCATAATTCCGCAGCGCAAGAGAGAGAAAAATCATTGGCTCAGTTGTGATCACTTGCCGCTCGGTGTCAAAAAAAGAGTCGCATGCGTGATACATGATACTCGGCACTCGTAAACTAATACTTGATCGGTTTCCAATTAAAAATTTATTAAAAATCTTTGCTCGGTTTGCGGAACACTCGTAAACCACGTTACTCGCAATCTGAGGTTGCACTGTATAAATTCGATTATTGAAATGTGTGTGCTATGGATGTGTGTGCCAGTGCTGTAAGAGCAGAGTTTGATTTATTATTTCTGACACTGTTGCTGTGTCACTGTTTCAAAGCTCCATCTTCACTGTTATTAAAAAATGTACAGTAGTAGTCACTTGCACTCATACAGACAGAGCATAAAACATGTTCGTTAATGAACCAGGGGGAGGGGGGGGACCAAGGGAGGAATTTTATTTATTTATTTGGGAGGGGAGACGATTGGTTTTATGCCTACATTCATGAGAAATTTCACAGCAAGTTTTCACCTGGTTTGACTTGAACACCCCGCATACAGTACCAGGTAAAAGTTTAGACACACCTTTTAATTCAATGTTTTTGCTTAGTGATTTATTTTCTATAATCTAGATCAATACTGTAGATTTCAAATCTATGAAATAACACACAGTAACGAGAACAACAGTTAGTTGTCGTTTAAAGAATAATAATAATCTGGAATAATTCTTACAAGAATAGTATGGTCAAGCACATTTGGAATGAAAGAATAAAGTTACGTTAAAACCAAGCACACCATTGTTTTTCTTGTAAAATTCCCAATAAGTTTGATGTGTCACATGACCATCTTCCTATTGAAAAAAACAAAAGTTGGATTCAAGATGTCCGACTTCAAAATGGTCACCATGGTCACCACCCATCTTGAAAAGTTTGCCCCCTCACATATACTAATGTGCCACAAACAGGATGTTAATATCACCAACCATTCCCATTTTATTAAGGTGTATCCATATAAATGGCCCACCCTGTATTTTGAACGCATTCAGTGTAGTTTTATAATGTAGAGAGAAATAAAAATAAGGAATGATCACTGAATGAGAAGGTGTTTCCCAACTTTATACTGATAGCGTACATATTATTATACTCATAAAGAGATAACAACTTCATACATTTATTTTTACTCCCGTTCTTATTTTTTTTCTAAACCGGGCACATATTATCATTGGCCTCTTCTTATTTGCTTTTATTCGATGAGCATCAGCACATTACACACCCTGAATTAAGAGTCAAGACTAAACCATTTCACCTTAGAAGTGTGTAGAGTGGTTATATATTATTCTTAATGATTTTACACAGAATAATGAAATACAGTATATATATACACAGTATTATTAGTGATGTGTGGTTTATCCCGTGGCATTTCATATTGTGAGTAATGTTACCAATTTCATTGCTGTATAAAGTTAGATGTGCAGTTTTCCCTTTCTTCCCTGCAGTGACCCAAGGTGATGTCCGCTAGCCCCGTCCTTCCCTCCATCTTCATCTCGTACTTCTGAGTGAGAGAGCCTCCCAGTCGGTCCTCTGCCTCACTCATACACTAGAATCAGGGCAATTGTTCTGGCCCTGCAAATTATAGTTGAACTTTTTTTAATGACCCCTGCTGGTTAGTTTTATAAGTGAAATATAACAGGAAGTGGGTGTGTGTTTCAGGAAGTGATGCGATGGTAGAGCATGTGGTAAAATACATGACCAAGACAACAGTTCTTATATATAAATATATAATAAAAGAGCAGTAGGCGAGTCAGATATTATTGTTCTGCACATAGCATTTAAATGATAATTTTCCCACAATGCTAACACTATTGGAGAATATGAGGACATGTATAATGTAAACAGTAAAAAGTCATTAAAAGCAACAGTCATCTCATTTAGTCCATCAGTTCTTCTTAGCTCCATGATGTCTGTTGATTTTGCATCTAAATATGTATTTATAAGCAGACAATATAAAAGGGAAAAACACTGTGCTAAATGCTAGTTCATTACAACAGCTAAGCTAGGTAACTAGCATGATGGTTTGGACTCATGATTTCACCAAACGGAACTACTCGCCATACTCTATGCAAAGTGAACACGTTCACACTAATTAGGGGGTAGATGGGTAGATAGGTGGTTCCTGCCTTTCCGTGATCAATCCATAAATACACTGAATTCCTTTAATATTAATGTGAACAGGTTTGAGCTGTCACTACTGGGAGACTCAGGGTAGCAAAACCCCTAAATTTATAAATCCACACCTGTGCACTAAACTTAAAATTAAATATTGTAATAAATAAATACTACTCTTTATTTCATACTGGTTACTAAGATGTTGGCTACTAAAAAGTATGAACATGTACAGCATTCAATACCTGGTCAGTGCTCCCTTTGCATGCATTGCTGCAGCAATGCGATGTGGCATGGAGGCAATCAGTCTGTGGCACTTTGGAAGCCCAGGTTGCTCTGATGCCGGCCTTCAGCTCTTCTGCATTGTTGCGTCTGGTGTATCACATCTTCCTCTTCATAGTACCCCTTAGCTTCTCTATGGAGTATTGCGGGCGATTTTGCTGGCCAAGGAAGCACAGGGAGCTCATGGTCCTTAAACCAGGTATTCGTTCTTTTGGCAGTGTGGGCAGGTCCCATGTCATGCTGGAAAATTAAATCAGCATCTTCATGAAGCTGGTCAGCAGAGGAAAGCATGAAGTGCTCTAAAATTTCCTGATAGATGGCTGTGCTGACCTGAATTGGACCTGATAAAACACAGTGGACCAACACCAGCAGATGACATGGCTCCCCAAACTATCACTGACTGAAAACTTTAAACTGGACCTCAAGCAACATGGAGTCTGTGCCTCTCCTCTCTTCCTCTAGACTCTGGGACACTGATTTCCAAATAAAATGCAGATTTACTTTCATCTGAAAAGAGGACTTTGGCCCACTGAGTACAGTCCAGTTCTTTTTTTGTCCTTAGCCTAGGTAAGACACCTCTGATGTTGTCCCTGGTTTAAGAGTGGCTTGACGCAAGGAATGCGACAGTTGTAGCCCATGTCCTGGATACGTCTGTGCATGGTGGCTCTTGAAGCACTGACTCCAACTCCAGTCCATGGCTTCTGAATCTCCCTCAAATTCTTGAATGGGCTTCGTTTCACAATCCTGTCAAGGCTGCGGTCAGTTATTCCTGTTGCTTGTGCACCACATTTGTAATGTGTACCACATTTCTTTCCTTCCATTCAACTTTTCTATTAATGTGCTTGGATACAGCATTCTGTGAAGAGCCAGCCACATCGCTGAAGTAATTCATGCAAAGGGAGCCCCGACCAAGTAATCATTTTCTTTAAAAAAAAAAAAAATTTTTTACTGGTCTTAAGTAATATTCTAATTTTCTGAAATACTGGATATTGGGTTTTAATTAGCTGTGAGCCATAATGTAAATAAAAGAAATAAACACTTGAATTACTGAAATAAATCAACTTTTTCATGATATTCTGTTCTTGTGATATTTGATGTTCAGTCATGTTGGAATTGGTGTGCGCTCCAGTTATTTCCAGTGAAAGGAACTCTTACTGCTTCAGCATACCAAGACATTTTGGACAAGTTCATGCTCCCAACTTTGTTGGAACAGTTTGGGGATGGACCCTTCCTGTTTCAACATGACTGCGCACCAATGCACAAAGCAAGGACCATAAAGACATTGATGAGTGAGTTTGGTGTGGAAGAACTTGACTGGCCTGCACAGAGTCCTGACCTCAACCCCATAGGACACCTTTGGGATGAATTAGAGCGGAGACTGTGAGCCAGGCCTTCCCATCCAACACCAGTGTCTGACCTTACAAATGCGCTTTTGGAAGTCAAAAATTCCAATAAACACACTTCTAAACCTTGTGAAAATCCTTCTCAGAAGAATTTAATCTGTTATAGCTGCAAAGGGGGCGGGGGCAACATCATATTAAATCCTATGGATTAAGAATGGGATGTTACTGAAGTTCATATGCATGTGAAGGCAGGCAAGCAAATACTTTTTTCAATATAGTGTGTGTGTGTGTGTACTCAACAATTCCAATTCAAAGAAGGAAATTGAATTGGAATTCAACAACAATTACAGGAAATGGAGTTGGAGTTGAACTGGAATTACAGGAAGTGGAATTCAATTCAGGGAAATTCCACTGAATTCCATTTATTGCTGTTTCTGAGCATTTATTTGTGATTACATTTAGAGAGATACATTTGAACTTTATTTATGCTGCTTTACAAATACCAAGTAATGTATGAAATATAGTCGATCAAATGCAAGTAAATAAAAATGAGTACTGTACATTATGAATTAATAATTGAATGACAGTGGTGAATAGTTTCTGGATGTTGTCATGGTTACCTAGTAATCAGAGGCGGACGCAAGTGCAGGATATAGTTTTTCAGTCTTTATTCACAGCTTCACAGTCTTCCAACCAAACAAAATGCAAGAAACTAATGGAAAGGTTCACTGTGAATACCAAGGCAGAATCTGCAGGCGGGCGTGATCAACGAAAGAACAAAAAAGGACAATAGTTAACAAAAAGGACTGAGACTTCTCAGCCTTGACCTTGACTGTGGTCTACGTAGCACAATGGGCCCGGTACTGCAGATTCCACTCACTCCTGGGGAGAAAACACAGGACATTAGCTGTCGTTCCAAACAGACTTTCCTTCTAGCTTATACAACGGTGGACGAACAGGGAGCTACAGGGTCGACTGGTATAAATAAGATAACACAGGGGAGACACAGGTGAATTCCATTTCCTATTAATGTGACACATGTACACACACACACACTAGGGGGAGACAAAGCGGCGGCTCAGTAATCCGGTGATCCAGATCTTATCCCCTGGGACCGGGATGGCACAGGTGTCACAAATGTACTATAAATTCAAGTTAAGTTCAGCCTTTATTCGTTACACATACTGAACATTACTGCACAGTGAAATTCTTTATTCTTTGCATATCCCAGGTTCTTGTTAGTAGGTTGGGGTCAGAGCGCAGGGTCAGGTGCCCCTGGAGCAGACAGGGTTAAGGGTCTTGCTCAAGGGCCCAACAGGGGCAGCCTGGCGGAGCTGGGGCTCAAACCGCCGATCTGTAACTCAGTGCCTTAACACACTGAGCCACCACTGCCCCACATATGATTACCACATAATATATGTCTCAACTCACAAAAAAATGAGTCATGTTCATTCATGTATTTCATTCACTTTTTATAGCATCGAATTATCATCATTTTCTGAAATTTGCCATCACTAAGATTGCATCACTCAGGCCTAAATATCTTACCAGCAATACTAAAAACATGTTCTACAGGAGCAGATGAAGCAGGCACAGCAAGATATTGGCATGCAATTTGAGCCAAAAAGGGGAAACGACTCTGGTTGTCCCTCCAGTACAGGAGAGGATCAGACTCCTCATTGTGACATGGTACAGTAGGCTTAGATAACTTGGTACCTCCTCTGATAACTGTGTAGATGTAGAGGGAACTTGGGTGTCTATGAATGCAAAAAGTTGACCTCTTTTTTTGGTGGAGAAGAGCAGTCTTTTGAAGATGGAACTGAAGTTGCAGAGAGTGAAATGACCTTTGTTAGAATGTTTTTAAATGGTTTGTCTTTTTTCACCTATGCACCAGTCAAGTTTAAATCTTGGGTCAAGGGTTGCAGGCAACTGAAACCACTCCATATCTTCAAATTGAGAGACATTTCTCAGAGGATTTTATAATTGTGCTCATTTTATTTGGTTTCATTGATTCTGCAGCATGGCGAAGACCCCGAACACATACAGTATTGTGACCACAATCAGTTATTTAATTTAACTAAATGATGGTAACTGGAAAGACTCAATTTTTGAACTGACCATTGATGCCTGACAAGGTAAAGAAAGAGTAGTACAAATGCCAGACATATTAAGTGATATTGATTGTATAAAATTTTCAAGTCCCATGAACAATTGCAATTGCATGCAACAAACAAAAAAACTTTTACTCTACATTGGTAAATAACCAAAAGGTCCACATTTATTACCTAAGGATAAAATTATATCTGTGTGATTCTTTTGTGGAAATGTTGTTAATATGTAAGTGTTTTTAAAGTACCTGTTCCACAAACAGTACTCGCCTGTAGATGACGTTTAAAATTTGATGTAGCTCGGACGGATCCATGAACAGGTATACCACAATGATTGCAGATTGCTTTATGGTTACCTAAAGTTGTACGAGTCGGTTCACCAAAATGATCCATTATACTGGTCTTCCCAGACATGCCAGATTCCTCTGCCATTGTCAGTTTAATAGCGTGAGGGCCTTTGCAGCCCGAAAAGAATGAGGGGATGTAGAAACCCAAGCTTTCACCCAAATGATAATTTTAATAAATCAGAAAGTGCACATTAACTTAAAAAACAATATGTAAAGTTCTAATCAAATAAACTTTTCCAAAAAGGTCAAAAGAATCCAAGTTAAATTCAAACTAACTTGGAAGAACTTAATTGAATCCAACAGACCCCAACAGGAAGCGCTTAAACCAAACAAGACATGAAAACAACTACCCTTCAACCCTCTTGACAAGACAATGGAGAAACATTTAAAGGGATGGACCAGTCCATTTTTAAACACACGGGGAACCACAAAATAACAACAAAACTAAACAACCAAACTAACAAACATGGTGTAGTTAAATAACTAATTCAAATTAAACAGATATGGAAAAGACAAAACAATTAGAAAAAGAAAGAATCAAACCCATACATATTATGTGTATATACACAAACATAAAATGGCAGACAACCAATTCCCTCCCACAGTTAGTCTACACGTTGGTACGGCCGGTGGAACCATAGTTGCAGTTGAGTCGGCATGCCGGACCTTAATAGCTGACAGTGAGAGCTCAACGAGCACAGCGCAGAAGCTATTCAACTTAAACTCAAAGGAAAATAATATGAACTCAACATATAAAGTACAACATAAACTAGGATGTGTGAACTCCACCCTGATATGATGCACTTAAAATAAATAAATATCTAAATGAAATGAATGGTGTCTCTGTCTGTTTAATATAAATAAATACCAAAGCAATTAACTAAACAAAATACTAAATAATAAATGGGAAGTGAATGGATCTGTGCACATGTTTATGTAGATCTGTGTGTGAATGCTTGCACATAGTACCCCTCAATGTGTGGCCAATGGCGGGCCATCACAGATGGGTTAATCCAAATCTGTGTGTTAATTTTGCAGTCCAGGGTTCATACACAAATCAGATTCTCAAAACAGTCCAAGATCATACACAAAAAGCTATCCAAATATGATCAAATTCTTTTCACTCAAACTAACAGGAAAATCTCCAAACTTGCACCCTCAAAATGGGCCCTCACTGGCTTACATTTGTACTCCCAGGTTATGAACCTCCACCTTGCAAATTTTGGGGAATGTAGTTTAGAAAAATCTTGTTAGGGACATTCAGAGTGACACATGCACAACATGACCTTAATGCACAACACAACAAGACACTGTAATATCAAATAATTGTGACATAAAAGTTACAGTACATGATGCCCTGAGGGGCGTTCACATGTCATGTCTAAGAACACATGGAAAATGCCAGCCGTGCTGCTTTCTACCTTTTTCCAAAGCGCTCACGAGGTTGCGCTCTTATGGTATTGCTGAGTAACCGTGAGCACATGACGTGTGGAGCACTTGTTGCATGCTGACAATTTGGGATTTTTTTTTTTATCTCTCTGCAGCATAGATGCAGATCATCCATTACATTGATGGGTTCCGCTTCCCACTGCAATGCTTATATGGGAATCGGCTTAAGGGCTTTTTCCAGTGACGATGCAGCAGTGTCATGGCTCGAAACCCCAGTCCTTAATTCAGCAACTACCTGAGCCACCACTGCCCCTCTTCCTAACTTTGTTTGTTTAAAGAAGAAATACAATTCAAGTTAATAAACTTTAATGTCGAACTGAGTAACTCAAAATCAAACTCGAGCACAATGAGCAACACAGAAACAATAAGAGCAAACAAAGTAATGGTGAACATCACAGTTTGGCCGAGACAGCACACACTCTGCATTCTCTTCCTGATAGCCTACAAGAGGGAGAAAAACATTGGTTTAAGAAATAATTTCTAAGTCACTTCACCACTGCAATTTTCATCATTGTATCTATTTCTTTTTGTTAGATTAAGGTCTTTAGTCTTTCGACATCCTGATTTTAGAGAAAAAAAAATACTGTACACTTTGTGTTTGCTTTGTGAGCAGTATATACAGCACTGCTCACACTGGTGGTGAACCGTTCTAAAAATGACGATTGCTCACAAAAATACTTGCTGACTGGTAGATTAAGATCTTTTTAAATTGTAGGTTCCAATCACTGTGTCCAGGTTGTTTAGGACTTCTTGGTTGTGCTTGTACTCCAGGACGATGAGGGCGAATTGTTCACCTCATGATCTATAATATCAGATATATTGTACACTTTTCTAGAGAGATTCACATTATTGTATCCTTTGTTAGGTAAGAAACTAGGGAGTGGTGCGGTAAAGACACACTTTCATGAGAATGCTAGCTGCTTTTAGAGTCTGTCTCTAGCTGGACATACTGTCTTTATACGCGATCCTAAAAACTGATAATTTAGTTTTTCCCCACTTTCACTCGAGATTACGGGTTGATTGCGGTATTGCATAAGCTGTTTTTTTTTTTTTTTTTAATTGGGTTTAATTGTGTTGCTGGACTGATCTGCACTGTTTGAGTTTTAAATGTTAATCCTCTGTTTTTTTTTTTAAATAAATTTTTTAATAGAGCAGCACGTTCACTGTGCGGCACTATGTTTCTCTACAGAGTGTTTGCGACAATCAGGACACCCCTCTCATTCTGTTTACAGCAGCTGGTCCGGCCTCTTTTTACTGCCTCTCAGTACACCGCTCTTGTGCTGCCGCTCCTGTACCTGTTTATTCTGCATGGCCGAGAGTGAACTGTCTGCTACTAGTTAATTGATCTCTGATGGCGGATGGAAAGATTTTTAAAAAGGGTGCAGAAACATACTGGGGTGACCATCACATACTCTGTGTGGGAAACACTGCCTGTATTGCACATACTGCGATCCTGCGATGTGACTATTGCTCATGAGCTCATCACAATGTCGATGCTGAAACGATGGCGTATAAACCAGGAGTTAAGTGTTTAACAAAGTTCTACTGAGCCCTAAATAACTGATAATGAAACTGTGCCGTCGCTACGGACATGAAGTTAAATTAAAACCATGTTACAGAATATTATGGAGGTGTTACCAATATGATGATGATCTCATATCATCCCATTAATGGATAAACGCCGACCTATAGACACTGGAGGAATGGGACACATGTCCTGCCCTCACTCTCTCACATACACAGGTATACTGCAGCCGGAGCGCCCCAGGACGAGACTCCGCCCCTTTGTTCTCTCCAAGTGAAGAGAAATAATATTTGCACAGTCTCGTTGTAATTAACACACATTTACAGCTGCATGGAGACATCAATCACACACACAAGCTGCACTCAAATACAGCTGAAACCAGATATTTACATACACTTCAGAAAAAAACACTAACTTTTTTTCTTTACTGTCAGACATTAAATCAAAGTAAACTTTTTTGGTTTTATATAAATAAATATTAACATTTTATTTACATTTGTTGAATTGCTGGAGCATTAACAGTGTGTGTGATGGTGCATGTTATTATATACATAATTATACATAATCTTATAAATTTTAGTTCATTCCAAATTTTAACAGATAGTCTTGTACATTTTTTTAAATGCACTTATGATTTAAGTGTGTATTATTTTGTGTACTTATGAGTGTCTATTAATGAGAAAACACCTAAATATATAGTATGTGGAAATTTGTGTGACTATAGTGTTTATTTGGACCAGAAACGAGAAAAAAAAATATTGGAACCGGAAGTTTTTTTTTTTTTTTATCCTACAGGTGGCGCACTCTGAACTCCTTACACATTTTTTTCATCATGGATTTGAAGTTAGTTTGTATTGTTTAAATGCTGTTCTTGGTTTTTAAGTGAGAAAACTGATGTTATTAGGAATCGACTACATTTAATCATTAAACTAAAAAAAAAAAAAAATGATTGTCTCAAAATCAGGGGAAATGTAATATCGAATCTGGTTTGTAAAATTATGCTACTTATAGAATTGCAATTGTAATGGAATTGTTACTTAGATATCGTGATAATATCGTATCAGGTGGTGATGGTGATTCTCATCCCTAAAGCATACTGTTAAAGTCATCTTTAAAATTGGTATTTAAACGTTATAAAATTATAAAATGCAACTTTATAATACTCTATAACAGTGCTCTCCAACCTTTTTTGTTGGAAGGAAACCCACCAAGCACAGGGAGAACACACACACACTCAGGCGCACGCACACACACACACACACACACACACACACACACACACACACACACACACACACACAGACCCGAGGCAGAGATCCCAGTGTTATTTCTATCATGACTATTTTCTAGCTTTAGTTTCTGTTCCCTTGCTGACGCTCAGTGTTTATAAAGATGAAGAGGAAAGACAACACACTGTAATTCAGACATGAGTTAATAGTGTAGAAGTGAATTTTACTTCATCAGTATTGATTGTATGTGACAGAGTTTAATCATTTACAGATTTACTGTATCTACTCTCAGTGTTTACATTAATTCTTTAATTTAAATTAATTAATATATAGACTTTTTTTCTTACAGAAAGTCCCAAACCTACAGTGCATGTAGACTCTGATACACCTGTTTACAGAGGAGAGAGTGTGATTCTCAGGTGTGACATACAAGGAGGAACTGTGTGGACATATGAGTGGTTTATGGACGATAAGTCAGACTCTCCATCACACACAACACAGAACATTACAGTCGTATATGATGACAGAGTTAAATACACCTGCAGAGGGAAGAGAAGAGACTCTCAGCTCTCACAGACCAGTGATGCTGTTACACTCTCTCTATCAGGTGTGTGTGTGTGTGTGTGTGTGTGTGTGTGTGTGTGTGTGTGTTATTACTTATACATGTAACATTTCTCACTGGTTTCTGATTTTCCTCCAGATTTTATTATATGATAAACCAAGTCTCATTACTATGATTGTACAGCTCCTTATTTCTGTTTATTCACTTTTCTATCTTAAAGTCACCAAATCATTTGATGTGTAAAGAATCAGCACAATTCATTATCTATACTGATCAGTGTGACACATGTTTCCTCAGCTTTTATTTACACTCTCAGGAAATAACACACACTAATGAGAACCAATTCCTCTTCACCTAATAGTCACTCTGATCTCACTGTCAGGAGTTTACATGTTAAAAACAAACAAACAAACAAATAAATAAATAAATAAATAAATACACCCATAAAGATAATCTGATATAGAGAGATTAGAGAATTACATCATGAAGTAACAGTTATTCTCTCCCTCTCACTTTGATATTATTAATGTTTTACATTTAATATCTCTGTAGATTTTCATTCACATCATTTGAATAACTGAAAATTCATAAACACTGTGACATTAGTGCTGAGGTGTTTAGTGTCGTCACTGAGAGAGTAATAGTGTTTTACTGTAGAGGTGATTTGTGTAGTAAAGACTACTCCACATTCTGATACTCTATTTAATTTCTAACAGAAAAACCTCAACCTGAACTCACATCAAACGCTACTGGAGATGTACTGTCAGGAAACTCAGTGACTCTGACCTGTACACTGGATACACAGTCTACTGGATGGAGGTTTTACTGGAACACATCCACACAGAGCACTGAGACTGAAACACAATACTCTTCCTCTTACACCATCAGATCAGTTGGTGAATCTAGTAGAGGTGGATATCAGTGCAGAGCTGGAAGAGGAAACCCAGTCTACTACACACACTACAGTAATTTACTCCAGTTAGTTGTTACTGGTGAGTAAGAGACTTTCTCTCATGAGATTCTGTGCAACACTGAACATATAAACAACATGTGATCAGCATCACAATACAGTAACATT
Source organism: Clarias fuscus (assembly GCA_030347435.1). Taxonomy (NCBI): domain Eukaryota; kingdom Metazoa; phylum Chordata; class Actinopteri; order Siluriformes; family Clariidae; genus Clarias; species Clarias fuscus. The sequence goes on from CM059205.1 coordinate 31,231,587, forward strand.
TACACAGATACACACAGAGAAGTGTTTCCTGTAGATGATTGTATTAAAGTTAAAGAGAGACAGTGTGAGCACGGCTGAGCAGGGCCGGTGTGAGCTGAGCTGGACATCAAGTGGAACAACACTAGTTTAGATTTAGTGGAAAATGTCACAAAAACCTGTAAAACTTTCTGTAAGTGATTCTGTACAACACTGAACATGTGAGCAGCGTCACAACACAGCAACATTTACACACACTTTACACACTCTTATCTAATTATCAAGAAGTTATAAAAGAGAAATCAGACGGTCAGTCACTGCTCACAGATCAGTGTGTTTTACGTTTAGTGTGTTGTTCCCTTGATGACACTCAGTGTTCATGAAGATGCAGCACATTATGGAGGATAAACATTCTGATAAAAACGTCTGTAAAATGAACAGTAATGTGCTGTAAAAACATGGCATATAAATATTGTAAATCAATTTAAAGTCAAATTAAGAAAATTTCAATGAGCCAATGAACTAAACACAACTGTGGGGGAGATTTACAGTTAGGTCCATAAATATTAGGACATTAACAAAAGTTATTTTGCCTTCATGTCACAGAATATTGGAAATTTAAACAAAATTGTAATCATATATATTTGTAATTTGTACATAAGTTTAAGTTCCAGTTTGAGTATATTTACACAGACTGAGGAGAGATAACATTGTTTTTGTGCTTTTTCCAAATAAGGGAGTATCTCTTCATTAGTTCTTTATTGTTAGATCAGTTTGGATCAGTGTTAAAACCCTTAGGGGTCGACGGTATTGTTGGTGATGCCAATCACTTTTTTCCTCTTCGCAAATGTTTTTGTGAATGAAATTGTATTGTAGCAACCCAGACAAAAACATGTACACAAACAGTAGACGGTTTTCTTTCCAAAAAGTTTCTTTGCCAAATAAATGTTTGTTAATGTTTGTAATTTAATGTTAAAAATAAAAAACAGGCGTATGCCAGATTCTCGTCTCCACACTTAGCGCTCCATTCACATGCAAGAGTTATGTAAACGACTAAATGCTAATTGCTGTGTTGTTCAGGGGATTGATGTGCTGATGCCCTGTGTCCAACAGAACAGGAACGGCTTGAATGAAGAAACAAAAATAGAAGAAATGAATAAACTAAATTTTTTTTCGATATTTAAATGTAAATATTCTTATATGCACGTAAGAATCTGTTCATGCTGTTTGTGCCCAGCATTGAATAATTATTTCATCCATTATTTAACCACAATGGAAATGTGGCTGTGAATTTATGACTGAAATAAAGCTGCTCACTTTGTAAAAGGCAGCGTTTATTCAGCAATAAACATTTTTACATTTTGTCTGATTTGCAAAAGTTGTCTCTGTTTGTGATCTGAGTATATTACGACTGATTCCGAAGTCCAGTAAAGAATCTGTGCATATAACTGTGTAGGGCACACACACACATACACACCTGTTCGTGCGCGCGCACACACACACACACACACACACACACACACACACACACAAGAACACACAATTAAAAATGCTTCATGCACGCTCACACGTGGTCACAGTGTTATAGTAAACAGTCCACGTGCTCAGAGATGTTGACTATACGAGTAACACACACACTGACACCGAGCACGGGAGACAATGCTGCTCGTATTTCAAAACCTTGCTCGTTTACCGAGTTAAAATTAAATTTAAATTTTTGCTTGTCTTGCGAAACACTCTCAGACCAAAGTACTCGCAATCCAAGGTTTTCCTGTGTGTGTGTGTGTGTGTACATATGTGCTGTATATACAGTACAGGGCTCAGGATTGTGCAGTACAGAGTGAAATATACTTTTTTTCAGCACAACCGAGGCAATATGATGAACTGAATTTTATTTTATTTTATCAACAATACAAACATGACTAAAATAAATGTTAAATCTTAAAAAGAAATAGCCAGATTCATAAGGTCATGTGTTGTTATGGTTGTTTTTGGTTGTTTCTGTGACTCATAATAATAATAATAATAAGATTAATACACGCATTTTTAGTTCTACCATTTTTGCAACGTCATTCCCATATTGTAGGATCAGTACAATTCACATGTTTTAAAAGTTATGATAACTTGATGTCCGAAGCGTTCTCCCTCCACACACACCGACAGGACGTCCATATAAGCGATTTTTTTCTTATCGGTTTGTGACAGTCAGACTGTTTGTGACAGTCAGTACACACTTCTCATTCGGTGTACAGCAGATGGTGTGGCCTCTCTTTACTGCCTCTCAGTACTCCGTTTTTGTGCTGCCCCTTCTGTACCTGTTTATTCTGCACGGGTCAGACTGATCTGTCTGCTACTAGTTAATCGATCGCGGATGGCACATGGACAGATTTGTAAAAAGGGTGCAAAAACATACATGGGTGGCCGTCAGTATACTCTGTGTGGAAAACACTGCCTGAATCGCACCTCCTGAGATGTGACCATGTTGATGCTGAAACGATGTATATTAACCAGCCGTTAAGGAATTCATCAGTGTTCTACTGAGTCCTAAATAACTGATAATGAAACCGTGCCATCACTATGGACATGAAGCAAAATTAAAACGATTAACAATATGATAATGAGCTCATATTGTCCCATTAACGGATAGACATTGGAGGAAGGGGACACAGGTCCTGCCTGCACACACTCACATACACAGATATACTGTACTGCGGGCAGAGCGCACAGGCATGAGGCTCCACCCCTTTGTTTTATCCAAGTAAAGAGAAATAATATTCATGTAATCCCGCTGTAATTAACACACACTGACAGCTGCATGAAAACATCAATAACACTTAAACACAAAAACTGCACACAAACACACCAGCGTTAAACAGTAATTGCAGTGATATAGTATTATCCAAAGAGGGAAATACATGTCAGTTATTACAGAGACATTAACATATTTACATTGAGTTTAATCATGTAGCACTTTTAATATTCATAAAACTTATAAAGGCTAATAAACATGATTTAGAGAATTGAGAGAGAGAGAGAGAGAGAGAGAGAGAATCACACACATACTCGCAGCACAAACACACTTTACATTCCAGATCTTCATTTTTCCTTTTCTTTTCTTCTCTTCTTCTTTTGTATCAATAATGATTCTTCTTTGACTGAACTTTCTCCATTCGTTATCATTCTTCTTCTTCTTCCTCTTCCTCTTCTTCTTCTTCTTATTATTATTTGTAGTATTAGTAGTGCAGTGATTATTATTATTATTATTATTATTATTATTATTATTATTATTATTATTTCCTTTGGTTTTTGCATTTAAAGTGTTTAAAGTGAAGAGGACGAGGGTCGAGCCTTTATACTGAAACACTGAGTGTAAGAGACTGTAGAGTCTGAGAGAATGAGAGATTAGAGAGGGAGTGTGTGTGAGGCGTTATGGAGTGATAACGTGTGTGTGTGTGTGTGTGTGTGCGTGTGCGTGCGCATATGCATACAGACATTCAGTGATCAGTATTTATCCTACACATCCTAATTTTACATAATGTACACTGTACATTATGTAAAATTAGACAAAATAATTCTTCAGATTTAAATCGGATAATAATCAAAATGTTAAAAGTAACTCAATGCATAATGTGTGTGTGTGTGTGCGCTGTGATTGGTGGAAAATGTTTCTAATATATCGAGCTGGCCAAACAGGAAACAGCAGGCAGTTAGTAATGTTGTCTTTTCTGTCTGATTATCAAGATCTTTAAATTTAATGAGAAATTGTATAAAAATATCTGGGACCTTGTGTGACTATTGTGTTTATTTGGACCAGAAACAAGGAAAAAAAAGAAAGCAACTGAACATGTTTTTTTAATCCTACAGGTGGTGCACTCTGAACTATTTACACATTTTATTAATTCTGCATTTGAAGTTAGTTTGTATGGTTTAAATGCTGCTTTGGTTCTTAAGTGAGAAAACTGATGTTATTAGGAATCAGCTACATTTAATCATTAAACTTTTTGAAAAAAAAATTGTACCAAAATAAAATATTGTAAATATTAATTTAAATATTGTGATAATCAGATGGTGATTCTCTTCCCTAAAGCATACTGTTTAAAAAGTCATCGTTAAAATTACGAATTAAACCTTATAAAATTATAAAATAGATGTTTTTAATAGACTACAGTGTAATGGCATTTGATACTATAAAGAAATGAAGATCTTTTTAAATGTTTTAGTAAAGGTGATGTAAATGTCCCACATATATAAATGCCTGAGTTTTAATTTTAAACTAAATGATCTCTGCTTTATCATCTTATTGAGCAATAGAGCTAATTATCTCCTGAGTGCACATATTTTGTACCTTTGTGCTTTTAAAGTTGATTTCTATCAGCAGCTCCTGTTACTGCAGGACACACATCACTATTATATAAATTATAATATATATAAATGTTCCTCATGACTTCATTCAGACTACACTACTCATGTAGAGGTGTGATACAGTTCTGTATTTGTCATTCTCACACGATTCTACATTACTTAATGTGTGTGTACTACAGTATGAGGTGGGATACTGGACAAGGGGCCAGTCCAGGACAATTTGGAAACACCAATCAGCCTAATTTGCATGTCTTGGGTCTGTGGAACGAAACCTGGAGTACTCAGAGGAAACCCACCAAGCACAGCCAGAGCACACACACACACAGGCGCACGCACGCACACACACACACACACAGACCCGAGGCAGAGATCCCAGTGTTATTTCTATCATGACTATTTTCTAGCTTTAGTTTCTGTTCCCTTGCTGACGCTCAGTGTTTATAAAGATGAAGAGGAAAGACAACACACTGTAATTCAGACATGAGTTAATAGTGTAGAAGTGAATTTTACTTCATCAGTAGTGATTGTATGTGACAGAGTTTAATCATTTACAGATTTACTGTATCTACTCTCAGTGTTTACATTAATTCTTTAATTTAAATTAATTAATATATAGACTTTTTTTCTTACAGGAAGTCCCAAACCTACAGTGCATGTAGACTCTGATACACCTGTTTACAGAGGAGAGAGTGTGATTCTCAGGTGTAACATAAAAGGAGGCGGCACTCAGTGGACATATGAGTGGTTTATGGACGATAAGTCAGACTCCCCATCACACACAACACAGAACATTACAGTCGTATATGATGACAGAGTTAAATACACCTGCAGAGGGAAGAGAAGAGACTCTCAGCTCTCACAGACCAGTGATGCTGTTACACTCTCTCTATCAGGTGTGTGTGTGTGTGTGTGTGTGTGTGTGTGTGTGTGTGTGTGTGTGTGTGTGTGTGTTATTACTTATACATGTAACATTTCTCACTGGTTTCTGATTTTCCTCCAGATTTTATTGTATGATAAACCAAGTCTCATTACTATGATTGTACAGCTCCTTATTTCTGTTTATTCACTTTTCTATCTTAAAGTCACCAAATCATTTGATGTGTAAAGAATCAGCACAATTCATTATCTAAACTGATCAGTGTGACACATTTTTCCTCAGCTTTTATTTACACTCTCAGGAAATAACACACACTAATGAGAACCAATTCCTCTTCACCTAATAGTCACTCTGATCTCACTGTCAGGAGTTTACATGTTAAAAACAAACAAACAAAAACAAACAAACAAATAAATGAATACACCCATAAAGATAATCTGATATAGAGAGATTAGAGAATTACATCATGAAGTAACAGTTATTTCTCTCACTCTCACTTTGATATTATTAATGTTTTACATTTAATATCTCTATAGATTTTCATTCACATCATTTGAATAACTGAAAATTCATAAACAGTGTGACATCAGTGCTGAGGTGTTTAGTGTCGTCACTGAGAGAGTAATAGTGTTTTACTGTAGAGGTGATTTGTGTAGTAAAGACTACTTCCACATTCTGATACTCTATTTAATTTCTAACAGAAAAACCTAAACCTAAACTCACATCAAGTCTTAAAGGAGATGTACTGTCAGGAAACTCAGTGACTCTGACCTGTACACTGGAACAACAGTCTACTGGATGGAGGTTTTACTGGAACACATCCACACAGAGCACTGAGACTGAGTCTAACACAAACTCCTACACCATCACATCAGTGAGTGAATCTAGTAGAGGTGGATATCAGTGCAGAGCTGGAAGAGGAAACCCAGTCTACTACACACACTACAGTGATGAACTCCAGTTAGATGTTACTGGTGAGTAAGAGACTTTCTCTCATGAGATTCTGTACAACACTGAACATATAAACAACATGTGATCAGCATCACAATACAGTAACATTTACACAGATACACACAGAGAAGTGTTTCCTGTAGATGATTGTATTAAAGTTAAAGAGAGACAGTGTGAGCACGGCTGAGCAGGGCCGGTGTGAGCTGAGCTGGACATCAAGTGGAACAACACTAGTTTAGATTTAGTGGAAAATGTCACAAAAACCTGTAAAACTTTCTGTAAGTGATTCTGTACAACACTGAACATGTGAGCAGCGTCACAACACAGCAACATTTACACACACTTTACACACTCTTATCTAATTATCAAGAAGTTATAAAAGAGAAATCAGATGGTCAGTCACTGCTCACAGATCAGTGTGTTTTACGTTTAGTGTGTTGTTCCCTTGATGACACTCAGTGTTCATGAAGATGCAGCACATTATGGAGGATAAACATTCTGATAAAAACGTCTGTAAAATGAACAGTAATGTGCTGTAAAAACATGGCATATAAATATTGTAAATCAATTTAAAGTCAAATTAAGAAAATTTAAATGAGCCAATGAACTAAACACAACTGTGGGGGAGATTTACAGTTAGGTCCATAAATATTAGGACATTAACAAAAGTTATTTTGCCTTCATGTCACAGAATATTGGAAATTTAAACAAAATTGTAATCATATATATTTGTAATTTGTACATAAGTTTAAGTTCCAGTTTGAGTATATTTACACACACTGAGGAGAGATAACATTGTTTTTGTGCTTTTTCCAAATAAGGGAGTATCTCTTCATTAGTTCTTTATTGTTAGATCAGTTTAGGATCAGTGTTAAAACCCTTACGGGGTCGACGGTATTGTTGGTGATGCCAAAAAGGGTGCAAAAACATACATGGGTGGCCGTCAGTATACTCTGTGTGGAAAACACTGCCTGAATCGCACCTCCTGAGATGTGACCATGTTGATGCTGAAACGATGTATATTAACCAGCCGTTAAGGAATTCATCAGTGTTCTACTGAGTCCTAAATAACTGATAATGAAACCGTGCCATCACTATGGACATGAAGCAAAATTAAAACGATTAACAATATGATAATGAGCTCATATTGTCCCATTAACGGATAGACATTGGAGGAAGGGGACACATGTCCTGCCTGCACACACTCACATACACAGATATACTGTACTGCGGGCGGAGCGCACAGGCATGAGGCTCCACCCCTTTGTTTTATCCAAGTAAAGAGAAATAATATTCATGTAATCCCGCTGTAATTAACACACACTGACAGCTGCATGAAAACATCAATAACACTTAAACACAAAAACTGCACACAAACACGCCAGCGTTAAACAGTAATTGCAGTGATATAGTATTATCCAAAGAGGGAAATACATGTCAGTTATTACAGAGACATTAACATATTTACATTGAGTTTAATCATGTAGCACTTTTAATATTCATAAAACTTATAAAGGCTAATAAACATGATTTAGAGAATTGAGAGAGAGAGAGAGAGAGAGAGAGAGAATCACACACACACTCGCAGCACAAACACACTTTACATTCCAGATCTTCATTTTTCCTTTTCTTTTCTTCTCTTCTTCTTTTGTATCAATAATGATTCTTCTTTGACTGAACTTTCTCCATTCGTTATCATTCTTCTTCTTCTTCTTCTTCTTCTTCTTCTTCTTATTATTATTTGTAGTATTAGTAGTGCAGTGATTATTATTATTATTATTATTATTATTAATATTATTATTATTATTATTTCCTTTGGTTTTTGCATTTAAAGTGTTTAAAGTGAAGAGGACGAGGGTCGAGCCTTTATACTGAAACACTGAGTGTAAGAGACTGTAGAGTCTGAGAGAATGAGAGATTAGAGAGGGAGTGTGTGTGAGGCGTTATGGAGTGATAACGTGTGTGTGTGTGTGTGTGTGTGTGTGTGTGTGTGTGTGTGTGTGTGTGTGTGTGTGTGCACGTGTGCGTGCGCATATGCATACAGACATTCAGTGATCAGTATTTATCCTACACATCCTAATTTTACATAATGTACACTGTACATTATGTAAAATTAGACAAATAATTCTTCAGATTTAAATCGGATAATAATCAAAATGTTAAAAGTAACTCAATGCATAATGTGTGTGTGTGTGCGCGCTGTGATTGGTGGAAAATGTTTCTAATATATCGAGCTGGCCAATCAGGAAATAGCAGGCAGTTAGTAATGTTGTCTTTTCTGTCTGATTATCAAGATCTTTAAATTTAATGAGAAATTGTATAAAAATATCTGGGACCTTGTGTGACTATTGTGTTTATTTGGACCAGAAACAAGAAAAAAAAAAAGAAAGCAACTGAACATGTTTTTTTAATCCTACAGGTGGTGCACTCTGAACTATTTACACATTTTATTAATTCTGCATTTGAAGTTAGTTTGTATGGTTTAAATGCTGCTTTGGTTCTTAAGTGAGAAAACTGATGTTATTAGGAATCAGCTACATTTAATCATTAAACTTTTTGAAAAAAAAATTGTACCAAAATAAAATATTGTAAATATTGAATTAAATATTGTGATAATCAGATGGTGATTCTCTTCCCTAAAGCATACTGTTTAAAAAGTCATCGTTAAAATTACGAATTAAACCTTATAAAATTATAAAATAGATGTTTTTAATAGACTACAGTGTAATGGCATTTGATACTATAAAGAAATGAAGATCTTTTTAAATGTTTTAGTAAAGGTGATGTAAATGTCCCACATATATAAATGCCTGAGTTTTAATTTTAAACTAAATGATCTCTGCTTTATCATCTTATTGAGCAATAGAGCTAATTATCTCCTGAGTGCACATATTTTGTACCTTTGTGCTTTTAAAGTTGATTTCTATCAGCAGCTCCTGTTACTGCAGGACACACATCACTATTATATAAATTATAATATATATAAATGTTCCTCATGACTTCATTCAGACTACACTACTCATGTAGAGGTGTGATACAGTTCTGTATTTGTCATTCTCACACGATTCTACATTACTTAATGTGTGTGTACTACAGTATGAGGTGGGATACTGGACAAGGGGCCAGTCCAGGACAATTTGGAAACACCAATCAGCCTAATTTGCATGTCTTGGGTCTGTGGAACGAAACCTGGAGTACTCAGAGGAAACCCACCAAGCACAGCCAGAGCACACACACACTCAGGCGCACGCACGCACACACACACACACACACACACAGACCCGAGGCAGAGATCCCAGTGTTATTTCTATCATGACTATTTTCTAGCTTTAGTTTCTGTTCCCTTGCTGACGCTCAGTGTTTATAAAGATGAAGAGGAAAGACAACACACTGTAATTCAGACATGAGTTAATAGTGTAGAAGTGAATTTTACTTCATCAGTAGTGATTGTATGTGACAGAGTTTAATCATTTACAGATTTACTGTATCTACTCTCAGTGTTTACATTAATTCTTTAATTTAAATTAATTAATATATAGACTTTTTTTCTTACAGGAAGTCCCAAACCTACAGTGCATGTAGACTCTGATACACCTGTTTACAGAGGAGAGAGTGTGATTCTCAGGTGTAACATAAAAGGAGGCGGCACTCAGTGGACATATGAGTGGTTTATGGACGATAAGTCAGACTCCCCATCACACACAACACAGAACATTACAGTCGTATATGATGACAGAGTTAAATACACCTGCAGAGGGAAGAGAAGAGACTCTCAGCTCTCACAGACCAGTGATGCTGTTACACTCTCTCTATCAGGTGTGTGTGTGTGTGTGTGTGTGTGTGTGTGTGTGTGTGTGTGTGTGTGTGTGTGTGTGTGTGTGTGTGTGTGTGTTATTACTTATACATGTAACATTTATCACTAGTTTCTGATTTCCCTACAGATTTTATTGTATGATAAACCAAGTCTCATTATTCTGATTGTACAGCTCCTTATTTCTGTTTATTCACTTTTCTATCTTAAAGTCACCAAATCATTTGATGTGTAAAGAATCAGCACAATTCATTATCTATACTGATCAGTGTGACACATTAATGAGAAACAATTCCTCTTCATCTAATAGTCACTCCGATCTTACTGTCAGGAGCTTACACTTAAAAAAAAAAACTAAGAAACAAACAAACAAATAAATTCACCAATAAAGATAAATTGATATGGAGGGATTAGAGAGTTACATCATCACATAACAGTTATTCTCTCACCCTCACTTTGATATTAAATCCAAAGCATCAATAATATCTCTATAGATTTTCATTCACATCATTTGAATAACTGAAAATTCATAAACAGTGTGACATTAGTGCTGAGGTGTTTAGTGTCGTCACTGAGAGAGTAATAGTGTTTTACTGTAGAGGTGATTTGTGTAGTAAAGACTACTTCACATTCTGATACTCTATTTAATCTTTAACAGACAAACCTAAACCTGAGCTCACATCAGACCCTAAAGGAGATGTACTGTCAGGAAACTCAGTGACTCTGACCTGCACACTGAATACACAGTCTACTGGATGGAGGTTTTACTGGAACACATCCACACAGAGCACTGAGACTGAGACTGCAGCACAATCCTCTTCCTCCTCTTCTTCCTCCTCCTCCTACTACTCCTACCACACCATCACACCAGTTAGTGTCTCTGATGGAGGTCAGTACAGGTGCAGAGCTGGAAGAGGAAACCCAGTCTACTACACCCTGTACAGTGATGCACTTTGGGTAAATGTTACTGGTGAGTAAGAAACTTTCTGTAAGTGATTATGTACAACACTGAACAGCAGCGTCACAATACAGTAACATTGACACCACACTATATAAGCTCTTATCTAATTATGAATAAATGTATAAAAGAGAAATCAGATGGTCAGTCACGGCTCACAGACCAGTGTGTTTTACCTTTAGTGTGTTGTTCTCTTGCTGACACTCAGTGTTGATGAAGATACAGAGTTCTGTGAAGGATAAACATATTGATGATGAACGTCTGTACAATGAACAGTAATGTGCTGTAAAAACATGACATTGAAGTATTAATTTAAATTAATTTAAAGTCAAATTTAGGAAAATTCCACTGAACCACTGAACTAAACACAAATGTGGGAGAGATTTACAGTTAGGTCCATAAATATTAGGGCATCAAAAAAGGTTTTTTTTTTCTGCATGTTACAGCATGTTGAAAATTAAATAACAATCTTTATCATGTCTTTATAATTTGTAGATATTTCATATTTCAAATTTGTTTAACTTTCAGTTTCACACTGTGAGGAGAGATAACTCCTTCCAGATAAAGGATTATCTGTTCATTAGTTCTTTATTTTTGGAACAGATTAGATTAGATGTAAAGTATTTGTAAATTATACAATTCAACTTTTCAATAGGCTTCAGTGCAGAGATTTTGTACCTTCTCAGCTTTTAAAGTTCCTTTTTTATCATTTTATGTCATCTTATACTTTGTGTTGTTTTAATTTGTATTAGATTTATTAACTGAAATAATATCGCCGTTAATTTACATGAACATGTTTGTGGTGAAATTAATTAGTCTTCTTTTCCAAAATTAAAAAAAATATATATATTATTAAATTAATGTTTAAAAATAAAAAAAACAGACGTATGTCAGATTCTCATCTCCTCACACTCCGGAGCCCCGCCTCCACGCTTAGTGCTCCATTCACATGCAAGTTTTATATAAACAACTCTATTCAGATGTAGGTAAGTGCTGATTGCTGTGTTCTTTGGAGGGAGTGACGTGCTGATGCATGCCCATGTCCAACAGAACAACAAGGGCTTGAATAAAGAAACTAAATCTTTCCCCGAGAAAATGGCTGGTTGTTTAAATCCACATGAAGCGCTTCGGGTTTGTTTGCACATAATAGTAATCATCATGCTTTTTCTGCTGTTTGTGTCCAGCATTGAATAATTGGACCACAAATGTCTGAAATGTGCTTCTGAATCTGTGACTGAAATAAAGGTGGCACACACATTTACCTTCACAAAATTCTCATGTATGTGATCTCTGACACAAGTTTAAAAGTCACGCATGAATCTAACATATTTACATCAGCCACATTATGAAAGCCCAGTTTGTGCTCTATGTAAGACCTATTGACATCTGGCTCAGGTCCACCAGGACCTTTCCCCAGGACTCTTATTGATGTCTCAGCTCTTCACACCTAATCATTCAGATTTCTCACACAAAAACAGGGTTCACTGAGGCCAGGGAGAGGAACAAAAGATAAAGTATGGTTTGTGCAATTTTTACTAAGAATCTAGAAAAATATTTTACATCAGATGCACACACAATTTGGCGCAAGTCTTACGCCAGATGTAAGTCACGTTTCATGTCACAAACGGTAGCGTTTACTAATTATTATACTTTTATTGCCATTATAAACTTTTTGGAAAGAAAAACATTTGTGTACATATTTTTTTCTTTTTTTCTGGGTGGCTACAATATAATTTCTTTTACCCCAGAGGATTAAATGAAGCATGCATTGCCATGCTCGGAAGCTCAGTTGTGAGCGCGGAAAGAAATATACTGTAGCCTTCCTCGTCCCAGAAGCTGACTGGAGTATTCGTGAAAGGGGGGGGGGGGAAGGAAGAATTTAGTATTTGCAAATTCAGTCAATGTTGAATGATGTTGCAAAGGACACACCGAGAAATGTACTGATTCTGCTTGAAGCAAACTGATAGAATTATTATTATTATTGTCAAATGCAAGACAATTTATTTTGGTTCAGTACCAGCCAAAGTGCAAACGAATAACAAATTAAAGCCCCGATTATACTGCATAAATATTATTTAGTACAACAAAATACTTGAAAATCAAAGAAAAAAAAAAAAAACACCCATCGTCACCTAGTCCAGTACGCATCCCGTCACAGACAGACCATTAACAGCTGTTTATGTGGTAATATACAGGACCAGGCATCTAAACACTCTCCTCAAATATGGATAATCATCTGAAACATGCAACTTTACATGGCCACTTGCTCTAACGTTAATCTAGAAAAATGTTTAAGTGATTATACCAAGTGTCTGGGTGTGTACTGAATAATTTCGCGCTCACTGCGTTACAGGTGTGATCACTAGCACTAAAAATATGCCGTCATTTTTGGTCATATAGACAAGAATTATACATTTTTCAGAGCTTCAAATACTTTTATTTAAATGCACTCACAATGACAACATAATGTTGCGATTTTGTAAAATAACAAAAGCAAACAGGGTGCGCTATTCTGTACTGGCTTCTATGAACTTGAGCACATGAAAAAATTAACCGAAACTCTGTATACTTGCCGTGAAAAATATATACTTATAGAAAGCGAAATGTCTGCTTTTACATAAACTAATGGAAAACAAATTTCAGATGATGTAGATTAAAGGTGAATATACTGTAGGTGCTTTACCTGCAGGGGAGATTTCCGCTGATTTACAAAATGTTCCTTTGGTGGTCATTTGAGGGATGACTTTAAAATGCAAATGATTAAATAAAGGTTCACAGTTATAAAGTAGTTACTTCATCAGTAGTGATTGTTATGTGACAGAGTTTAATCATTTACATGTGAGCAGATTTACTGTATCTACATTCTGAATGTTTGCGTAGATTTTGTTATTTCTTGATTAATAGGTTTTTTTTTTTTTGGTATGTGTGTGTATACAGAGAGTCCTAAACCTGAGGTGATTATAAAGCCTGATACACAGGTGTACAGAGGAGAGAGAGTAACTTTCAGGTGTGACAGGACAGGAGGAGACACTGAGTGGACATACAGTTGGTATAAGAATAATAACACACAACTACAGAACACAACACAGGAGTTGATCATCAGTTCAGTTGGAGACTCTGACGGGGGTAAATACACCTGCAGAGGGAGGAGAAGAGACTCTCAGCTCTCAAACATCAGTGATCCTCTTACACTCTCTGTATCAGGTGAGTGTGTGAGTGTGTATTATTACATATGTTTTTATATCGACTTTACTTCTCTGTTTTCTTTAAAGTTTCACTTTTCTATCTTAAAGCGGCTAATTCTCTTAATTGCTGGTCTAGACAGGAATCACCACCATCCTTATAATCATCACAACATCCCAGAGTTATTGTTACAGGAGGCATTGCTGTAATGTGTGCATTAAATCACGTTTATATTAAATGTGTAAATAAGCAGGTGAATAATGTAGACTGGGAAATACAGAATGTTTCTTAGACCTCCTACTGAGTGTGTTTGCTGTGAGGTGGCAGCACTACCCATGTTCATTAATGTTTCGGCAAAACACAGTGTTAAATATGACTATTGCTAGAGTTTACAGTCTACCTGATGTGTAGTTTTTCAGTTTGCAAAATACTAATTTCTTGATACAACCATAAACATAAACTCATGTAGAGTAGAGAGATTAAAGACCTGCTTCATCACACGGCTAATATTTCCTGACTCTCACAATAATCAGGGTGAAGCTTTATATTAAATTTCCCTTTTCTTTCATTTTCATCACGTGTCTAAATGTAAATTCTAAATCAATTTAAAGACAGTCATAAATTGTTTTGCATCATGACAGAGAGAATGTTACTGTCCTACAAGTTATTAGTGCAGTAAAGACTACTTCACGTTTTATAACTTTATTTCATTTCTAACAGCAAAACCTGAACCTGAACTCACATCAAGTCTTACAGGAGATGTACTGACAGGAAACTCAGTGACTCTGACCTGTACACTGAATCTGCAGTCTACTGGATGGAAGTTTTACTGGGAGAAAGACACACAGAGCACTGAGACTGAAACTGAAACAAACTCCTCCTCCTCCTCCTCCTCCTCCTACACCATCAGCTCAGTCAGTGTCTCTCATAGAGGTCAGTACAGGTGCAAAGCTGGAAGAGGAGACACGGTCTACTATACAGAGTACAGTAAAGAACTCTTCTTAAATGTTACTGGTGAGTAAGAGACTTTCTGTGATTCTGCACAACACTGAACATACAGTATAAACTCTCTCAGGTAAATAATTGTATTAAAGTTAAAGAGAGACAGACATTGGAAATCAAGTAGAACAATACTAGTATAGATTCAGTAGAAAACGTCACCAAAGCCTGTAAAAGTCTTTTTTTTTAAAGCTGCTGAACCTTTTGTTACAACCTTTTGTTGTGTGAAGTCGCCCAAACAAAACCATGAATCTGTCGATATTATTGTGCTATTATTCTTATTAATTATATAAAGAACATTTAAAGTTGATACCCAATCAAACCCACATATCAGTTATCTGCTGTATTCTCACAATGAAGAGTTAATTTTAGCTCTTCATCTTCTTTTGGCTCTTCACATTACTGCATTAATCAACACTACGGTTTAGGAACATACAGATGGTACTAAGAATAATGGTTATAACACCACGGGTCCCGCGGCAACAGCATTAGGGTTGTGTTTGCTGGCTTTACCGCTAAGTGGCGCTATCACCATCAACTATGGCAGTGGCGCAGTGGTTAAAGCGCTCGCCCTATCATCCGGAGATCGCCAGTTCCCGGGTGGTGCTGTAACCTCTCGCAGCCGGAGGTCTAGAGAGAGCTGATTGGCCGAGCTCTCTCAGAGGGGAGGGATGAGAGGTACATAGTGCTCCTACATTAATCACGGCTCTACAGCCAGTCAGGGGCATCTGTGAGCGAGCAGTTCGAAAAGATGCGGTCGGCTGGCGTCACGTGGTTCGGAGGAAAGTCTTCGGCCCTCCCGGCTGAGTGGTAGTAGTAGCCTTAATGTGGAGCCCCCTAGTGACGGGGAGGAATTGGACACAACTAAATTAGGGAGAAAATCGGGGAAAAATCCCCAAAAAAAGTAAACAGACTGTGGGTGTGCATCAGAAAAAGTGGGTGTGTCATATTTATTGCCAGGTTAATGTGCAAAAACTATATAAGTCTAAGGAACCACCCTTAGAGGACACTGTGTACCCGATAAGTTTGTTTTTGAGTAGTTTTGTTTGTAGACTCAGTTTCCCAGAATGCACCTCGGTCAGGTGATGAGAGTGCTCACCTGAACCGAGGTAGCTCATTAGACCTTTTATAAATAGCTGTTTGTTCTGGGAAACTGGTGTGGGTGTTTGTTTTGGGTTTTTTTAGTTAAAGTTATATTATGTAACCTCTGTACTTAGTAGGCTCTAGTTTTTGTTATATTTATGTTCAGTGTGCTTTTGTGTTGTGGAGTTGTGTGTGTAAGTATTGTTCCTTGTGTCTCCAGTGGTTGCTGTATGCTTAGATTATTTGTATGTTTAGTCACATGAGTGCTTAGCCGCTAGTAGGGTTAGCCGCTACTAGGGTTAGACTCCAGTATGTTTAGCCTGTAGTAGGTTTAGCTGCTAAGATGGTTTAGCCTCTTGTGTGAGTAGCCTTGTGTGTATTTATTTCCCATGTAGGTTCAGTTACTAACCCAGTTAGATACTAACTCCCCTGCTAGTTACTAACCCAGTTAGGTCATCATCCACTTCCACAATAACCAGATTGGATACTAACCCAACTAACTACTAACCTATCCCGCCTCTAGTCTCATCCCGTCTCTGTTCAGCTTCAGCTCCATGTTTTCTGTTTTAACCTCTAAGCCTGTGTTAAGCTCTCTGTCTGTGTCTAGTTAAAGAGTTAGATTTTGTGTGTTTAGTTTCTTTGGTATTGTTTTGTTGTAATAAGACTCTTTATACGTAAAAACCCTCTGCGCCTATGCCTGCCTTTTGTAAGCCCACGGCAACAACAGCAGCAGCCACAATACCACCTAGTTCCTGACAATAAGATACATAACCTTTATTTTTATTTAAGTGCACTCATAATGACGATAAAACATTATGCTTTTGTAAAATAATGAAAGGAAGCAGGGATGCAGAACTATTCTATATTGGTTTCTGTGAACCTAAGCGTGTGAAAAAATAGACCGAAACTCTGTAAACTTGCTAAATGTCTGCTTTTATATAAATTAATGGAATTTTTGTTTAGATTTTTTATTTTTTTTATGAAACGTGAGGCGCATCCACTGCAACGGAGATGATGAGATGACATGATCACCTTCATCACTACAGTCGACAAATTTATCCATAAATTATTAATATGATCTGAGTCATTCTCCTTGCTGTTTCCCAGATGCATTTGTATTTGTCTACTCCTACCAGTGCGCTTGGCGAACTTTATGCGCTGATTAGACTACGTAGGAAATTACAGAGGAGGATCACTATGCCGGCTCAACATCCAGAGCCCAAACATCATTTAAATTAAATTATAAAAACATTTTTATTTAGACTATAAACAATTATTCTGCATTTATTTTTAGTTGTGCCAGCTGCCACTGTCCTTATATGGCTCTTTGTCAGGGTAAATCGTTTAGTGACAAGCCTGTAAGTTTCCATGTAATACAGGTACATCTGTATGAATAAATTGTTTAAACGTATGTATCATGAGGTCACTGATTTATGTAAATGACTCTGTTCAGATGTAAGTAAATGTAATTACTTCAGGAATTTGCCACTCTTTGTGATCTGAGTTTGTTGAGTGTGTGTGTGTGGTGTCACCTGTATGGTGTAATATTCATGCCACAGTCCTGAGCGCACAGTTTTGACATTTTGAGAGCAGACAAAGCACTCTATGCTCGTGCAGTGTCTCCACTGCGTGTTCACCGTGTTTTCCGTGCATGTAGTGCAGTGTTACAAAACTGCCACAAAATAGCCAATCACAGCCTTATACACACTACTTAAAAATAACAAACAAACAAATTGTGCTCACTGAGCAATAAACGTGAGCGTGCAGATTACTAAACCAAGCTGCATGTTTCTTAGCCCCACCCCCGTGAGCAGAGTATTCAGAGAAAGGCTCGCCAGCGAGAGGTTGTGCCTGGACCACTGAGCTTCTACAGATTCTAAAATTTTGATTGTTACCGTTTGTTAATCCCCAGAATGGAAGAGCCACAGAATTTCCTCACCATATTTCCTCTATACACAATATATACTCTATATATACAATATACTCTATATATACAATTGATTTTCATGCTATTTTACAAATGAAAAACATTTTATTTGCCATTTTTTTATAGAATATTTTTATTTTATATTTTATAAAAAATGGACCAGCACTGGTAGATTTGAAGATTTGAAATTTACACAAATTTAAGAAGAGGCCTGAAGCACTGCAGTTCAGAAAAGGCCTCAGACCCCAGGGGGTTAAAAGTAATACTCATCCCAGGAGCTGACTTGTGTTAACTTAAAGTGGGGAAGGGGGCATTTTAGTTTTGTCTACACTACCCGGCCTCATTGTTTTTGTGTGAGCAACCTGAATGTATGCAGTAAGTAGGAGACCAAAATGTGTTTTACCGTCGCATTCAGCATCGCAACAGGACAAGAGCGGTACAGAAGTACAGAAACCAGTACAGAACAGGGTCCCCTGTTTGCTTTCATTATTTTACATAATCATATCTTTTTGTCGTCACACCTGTAATTCAGTGAGCGGGCACTACTATTCAGTTTGACACTTGGCATAAAGACTTAAACATACGCATTTTTCCAGGTTAACGTTACAGTGAGTGGACATGTAAAGTTGCATATTTTATATGATTATCCATATTTGAGATGAGTCAAAATAGTCAAAAAAAAGTCAATTTTATTTATATAGCGCTTTTAACAATTGACATTGTTGCAAAGCAGCTTTACACAATAAAAAGAAGTAAGTTTTTATGCAATGTATATGAATCAAAATGATAAGATTGTCCCTGTCATCTCAAAATATTAACATTGATTATCAAATATCCCCTGGTAAACTAAGGTAAATTAAGGATATCTTGAAACTTAATGCAATAACTAGTTTTATCTATTTATTTTTTAAAATTGCATAAAAAAAAATAATGGGTTGTGTTTAGAGTGATTTATCAGATACTTTCAAGTAAATTTTAATTACAAACTGTAATAAAACAGTATTAGACACAAATATATGATATGGTAGTGGAGTATTTTAAATGGGGACCAGTATAGTAGTAGTAGTATAGACTCTAGTTTGTTTGACTTGCACTAGTAGTATAGACATTGGAAAATCTTTTCACACACAAGTGCACAAATCTAAAGCAAACGCAATTATTAATTTACTGAACTTGGTCATTTTTAAATACCTTTATTGTATGTAAAGAAATAAATGAATGAATGAATGAATAAATAAATACCTTGAATGAAGAAACAAAATTACTTAACGACCATTACTGTAAAATATACATGTATATATCAGAAATAAAAATACTAATGTTTTATTTAATCCAATGAACACAAAAAATACGACAAAATGGTCATCTCAAAGTTTTCATACAATTGTCACGAATTGTGGTTGTGAGGCATAAACACAGAGGTCCAGGTGTTTCAAATAATTACGTTTATTTTAACGAAAAGCCAGGGAAATCAAACAAAACAGAATACTTTTAAGTAAAACAAACCAAAACACGTACAAAGGCAACGGGAAACACGAACTAAACTCTATGGACATATACTGGGTTAAATCAACAAGCTATTTATAATAAAACTAATGATCAACTCGGTTCAGGTGAGCGCCCATGTCACCTGACCGAGTTGCAACATGGGAACTGAAGTTAAACCAAAAAAGAACTACAACAAAATGTCTCAGGGCGCTTTGGCGCCCTCTAGGGGTTATCCCTGACAACAATTTGTTTTCTTTTGTGGCATTGGACTGTAGTATATAGCTATTTCAGTGTGTCCACGCTGTAAGGTGTAAATGTGTAAATTTAAGGTAAAGGATGTCTGTGAAACATAATGCGATCAAATATAATACTCCTTTCCATAATTAAAAATAATATTTAGACCTTTATGAGAAATATATTTAATTAAATATCACAGATTAAAACAGGAAAGAAGACGTGCTGAGCTTTAGTTCATTGTGATGTGGACAAAAGGTCTAGAACGGTCAAACGGTTTTCATTATTTTACAAAATCTAAATATATTCAGTAAATGTATGAATTATACTTATTTCTATTTATTCTATGTTTTGCTGGCGAAATACATTTTAGACAGAGACGTCTGCTCGGTGTTTTAAACACCTCAATTCTGCCAATTCCCCCATCAGAGAAACCGGTTTGATAAGTTCACACCAATCATGAATGAAAGGTGAGAAGAGGGATTACAGTAACTGAGAGTCTGCATGTGCTCACCTCGGTGCGCGCAGTCGTGTTGTAATCAGCGGGTAAACTATTTATTTGTTTGTTGCATGTCTGGAGGAGAATGTCTGCAGTTTTATGGATAAATATGCTCATATCTGACGTTTATCAGCCTTTTGATCAACAGCACTCACTTTCACTTTGCAAAAGGCAGCATTTATTGTTTACTGTATATTTAAAGCGGATATACACACATTCATCATGAAAGATCTATTGTAAATATTGTAAAACAAAAACAAAATCCTGTTTGTGTCAGCACTGGAAACAATATTGTTTTAGGCTAATTTTATAAATGATTGTACACTTTTGTATTCTTTGTTGTACTTCGCTTTTTGCACACACGTGTGGGCATCTTTAAATTTAAACAGAAAATAATAGTGAGTCGGTAGGCACGTTATTTTTTAACTTAAACAACTGAATAAAGTTAAATATACACAATAAATTATTAACTGTGTTTGCTTTAGACTTTAGACACATGCACTCGTGTGTAAATAGCTTTTCCAGTGTTTAAACTACTGTACCATATCATATATTTCTGTTTAATACTGTTTCATTACAGTTTGCAATTTATCAGATAATTTCAAGTAAATTTTAATAATTTTTTATGTGATTCTATAAATAAATAAATAAATAAAACTAATTATTGCATTATGTTTCAAGACATCTTGAATTTACCTTAGTTACCTGGGGGATAATTGATAATGTTAATATTTTGACTCAAACATGGGTCAAAATTTATAAGGCTTATACATCCAGACAAATGTATTTCAATTAAAAGAGCCCCAACCCCCCACTCTCAACACACACACACGCACACACACACACACACACACACACACACACACACCTACACACACACACACACACACACACACACACACACACACACACACACACGCAAATGTGCTTACATAAAAATGTAACAAGGTTTATTTTTCCCACACGGATAAGTTGGCACGTCTTTTTTTGTATTTGGTGCATTCAAAATGTACCCACCTTCCACAGAGGTCACACAGCACATTTACATTTACAAGTGAGGAAAGTACGAATGTCCCTAAACTTATCTTGATATTTCAGCAGTGCACATGCAATCTCCATTCTAGCCAGGGTTATACTGTAGCTATTTCACTTGTCTTCACGTCTCCTTTAAAAGATTTCACATTTCATGTTTTAGTACAAATCTAAATAAGAAGAACAGCCCAGTATAGATTATCAAACACGCCTTCAAAATTAGAACTCCACAGCTGCTCGAGTCATCACGACCTCGCAACTTCAGAAAGGCATCATTAAAAAAATAATAATAATTAACATTCAAAACATTATGCCTTCTGTTCAAAAGTAGTTACACACGTGGACAAAATTGTTGGTACCCTTCGGTCAATGAAAGAAAAACTCACAATGGTCACATAAATAACTTTAATCTGACAAAAGTAATAATTAAAAAAAATTCTATGAATGTTAACCAATGAAAGTCAGACATTGCTTTTCAACCATGCTTCAACAGAATTATTTAAAAAAATAAACTCATGGAACAGGCCTGGACAAAAATGATGGTACCCCTAGAAAATACTGAAAATAATGTGACCAAAGGGACATGTTAATTCAAGGTGTGTCCACTAATTAGCATCACAGGTGTCTACAATCTTGTAATCAGTCAGTGGGCCTATATATAGGGCTCCAGGTAGTCACTGTGTTGTTTGGTGACATGGTATGTACCACACTCAACATGGACCAGAGGAAGCGAAGGAAAGAGTTGTCTCAGGAGATTCAAAAGAAAATTATAGACAAGCATGTTAAAGGTAAAGGCTATAAGACCATTTACAAGCAGCTAGATGTTCCTGTGACTACAGTTGCACATATTATTCAGAAATTTAAGATCCATGGGACTGTAGCCAACCTCCATGGACGTGGCCGCAGGAGGAAAATTGATGACAAATCAAACAGACGGATAATCCGAATGGTAACAAAAGAGCCCAGAAAGACTTCTAAAGAGATCCAAGGTGAACTTCATGCTCAAGGAACATCAGTGTCGGATCGTACCATCTGTCGTTGTTTGAGCCATCGGAGACGACCAAGGAGGACACCATTGTTGAAAACAAATCATAAAAAAGCCAGACTGGAAAATGCCAAACTACATGTTGACAAGCCACAAAGCTTCTGGGAGAATGTCCTATGGACAGATGAGACAAAAATTGAACTTTTTGCCAAGGCACATCAGCTCTATGTTCACAGACAGAAAAATGAAGCATATCAAGAAAAGAACACTGTCCCTACTGTGAAACATGAAGGAGGCTCTGTTATGTTCTAGGGCTGCTTTGCTGCATCTGGCACAGGGTGTCTTGAATCTGTGCAGGGTACAATGAAATCTCAAGACTATCAAGGGATTCTAGAGAGAAATGTGCTGGCCAGTGTCAGAAAGCTGGGTCTCAGTCGCAGGTCAGGGGTCTTGCAACAGGACAATGACCCAAAACACAGCTAAAAACACCCAAGAATGGCTAAGAGGAAAACATTGGACTATTCTAAAGTGGTCTTCTATGAGCCCTGACCTCAATGCTATTGAGCATTTTTGGAAGGAGCTGAAACATGCTGTCAGGAAAAGGCACCCTTCAAACCGGAAACAACTGGAGCAGCTTGCTCATGAGGAGTGGGCCAAAATACCTGCAGAGAGGTGCAGAAGTCTCATTGACAGTTACAGGAACCGTTTGATTGCAGTGATTGCCTCAAAAGGTTGTGCAACAAACTATTAAGTTAGGGGTACCATCATTTTTGTCCAGGCCTGTTCCATGAGTTTATTTTTTTTTATAATTCCGTTGAAGCATGGTTGAAAGGCAATGTCTGACTTTCATTGGTTAACATTCATAGAATTCTTATTTATTATTACTTTTGTCAGATTAAAGTTATTTCTGTGACCATTGTGAGTTTTTCTTTCATTGACCGAAGGGTACCAACAATTTTGTCCACGTGTGTATATGGTATGTGTGGTTCCCTCCAGTTTCGCAGAACTTTACATTAATGCAATCTTTTCTTTCCCAATAGAGCTACAATTTAAATGTTTTTTTTTCTTTCTTCTGGTCATGTAGATGCATGGTTCAATAAATTCATGAAAAAAAAGAGTTGTTTAGGCGAGAATGCATGTGTGTAGAGCTCAAAACATCAATCGGTTATTAAAGTTAGTGTCTATTTAAAAAAAATGCCCCAACAATTGAGGAGATTTGGCAATGCCCATGTATATAGCTCATGTACCCCACCAAATGCAGCCTCACCATGGAAAGAATTTCTGAAAACTGCCACTGGCTGTGATGTCTCTGTAATAGTTTTGTTTTGGGTATTTCTAATCTTCTTTGGTATAATACAGTTATAGTATAATATATCGCGGCTATGTGACCAGGGGATTATGGGGCTATGTGACCCCCCTCCCCCCACATAATGTCATTTACATATAAAATAGCATCAGTCAATGTCCAAATCCTTAGAATGGCAAGCTGCAAAAATAACTTAGATATTCAAATAACCTGCAGTACTCTGACAAGGAAAAGTGCGTACAGTACGTATACTTACAGTAGACCCTGACGTGGTGCAAAGCACTTTTCCACATCAAAGGCCATTTTTAAAAATGTGACCGTTGCCGTGGATTTTGGCGTATCTTCATCTTCACAACTGAGTAAACAAAATGGATGTTTCACAAACTTTGTTTCTTAAGGCTACAATAACTTATTCTGCATGTTTCTTAATACTGTGTAAGTCATAAAATCCTATCTGGCCTTTACCTACCTGTTTTCTTCACCTCCTCTGAACTCATTTTCTATCATTGCTTCATTGTCCTCCTCATCTTCATGGCTAAGTAAATGAACCAGATATTTCACTAAATATATACCTTAAATCATCAATCCCAAATTTATGTTTTTTGATATTGTTTAAAGTGGTCATGACAAGATGAATTCAATTTTACTTGATTTTTTGACAAATAAGAGGTCCCTGCACTATACAATTTTTTTTTGTAATTCTGGTGCACAAAAAAACTGTAACTTACTGTAAGTGTACATCAGAAAACACATTAAAATGGTAAATGTATGTCATGACCCCTTTAAGTCATAGTATCCTGTGTGGTAGCTCCTACCTGTTCTCTTCACCTGCTCTTGACTTATTTGCTTTCTCTCTCTACTCTTCATCTTCATGGCTGAGTAAATGGACCAGATATTTCACACTATTTATACTTTAATTCTGCAGTACTTCAATCTGCTATATTTCTTGGCCCATTCCTACCTGTTCTCTTCACCTGCTTTGTCATTCTCTTTCACCTGCTATTCGTTGTCCTCTTCATCTTCATGGCTGAGTAAATATACCATTATGTTATTATTATACCTATACTACAGCAGACAACTTTCAGTATGAAACTACTTGCATATTTCTACACACTATAGTGTGTAATAAGAGTGCTTAAAAACTACCAGAAATGCAAAAATGTAAGTGATTAAAACATTAAAGTAGATCAGGCCTTTAAGATGTCTTTTTTATGAACACTCATGTACAAAGCATTAAAATGATTGTATTTGCTAATCAGTGATGTAATTTCATTAGCACTGTTATTACAACAGAAACAGAAAAAAGCTCATGCATTAATAAATTTAAACTGCATAATTTTTAGAGACTTTGTGGTTTTTCAAGCTGTTTTGAGAATCCTGTTTACAAAGATCTTACAATAGAGTCTCGAATAGTGTATCAATGAAGGTGTAGAGGGATCTACTAGATATGCTAGTCTCGTTCTGTTTACTCAGCAGGGCTTTCCGGGAAAACAACAACAAATCGTGCATTTATTGCGCCCCTGGCCTGAACATTACGAACTGAGAGGATAAGGCAAGAGCCCAATAATTTGGTTGTGCTTGGTGATGAGAACCTCAGTTAACATTTTTAACAATAAGTTAAATTTTTTTTAAACCAAACGCCTATTTTTTTTCAGGAATAATGATTTGATATTAACGGACGGTAACTATGCCCAGCCTCGCTGGCAACTTAACGACTTACAGTAATACAAAATGATAGGTCAAGCTTACCAATCTTTTTTTATCCAATTTGAAATTGCTGTCCTCATTTTATGACACTGTTTTTAATTTTTCTTTTTTTCTTTTTCTGTTCTGCGCACCAGAAAATTTCCCTCTTCTGTCCATTTTGAGTATGTGACTGTCTGGCAACTATAGGGGGTGGGGCTCAATTAATATATACAGTAGGTAACAGGTGACGTTAGCCTGAGAATCTGCTATTTTCATAGTCAGGAAAACTGATTATCTAGTAAAAATGTGTATAATGACTGATGTACACTACTTTGTACAAGAGATAACTGGCTAGTTAATTAAATGATGCACAAGCATTTCACGTGGCAACATGAGCATGTGGATAAGAAGTCTGGACAACTAGCATCACTTCTTTGGATTATGACAAGCATGCATAAAGGTCATCAACTAATAAAAGTTACCAAGTATATAAGAACGTTTTCAGTATGTTATTTTAAAGCTCATATTGTGCTTTATCTTAATTGCATTTTTTAAAGTATAATTAAACCACACAAACAATAATAAAAAAAAAATCAATACTAACCGTCAAAAGTCAAATGTTAAACATAGAAATGCGAATCAAATATAATGTTGAATAAAACCACAAAACTATGAAATAGTGTTGGGTCATTCATGAACGATTTGTTCTTTTTGAACGAGTCATTAATGTGACTCAGAAGAACGAGTAGTCTCGGAGAGTGATTCGTTCATTTTCTACTGGGCATGCATGTGCAAATCATCGCAGAACCTCCATAGGTTATGTACAGGAAACGGTATTGAGCTGTTTTCAATGAATTTTCAAGTCCGAGTCATTCGTTCTTTTGTCACGTGACTCCCATAGACACTATGAAATGCAATAGATTCAAAAGAATGAACGACTCGGACTAGAAGATATGACGGTGAGCTGCTCATTCTGTTTATAATATGTCCTTAGCTGCATTGTAATATTTTCATTACTGGAACTAGAGCCAAAATTTGTATATGTAGACATGTTGGGGGTCTGTTTATTGAAAATGTAACATTTTATTTTATTTTATTTGATTTCTGATCAAAAGAACTAAATGAACTAAATGACTCAAAAAAAAATTGTTCATTTTGATGAACGAGATTCAAAGAACCGAGTCACTGAAATGATTCAAACTTCCCATCACTACAATGAAACCCCTCGGTCAGTCCGCAAGTCACTAGCAGCAGTAGAATGGAGTAGAATGGAATAGACAGGACGAGAGGATGTCAAAACATGACGTAGTATTGGAATGCACATGGGCAGAAAGCTTGGGTGGGAAATGATGAGTAGAAATAATCTGCATTCAATGCGCGCTGAGATGAGAGCTGGCATGATGATGCGCAAGCGCAGAGAGCCGGCGTGAGAAGAGTGAGCTCCGTGATGAGAGCCGGCGCATGTGGAAGGAGCTCGAGCATGTTAGTGGCTGAAGCTGATGTGTTCGGTGAGGTGCTGATCTGTGAGGATCGTTGGGGGTTGTGGAGCGAGCAGGGACTGAATCCGAGAGAGCGAGAAATAACGCTGGAATATTGGGCATGGAAGGGAATTCACACAGCACTCTGGTGACGCGGTGTTGTCTGAGCGGGAATTAAATAGGAGTTAGAGGTGATTACAGATTTGGGAACAGGTGTAGAGAGAGAGCGGTGACTGAGGCGGTGAGAAGCAATAAGCGGGGTCACGGGGTGATGATCATGGGGGATTGTTAAATTGTTAGAAGTATTATCGTCAGTCTTTGACCTTATTGTCAACTTTTTCCTGTTTTCTTGCTGACACTCAGTGCTCCTGAAGATGAACAGTCAGGAAAACAAGACTTACATTCAGGAAACAGTCAGGGAAACCATTTACATCTCAGCAGATACACTGTACTCCAGTTTAATCCATTACTAAATTGAATAATGTTCAATATTAAAAGAAGTTTAAATAATACTGTTGGGGATTAATTAATCCTGAAAAATAATTATTTCTTTTCCTTACAGAGATTAAACCTGTGGTGATTATAAAGCCTGATACACAGGTGTACAGAGGAGAGAGAGTGACTTTCAGGTGTGACAGGACAGGAGGAGACACTGAGTGGACATACAGTTGGTATAAGAATAATAACACACAACTACAGGACACAACACAGGAGTTGATCATCAGTTCAGTTAGCGACTCAGACGGGGGTAAATACACCTGCAGAGGGAGGAGAAGAGACTCTCAGCTCTCACAGATCAGTGATCCTCTTACACTCTCTGTATCAGGTGAGTTTATGTTATTACATATGTTTTTGTTAGGTTTTTTTTTTAATGTAAATCCTCAGTAATGTTTGTTCTAGATGTTTTCTGTTGATCCACACTCTACCTGAGTTTCATTATATCAACTTTACAGTACTTCTCTCTTTTTTTCACTTTTCTATCTTAAAGCGGCTAATTCTCTTAATTGCTGGTCTAGACAAGAATCACCACCATCCTTATAATCATCACAACATCCCAGAGTTATTGTTACAGGAGGCATTGCTGTAATGTGTGCATTAAATCACGTTTATATTAAATGTGTAAATAAGCAGGTGAATAATGTAGACTGGGAAATACAGAATGTTTCTTAGACCTCCTACTGAGTGTGTTTGCTGTGAGGTGACAGCACTACCCATGTTCATTAATGTTTCGGCAAAACACAGTGTTAAACATGACTATTGCTAGAGTTTACAGTCTACCTGATGTGTAGTTTTTCAGTTTGCAAAATACTAATTTCTCGATACAACCATAAACATAAACTCATGTAGAGTAGAGAGATTAAAGACCTGCTTCATCACACGGCTAATATTTCCTGACTCTCACAATAATCACTGCTTTATATTAAATTTCCCTTTTCTTTCATTTTCATCACGTGTCTAAATGTCAATTCTAAATCAATTTAAAGACAGTCATAAATTGTTTTGCATCATGACAGAGAGAATGTTACTGTCCTACAAGTTATTAGTGCAATAAAGACTACTTCACATTTTATAACTGTATTTCATTTCTAACAGCAAAACCTGAACCTGAACTCACATCAAGTCTTACAGGAGATGTACTGACAGGAAACTCAGTGACTCTGACCTGTACACTGACACCACAGTCTACTGAATGGAAGTTTTACTGGGAGAAAGACACACAGAGCACTGAAACTGAGACTGAAACAAACACCTCCTCCTCCTCCTACACCATCAGCTCAGTCAGTGTCTCTCATAGAGGTCAGTACAGGTGCAGAGCTGGAAGAGGAGACACGGTCTACTATACAGAGTACAGTAAAGAACTCTTCTTAAATGTTACTGGTGAGTAAGAGACTTTCTGTGATTCTGCACAACACTGAACATACAGTATAAACTCTCTCAGGTAAATAATTGTATTAAAGTTAAAGAGAGACAGTGTGAGCACGGCTGAGCAGGGCTCACACATTGGAAATCAAGTAGAATAATACTAGTATAGATCCAGTAGAAAACGTCACCAAAGCCTGTAAAGTCTATTAAAATGCTGCTGAACCTGTGTGAAGTCACCCCCTAGAGGACATTAACAAAACCATGAATCTGTCAATATTATTGTGCTATTATTCCTATTAATCATATCAAGTTGATAGCCAATCAAATCCAGACATGAGTTATCTGCTCTATTCTCACAATGAAGAGTTAATTTTACTGTCAAAGTTTAAAGTAAATACTTTGTGACTCATATTCTCTGTCAATATAATTTAGATTTTAAGATAAGATATTGTTATATTGATTGATTTAAAAGGAATTATTTTAAAATACTACGATAAAATTATGAGCATAGTGCTTGTCATAAACATAAGCATTAGAGTGAGTGGACATGTAAAGTTGCATATTTCAGATGATTATCCATATTTGAGGTGAGTCAAAATATTAACATGATTATCAAATATCCCCCAGTAAACTAAGGTAAATTCAGACTGTCTTAAAACATAATGCAATAACTAGTTTTATTTATTCATTTATAAAATTGCACAAAAAAATCATGGATTGTGTTTAGAGTAATTAAAATTTACTTGAAAGTCTCTGATAAATTACAAATAAAACAGTACTAGACACAAATATAGGATATGGTAGTATAGACATTGAAAAAGCTTTTTACACACAAGTGCACAAGTCTAAAGCAAACGCAATTATTAATTCATTGTGTAAATTTAACTTCATTCAGCTGTTTAGGTTTAGGTTATATGAAAAATAACATGCCTACCGGCTTACAATTATTTTCTGTTGAAGTTTAAAGATGTCCGCGTGTGTGTACAACAAAGAATTCAAAAGTGTATAATTATTAATAAAGTTAGCCTAAAACAATATTGTTTCCAATGCTGAAGCACACATGATTTTGTTTTAGTTTTACAATAGATCTTTCAATTCAATTCAGTTTTATTTTTATAGCGCAAAAAATTTTATGCTCGAAAAGCTGCTTTACACAATCAAAAGAATTATTTAAGTTTGTATGGAATATGAATGTGTATGAATCAAAATGGTCACATAGTCCCTGATGAGCAAGTCGAGGGCGACAGTGGCAAGATGATGGCAATAGGAAGAAACCAGGAGAGGAACCGTTCTCAACAGGGAGCCCATCCTCATCTGGGTGAAACAGAAA
The DNA here is from genome assembly GCA_030347435.1 of Clarias fuscus. Lineage (NCBI taxonomy): Eukaryota > Metazoa > Chordata > Actinopteri > Siluriformes > Clariidae > Clarias > Clarias fuscus. The sequence continues at coordinate 31,261,615 of CM059205.1, forward strand.
GCAGGAATTGATCTGCATTCATACTGTGTATTAGGAGGCAGGAAGTTAACAGTTGTTAACAGATGTTAATCTGGTGTCCAGGTAGTTATTGGAGGCTCAGGTAGACTTGTAGGAAATTCTAGTCCTGAACTTTTGAGTGACTGTAGCCAGAAACAGCTGTCAACATCAGTCGAGGCCAGAACCGTCTTCATAATAAAGTGAAACCGTCCCCAGACATCGGACGCATCCCAAAGATCTCCAATCAGAAGCGGGGCACCAGGATGAGTCAGGCAGGTCCAGAGGGCCGAGGGGGTCTGGATCACTGGCAGCTCAGGAATGACATGTGTAGCTCGACAGAGAGACAGGTAGAGGGAAAGAGGGGTGGGGCAGAAGAGGAGAGATAAAAGTTAGGTTTGGTCACAGTCACATAATGTATAAGGTGAATGTATATTTAGTGTAGAGTGCAAGCAGGAACTCCGGCAGGACTAACTATAACAGCATAACTAAAAGGGAGAGCCAGAAGAAAACACAGACATGAGGGCTCCCTGAGATGTAAAGCAACCAATCACCTCACCATCAACAAACCTGAGTGAACAATGAGAGTGGGGAGGACAGCATCTAAACATACCAATTCACCAGAATACTCTACGTCCATGAGTCCCCCAGATCTGCTCCTTTACCCAAGGTTAATGTATTTACAAAATGCTTGGTCAAATTTAGACCTAGACTTAAACACTGAGACTGTGTCTGAGTCCCGAACATTAATAGGAAGACTATTCCATAACTTTGGGGCTTTGTGAGAAAAAGCTCTGCCCCCTGCTATAGTTTTAATAATACACGGTACTAACAAGCAGCCTGCATCCTTTGATCAGAGTAGGCGATCACTCAGATCAGTATCACTCAGATACTGCGGCGCGAGACCATTTAATGCTTTATACGTCAAAAGTAGTATTTTTAAATCGATGCGAAAGTTCACAGGGAGCCAATGCAGTGTAGATAAGATAGGGGTGATGTGCTCGTATCTTCTGGTTCTAGTGAGGACTCTGGCTGCTGCATTCTGTACTAACTGAAGCTTGTTTATGCACCTAGATGAACAACCAGAGAGTAAAATGTTACAATAGTCCAACCTAGAGGTGATAAAAGCATGAACTAGTTTTTCTGCATTGTTTAGTGACCATATATTTCTTAACTTGACAATGTTTCTGAGGTGAAAGAATACTATCCTGGTGATATTGTCTACATGAGCTTGAAATGAGAGACTAGAATCTATAATCACACCAAGGTCTTTTACTGTTGCACTAGATAGAACAGAAAGGCCATGTAAAATGATGATCTAAAATCTTGCCTCTAGGCTGTTACCTTAATTCCTACTACCTTTTCTAATCTGTGAAGGAGAATACTATGATCAATGGTGTCAACAGCTGCACTGAGGTCGCGTAACACAAGCATAGTTACGTAACCCTGATCAGAGGCCAATAGGAGGTCATTTACTACTTTAACAAGTGCTGTCTCTGTGCTGTGATGAGGCCTAAATCCTGACTGATACAGTTCATGTATGTTATTTCTATGTAGATATGAGCATAGCTGCTCCGCAACTATCTTTTCCAGAAAGAGATAAAGGAGAGGTTTGATATCGGCCTGTAATTGGACAGCTGACCGGGGTTGAGGTCAGACTTCTTAATTATTGGTTTAATAACTGCTAATTTAAAAGATTTTGGAACATACCCAATGCTGAGTGAAGAATTAATTATTTTCAACAAGGGTTCTGTTATTTCTTGCATCTGTTTGAGAAAATGTGTCGGTATGGGATCTAATATACATGTTGATGAATTTGCAGAAGAGATGAGTGAAATTAGTTCATTCGCTTCAAGGGGAGTAAAGGGATAACCCCTAGAGGGCGCCAAAGCGCCCTGAGACTTTTGTGTTTGTAGTTCTTTTTAGTTTCACTTCATTTCCCAATGTGCAACTCGGTCAGGTGACATGGGCGTGCACCTGAACTGAGTTGGGTTAATTAGTTTCGTTATAAGTAGGTTGTTTGAGTTTCAGTCGGTGTCTAGAAACTGTTGATTTAACCTAGTATATGTCTGTGAGCTTATTTCGTGTTTCCGGTGGCCTTTATACGTGTTTTGGTTTGTTTTCCCTGTTTCTGTTATAAATAAACATCATTCTTTGAAACACCTGGACCTCTGCAATTATGCCTCGCACCCGCAAACGTGACAGTTCCGATCTGACATTGTTAGTTTAACATCTGCATCAATTACATTGTCCGGTTTCAAAGCCTCAATTTTATGCCTAATGTTTACAATTTCATTATTAAAGAAGTTCATGAAGTCCTCACTACTGCATGATGTTGTTGTGGAGATTTCTGCAGTGGTCTTATTTCTGGTTAATTTTGCTACAGTATTAAATAAAAATCTAGGATTATTTCTGTTATTTTCTATAAGAGTGGAGAGATTGATCGAGCTACACTAAGAGCTTTTTTATATTTCAGGATGCTCTCCTTCCATGCTATTTGAAATACTAACAATTTGGTTTGACGCCATTTAGGTTCTAATTTCTGAGCAGTCTGTTTTCAACTGCGCGTGTGATCATTATACCAAGGAGTCAGTTTCTTATCTCTAATCAATTTCCTTTTAGCTGGAGCTACTTTATCTAAGGCAGGGGTCTCAAACTCAGTTCCTGGAGGGCCGCAGCCCTACAGAGTTTTGTTCCAACCCTGCTCCAACATACATACCATGTAGTTTTCAAATTAGCCTTAATGACTTGTTTAGTTGGATCAGTTGTTTTTAATTATGGTTGGAACCAAACTCTGTAGGGCTGCGGCCCTCCAGGAACTGAGTTTGAGACCCCTGATCTAAGGGATAACGAAATGTTGACTCTAAATATTCAGTCACCTGATCGAGTTCTGTGAAGTCAGATGGCGATCCAATCAAAGTAGATAACTCTGGGAGATTACTGATAAAGCTCTGTGTGGCACGTGTGTGGTCATTATACCAAGGAGCGAGTTTCTTATGTCTAATAATTTTCCTTTTAACTGGAGCTACATTATCTAAGCTATAACGAAGTGCTGACTCTAGATATTCATTCGCCTGTTCGAGTTCTGTGAAGTCAGATGGCGATCCAATCAAAGTTGATAACTCTGGAAGATTATTGATAAAGCTCTGTGCGGTATTTGATGTAAATGTACGTTTAAGGCGGTAGTGCTGTGCTGTACATTATTACTATGACACACTTTAATTAAGACAAGATAGTGAACTGAGATAACCTTAGACAGTAGAATTGTAGTTATATTTCTTATACTACACTGAGTACTACACACTGATTTACTCCTACTGAGTCCAGTATGGACATAAATGCTGTTCTCAGAGGGTCTTCTGGATTCTCAAAATGAATATTAAAATAAATTTTATTATACATATATGTAAATATTATTATATGAACATGAAGTGCTTCGGGCTTTTTATAATAATAATCATCTTGTTTTTTTGCTGTTTGTGTCCAGCATTGAATAATTATTTCATCCATTTTTTGACTACGGCTGGAAATAATAGCTGGAATGTGATTGTGATTTTATGAATGAAAGAAATCTGTTCGTATGTAAACTTTCACTTTACAAAAGGCAGCGTGTTGATTAAAAGGCTGATAAACCCGTGCAATTTATCAATAAAAATGCCAGAAAGTCATCGCGTCTTGCAATAATGCAGATCAAACATAATACACATGTCCATAAATAAAAAGGAATATTTAAGCATATACGCGAAATACATTTCACTTATTATTTCACAATATTTCAGATTAAAACAAGGAAAGAAAATGTGCTGAGTTTCAGTACATTGTGCTGGCGAAATACATTTTAGGCAGATACGTCTGCTCGGTCTAAACCCCTCAATTCCGCCAATTACATCAGAAGAGGGCTTATCAAACTGGGTGCGCTGTTAGCAAATACTGTAGGCTCCAGGCCCCCCATGACCTTGAATACAGGATTAAGCAGTATAGATGATGAGTGAGTGAAAAATGTTTAATGATAGCAATTAAATCAGACTTCATAGTTGGATTTGATCCTTTTTGATTTTGATCCTTTCTTTTTTATTTACTGTATGGACAGTTGTATTATGCTTTCTCTGGAGAATAAACAAACCTGGTAGATTGTCTTGAAAGTCTTGGGCAGTGGAGGTCTGGCCATATGAAGCACCATGAAGCATTCATTGTAATGCAATTCTTATGCACACAAAAAAAATAAACTACACAGCAAAAATATGTTATAATATATTATGACTTGAATAAATCGGCTCACATCGGAGCGCGCTTCATGTTGGAAAAGCCAGCGTTTATCTAGCGAGTAGCCTATATATTTGTGTTTCTTGCATTTCTGGGGGGGGGGGGGGGGTATGTCTGCATTTTTAACAATAAATCACACGCGTTTATCAGCCTTTTGATCAATACGCTGCCTTTTGTAAAGTGAAAGTACGAGCCACGGGTTTCTGCACATAATTCAGTAATAAATTCACATTCGCATTCCAGCTATTATTTCCATCCGTGGTCAAATAGTGGAAGTAAAATATTTATTCAATGCTGGATACAAACACGAAAAAACATGATGATTATTATAAAAAGCCCGAAGCAGTTTCTGTTCATATAAGAATATTTATTTATATATTTGTTCATTAATTTCTTCTGATGGTGCTCAATGTCGACACATTTTTATGTTTTAACGAAGATATGTTGGCATATTCATGAATCAGGACATTCGCATAGTTACACTGTAAAATCTGCTGGGTTAAAAAACAACCCAACCATGACCCAGCCGCTGGGTCACTATTGGACAGAACACATGTTCGTCATGCCATGTCTCAATTCCCAATACGCAAAGAACACACTTGACTTGGAAGTGCACACTCGAGGGTTTGAGGACACTGGGTATATTGCAAATGGAAGCAGCGTACATGATTTCACAGCGTTCAGGTCTCACAGCCGCGGAATATTATACCATAACCATATTATATCAAAGATTGCTTTTTAGAAATACACTAAATGAAATAAATCCGCTGTTTTAACCACCACAGAGACATCACAGCCAGCGATAGTTTTCAGAAATTCTTCCCAAGGTGAGGCAGTGTTGAGCGGCTACATGAGCACAGAGCACCACAGGACTGTCTGGAGCTCAAATCTCCGTTGGGCGTTCATTTGTAAATGACCCACTACATCTCATGTGACCCAACATAGAGCAACCCAACAATGTGTTTAAAGTACCCGAAATAACCCAGAATTTTGACCCAGCATAAGCAACCCAACAATGTGTTTACAGAAACAACACAGCATTTTTTAGAGTGTAACACAGATAGCCAGAATCAGGAAATTAAATAAATTTTAAGACCATTTAAACCAAGGCTTTGCCATGTCTTTCATTGTTTTGTCCCTATTAAGACATTTCAAAAACTATATAAGTAACTTTTTGTTATAAATTTTAAAGAATGATATTGGGCATCTCATTTCATCACTATGAAAATAATATCAGGCACATATACACACATTCATCATGAAAGATCTATTGTAAAAGAAAATAAAATTCATGTTTGCTTCAGCATTGGAAACAATATTGTTTTAGGCTAAATAATTATACACAATTCTTCGTTGTACTTGTCTGGCTTTTAGATAAAGTCCTTCCATGCGCCATCTGGCGAATATTCAGTGAAGCACAACACATTTATTTAAATTCCCAAATGTTGCATGGTGCGCGCCGAATTGCAGGATTTCACGGGAAAAAGCGTGCATTCTTAATGGCCAGATCTGTAAAGTGAAAGTGCGAGCCCCAGGTTTACACAAACCGATTTTAAATTAATTTTATAAACAAACCTGGTAGATTGTCTTGAAAGTCTTGGGCAGTGGAGGACTGACCATCTGAAGCACCATGAAACATTCATTGTAATGCAATTCTTATGCATCTTATTTCATTATTATGGACATAATTCATGAATTACACTCAAAAAATATTAAATCCAACTTTGAAGGTGAACCGAGAGGGCGGTAGAGCTCTGATTAACATTCTGGAGCCCAAACCTCATTTAAGTTATATTTTTAAATTAACAGATATTGTAAGTAAACAACAGTAGTATAAGTTTAGAAAATAAAATATTTAGACTATAAAAAATTATTCAGCATCTATTTTCTTATATTGCTCTTTGTCAGGGTACTGTAAAACTGTATGAATAAACTGAGATGCGTGTTTCTTAGTCCCACCCCAGTGAAAACGGCGAATTCAGAGAAAGGCTCCATCGCGAGAGGTTTTATGCGGACCACTGCGCTTCTACGGATTCTAAAATTGACATTTGTTCCTGTTTTTTAATCCCTGCAGTGGAAGAGTAATTTATTTACGATAACCTGTGTTGTATTGTTTTTAATCACTCTATACACAACCAACGATTTCTTTATGCTATTTTACAAATGGAATATTTTTTATGTTACACTCTAAAAACTGCCGCGTTAAATGTTAAAGTACTGGGTTATTTTATTTGAACCAACCAGTGGGTAAATTATCACTCTTGCTGAGTTGACACTTCCATTTTATTAAGTAGATAGAACCAAAATGTACACAACTTCACATAATGTAAACATAGTAGATTGCCTGTTATAAATATCCCAAATTAAATTAATCTGCCTTTTTTTTTTTTTTTTTACCGCTGCAGAGATAATTAGCCAGAGGTTGTTTTCAGATGTCCTTTCCGAGGTGTGGCTGCGTTGGGCGGGTACATGAGCTCAGAGCGCCTGGGGATTGTCTGGAGCTCAAATCTCCGAAAACTCCGAAAATTGCAGCGCTTCTAGTTAAAACATAATAGACCTGTCCATAAATAAAAATGTACAGTATATTTAGGCCTGTACGCAAAACATATTTCACTTAAATATTACAGATTAAAACAAGGAAAGAAGACGTGCTGAGCTTCAGTTCATGATGCAGACAAAAGATCCAGGGTGGAAACTGAAACATTTCTTTTTCCGTTTTTTAATCATGTAATATATTTAGTATTCATAGCAAAAGCAACCCAACAGTGCGATTAAAGTACCTGCAGTAACCCAGAATTTTGACCCAGCATCCACAACCTAATTTTTTAGAGTGTACTACTACTACTAATAATAATGAATGGAGAAAGCACAGTCAAAGCCCAGGAATTCTGTGTGCTATCATGTTGTATTCAGCGAGTAACATATATTTTTGTGTTTATTTAATTTCTGGGGGAGTATGTCCGCAGTTTTATCAATAAATCTGCTTATGTATCTGCGCATGCGTTCATCAGCCTTTTGATATGTTTTGCTGCTGTGGCAGCTCGCAAGATCCCATTTCTCGAAACGTGTGTTCTTAATGGCCAGATCTGTATGCGCGTTGTCTGCTGAGCGTTCTGTGATCACAATTGAGCTAATGGTGGTTCTCTTCGTCTCTCTCTCTCTCGTGCTATTGGATTGTGGGTAATTGTCTCCCATGCTCAGTCTCAGTGCGCATGTCACTTGTATATTCAACATCCGCGCACGCATGTACTGTTTACTGTTTGTACTTATTTTTAACAACTATTTAAAAAAAAAAAATTATTTTGTGTCCAAGTGTAGTAACTATACTGCAAGAGTGACCTTCAGGAAGAAAAAGCTTAAAAAGTCTGTAATAGTATGAGAGATCAATCTGTTCAACGACAATGCAATGTAGTGTTTCAACTCTGGGTTAGAGGTGAATTGTGTCACAAACTGAGGGTAGTCCGGGCTGTTGTTAACGCCAAGGGCTTAAATAAGGCGGGCATAGGCGCAGAGGGTTGTTTTAACCAAAAAAGTCTTTTAATAACAAAATCAAACAAGACATGAACAGAAAATAACTCAATCACAGAAACTCACCATACAAAAAACACAGGCTCTATTAAAACAAACAGACAAGGATCACACGAAACACACAGGCTCTTCCAAGCATGACCCACTCTCACCCCTATGGGCGACACGCACACACTCGCGCCCCTATGGGCGACACGCACACACTCGCGCCCCTATGGGCGACACGCACACACTCGCGCCCCTATGGGCGACACGCACACACTCGCGCCCCTATGGGCGACACGCACACACTCGCGCCCCTATGGGCGACACGCACACACTCGCGCCCCTATGGGCGACACGCACACACTCGCGCCCCTATGGGCGACACGCACACACTCGCGCCCCTATGGGCGACACGCACACACTCGCGCCCCTATGGGCGACACGCACACACTCGCGCCCCTATGGGCGACACGCACACACTCGCGCCCCTATGGGTGAAACCGCACACACTCCTGCTCCTATGAGCGGCAACACGCACACTCGCGCCCCTATGAGTGGCACACACACTTGAAAGCGTACCCGGGCTTAGAGCAGGCACAAATGGAGAACCCACAAGCAGACTGAGACACACACACACACACACATGGGCAGAGACACACAACCACGCAGGCAGAGACTCACTCACAGGCAGGCTGAGACACACAGAGGCTTAGAACACAAACAAATCACAAACCATATAGAGCCTTCTAAACATAAAACCAAACTCAAAAAACCCAAACTAAAACACAAAACAAAAACAAAAACAACGTAATGCCCTCTTAACATAATTAATGCTCGACTCGGTTCCTCAGAACAGCCAGCTATTTATAACTACTCTAATGAGTGACCTCTGTTCACGTGATCTCAGACATCACCTGACCGAGGTGCCTTCTGGGAAACTGAGTCTACAAACAGAACTACAAAAACTAACAAACATACATGTCCACAGTGCAGCGTTGTGTCATCCCCCCAATCCAGGCAGCTGATGCAGTATTGGCTTATCCTCAGCACTGGGTGGTGGATGCAGCAGTGACCCGCCCTCGATGCTGGGCACCGGAGACGACAATAACTCGCTCTCTGGGTCGAGTGGTGATGGGCGCATGATGTCACAGCCGGGTTGTGAAGGCGGTCCCGGATCCCGTCTGTGGACCTGGCTGACGAAGCAGCGCCGGATCATTGAGGCCGGGCGGAGGAGGCAGCACTGAATCGCTGCCATCAACAGAGCATTAGATGCAGCGCTGAGTTGTCCTCCTCGTCGGGCGGCCGATGCAGTGCTGTGTCTTCCTCGCCGCCAGGGCTTCCATTGAGACTCTCGGACGACGATGGAGCCTCCACTGCGGCTCTCGGATGATGGTGGGGCCTCCACGTGAGGCTCTCAGACGAAGGGACTTTCTCAATCACAGACACTCACCAAACAAAAAACACAGTCTCTTTTTAAACAAAACACATAGGCTCTATTAAAACAACCAGACAAGGATCACACAAAACACACAGGCTCTTCCAAGCATGACCCACTCTTGCCCCTATGGGCGACACGCACACACTCGTGCCCCTATGGGTGAGACCACACACACTTACAGGCAGGCTGAGACACACAGAGGCTTAGAACACATACAAATCACAAACCATATAGAGCTTTCTAAACATAAAACCAAACTCAAAAAACCCAAACTAAAACACAAAACAAAAACAACAACAACAACAACAACATAATGCCCTCTTAACATAATTAATGCTCGACTCAGTTCCCCAGAACAGCCAGCTATTTATAACTACTCTAATGAGCTACGTCGGTTCAGGTGAGCTCAGACATCACCTGACCGAGGTGCCTTCTGGGAAATTGAGTCTACAAACAGAACTACAAAAACTAACAAACATACATATCTACAGTGCCCTCTAGGGGCAGTCCCTTACAAATTTAATCTTTAATGATTCGTGGTAATTTGATTAAACTGAATGAAATTCATTGCACACATTTAATCATCTATCCTTCCAGCATTAAACACGATTTAGTGTACCTTACCAATTCTGTTTATCCCGCGGCCAACGATGAAAATACAAAATCTGGTATTTACTAATAATGAGCAAGGTAACGTAAGATCTGGGCAAATGTTTAAACTTTAAAATACCAAGATCAAGACAACAGTTCTTTATTAAGAAACAAAAATAAAAAAAACTAATCTATGTTACATAAAAGTACGCTACTTGAACACACACACACACACACACACACACACACACACACAGTTTAGAGGGTGAAAGTTAATGGAGTTCTTCTAGTACTGTTTACTAGACCTGAGAAAGTCACAAGAGCAGAGTCTTGGGTTTAATCTTACAGTTTAGTTATCAAATGAGCACCAATTTTCAGCAAGTAATGAAGCTTTGTTTGTTTACTTGCGTTACGTTTCATTCTCATCCTGTGGTTCGCCTCCAGTGAAGGGAATCACGGCATTGCTGATTGGTTGGTGCGCTGTCATTGAGATGACGTCTTTCAGGAAAGACCTTCGGTGAGGCATTGGTTGCCTGGTTACCGATGGTGGCGCTCTGGAACAACTTCTGAGATTTTCTTCGTTGCTGGACTTTGGAGTTTTGTTGCGAGCTCTAGAGTGGATGAAAGTGAGGGCGAGCCTGCTTTCTTCCTTCAGATGGCATGATGTTCAGACGGCAAGCTGCGAGGAAGTGGTCAATCTTGCTGGTTACCTTAAGACGCCCATGACGAATCTCTTGTAAGGCTTGCTTGGGACCTTGGGTTTTGACCTCATGGCACGGGTTCATCCCACAGCCGTTTGTTCCAATCAGAGATGGTTGTGGGCGTAGCCACGCCGCATGGTTCCTTGCATACATTAATGTCACGTGGGAGGCCATCTCAGTGGAGTAATTTAGACAAAGTGTATTAACATGAGTCTGGTTCATATGACGGACTTTTCACACATCAATTTTCTTTGAATACAACAAGCTTTAATTTAATACCAAACATCCCATATCTTGCATACCCAATCATACCTTTATCTATAGAAAGGGTTTATACCTGTTGATTACCCTTCCTTCTGTAAGTTTAGGATTAACACGTTAAACACAACATAAAGACACCAAACATTCTATATGAGCACATACATATAATTTTATATTTGCCCTACTTGCACACTTTAGCTGATTTAGTATTATTGGTGTACAGTAGCAGGCATGTTCTTTGTCCTTGAGCCACAAGGTGAAGCAGGAAATGCATTCTGGGGGTCAGCAACTGCGGGGGGGGGGGGGGTTTGGGCTTGTGAAACTGGCTTCTTCCTCATTCAAGGGGCTGCTTGCTGACTTACACCATTTGAGTGGGGATGTAAAATGCTTCTCTCTTGTGCAAGGAATTTGCTTTGCAGATTTACCCCATTTGAGTTGTGAAAACGTTTCTTTCCTTGTTTGCTGATGTTGTGAACTGTCTCTCCCTCATTCAACGGCTTGCTGATTTGCACCATTTGAGGTCAGGGTTGGTAAATGCCATCTGGGTTTCCTCTTTTGACCAGGTCACGTTTCTAGCTGCTTTACACCACCGAGAGAGATAACATTATCATCATGGTGCATTTTGCTGGAAGGTGACAGATTCACGGCTCCCTTTGAGGAGGCATGCTAGTCCCTACAGTAATGTCACATTTCCACAGAATCCTCAAAGTCAAGTGTCATTAGGGAGGTTCCTTGTAAAAGAAGTTTGCTGACAGAGCAGTGATTCAGTTAGTGTGTGCGTGTGTGTCTGCACGAGTGTGTGTGAAAGTCGTTCTACACAGTAGCCTCGTGCCCCCAGCGCGAGAGTGATCTGTCTGCTACTAGTTAATCGATCGCAGATGGACAGATTTTTAAAAAGGGTACGCAAACATACTTGGGCGACTGATCTATATTATTAGGTCATGTTTATTAGTCAAGGTGTCAGAAACTGGCAGCATAAGTGTGTGATCGCTGAAATACATAGCAGCAAAAACATACAATTTTGTTTTTGTTTTTCTTACAGAGAGTCCTAAACATGTGGTGATTATAAAGAATTATACACAGGTGCTCATAGGAGAGAGTGTCACTTTCAGGTGTGGCATACAGACAGGAGGAGACACTGAGTGGACATACAGCTGGTATAAGAATGATAACACAGAAAACGTCAAGCACACAACACAGGAGTTCAACATCACCTCAGTTAAACTCACTGACGGGGGTAAATACACCTGCAGAGGGATGAGGAAAAGAGACTCTCAGCTCTCACAGATCAGTGATCCTGTTACACTCTCTGTATCAGGTGAGTGTGTGAGTTTATTACTAGTTGGTATTACATATGTTGGTTGTTTTTATTATTAGTTTTAATATCTAAAATGTATTAGTAATTTCAGTTTTTCATGTTTGTTGTGTGTTTTTATTTTTTCATCAATTGGCTACACTGTAACTGAGTCTCATTATAACGACTTTATGGTTTCCTTCTGTCTGTTTACTTTTAATGTTCTCCCTTAAAGCGGCTAATTCTCTTAATTACTGGTCACTACAGGAATCACCACAATCCGTAAAATCACAACACCTCACAGTCATGATGAAATGAGGCATTGCTGTATTATATTTGCATTGAGTGTGCAGAGATTTCTATGGTTTTAATATAACTTTAATGATGGACATTAATTTGTTCAATTGATGTGAGGTATCAACATTCCACAAAACACAATGTTAAATAATTCACATTTCTGGAGTTTCTCAAAATGACTTCCAGATGTGTAGTTTTTCAATTTCAGAAATGACTTGTTACTCTGTACACCCATTAATATAACCTGATGGAGAGTAGAGAGAGAGTAAAGACCTGCTTCATCACACAGCTTTTATTTTCTGACTCTCACTTTAAAGTGAAACTTTATATTTAATATGCTTTTTTATTTTATTTTAGAAAAACCTAAACCTGAACTCACATCAAGTCGTACAGAAGATGTACTGACGGGAAACTCAGTGACTCTGAACTGTAGCCTGAAGCTGCAGTCTAACGGATGGAAGTTTTACTGGAAAAAAGATGCCCTGAGCACTGAGACTGAGACTACAGCCAACTCTGATAACTCCTCCTCCTCCTATAACGTCACACCGGTTAGTGTGTCTGATGGAGGTCAGTACAGGTGCAGAGCTGGAAGAGGAGACCCAGTCTACTACACACACTACAGTGATGTACTCTGGGTAAATGTTACTGGTGAGTAAGAGACTTTCTATTAAGTGATTCTGTACAACACTGAACATATAAACAACATGTGAGCAGGTTTAAAACTCTTTCAGTTAAATCATTGTATTAAAGTTAAAGAGAGACAGTATGAGCACGGCTGAACAGGACTGGTGTGAAGTGAGTTGGAAAAGTTTAAATAGAAACACGCTAATTCATCTTCAGTAGAAAATGTCACCAAAAGCTGTAAAAGGCTTTTAAAACGTTGCTGAATCTGTGTGTCAAATTGAAAGACTGTCAAACCCACATGTGTGTTACCCATTCTATTATTTATTTTCACAGATTAATTGAATTACAGTGCCATGAAAAAGTAATTGCACCCTAAACTACAGTAGGTGGTCAATGACAATGCATATTACTGCCGTGCTCACCGCCGTGGCAAAATGACAGTCGCCAAAATAAATCAGTTCCATTTCAAAGTCATTCATGAAATGACCACCAGGTCGTGCAAAAGTACATTTTGCAAAGCAGCTGCAATTGGTGCACTTTTTAAGTGTAAATAACGCTTAAGTCATTAAAAGTCATAATGATATGTTATATTGAAAAAATACTACAGTGATGGTAATTTCCACATCCGAGTACTTTATACAACAAACATAAAAATCAGAACCAGAGCTATTGACACTTACTGTACAATAATTATAAAAAAAAAAAAAAAGGTTAAATTTTGTTTATACAGTTCACTAGCTAACAATTTTATTCGTACAAAGAACGACCTGTTATATTTCTGTTTGTATATGTTTATTGTTTTTTTTTAAAGCGTTACATTTAAAGACATCAAACTTTAAATATAGAAATATATAACTAAATACATTTAGACTTAGAGTACTGTGATTAGGAATTTGTTTAATTCCACGGTTTCACTTGAATTTATCTGATAGCATGTGCAGCTCTCAACGAGCTACAGCTCATTAATGCGAGAAAATGAACTAAGTCTATAGTTACAGTGGGTCAAAAAATTATTTAGTCAGCCACCAATTGTGCAAGTTCTCCCACTTAAAAAGATGAGAGAGGCCTGTAATTTTCATCATAGGTATACCTCAACTATGAGAGACAAAATAAGAAAAAAAAATTTCAGAAAATCACATTGTAGGATTTTTAATTAATTCAAATTAAAATAAATTAATTAGAAAATACCTCGGTAAAATAAGTATTTGGTCACCTACAAACAAGCATGATTTCTGGCTCTCACAGACCTGTAAGTTCTTCTTTAAGAGGCTCCTCTGTCCTCCACTCATTACATGTATAAAAGGCATCTGTTTGAACCTTTTATCAGTATAAAAGACACCTGTCCACAACCTCAAACAGTCACACTCCAAACTGCACTATAGCCAAGACCAAAGAGTCGTCAAAGGACACCAGAAACAAAATTGTAGACTTGCACCAGGCTGGGAAGACTGGATCTGTAATAGGTAAGCAGCTTGGTGTGAAGAAATCAACTGTGGGAGCAATTATTAGAAAATAGAAGACATACTGTACAAGACCACTGATAATCTCGATCTGGGGCTCCACGCAACATCTCACCCCATGGGGTCAAAATGATCACAAGAACTGTGAGCAAAAATCCCAGAACTACATGGGGGGGGGGGGGACCTAGTGAATGACCTGCAGAGAGCTGAGACCAAAGTAACAAAGGCTACCATCAGTAACACACTGCGCAACAGTGTGAGGGACTCAAATCCTGCAGTTCCAGACGTGTCCCTCTTCTTAAGCCTGCATAGCTCCGTCTGAAGTTTGCTAGAGAGCATTTGGAGTTGCATCCAAAGAACACCATCCAAAGGTCTTGTGAAGCATGGGGGTGGAAACATCATGCTTTGAGGCTGTTTTTCTGCAAAGGGACTAGGACGACTGATCCGTGTAAAGGAAAGAATGAATGGGGCCATGTATCGTGAGATTTTGAGTGAAAACCTCCTTCCATCAGCAAGGGCATTGAAGATGAACCATGGCTGGGTTTTTCAGCATGACAATGATCCCTAACACCCCGCCCGGGCAATGAAGAAGTTGCTTCGTAAGAGGCTTCATAGCCTAGTAAATCTCCAGATGTCAACCCCATAGAAAAACTTTTGGAGGGAGTTGAAAGTCTGTGTTGCCCAGCGACAACAGACAGTGCAGCACTGAATAATACACACTACTCTAACAGTGAGTGCTGTGTGATCATCTCAGTGCAAATAATAATCAGAAACAAATTACCTAGAATTAATTTTCATCATCCTCACACTTATCTCAGTTTAGTGTAATTCTATAATCAATAAAGTTTCAAAGCATTTCAGTGTTGTTTATTAATGAGTGGTTTGGTAATTTAGAAACTATCTGATTATCTGAGTATGAGAGATATTTGCACTGATAAACACTCCATATAAACCTTCTGTGTTTATCAATAGAGGAGTAAATGTCACAACACCATCTGAAAGGGAATAAAATCAGAGTTTAGTCTTAATCAGGGCATAACAATGGTGTCAGAGTTGGAGGAATGCAGTCACGGCAGATTTGCAGATGTTAAGACTTTAAGAAACATAAAGTACAAAGACAACTAAATTGAATCTCAAACCGACTACAACAGAAACTAGTTAGAGTTAAGACAGTAAGAAGAGGACACCAGGACACGAACAGATGTGAGACACCGACTGATGAAACAGGAGAGAGTAACAGCTTATACAAATCAGGACAGTGAACTAGGTGCAGGTGAAAACCACTGAGAAGTGCATCATGGGAAATTAAGTCCAACCTGGAGCAAGAAATACAGAAAGTCTCTGGACACAAGGCCTCTAGGGGTTATTGCCTGGCAATATAATGTTGGTAATGTTTTCATGTGAAATGAACTATAGTCTTATATTTAAGTAAGCGGGTGGTAGTTAAAGGTGCATTAGATCCTGCACCCTATATACAGGTAGTGTACCAGTCTGGTGAGAATGGATACATAAGAGATGTTTGGTGACGTCATCACATGCGTATGTGGCGCGGTGCACATGAAAGTGGAAATGGTGATAGACTTCACGTGCAGTGCTCTCCAGGTAGAAGATCCAGAATCATCCATTCATAAAGTAAATCACGATGTTTGGTGATGATTGCAGATTTCTTCTAACTGTGTTTTTTTCCGGATGTTGATGTTTGTTTGCAGAAATTTGTGCGGAAACTTGCAGAAGTTTTCAGGGTGCAGCTGTTAGTATAGTGCGAGTTGTGTAACAGATTTAAACTGCATCAAATATGATGTTTTGTATTTATAGTTTGGAAAGTAAGTAAACTGCACTATAGGATCTGATATCTACATCATAGATAGATGATTCTGATATTTACATCATCCACATTATGAAAGCCCAGTTTGTGCTCTATGTAAATAATACTTATATTTACATTTACATAATACACCCTGCAAATTATTCCAATGGCCACATTTATATTTATAAATGTGATATTATGATATTATGATATAACGTCTAATTTACATCTCAGTAAATTAGAAGTTAATTTCTGTAAGTCAGTGCAAAAAGTGAAACTCATATATAGATTCACTACAAACAGGCTTATTTCAAGTGTTTATTTCTTTCAATTTTAACAAAGTGACATTTATACTATCAAGAACCCGTCCTCGATGCTGGGCACCGGAGACGACAATAACTCGCTCTCTGGGTCGAGTGGTGATGGGCGCATGATGTCACAGCCAGGTTGTGAAGGCGGTCCCGGATCCTGTCTGTGGACCTGGCTGACGAAGCAGCGCCGGATCATTGAGGCCGGGCGGAGGAGGCAGCACTGAATCGCTGCCATCAACAGAGCATTAGATGCAGCGCTGAGTTGTCCTCCTCGTCGGGCGGCCGATGCAGTGCTGTGTCTTCCTCGCCGCCAGGGCTTCCATTGAGACTCTCGGACGACGATGGAGCCTCCACTGCGGCTCTCGGACGATGGTGGGGCCTCCACGTGAGGCTCTCGGACGAAGCTTGGGGCCTCCACGTGAGGCTCTCAGACGAAGGGACTTTCTCAATCACAGACACTCACCAAACAAAAAACACAGTCTCTTTTTAAACAAAACACATAGGCTCTATTAAAACAACCAGACAAGGATCACACAAAACACACAGGCTCTTCCAAGCATGACCCACTCTTGCCCCTATGGGCGACACGCACACACTCGTGCCCCTATGGGTGAGACCACACACACTCACAGGCAGGCTGAGACACACAGAGACTTAGAACACATACAAATCACAAACCATATAGAGCTTTCTAAACATAAAACCAAACTCAAAAAACCCAAACTAAAACACAAAACAAAAACAACATAATGCCCTCTTAACATAATTAATGCTCGACTCAGTTCCCCAGAACAGCCAGCTAGTTATAACTACTCTAATGAGCTACGTCGGTTCAGGTGAGCTCAGACATCATCTGACCGAGGTGCCTTCTGGGAAATTGAGTCTACAAACAGAACTACAAAAACTAACAAACATACATATCTACAGTGCCCTCTAGGGGCAGTCCCTTACAAATTTAATCTTTAATGATTCGTGGTAATTTGATTAAACTGAATAAAATTCATTGCACACACTTAATCATCTATCCTTCCAGCATTAAACACGATTTAGTGTACCTTACCAATTCTGTTTATCCCGCGGCCAACGATGATAATACAAAATCTGGTATTTACTAATAATGAGCAAGGTAACGTAAGATCTGGGCAAATGTTTAAACTTTAAAATACCAAGATCAAGACAACAGTTCTTTATTAAGAAACAAAAATAAAAATAAAAACTAATCTATGTTACATAAAAGTAGGCTACTTGAACACGCACACACACACACACAAACAGTTTAGAGGGTGAAAGTTAATGGAGTTCTTCTAGTACTGTTTACTAGACCTGAGAAAGTCACAAGAGCAGAGTCTTGGGTTTAATCTTACAGTTTAATTATCAAATGAGCACCAATTTTCAGCAAGTAATGAAGCTTTGTTTGTTTACTTCCGTTACGTTTCATTCTCATCCTGTGGTTCGCCTCCAGTGAAGGGAATCATGGCATTGCTGATTGGTTGGTGCGCTGTCGTTGAGATGACGTCTTTCAGGAAAGACCTTCGGTGAGGCATTGGTTGCCTGGTTACCGATGGTGGCGCTCTGGAACAACTTCTGAGATTTTCTTCGTTGCTGGACTTTGGAGTTTTGTTGCGAGCTCTAGAGTGGATGAAAGTGAGGGCGAGCCTGCTTTCTTCCTTCAGATGGCATGATGTTCAGACGGCAAGCTGCGAGGAAGTGGTCAATCTTGCTGGTTACCTTAAGACGCCCATGACGAATCTCTTGTAAGGCTTGCTTGGGACCTTGGGTTTTGACCTCATGGCACGGGTTCATCCCACAGCCGTTTGTTCCAATCAGAGATGGTTGTGGGCGTAGCCACGCCGCATGGTTCCTTGCATACATTGTCACGTGGGAGGCCATCTCAGTGGAGTAATTTAGACAAAGTGTATTAACATGAGTCTGGTTCATATGACGGACTTTTCACACATCAATTTTCTTTGAATACAACAAGCTTTAATTTAATACCAAACATCCCATATCTTGCATACCCAATCATACCTTTATCTATAGAAAGGGTTTATACCTGTTGATTACCCTTCCTACTGTAAGTTTAGGATTAACACGTTAAACACAACATAAAGACACCAAACATTCTATATGAGCACATACATATAATTTTATATTTGCCTTACTTGCACACTTTAACTGATTTAGTATTATTGGTGTACAGTAGCAGGCATGTTCTTTGTCCTTGAGCCACAAGGTGAAGCAGGAAATGCATTCTGGGGGTCAGCAACTGCGGGGGGGGGGGGAGCTTGTGAAACTGGCTTCTTCCTCATTCAAGGGGCTGCTTGCTGACTTACACCATTTGAGTGGGGATGTAAAATGCTTCTCTCTTGTGCAAGGAAGTTGCTTTGCAGATTTACCCCATTTGAGTTGTGAAAACGTTTCTTTCCTTGTTTGCTGATGTTGTGAACTGTCTCTCCCTCATTCAACGGCTTGCTGATTTGCACCATTTGAGGTCAGGGTTGGTAAATGCCATCTGGGTTTCCTCTTTTGACCAGGTCACGTTTCTAGCTGCTTTACACCACCGAGAGAGATAACATTATCATCATGGTGCATTTTGCTGGAAGGTGACAGATTCACGGCTCCCTTTGAGGAGGCATGCTAGTCCCTACAGTAATGTCACATTTCCACAGAATCCTCAAAGTCAAGTGTCATTAGGGAGGTTCCTTGTAAAAGAAGTTTGCTGACAGAGCAGTGATTCAGTTAGTGTGTGCGTGTGTGTCTGCACGAGTGTGTGTGAAAGTCGTTCTACACAGTAGCCTCGTGCCCCCAGCGCGAGAGTGATCTGTCTGCTACTAGTTAATCGATCGCAGATGGACAGATTTTTAAAAAGGGTACGCAAACATACTTGGGCGACTGATCTATATTATTATAGATTATAGGTCTCTATATCTATATATTATATTATAGGTCATGTTTATTAGTCAAGGTGTCAGAAACTGGCAGCATAAGTGTGTGATCGCTGAAATACATAGCAGCAAAAACATACAATTTTGTTTTTGTTTTTCTTACAGAGAGTCCTAAACATGTGGTGATTATAAAGAATTATACACAGGTGCTCATAGGAGAGAGTGTCACTTTCAGGTGTGGCATACAGACAGGAGGAGACACTGAGTGGACATACAGCTGGTATAAGAATGATAACACAGAAAACGTCAAGCACACAAAACAGGAGTTCAACATCACCTCAGTTAAACTCACTGACGGGGGTAAATACACCTGCAGAGGGATGAGGAAAAGAGACTCTCAGCTCTCACAGATCAGTGATCCTGTTACACTCTCTGTATCAGGTGAGTGTGTGAGTTTATTACTAGTTGGTATTACATATGTTGGTTGTTTTTATTATTAGTTTTAATATCTAAAATGTATTAGTAATTTCAGTTTTTCATGTTTGTTGTGTGTTTTTATTTTTTCATCAATTGGCTACACTGTAACTGAGTCTCATTATAACGACTTTATGGTTTCCTTCTGTCTGTTTACTTTTAATGTTCTCCCTTAAAGCGGCTAATTCTCTTAATTACTGGTCACTACAGGAATCACCACAATCCTTAAAATCACAACACCTCACAGTCATGATGAAATGAGGCATTGCTGTATTATATTTGCATTGAGTGTGCAGAGATTTCTACGGTTTTAATATAACTTTAATGATGGACATTAATTTGTTCAATTGATGTGAGGTATCAACATTCCACAAAACACAATGTTAAATAATTCACATTTCTGGAGTTTCTCAAAATGACTTCCAGATGTGTAGTTTTTCAGTTTCAGAAATGACTTGTTACTCTGTACACCCATTAATATAACCTGATGGAGAGTAGAGAGAGAGTAAAGACCTGCTTCATCACACAGCTTTTATTTTCTGACTCTCACTTTAAAGTGAAACTTTATATTTAATATGCTTTTTTTTAAATTTTAGAAAAACCTGAACCTGAACTCACATCAAGTCGTACAGAAGATGTACTGACGGGAAACTCGGTGACTCTGAACTGTAGCCTGAAGCTGCAGTCTAACGGATGGAAGTTTTACTGGAAAAAAGATGCCCTGAGCACTGAGACTGAGACTACAGCCAACTCTGATAACTCCTCCTCCTCCTATAACGTCACACCGGTTAGTGTGTCTGATGGAGGTCAGTACAGGTGCAGAGCTGGAAGAGGAGACCCAGTCTACTACACACACTACAGTGATGTACTGTGGGTAAATGTTACTGGTGAGTAAGAGACTTTCTATTAAGTGATTCTGTACAACACTGAACATATAAACAACATGTGAGCAGGTTTAAAACTCTTTCAGTTAAATCATTGTATTAAAGTTAAAGAGAGACAGTATGAGCACGGCTGAACAGGACTGGTGTGAAGTGAGCTGGAAAAGTTTAAATAGAAACACGCTAATTCATCTTCAGTAGAAAATGTCACCAAAAGCTGTAAAAGGCTTTTAAAAAGTTGCTGAATCTGTGTGTCAAATTGAAAGACCGTCAAACCCACATGTGTGTTACCCATTCTATTATTTATTTTCACAGATTAATTGAATTACAGTGCCATGAAAAAGTAATTGCACCCTAAACTACAGTAGGTGGTCAATGACAATGCATATTACTGCCGTGCTCACCGCCGTGGCAAAATGACAGTCGCCAAAATAAATCAGTTCCATTTCAAAGTCATTCATGAAATGACCACCAGGTGGTGCAAAAGCACATTTTGCAAAGCAGCTGCAATTGGTGCACTTTTTAAGTGTAAATAACGCTTAAGTCATTAAAAGTCATAATGATATGTTGTATTGAAAAAATACTACAGTGATGGTAATTTCCACATCCGAGTACTTTATACAACAAACATGAAAAATCAGAACCAGAGCTATTGACACTTACTGTACAATAATTAGTAAAAAAAAAAAAAAGGTTAAATTTTGTTTATACAGTTCACTAGCTAACAATTTTATTCGTACAAGGAACGACCTGTTATATCTCTGTTTGTATATGTTTATTGTTTTTTTTTTAAAGCGTTACATTTAAAGACATCAAACTTTAAATATAGAAATATATAACTAAATACATTTAGACTTAGAGTACTGTGATTAGGAATTTGTTTAATTCCACGGTTTCACTTGAATTTATCTGATAGCATGTGCAGCTCTCAACGAGCTACAGCTCATTAATGCGAGAAAATGAACTAAGTCTATAGTTACAGTGGGTCAAAAAATTATTTAGTCAGCCACCAATTGTGCAAGTTCTCCCACTTAAAAAGATGAGAGAGGCCTGTAATTTTCATCATAGGTATACCTCAATTATGAGAGACAAAATAAGAAAAAAAAATTCAGAAAATCACATTGTAGGATTTTTAATTAATTCAAATTAAAATAAATTAATTAGAAAATACCTCGGTAAAATAAGTATTTGGTCACGTACAAACAAACAGGTCTGTGAGAGCCAGAAATCATGCAAGTTCTTCTTTAAGAGGCTCCTCTGTCCTCCACTCATTACATGTATAAAAGGCATCTGTTTGAACCTTTTATCAGTATAAAAGACACCTGTCCACAACCTCAAACAGTCACACTCCAAACTGCACTATAGCCAAGACCAAAGAGTCGTCAAAGGACACCAGAAACAAAATTGTAGACTTGCACCAGGCTGGGAAGACTGGATCTGTAATAGGTAAGCAGCTTGGTGTGAAGAAATCAACTGTGGGAGCAATTATTAGAAAATAGAAGACATACTGTACAAGACCACTGATAATCTCAATCTGGGGCTCCACGCAACATCTCACCCCATGGGGTCAAAATGATCACAAGAACTGTGAGCAAAAATCCCAGATCTACATGGGGGGGGGACCTAGTGAATGACCTGCAGAGAGCTGAGACCAAAGTAACAAAGGCTACCATCAGTAACACACTGCGCAACAGTGTGAGGGACTCAAATCCTGCAGTTCCAGACGTGTCCCTCTGCTTAAGCCTGCATAGCTCCGTCTGAAGTTTGCTAGAGAGCATTTGGAGTTGCATCCAAAGAACACCATCCAAAGGTCTTGTGAAGCATGGGGGTGGAAACATCATGCTTTGAGGCTGTTTTTCTGCAAAGGGACTAGGACGACTGATCCATGTAAAGGAAAGAATGAATGGGGCCATGTATCGTGAGATTTTGAGTGAAAACCTCCTTCCATCAGCAAGGGCATTGAAGATGAACCATGGCTGGGTTTTTCAGCATGACAATGATCCCTAACACCCCGCCCGGGCAATGAAGAAGTTGCTTCGTAAGAGGCTTCATAGCCTAGTAAATCTCCAGATGTCAACCCCATAGAAAAACTTTTGGAGGGAGTTGAAAGTCTGTGTTGCCCAGCGACAACAGACAGTGCAGCACTGAATAATACACACTACTCTAACAGTGAGTGCTGTGTGATCATCTCAGTGCAAATAATAATCAGAAACAAATTACCTAGAATTAATTTTCATCATCCTCACACTTATCTCAGTTTAGTGTAATTCTATAATCAATAAAGTTTCAAAGCATTTCAGTGTTGTTTATTAATGAGTGGTTTGGTAATTTAGAAACTATCTGATTATCTGAGTATGAGAGATATTTGCACTGATAAACACTCCATATAAACCTTCTGTGTTTATCAATAGAGGAGTAAATGTCACAACACCATCTGAAAGGGAATAAAATCAGAGTTTAGTCTTAATCAGGGCATAACAATGGTGTCAGAGTTGGAGGAATGCAGTCACGGCAGATTTGCAGATGTTAAGACTTTAAGAAACATAAAGTACAAAGACAACTAAATTGAATCTCAAACCGACTACAACAGAAACTAGTTAGAGTTAAGACAGTAAGAAAAGGACACCAGGACACGAACAGATGTGAGACACGACTGATGAAACAGGAGAGATTAACAGTTTATACAAATCAGGACAGTGAACTAGGTGCAGGTGAAAACCACTGAGAAGTGCATCATGGGAAATGAAGTCCAACCTGGAGTAAGAAATACAGAAAGTCTCTGGACACAAGGCCTCTAGGGGTTATTGCCTGGCAATATAATGTTGGTAATGTTTTCATGTGAAATGAACTATAGTCTTATATTTAAGTAAGCGGGTGGTAGTTAAAGGTGCATTAGATCCTGCACCCTATATACAGGTAGTGTACCAGTCTGGTGAGAATGGATACATAAGAGATGTTTGGTGACGTCATCACATGCGTATGTGGCGCGGTGCACATGAAAGTGGAAATGGTGATAGACTTCACGTGCAGTGCTCTCCAGGTAGAAGATCCAGAATCATCCATTCATAAAGTAAATCACGATGTTTGGTGATGATTGCAGATTTCTTCTAACTGTGTTTTTTTCCGGATGTTGATGTTTGTTTGCAGAAATTTGTGCGGAAACTTGCAGAAGTTTTCAGGGTGCAGCTGTTAGTATAGTGCGAGTTGTGTAACAGATTTAAACTGCATCAAATATGATGTTTTGTATTTATAGTTTGGAAAGTAAGTAAACTGCACTATAGGATCTGATATCTACATCATAGATAGATGATTCTGATATTTACATCATCCACATTATGAAAGCCCAGTTTGTGCTCTATGTAAATAATACTTATATTTACATTTACATAATACACCCTGCAAATTATTCCAATGGCCACATTTATATTTATAAATGTGATATTATGATATTATGATATAACTTCTAATTTACATCTCAGTAAATTAGAAGTTAATTTCTGTAAGTCAGTGCAAAAAGTGAAACTCGTATATAGATTCACTACAAACAGGCTTATTTCAAGTGTTTATTTCTTTCAATTTTAACAAAGTGACATTTATACTATCAAGAACCCGTCCTCGATGCTGGGCACCGGAGACGACAATAACTCGCTCTCTGGGTCGAGTGGTGATGGGCGCATGATGTCACAGCCGGGTTGTGAAGGCGGTCCCGGATCCTGTCTGTGGACCTGGCTGACGAAGCAGCGCCGGATCATTCAGGCCGGGCGGAGGAGGCAGCACTGAATCGCTGCCATCAACAGAGCATTAGATGCAGCGCTGAGTTGTCCTCCTCGTCGGGCGGCCGATGCAGTGCTGTGTCTTCCTCGCCGCCAGGGCTTCCATTGAGACTCTCGGACGACGATGAAGCCTCCACTGCGGCTCTCGGACGATGGTGGGGCCTCCACGTGAGGCTCTCGGACGAAGCTTGGGGCCTCCACGTGAGGCTCTCGGACGAAGGGACTTTCTCAATCACAGACACTCACCAAACAAAAAACACAGTCTCTTTTTAAACAAAACACATAGGCTCTATTAAAACAACCAGACAAGGATCACACAAAACACACAGGCTCTTCCAAGCATGACCCACTCTTGCCCCTATGGGCGACACGCACACACTCGTGCCCCTATGGGTGAGACCACACACACTCACAGGCAGGCTGAGACACACAGAGGCTTAGAACACATACAAATCACAAACCATATAGAGCTTTCTAAACATAAAACCAAACTCAAAAAACCCAAACTAAAACACAAAACAAAAACAAAAACAACATAATGCCCTCTTAACTTAATTAATGCTCGACTCAGTTCCCCAGAACAGCCAGCTAGTTATAACTACTCTAATGAGCTACGTCGGTTCAGGTGAGCTCAGACATCACCTGACCGAGGTGCCTTCTGGGAAATTGAGTCTACAAACAGAACTACAAAAACTAACAAACATACATATCTACAGTGCCCTCTAGGGGCAGTCCCTTACAAATTTAATCTTTAATGATTCGTGGTAATTTGATTAAACTGAATGAAATTCATTGCACACACTTAATCATCTATCCTTCCAGCATTAAACACGATTTAGTGTACCTTACCAATTCTGTTTATCCCGCGGCCAACGATGATAATACAAAATCTGGTATTTACTAACAATGAGCAAGGTAACGTAAGATCTGGGCAAATGTTTAAACTTTAAAATACCAAGATCAAGACAACAGTTCTTTATTAAGAAACAAAAATAAAAAAAAACTAATCTATGTTACATAAAAGTAGGCTACTTGAACACACACACACACACACACACACACACACACACACACACACACACACACACACACACATACAAACAGTTTAGAGGGTGAAAGTTAATGGAGTTCTTCTAGTACTGTTTACTAGACCTGAGAAAGTCACAAGAGCAGAGTCTTGGGTTTAATCTTACAGTTTAATTATCAAATGAGCACCAATTTTCAGCAAGTAATGAAGCTTTGTTTGTTTACTTCCGTTACGTTTCATTCTCATCCTGTGGTTCGCCTCCAGTGAAGGGAATCATGGCATTGCTGATTGGTTGGTGCGCTGTCGTTGAGATGACGTCTTTCAGGAAAGACCTTCGGTGAGGCATTGGTTGCCTGGTTACCGATGGTGGCGCTCTGGAACAACTTCTGAGATTTTCTTCGTTGCTGGACTTTGGAGTTTTGTTGCGAGCTCTAGAGTGGATGAAAGTGAGGGCGAGCCTGCTTTCTTCCTTCAGATGGCATGATGTTCAGACGGCAAGCTGCGAGGAAGTGGTCAATCTTGCTGGTTACCTTAAGACGCCCATGACGAATCTCTTGTAAGGCTTGCTTGGGACCTTGGGTTTTGACCTCATGGCACGGGTTCATCCCACAGCCGTTTGTTCCAATCAGAGATGGTTGTGGGCGTAGCCACGCCGCATGGTTCCTTGCATACATTGTCACGTGGGAGGCCATCTCAGTGGAGTAATTTAGACAAAGTGTATTAACATGAGTCTGGTTCATATGACGGACTTTTCACACATCAATTTTCTTTGAATACAACAAGCTTTAATTTAATACCAAACATCCCATATCTTGCATACCCAATCATACCTTTATCTATAGAAAGGGTTTATACCTGTTGATTACCCTTCCTACTGTAAGTTTAGGATTAACACGTTAAACACAACATAAAGACACCAAACATTCTATATGAGCACATACATATAATTTTATATTTGCCCTACTTGCACACTTAACTGATTTAGTATTATTGGTGTACAGTAGCAGGCATGTTCTTTGTCCTTGAGCCACAAGGTGAAGCAGGAAATGCATTCTGGGGGTCAGCAACTGCGGGGGGGGGGGGAGCTTGTGAAACTGGCTTCTTCCTCATTCAAGGGGCTGCTTGCTGACTTACACCATTTGAGTGGGGATGTAAAATGCTTCTCTCTTGTGCAAGGAAGTTGCTTTGCAGATTTACCCCATTTGAGTTGTGAAAACGTTTATTTCCTTGTTTGCTGATGTTGTGAACTGTCTCTCCCTCATTCAACGGCTTGCTGATTTGCACCATTTGAGGTCAGGGTTGGTAAATGCCATCTGGGTTTCCTCTTTTGACCAGGTCACGTTTCTAGCTGCTTTACACCACCGAGAGAGATAACATTATCATCATGGTGCATTTTGCTGGAAGGTGACAGATTCACGGCTCCCTTTGAGGAGGCATGCTAGTCCCTACAGTAATGTCACATTTCCACAGAATCCTCAAAGTCAAGTGTCATTAGGGAGGTTCCTTGTAAAAGAAGTTTGCTGACAGAGCAGTGATTCAGTTAGTGTGTGCGTGTGTATCTGCACGAGTGTGTGTGAAAGTCGTTCTACACAGTAGCCTCGTGCCCCCAGCGCGAGAGTGATCTGTCTGCTACTAGTTAATCGATCGCAGATGGACAGATTTTTAAAAAGGGTGCGCAAACATACTTGGGCGACTGATCTATATTATTATAGATTATAGGTCTCTATATCTATATATTATATTATAGGTCATGTTTATTAGTCAAGGTGTCAGAAACTGGCAGCATAAGTGTGTGATCGCTGAAATACATAGCAGCAAAAACATACAATTTTGTTTTTGTTTTTCTTACAGAGAGTCCTAAACATGTGGTGATTATAAAGAATTATACACAGGTGCTCATAGGAGAGAGTGTCACTTTCAGGTGTGGCATACAGACAGGAGGAGACACTGAGTGGACATACAGCTGGTATAAGAATGATAACACAGAAAACGTCAAGCACACAAAACAGGAGTTCAACATCACCTCAGTTAAACTCACTGACGGGGGTAAATACACCTGCAGAGGGATGAGGAAAAGAGACTCTCAGCTCTCACAGATCAGTGATCCTGTTACACTCTCTGTATCAGGTGAGTGTGTGAGTTTATTACTAGTTGGTATTACATATGTTGGTTGTTTTTATTATTAGTTTTAATATCTAAAATGTATTAGTAATTTCAGTTTTTCATGTTTGTTGTGTGTTTTTATTTTTTCATCAATTGGCTACACTGTAACTGAGTCTCATTATAACGACTTTATGGTTTCCTTCTGTCTGTTTACTTTTAATGTTCTCCCTTAAAGCGGCTAATTCTCTTAATTACTGGTCACTACAGGAATCACCACAATCCTTAAAATCACAACACCTCACAGTCATGATGAAATGAGGCATTGCTGTATTATATTTGCATTGAGTGTGCAGAGATTTCTACGGTTTTAATATAACTTTAATGATGGACATTAATTTGTTCAATTGATGTGAGGTATCAACATTCCACAAAACACAATGTTAAATAATTCACATTTCTGGAGTTTCTCAAAATGACTTCCAGATGTGTAGTTTTTCAGTTTCAGAAATGACTTGTTACTCTGTACACCCATTAATATAACCTGATGGAGAGTAGAGAGAGAGTAAAGACCTGCTTCATCACACAGCTTTTATTTTCTGACTCTCACTTTAAAGTGAAACTTTATATTTAATATGCTTTTTTTTAAATTTTAGAAAAACCTGAACCTGAACTCACATCAAGTCGTACAGAAGATGTACTGACGGGAAACTCGGTGACTCTGAACTGTAGCCTGAAGCTGCAGTCTAACGGATGGAAGTTTTACTGGAAAAAAGATGCCCTGAGCACTGAGACTGAGACTACAGCCAACTCTGATAACTCCTCCTCCTCCTATAACGTCACACCGGTTAGTGTGTCTGATGGAGGTCAGTACAGGTGCAGAGCTGGAAGAGGAGACCCAGTCTACTACACACACTACAGTGATGTACTGTGGGTAAATGTTACTGGTGAGTAAGAGACTTTCTATTAAGTGATTCTGTACAACACTGAACATATAAACAACATGTGAGCAGGTTTAAAACTCTTTCAGTTAAATCATTGTATTAAAGTTAAAGAGAGACAGTATGAGCACGGCTGAACAGGACTGGTGTGAAGTGAGCTGGAAAAGTTTAAATAGAAACACGCTAATTCATCTTCAGTAGAAAATGTCACCAAAAGCTGTAAAAGGCTTTTAAAAAGTTGCTGAATCTGTGTGTCAAATTGAAAGACCGTCAAACCCACGTGTGTTACCCATTCTATTATTTATTTTCACAGATTAATTGAATTACAGTGCCATGAAAAAGTAATTGCACCCTAAACTACAGTAGGTGGTCAATGACAATGCATATTACTGCCGTGCTCACCGCCGTGGCAAAATGACAGTCGCCAAAATAAATCAGTTCCATTTCAAAGTCATTCATGAAATGACCACCAGGTGGTGCAAAAGTACATTTTGCAAAGCAGCTGCAATTGGTGCACTTTTTAAGTGTAAATAACGCTTAAGTCATTAAAAGTCATAATGATATGTTGTATTGAAAAAATACTACAGTGATGGTAATTTCCACATCCGAGTACTTTATACAACAAACATGAAAAATCAGAACCAGAGCTATTGACACTTACTGTACAATAATTAGTAAAAAAAAAAAAAAGGTTAAATTTTGTTTATACAGTTCACTAGCTAACAATTTTATTCGTACAAAGAACGACCTGTTATATCTCTGTTTGTATATGTTTATTGTTTTTTTTTTAAAGCGTTACATTTAAAGACATCAAACTTTAAATATAGAAATATATAACTAAATACATTTAGACTTAGAGTACTGTGATTAGGAATTTGTTTAATTCCACGGTTTCACTTGAATTTATCTGATAGCATGTGCAGCTCTCAACGAGCTACAGCTCATTAATGCGAGAAAATGAACTAAGTCTATAGTTACAGTGGGTCAAAAAATTATTTAGTCAGCCACCAATTGTGCAAGTTCTCCCACTTAAAAAGATGAGAGAGGCCTGTAATTTTCATCATAGGTATACCTCAACTATGAGAGACAAAATAAGAAAAAAAAATTCAGAAAATCACATTGTAGGATTTTTAATTAATTCAAATTAAAATAAATTAATTAGAAAATACCTCGGTAAAATAAGTATTTGGTCACGTACAAACAAACAGGTCTGTGAGAGCCAGAAATCATGCAAGTTCTTCTTTAAGAGGCTCCTCTGTCCTCCACTCATTACATGTATAAAAGGCATCTGTTTGAACCTTTTATCAGTATAAAAGACACCTGTCCACAACCTCAAACAGTCACACTCCAAACTGCACTATAGCCAAGACCAAAGAGTCGTCAAAGGACACCAGAAACAAAATTGTAGACTTGCACCAGGCTGGGAAGACTGGATCTGTAATAGGTAAGCAGCTTGGTGTGAAGAAATCAACTGTGGGAGCAATTATTAGAAAATAGAAGACATACTGTACAAGACCACTGATAATCTCGATCTGGGGCTCCACGCAACATCTCACCCCGTGGGGTCAAAATGATCACAAGAACTGTGAGCAAAAATCCCAGAACTACATGGGGGGGGGGGGGGGGGACCTAGTGAATGACCTGCAGAGAGCTGAGACCAAAGTAACAAAGGCTACCATCAGTAACACACTGCGCAACAGTGTGAGGGACTCAAATCCTGCAGTTCCAGACGTGTCCCTCTGCTTAAGCCTGCATAGCTCCGTCTGAAGTTTGCTAGAGAGCATTTGGAGTTGCATCCAAAGAACACCATCCAAAGATCTTGTGAAGCATGGGGGTGGAAACATCATGCTTTGAGGCTGTTTTTCTGCGAAGGGACTAGGACGACTGATCCGTGTAAAGGAAAGAATGAATGGGGCCATGTATCGTGAGATTTTGAGTGAAAACCTCCTTCCATCAGCAAGGGCATTGAAGATGAACCATGGCTGGGTTTTTCAGCATGACAATGATCCCTAACACCCCGCCCGGGCAATGAAGAAGTTGCTTCGTAAGAGGCTTCATAGCCTAGTAAATCTCCAGATGTCAACCCCATAGAAAAACTTTTGGAGGGAGTTGAAAGTCTGTGTTGCCCAGCGACAACAGACAGTGCAGCACTGAATAATACACACTACTCTAACAGTGAGTGCTGTGTGATCATCTCAGTGCAAATAATAATCAGAAACAAATTACCTAGAATTAATTTTCATCATCCTCACACTTATCTCAGTTTAGTGTAATTCTATAATCAATAAAGTTTCAAAGCATTTCAGTGTTGTTTATTAATGAGTGGTTTGGTAATTTAGAAACTATCTGATTATCTGAGTATGAGAGATATTTGCACTGATAAACACTCCATATAAACCTTCTGTGTTTATCAATAGAGGAGTAAATGTCACAACACCATCTGAAAGGGAATAAAATCAGAGTTTAGTCTTAATCAGGGCATAACAATGGTGTCAGAGTTGGAGGAATGCAGTCACGGCAGATTTGCAGATGTTAAGACTTTAAGAAACATAAAGTACAAAGACAACTAAATTGAATCTCAAACCGACTACAACAGAAACTAGTTAGAGTTAAGACAGTTAGAAGAGGACACCAGGACACGAACAGATGTGAGACACCGACTGATGAAATAGGAGAGAGTAACAGTTTATACAAATCAGGACAGTGAACTAGGTGCAGGTGAAAACCACTGAGAAGTGCATCATGGGAAATGAAGTCCAACCTGGAGTAAGAAATACAGAAAGTCTCTGGACACAAGGCCTCTAGGGGTTATTGCCTGGCAATATAATGTTGGTAATGTTTTCATGTGAAATGAACTATAGTCTTATATTTAAGTAAGCGGGTGGTAGTTAAAGGTGCATTAGATCCTGCACCCTATATACAGGTAGTGTACCAGTCTGGTGAGAATGGATACATAAGAGATGTTTGGTGACGTCATCACATGCGTATGTGGCGCGGTGCACATGAAAGTGGAAATGGTGATAGACTTCACGTGCAGTGCTCTCCAGGTAGAAGATCCAGAATCATCCATTCATAAAGTAAATCACGATGTTTGGTGATGATTGCAGATTTCTTCTAACTGTGTTTTTTTCCGGATGTTGATGTTTGTTTGCAGAAATTTGTGCGGAAACTTGCAGAAGTTTTCAGGGTGCAGCTGTTAGTATAGTGCGAGTTGTGTAACAGATTTAAACTGCATCAAATATGATGTTTTGTATTTATAGTTTGGAAAGTAAGTAAACTGCACTATAGGATCTGATATCTACATCATAGATAGATGATTCTGATATTTACATCATCCACATTATGAAAGCCCAGTTTGTGCTCTATGTAAATAATACTTATATTTACATTTACATAATACACTGCAAATTATTCCAATGGCCACATTTATATTTATAAATGTGATATTATGATATGATATAACTTCTAATTTGCATCTCAGTAAATTAGAAGTTAATTTCTGTAATTCAATGCAAAAAGTGAAACTTGTATATAGATTCACTACAAACAGGCTTATTTCAAGTGTTTATTTCTTTCAATTTTAACAAAGTGACATTTATACTATCAAGAAGCAGGGGCTGTCTGCATGTTCGTGCACAACCACATGAATGAAAAACTTACATTTCAGTGTCCTCTTTGAAAAGTCAAACAATGCCATCTATTGGTATGTTACAGCACATCCTTATTGTCACCCCTGATTTAGTTCATGAGGATATTGAGCATGGCAGTGTAGGGAATGATTTTATATCTTGTGTGAGCTGCCGTTTTAACAGTTAAACATAGGAAAAAAAATAGTAATTGTAATAGTTCTGCACAGCAGTCTAAATCTTGCAGCAAATACATACTATTTTTTTTTCTTTTTTCCTTTTTTCCAGAAATTAAACCTGTGGTGATTATAAAGCCTGATACACAGGTGTTCAGAGGAGAGACAGTGACTTTCAGGTGTAACATGACGAGAGGAAAAGAAACTGAGTGGACATACAGCTGGTATAAGAATGATAACACAGAGATACCAGACCACAGAACACAGGAGTTCAGCATCAGCTCAGTTACAGACTCAGTTAAAGATGGGGGTAAATACACCTGCAGAGGGACGAGGAGAAGAGACTCTCAGCTCTCACAGATCAGTGATGCTGTTACACTCTCTGTATCAGGTGAGTGTGTGAGTTTATTACTTTTTAATATTACGTATGTTTTTTATTATAAATTTTAATATATGAAACATATTAGTAATTTCAGCTATTCATGTTTTTTGTATGTAAAGTTTTGCATGTAAATTAATTAATTTATTTATTTTTAAATACACTGTAACTAAGGCTCATTATAATGTAATTAATGTAAAAAAAATATGTAATAATAAAAAATAGATAGTGAAATCAAACATAGTCTGAAATCTACCATTCCTCTGCACTTGAAATATATATGGTAGAATAGTCATCTGTAATTCGAATCACAGGTTTGTTCTAATACAGTGGAACCTGGAATTGTGAGTCACACGGTTTGCGAGTGTTCCACAAGACAAGCAAAGATTTTTTATAAATTTTGACTTGAAAAACGAACAAGTCTTGGTTTACGAGTACCGTGTATCATGTATCACACATGTGCTTCTTGTTTTGATGCCGAGAACTGAGCCAATGATTTCTGGCGCTGTGGAATTGTGGATAATCATCTCCCTGCTCGGTCTTAGTGCTCATCTCTTACTGCTATACTCAACATCCGTGCGCACGTGTACTGTTTACTATAACACTGTGACCAGTTAAAAAAAAAAAAAAAAGTGTGTGTGTGTGTGTGTGTGTGTGTGTGTGTGTGTGTGTGAAGGTCGTCCTTTTACGCAAATGTGTACTGTTTATTATAACACGTGTGTGTGCACGTGTAAAGCAAAAGCAAGTCTCATTAGAGAGGTTAAAGTTTCTTTCTTTGTGTCAGCCTGCACTGATTCCAGGCTGACACAAAGTGTGTGTGTGTGTGTGTGTGTGTGTGTGTGTGTGTGTGTGTGTGTGTGTGTGTGCGCGCACATCATGAGACACTGTGCCCCTCCCCTCCTCCTCTCTCCTTCACACACACACACACACACACACACACACACACACACACACACACACACACACTCCAACAGAAACACTGCTCTGTCGTGACTCTTTTCGACGGTAAAGTGCAAATTAATTTGTTTTGTTTTTACTTTAAATTGTGTATCAATTATTTTTATATATTTAATTTTTTGGGGTTGTGGAACTAATACTTTGAGTTTTCACTATTTCTTATGTGGGAAATTTGCTTTGATTTATGAGTTTTGATATAGGAACCCGCTTCCGTAACTAATAATGCTCGCAAACCAAGGTTCCACTGTATAGTTGTTTGAGCACTTAGTAGTATATACTGTATGTATGTGTGACTCTTTCATATATGTGTACTCAAGTGATTCATGTGTGTGCATGAGTGAAGCAAAATATTGTATGGTGCCTCAAATTGCTGTATTATACGTGCATAAAATTGTGTTTTTATTAAATTAGTAAATAAGCAGGTGAATAATGTAGACTGAGAATATGGAATGTTTTGTAGACCTTTTTACTGAGGGTGCAGAGATTTCTGCTTGTGTTCTGTGTTTATATACAGTATCTTTAATTATGGACATTAACTTGTTTTTATTTGCTTTGAGATGGCAACAGCCCCATTTATATTAACATTTAGGCAAAAAACACAAAAAAGTGTTAAACAGATTTGTAGTTTTTCATTTTCCAAAATACGTGTTACTCTGTACACCCATGAACATGAACTGATATATATATATATATATAGAGAGAGAGAGAGATTAAAGACCTGTTTCATCACACAACTTTTATTCTCGGACTCTCACCTTAATCACAGTGAAACCTTATATATATATATTTTTTTTTTTTCATTTTTATCATGTGTCTAAATGTAAATTTCAAACAAAATCATTCATGAGATATTTTAGATCATCACAGAGAGAATATTACTGTTTTACTGTAACGGTTATTAGTGTAATAAAGACTACTTCACATTTTATAATTGCATTTCATTTCTAACAGAAAAACCTAAACCTGAACTCACACCAAGTCTTAAAGGAGACGTACTGACAGGAAACTCAGTGACTCTGACCTGTACACTGAAGCTGCAGTCTGCTGGATGGAAGTTTTACTGGAACGCATCGACAAACAGCGCTGAGACTGAGACTCCAGCAAACTCTGGTAACTCCTCCTCCTCCTATAACATCACATCAGTTAATATCTCTGATGGAGGTCAGTACAGGTGCAGAGCTGGAAGAGGAAACCCAGTCTACTACACACACTACAGTGATGCACTCTGGGTAAATGTTACTGGTGAGTAAGAGACTTTCTGTTAAGTGATTCTGCACAACAGTGAACATACAAACATTTGTATAAACAATTTGTGAGCAGTGTTAATATCGTTTAGCTTTATAATTTTATTACTATTAAAGAACTAGTGAGCACGGCTGTGCAGGACCGGTGCGAGGTGAACTGGAAATAAAGTGGAACAACACTATTTTAGATTTTGTGGAAAATGTCAGCAATAATGTATAAAACTATTTAAAATACTGTTGAACCTGTGAATTTGCCCCTCAGATTGAGTAAACAACCAAGCAAGTTTGTGCGCAAAAAATAAACATTAGTTTAGTGTAAACAGCATTCTTCACCCCTTCCCACCATGCAGATTGTACAAATCACTTCAAATTGGTCTAATTTGTTTGTACTTTGTTTTTGTCTATGCGTGCAAATATAATTGAGCACAATATTCATTTGCTCAATCATTTATCAAGATATTAAGAACTTTATTTGTATTTTTATGTCATTCTTGTGCCATTATATGCATACATTTTAAAAAGGACATTTCAAGATGGACCATGAAAGCCACATATCTTAGTTACCTGCTCTATTCTCACAATGAAGAGTTAAATTTACGGTCTAATTTTTATGTTAATGACTTTAAAATGATTTGATCTGTCATTAGAATTGTGAATTGTAGATATGATATTGATATTGACATATTACAGTTACTGAATAGTTTTTTTTTGTTGTTTTGCATATTTGTCACTATTAAATGATTTGGATCGTTAAACTAATTTTAATATTACACAAAGATAACCTGAGCAAATATAAAATGCATTTAAAATGCATTAAATGATAATTTAATTTGTTAAGGGAAAACATCTGGACCTGTGTGAAAATGTAAGTGCACCCTAAACCTAATAACTGGTTGTCCATCCTTGGCAGTAGAAGCTGCAATAAAGAGTTTGCAATAACTGGCAGTGAGTCTTTCACATCACTGGGGAGGAAAAAATCAGGCAAATACTTTTTCATGTCACTGTAAACAAAATTAACTGTGAGCAGAGAGCAGGTCATTGTAAACTCGTACTGTAACACGGCAGCCTGCGCAGCTGTGATAAAAGAAGAGAGAAAAAGTATCAAAAAGGAAAGTGAAGGCAGCACATGAAAAAGACGCAGTCCCAGATTCTTGAAAAAAGTTGGGCTGAAGAGAAACAACAAACATTGTGTTGGTAAATTTCCTAAAGAAGGAAAGAAAAGAAAAGAGAACTGTTGTGTTTAACAGAAAAGTTGAGTTAGAGACAAAAAGGAGCAACATCTAACCCTTTTTCAGCACAGCCAAGGTAATATGATAAACTGAATTTTACTTGATTTTAACGAACTTCATAGACATTACCGACAAAAAATATTAGGGAACTGTTCACTATTAGTTAAAAAGTTACAGATGGCATCGTTCTCCTTTACAGATAAAAAAAAAATACAGTACTGTGGTGGCCAATATACTTGCTGAAGTTTACTCTGTGTGTGTGAAACACTGAGGTGTGTGTGTGTGTGTGCGTGTGTGTGTGCATGTGTGTGTGCGTGTGTGTGTGTGTGTGTGTGTGTGTGTGAGATGAGTAAGGAAGTTGTTTTTCCTTTTATTTATTCAGTATACCTGTCAAGTTATACCCAGTCAGTTACTTCAAGCATTATGAGAGCATTGCTCTTTTGCAATTTTCTTGTTTACTTGTTGACACTCCTGAGGATAAATAGTGTTTCTGAGGATAAATAGTCAGGAAAACAGATAGTGAAAACAGTAGTAGAAAAGATCTACATTTGCAGAACTTACTGTTCTGTACTGAATCTACACTAATTCTCTAAATAGAAACAGTAGTGTGTGTTTTTGTTTCCTTACAGAGATTAAACCTGTCATGATTATAAGGCCTGATACACAGGTGTTCAGAGGAGAGAGAGTGACTTTCAGGTGTAACAGGACAGGAGGAGACACTGAGTGGACATACAGCTGGTATAAGAATCACACATTGCTACAGAACACAACACAGGAGTTTATAGAGGATATTCCAGTACAAGACAGTAGTTATGTCGGGGGTAAATACACCTGCAGAGGGATGAGAAGAAGTGATGCTCAGACCTCACTGATGAGTGATGCTATTATACTCTCTGTATCAGGTGAGTGTGTGTGTGTGTGTTGTTATAATGTACAGTAGGTACACATTAACTTGTGGGTGGACATGTGCTGATGGTGTAGGACAGTTAAGTCATAAAAGAAATCAAATGTTGTATTGAAGAAATACTACAGTGATGGTAATTTCCACATCCGAGTACAGTGGAACCTTGGATTACGAGCGTTACTCATTCCGGAAGTGGGCTCGTGTTCCAAAACACTCGTAAACCAAATCATCATAAAAATAAAAATAATTCATACAATATATAA
The DNA here is from genome assembly GCA_030347435.1 of Clarias fuscus. Taxonomy (NCBI): domain Eukaryota; kingdom Metazoa; phylum Chordata; class Actinopteri; order Siluriformes; family Clariidae; genus Clarias; species Clarias fuscus. The sequence goes on from CM059205.1 coordinate 31,299,028, forward strand.
AATGAAAATAAAACAAATTAATTTGCACTTTACCTTTAAAAAAAAAGTGCAAATAAATCCTGACATAAGCGTTTCCGTGTGTGTGTGTGTGTGTGTGTGTGTGTGTGTGTGTAGAATTAGCCCCTTCCCTCGCCTCGTTTTACACAGTAACACTCCTCCTCCCTCTCCCCACCTGGCTTTTTAAGATTCACAACAAACACACACACAAACACACACACACAACGGAAACACCGTTTTAACAGGAAAAAAATAAATCTCTCAATGAGACCGGCATGAGCGCATATTAACGGACTCACTTTTTAAGTTTCACAACAAACGCATAAACACAGAGGAAACACTGTTTTAAAGGACAAAAGTGAGACTAACAGACTAACATACTAACAGAATCACTTAAGTTTCACAACAAACGGACACCCACATAAATACGGAAACACCGTTTTAACAGGGAAAAAAGAAATATCTGACACTGGCATGAGCGCATCCTAAAGGAATCACTTTTTAAGTTTCACAACAAAACACGCACAGAAATCTCTCTGACCTGGCATGAGCGCATACTAAGGGAATCACTGCTGTAAAGTAAAAAAAACAAAAAAACAAAAAAATGAACCAGCACCTTACCTTTGAAAAGAATTGCGACAGAGCAGAGTTTCTGTGTGTTTGTGAAGCCGGGGAGGGGGTGAAAAGGCGAAAGAGTGTCTGTGCGTGTGTGTGTGTCGGTGTCAAATTACGCATGCACACGCATAAGAGACGAGCAGAGTTTCTGTGTGTTTGTGAAGCCGTGGGGGGAGGGGGGGAGGTGAGAGCGTGACGCTTGGTGTCAAAATAAGAGTCGCATGCGTGATACGTGATACTCGGTGCTCGTAAACTAATACTTGCTCGGTTTCCGATTAAAAATTTATTAAAAATCTTTGCTCGATTTGCGGAACACTCACAAACCACATTACTCGCAATCCGAGGTTCCACTGTACTTTATACAACAAACATGAAAAATCTGAACCAGAGCTATTGATATTTACTGTACAATAATGAGTTAAAAAAAAAAAAAACATTGGTTAAATGTGGTTTAAACAAATGATCAAGTTCACTAGCTGACACTTTTATTTGTACAAAGGATGAACTGTTATATATAGATTGTACTCAGCAGTATTCTAGTTTTACTGCATTTATCATTTTAGGATTGAATTTAAGCAAAGTAAACATTATCATAGTGAGCCTTTATATTTTATCATGTGTAAGTAGAAAAGCTACACAGGTAGGGTTTTGTGTCATCCTACACTTTGTGTTCTTTAAATTTATAGATGAAATGAAATTAATAAAAACTAATGGATGTAAATTATGTTCTGATGCTCAACATCCAGGAGCCCAAACCTCATTTAAATTACATTTAGAAATATTTTAAGTTATCAACAATAGCCCAATTTTATATAAACATTTTCATTTAGACTAAAAAATAGATGCAGAATAATTGTTTAAATTGTGCCAGCTGCCACTGTTCTTATACGGCTCTTTATCAGGGTAAATCGTTCAGTGACAAGCCTATAAATTTCCATGTAAAACAGGTACATCTGTGTGAAAAAAATTGTTTAAACGTATTGTTTGAGCTACTGATCACTGATTTATGTAAACGACTCTGTTCAGAGGTAAGTAAATGCTTATTGCTGCACTGTTTGTGGGCGGGGCGGGGGGGGGGGGGGGCTTGAGTGAAGAAAATAAAATCTATCCATATTATTTTTTTCTGGGATACTGTTATTGATTTAGTATTTGGTCTGCTTTCTGGGTGTTACCACTCTTTGTTGGGGGACGGGGGCCTTTTGTGTGGCGGACGACGTGTGGAATCAGTGGGAGTATAGTGGTGTGTAAATACTCGCTAAATAAGTGCTGCCTTTTGCATAGTGAGAGTTAAGTAAATGTACAGCAGAGATGCAACAAAACACAAATATATACTTGCATTTCTATGCCTTAATTTCAGTCACAGTATACTCAGAGCACAAAAAACAAAACAATGGAGCATGGCGTCTTGCCCTCTGTTCAGTTTTTCTTTTGTTTCAGTTTGTTTTGACGTGTGTGTGTGAGAGTAAAGAAAAAAAAAAATTTCAAGCATTGCACCCTGCATCTGCGTCCGTTATATAATAATAAATGGATACAAAGAGAGATAGGCTATATAACAGTTCATTCTTTGTGCAAATATAATTTTCAGCTAGTGAACCTGATTGTCTGTCTAAACAACATTTAACCAGTGTTTTTTTATTGTTTTTTTTATTTTCTTTTTCTTTTTTAACTCATTATTGTAGAGTAAATTAAATAGCTCTGGTTCAGATTTTTCATGTTTATTTTCGGATGTGGAAATTACAGTCCATGTACTATTTCTTTGATACAACATATTATGACTTTTTTATGATGTGGCATCACTTTTGTGTGTGTTATTTCTCTTAAGATGGCTCTCTTGTTGTTTTGAATGAATGAGTGAATGAATAAAGCATAAAAATCAGACAGTAAAAATAGGAGCATCCTTAAGCTGTCAGCAAAACAAAAAGAGGGAAAAAGCGAGAGACGGAGAGCTCTTACTGTGATATTAATGGTCATATAATGTACAGATATCAGAAATATGATCAAAGCTGTTGTAGCTAACCAGCACTTAGCGTGGTTGCTATACTAGTTTGCTAATGCATGTAAATATGTACAGTGGAACCTTGGATTACGAGCGGAATTCATTCCATAGGCGGGCTCGTATATCAAAACACTTGCAAACCAAATTGTATTTATAATAAATACATGAGAAATAATTAAAAATCTAATTATTCATTCCACAGAATAATATTCCACAAAAAATAAATACATAAATATAATTAATACAATATACAAAGTAAAAATAAAACAAATTAACCTGAACTTTACTTTTAAAAAAAAGTAAAAAAAAAGTCCCTACAGATAAGAGTTCCATCTGTGCGCGCAAGAGCTGTGTGTGTGTGTGTGTGTGTGTGGAATTAGCCCCTCCCCTCTCCTCGTCTTAAACAGTAAACACCCCACTTGTCTGTATCAGCCTGCAGAGCGTGCACATCATTTGACACCTTGCACTTACACACACACACACACACACACACACACACACACACACACACACACACACACACACACACACACACATATGAGACGAACACACAAACTCTCCGCGCACACATAGACAAGCAGAAACGTAGTTCATGATTCACAGGGTTTTCAGCCACGTTAGGAGTGATTCCAAATCGCAGGGAGTGAAACTGTAAACAACAGGTCTTCTCTTCACTGAAAAGAGAGTGAAACATTATCCATCAGTCATCATTTATTATCTTTTTTTATTATTTTCAGCACATCTAAATGTAAATTCTACAGTTTAAAGTCGGTCATGAGCTGTTTTACATCATCACAGAGAGAATATGCCTGTCTTACTGTAAAAGTTATTAGTGCACTAAAGACTACTTCACATTTTATAATTGTATTTCATTTCTAACAGCAAATCCTAAACCTGAACTCACATCAAGTCTTAAAGAAGATGTACTGACAGGAAACTCAGTGACTCTGACCTGTACACAGAATACAACGTCTACTGGATGGAGGTTTTACTGGAACACATCCACACAGAGCAATGAGACTGAGTCTAACACAAACTCCTACACCATCACATCAGTTAGTGAATATAGTAGAGGTGGATATCAGTGCAGAGCTGGAAGAGGAAGAAACCCAGTCTACTACACACACTACAGTGATGAACTCCAGTTAAATGTTACTGGTGAGTAAGAAACTTTCTCTCGCGTGATTCTGTACAACACTGAACATATAAACAACATGTGAGCAGCATCACAATACAGTAACATTTACACAGATACACACAGAGAAGTGTTTCCTGTAGATGATTGTATTAAAGTTAAAGAGAGACAGTGTGAGCACGGCTGAGCAGGGCCGGTGTGAGCTGAGCTGGACATCAAGTGGAACAACACTAGTTTAGATTTAGTGGGAAATGTCACAAAAACCTGTAAAACTCTTTTAATAAGCTTAACATATCCCCAGCAGTCTGAGGTGAGGGTGTGTGATATAATTGAATTGAGGGTACAGCGTTATGCGGTAGAATGTGGCGTAAAAGTGATATGAACAGTCTTGTGCCAAATGTAACAATCTACTTAAACAGGGAGTGTATGTGGCTGATGTACTACACATAAAACAATGTATGTGTGTGTGAGTATGCGGGTCAAACTGACCTGAAGACCATATGACGGTGTGTGTTGTATAGGAGCATGCGTGTTAATGAGTAAGATTTAATGTTTATACTGAAACCACTGAGTGTAAGATGCTGTAAAGTCTGAAAGAATGAGAGGGATTATACCGTCAAAGTGTAGGCGTACTGTATTTAATTTTATATATACTGTATTTTATTTTAATGTGTTATTAAATGATGCTGTTGGGAATCTAAAGGGTATTTTTCTTTCTCACAGTGAGTCCTAAACCTGTGGTGAATATAACGCCTGACACACAGGTGTTCAGAGAAGAGACAGTGACTTTCAGGTGTGATATACAACCAGGAGGAGACACTGAGTGGACATACAGCTGGTATAGGGACAATAACTCAGTCGGCCCAGACATCAGCTCAGTTAGAGACTCTGATGGAAGTAAATACACCTGCAGAGGGACGAGGAGAAGTGACTCTCAGCTCTCAAACATCAGTGATCCTGTTACACTCTCTGTATCAGGTGAGTGTATGTGTGTTATAACTTGGTTATTACATATATTGCTAGTTTTTTATCAGTTTTCATTTATAAAACACATATATTTTCAGCTTAGTGTTTGTCCACTGTAACTTTATAATGACTTTACAGTTTCCTTCTGTCTGTTTACTTTTTATTTTCACTTTTATATCTTAAATCATCTAATTGCGGTATAACTGGTCAATATAGGAATAATCACAATCCTTACAGCCATCATCCAAGAATTATGGTTAACTGAGGCATTGTACTTGCAGGACTATCCCCCCCCCCCCCCCCCCCCAAAAAAAAAAAACCATCTTCCCAGTTGTGTTAGACTAATGGCACTTAGTTATTGACCTAGTTAACCCAGTGTAAGTATCTATCCAGTGATGTAAACTTTAAAGCACTTTTTGTAAGTCGCTCTGGATAAGAGCGTCTGCCAAATGCCTAAATGTAAATGTAATGTAAATGCATTGCAGTATTATATGTGCTATATATGTCCTGTACAGAATGTTAATTAGACCTCCTACTGAGTGTAAATTTCTCTTTAATCCACTTTGTTCATATCCTTTTAATGTTGTACATTCATTTGCTTGTTTGTTTGCTGTGAGGTGATAATGTGTCTTCATTTAATGTTAAGATGTTAAGATAAAGCACAAAATGTGAAAAAAAAATACAAGACCATTTCTGGAGACATATATGTAGTTGTTAATTTTCCAAAGTAATCTTTAGACTAAACTCTCATAAAAATAGTGATAATATATATATATATATATATATATATATATATATATATATATATATATATATATATATATATATATATATATATATATAGAGAGAGAGAGAGAGAGAGAGAGAGAGAGAGAGATTAAAGACCTGTTTTATCACATAGCAGATATTTTCTGACTCTCACCTTAATCACAGTAAAGCTTTATATTTAATATCCTTTTATTATTTTCATCACATCGAAATGTAAATAAAATCAGTCATTACTTGTTTTGCATCATTACAGAGGGAATATTACTGTTTTATTGTAGAAGTTATTAGTGCACTAAAGACTACTTCACATGTTATAATTTCATTTCATTTCTAACAGCAAAACCTAAACCTGAACTCACATCAAGTCTTACAGCAGCAGCCCTGACAGGAAACTCAGTGACTCTGTACTGTACACTGACACCACAGTCTACTGGATGGAAGTTTTACTGGGAGAAAGACAGCCAACATAAGAGTGAGACTGATTCACATTCCTACACCATCACATCAGTTAGTGACTCTGATAGAGGTGGATACAAGTGCAGAGCCGGAAGAGGAGGCCCAGTCTACTACACACACTACAGTGATGAACTCCAGTTAAATGTTACTGGTGAGTAAGAGACTTTCTCTCATGTGATTCTGTACAACACTGAACATATAAACAACATGTGATCAGCATCACAATACAGTAACATTTACACAGATACACACAGAGAAGTGTTTCCTGTAGATGATTGTATTAAAGTTAAAGAGAGACAGTGTGAGCACGGCTGAGCAGGGCCGGTGTGTTCACATTCCGTGATGCATAAGGAAGTTATTTTTTTTTTTCTTTTATTCATGAAGTACTAGTGTTTGTAACTATCATTGATGGGTAAAGAGTTTGTAGGAAGAGTTAAAAGGTTAAAGCTAAAAATCATCTGATCAGCTTTAATGTAATCAGTGATATTATTATTTCAGGTTGAAGCCCGAGTACATTACCGCTCAAAGGGTTGAGATCACTTTCTAACTCCATGGTCGTTCCTGATTTTTCTTTCTTTCTATATTATTATATTATTAATGCTGTACGATAATAAAAAAATATACAGTAATATACAACAATCTCCTCTGAACAGCTGATATTGAGATGTATCTACTACTCATGCTCTGTGAATCCTTCATAATGACTCTAATCTGAGGTGTGCAAGTGAGCTCAGACTTTTGAACAGTAATGTACATGTCTGTCTTTCTCTATGGCACAGCTAACAACTTATTAATAGTAAGAACTCAAATTGTATAAGGTTGAGTATCTTATGCCTTGTTTACGCCAAGTTGTACTTCTTTCGCCATCAGCCAAATACACTCCGGCTAACACTCTCAGTTTCGGTATATCACACGCCCTCACATCAGACTGCTGCAGATATGCATGTTTGCTCTCATAGTGGAGCTTCACATCACTGCTTTAATTAACACCACGGTTTCAGGAACATATGAAACAAACTGGTTTTAAACTTACCGCAGGAGGAATAAACATACAATGATCTGTACATTGGTTACATACCTTGTTTGGAGTAAGCCAAGCTGTGTCATGCATGTGTTTGTGTTTTGTGAGGATTTGGACACTTTGTGTCCAACCACATTGTGGTTGTTTGCACTAAAAGCTACAGAAGAGAAGAGAAAAAAAAATGAAAAAAAAGAGAGAAGAGATGCACACTAGCTGTGACAAAATTCGACACTCTGATAGTAAGACAAAATAACTTTGTGCTATTCATGGTAGATGTAATCAGTTGCTTGACCCAAACAAAGAAAAAAATAGTAAAGATAAAGATCATATTAAACATCTAAAAAACATTTGGGGATAGACGGACTAAGCTGGGAAAATGTCAATGGAAAGACTAAATGAAGGTGCAACCACTACATAAATCTTAAATGGAGATATTACAGTGGAATGCAAGCATTTTAATGCTGTAGCTAATGGACAAGAGCTTAAAAAATTCATAGCAAAGACACCAGAAAAAAACAGAATTAATTTGCTAAAAATGTATAATACAAGGCGGCTACACAACCATTAGGAAAAATGGAGAAAAGGGGAATGGAGGAGGAGTAGCAATACTAGTAGAAGAAGGAACCAAATATAAATTAATGAAAAGCAGGGATGAACATGAAACATCAATTAAAATATGGACAGGGGAAAGCTGTCCATAGTAATTTACAATAGTAAATTACTATAACCCATGCAAAAAAATTAAATAACAATGGCAAAAGAGGGAAGATAAAATACAAAGATGGATCCTGGAAACAACCAGTGGGTGAAAATATCCAGTATTATTGAACAGCAAGCAAAAGGATCCCAAAAAAACAAAAGGTGTTAGGAAAGGAAAATGCGTAACATGGTGGAATGAAGACTATAGCAAGGCTATTAAAAATAGAAGTAAAGCATTCAAACAACTTAAAATAAAGTATTACTAAAACACACATCACTCACTAGAAAAACTAATCTAATACAAGAAAGCACTTGGCAATAGTCAGGAAAAACATAAGAACAGCCAAGAGCACACACTGGAGACAGTACTGTAACACAACAGGAGAGAGACAACTCGCAAATATCTGGAGAATAATAAGGAAAATGAATGGTGTAAAAATCTAACAGAACCTCGTTATTGACACACACAGTACACTCATGAGAGCTTCCATAGATTATGGTTACCTAGAATACATGTCAGCATCAGAATCCAACTTAAAACAAAGACACTACGCAAGCTCAAGCCTTGAGAGTTTTTTGTTTGGCCTTCAAAACATCTCCAGTGTTCAAAACATCTCCAGTATCAGTCATACAGATAGAAACTGAAGTAATGACAAGAAGAATAAGAGAAATAAAACTAATGTCGGCATACTACAACAAAGGCCATCCACAGCTTTGGATGGATAGCAGACGCCACAGCAAAAAGCCTAGAACTCCATGAGCTCAATATCAGCTTCACTGTACCACATCACAGCACCTCTCCATGGAAATGGTTGGCTCCATCAATAGATATAAGTCTAAAACAAAACAAAACCAAAAGATTAAGGACAATCCAGCACACATCCCAAATGCAAAACCATATAAAAACAATGGGAAATATGAAATGAATATCCAAAGACCCAGGTACAAGTCAAACATGGGCAGCCTTTTACATTCCAGAGTACAAAATATCAGCTAAAGAAAGAATAGACAAACTTTCAGTATACACTGTCGAATTAATAGAATATATATAGTATTTAAATGAGTGGAGAAGAATTACAAAGGAGAGGTACAGTAATAGTCTCAGATAACATGTCGGTCATCATCAGTCTAGAAACAGGAAACTCATGCAGAGACATCCTAGGTAACATATTACAAACATCAGAATTGCACCAGAAAGGTGTAAGAATTACTTTTTTATGGGTACCAGCACACGTTGGAGTAAAAGGAAATGAAGAAGCAGCCAAACAAGCATGCAAGAGTGAACATGTCCAAAATCCCAATAAATAGAGCAAGAATCAAGAAAATAATTAAAGAACACACTAAGAAAATATGGCAAGAAAGATGGGATGAGGTAGACATGTGCATAATGTTCAAAAGGAAATAAAAAGAATAAATATTGGGTGCAAACAGAAGAGAGGAAATCATTATAACATGGCTAAGTATAGGGCTCACAGGGTTAAACCCGAGTTTTAAAATATTAGGCAAATACCTAACGGGAGAATGTAAATTCTGTGGACAAATGGAGACAGTAACACACATACTGATAAAATATACTGATGAAAGACAGGAACAGAGAAAACCAAGCAAGAGGGTGGTATAGAAAGCATCCTAGAGAAGATGACGTGGAAAATATATAGAAGCACTTCTCACTATTCCTACCTTCCTTTGTATTGTGTACAACCACCTTCCAATTCTTTCTTTTTCCCAATGTTTCAGCCATCTTTCTTTCATCTTTTGTTTTATTATGGTCATCATTTCTGATTCATTCTAAGGTACTGTACGTCTATGTCAATGTAGCTTTTTGTTGCTGCTTTCTTTGTTTATTTATTGGCTGATTTACTTACTACCCACTCCGATATGAGCTGGAATCTATAGGCTTATACCCATCATTTGAATTCTATACAGTGTTTGCTCTATTTCTATTAGACACCTGGTCTGCTTTCTGAATGACACTAGTAATGAGCTGAAGTCTGAGCATATCACTTTAGTGTTACCTGTGCTGGATTATCTTGTGTGTCCCTACAAGTTAACCCAATAGTTAAGTGATATATAATTTTACTTCCATGTAGTGTGTTAATCTGTTGTTAATGAGTTTGTCCATTATCTTGCAAACATGTGATGTTAAAGCTACCTGCTTTGGAACCTTCTTTTCCTGTTTTTTTATTACTTACTAATATAGCTTTCTTCCATGTTTTTTGTAACTTCCCTTTCTCCCACACTTTTTTATACAGTTCTAGTAATATTTCTTTAGAGGACTCACTTAGGGTTTTAATGATGATGTAACATATCTGGTGTGTGGCTGGTGATGTCATCTTTGTATTTCAAAGGGCTCTGTTTAGCTCTACTTTTGTAAATGGCATATTTAATGAGTTTTCTGATTCATTTTGTGTGAGCATTCTTTTATTCTCAGCATATAGCAATAAAGCATTCCTTTATTCTCTGTATATTTGCTTTTTCATCATTTGTTACTGCTAAGGTTCTGCCCTTGTAGAGTTGTTTAACCCTAGTTGCTCAGTAGCTCATAATTTTTCCCAGTCCGCACTTTCGAAAGAACATCAACTTAAATTCCCTGTGCTACATCTCTCCAAATCAATCCCTGTCCCACTAATAATAGGGTAATACTCACGTCCAACTGTGGATTCCTTCTGGACTTCCCATGTACAGTTTCCTACTGACTGTGCCGACACTATGATGAGGTCAATTGCTGATTCTGTGCCATTCCGGATAATAAATCTGGTGTTACTTCCATCGTTTAGGCACACTAGATTTTTTTTATCTCCATCAGTTCCTTAATTTCTGCCCCATTCTCATCATTGCTTTTACTCCATAATGTGCTATGTGCATTAAAATCCACACACCAAATAATCTTCCTTTTCAAATTTTTAATAATCTCTTCCATTAGTCGTAATGACAGTCTTTTGAAAGGATTATAATTGTTTTTATCTTAATAAAACCTTCCTTTGTCAATACTTCTATTATTATATACTGTATAGTATATAGTCTACTTGACTTGACTTGACTACTTGACTATTACATATCTGTACCTTCTGCCACTACTCTATATTGTATTCCTTGTTTTATGAATGTACACCCTCCTCCACTGCCGTTTCTCTTATTTCTACATTTATACTCATAGCCTTTGATTATATGAGCTCATGCCTATAGTTAAATAGGAGTTAGCAGTGATTAGAGATTGGGAACAGGTGTACAGAGAGAGCGGTGAAAAGCAATAAGCGGGGTGGATTCTGGAGCAGGCGTGAGCAGGGGATCATGGGGGAATGTTAGACGAGGTTGTGGCTTGTCGTGACGAGTTAAAAGTTCTATCCAGTCAGTTACTCCTAGCATCATCATCAATCTTTGACCTTATTGTTCTTTTTTTCCTGTGTTCTTGCTGACACTCAGTGATACTGAAGATGAACAGTCAGGAAAACAGGAGAGTGAAACAGTAACGTGATTCATTTTATCACCGAGTCAGTTTTCCACATTGTGATCTACATTTACTTCATTAGTAGTGATTGTTAAAATGTCTCAGTCCACCTCTGACAGCTTCATCATTTACATCTGAGCACACACACTGTACTCAAGGATTTTTTTTTTTTTAAGTTTAAATATTAATGTTGGAGATTCGTTAATCCTGAAAAAAATAATGATTTATTTTCCTTACAGAGATTAAACCTGTGGTGATTATAAATCCTGACACACAGGTGTACAGAGGAGAGAGAGTGACTTTCAGGTGTAACATGACAGGAGGAGACACTGAGTGGACATACAGCTGGTATAAGAATAATAACACAGAGCTACAGAACACAACACAGGAGTTGATCATCAGTTCAGTTGGAGACTCTGACGGGGGTAAATACACCTGCAGAGGGAGGAGAAGAGACTCTCAGCTCTCAAACATCAGTGATCCTCTTACACTCTCTGTATCAGGTGAGTGTATGTGTGTTATAACTTGGTTATTACATATATTGCTAGTTTTTATTATCAGTTTTCATATATAAAACACATATATTTTCAGCTTAGTGTTTGTCCACTGTAACTTTATAATGACTTTACAGTTTCCTTCTGTCTGTTTACTTTTTATTTTCACTTTTATATCTTAAATCATCTAATTGCGGTATAACTGGTCAATATAGGAATAATCACAATCCTTACAGCCATCATCCAAGAATTATGGTTAACTGAGGCATTGTACTTGCAGGACTACCCCCCCCCCCCCTAAAAAAAAAACCAAAAAAAAAAACCCTCTTCCCAGTTGTGTTAGACTAATGGCACTTAGTTATTGACCTAGTTAACCCAGTGTAAGTATCTATCCAGTGATGTAAACTTTAAAGCACTTTTTGTAAGTCGCTCTGGATAAGAGCGACTGCCAAATGCCTAAATGTAAATGTAATGTAAATGCATTGCTGTATTATATGTCCTATACAGAATGTTAGTTAGACCTCCTACTGAGTGTAAATTTCTCTTTAATCCACTTTGTTCATATCCTTTTAATGTTGTACATTCATTTGCTTGTTTGTTTGCTGTGAGGTGATAATGTGTCTTCATTTAATGTTAAGATGTTAAGATAAAGCACAAAATGTGAAAAAAAAATACAAGACCATTTCTGGAGACATATATGTAGTTGTTAATTTTCCAAAGTAATCTTTAGACTAAACTCTCATAGAAATAAAGTGATATCTATATCTATATCTATATATATATATATATATATATATATATATATAGAGAGAGAGAGAGAGAGAGAGAGAGATTAAAGACCTGTTTTATCACATAGCAGATATTTTCTGACTCTCACCTTAATCACAGTAAAGCTTTATATTTAATATCCTTTTATTATTTTCATCACATCGAAATGTAAATACAATCAGTCATTACTTGTTTTGCATCATTACAGAGAGAATATTACTGTTTTATTGTAGAAGTTATTAGTGCACTAAAGACTACTTCACATGTTATAATTTCATTTCTAACAGCAAAACCTAAACCTGAACTCACATCAAGTCTTACAGCAGCAGCCCTGACAGGAAACTCAGTGACTCTGTACTGTACACTGACACCACAGTCTACTGGATGGAAGTTTTACTGGGAGAAAGACAGCCAACATAAGAGTGAGACTGATTCACGCTCCTACACCATCACATCAGTTAGTGACTCTGATAGAGGTGGATACAAGTGCAGAGCCGGAAGAGGAGGCCCAGTCTACTACACACACTACAGTGATGAACTCCAGTTAAATGTTACTGGTGAGTAAGAGACTTTCTCTCATGTGATTCTGTACAACACTGAACATATAAACAACATGTGATCAGCATCACAATACAGTAACATTTACACAGATACACACAGAGAAGTGTTTCCTGTAGATGATTGTATTAAAGTTAAAGAGAGACAGTGTGAGCACGGCTGAGCAGGGCCGGTGTGTTCACATTCCGTGATGCATAAGGAAGTTATTTTTTTTTTCTTTTATTCATGAAGTACTAGTGTTTGTAACTATCATTGATGGGTAAAGAGTTTGTAGGAAGAGTTAAAAGGTTAAAGCTAAAAATCATCTGATCAGCTTTAATGTAATCAGTGATATTATTATTTCAGGTTGAAGCCCGAGTACATTACCGCTCAAAGGGTTGAGATCACGTTCTAACTCCATGGTCGTTCCTGATTTTTCTTTCTTTCTATATTATTATATTATTAATGCTGTACGATAATAAAAAAATATACAGTAATATACAACAATCTCCTCTGAACAGCTGATATTGAGATGTATCTACTACTCATGCTCTGTGAATCCTTCATAATGACTCTAATCTGAGGTGTGCAAGTGAGCTCAGACTTTTGAACAGTAATGTACATGTCTGTCTTTCTCTATGGCACAGCTAACAACTTATTAATAGTAAGAACTCAAATTGTATAAGGTTGAGTATCTTATGCCTTGTTTACGCCAAGTTGTACTTCTTTCGCCATCAGCCAAATACACTCCGGCTAACACTCTCAGTTTCGGTATATCACACGCCCTCACATCAGACTGCTGCAGATATGCATGTTTGCTCTCATAGTGGAGCTTCACATCACTGCTTTAATTAACACCACGGTTTCAGGAACATATGAAACAAACTGGTTTTAAACTTACCGCAGGAGGAATAAACATACAATGATCTGTACATTGGTTACATACCTTGTTTGGAGTAAGCCAAGCTGTGTCATGCATGTGTTTGTGTTTTGTGAGGATTTGGACACTTTGTGTCCAACCACATTGTGGTTGTTTGCACTAAAAGCTACAGAAGAGAAGAGAAAAAAAAATGAAAAAAAAGAGAGAAGAGATGCACACTAGCTGTGACAAAATTCGACACTCTGATAGTAAAACAAAATAACTTTGTGCTATTCATGGTAGATGTAATCAGTTGCTTGACCCAAACAAAGAAAAAAATAGTAAAGATAAAGATCATATTAAACATCTAAAAAACATTTGGGGATAGACGGACTAAGCTGGGAAAATGTCAATGGAAAGACTAAATGAAGGTGCAACCACTACATAAATCTTAAATGGAGATATTACAGTGGAATGCAAGCATTTTAATGCTGTAGCTAATGGACAAGAGCTTAAAAAATTCATAGCAAAGACACCAGAAAAAAACAGAATTAATTTGCTAAAAATGTATAATACAAGGCGGCTACACAACCATTAGGAAAAATGGAGAAAAGGGGAATGGAGGAGGAGTAGCAATACTAGTAGAAGAAGGAACCAAATATAAATTAATGAAAAGCAGGGATGAACATGAAACATCAATTAAAATATGGACAGGGGAAAGCTGTCCATAGTAATTTACAATAGTAAATTACTATAACCCATGCAAAAAAATTAAATAACAATGGCAAAAGAGGGAAGATAAAATACAAAGATGGATCCTGGAAACAACCAGTGGGTGAAAATATCCAGTATTATTGAACAGCAAGCAAAAGGATCCCAAAAAACAAAAGGTGTTAGGAAAGGAAAATGCGTAACATGGTGGAATGAAGACTATAGCAAGGCTATTAAAAATAGAAGTAAAGCATTCAAACAACTTAAAATAAAGTATTACTAAAACACACATCACTCACTAGAAAAACTAATCTAATACAAGAAAGCACTTGGCAATAGTCAGGAAAAACATAAGAACAGCCAAGAGCACACACTGGAGACAGTACTGTAACACAACAGGAGAGAGACAACTCGCAAATATCTGGAGAATAATAAGGAAAATGAATGGTGTAAAAATCTAACAGAACCTCGTTATTGACACACACAGTACACTCATGAGAGCTTCCATAGATTATGGTTACCTAGAATACATGTCAGCATCAGAATCCAACTTAAAACAAAGACACTACGCAAGCTCAAGCCTTGAGAGTTTTTTGTTTGGCCTTCAAAACATCTCCAGTGTTCAAAACATCTCCAGTATCAGTCATACAGATAGAAACTGAAGTAATGACAAGAAGAATAAGAGAAATAAAACTAATGTCGGCATACTACAACAAAGGCCATCCACAGCTTTGGATGGATAGCAGACGCCACAGCAAAAAGCCTAGAACTCCATGAGCTCAATATCAGCTTCACTGTACCACATCACAGCACCTCTCCATGGAAATGGTTGGCTCCATCAATAGATATAAGTCTAAAACAAAACAAAACCAAAAGATTAAGGACAATCCAGCACACATCCCAAATGCAAAACCATATAAAAACAATGGGAAATATGAAATGAATATCCAAAGACCCAGGTACAAGTCAAACATGGGCAGCCTTTTACATTCCAGAGTACAAAATATCAGCTAAAGAAAGAATAGACAAACTTTCAGTATACACTGTCGAATTAATAGAATATATATAGTATTTAAATGAGTGGAGAAGAATTACAAAGGAGAGGTACAGTAATAGTCTCAGATAACATGTCGGTCATCATCAGTCTAGAAACAGGAAACTCATGCAGAGACATCCTAGGTAACATATTACAAACATCAGAATTGCACCAGAAAGGTGTAAGAATTACTTTTTTATGGGTACCAGCACACGTTGGAGTAAAAGGAAATGAAGAAGCAGCCAAACAAGCATGCAAGAGTGAACATGTCCAAAATCCCAATAAATAGAGCAAGAATCAAGAAAATAATTAAAGAACACACTAAGAAAATATGGCAAGAAAGATGGGATGAGGTAGACATGTGCATAATGTTCAAAAGGAAATAAAAAGAATAAATATTGGGTGCAAACAGAAGAGAGGAAATCATTATAACATGGCTAAGTATAGGGCTCACAGGGTTAAACCCGAGTTTTAAAATATTAGGCAAATACCTAACGGGAGAATGTAAATTCTGTGGACAAATGGAGACAGTAACACACATACTGATAAAATATACTGATGAAAGACAGGAAAAGAGAAAACCAAGCAAGAGGATGGTATAGAAAGCATCCTAGAGAAGATGACGTGGAAAATATATAGAAGCACTTCTCACTATTCCTACCTTCCTTTGTATTGTGTACAACCACCTTCCAATTCTTTCTTTTTCCCAATGTTTCAGCCATCTTTCTTTCATCTTTTGTTTTATTATGGTCATCATTTCTGATTCATTCCAAGGTACTGTACGTCTATGTCAATGTAGCTTTTTGTTGCTGCTTTCTTTGTTTATTTATTGGCTGATTTACTTACTACCCACTCCGATATGAGCTGGAATCTATAGGCTTATACCCATCATTTGAATTCTATACAGTGTTTGCTCTATTTCTATTAGACACCTGGTCTGCTTTCTGAATGACACTAGTAATGAGCTGAAGTCTGAGCATATCACTTTAGTGTTACCTGTGCTGGATTATCTTGTGTGTCCCTACAAGTTAACCCAATAGTTAAGTGATATATAATTTTACTTCCATGTAGTGTGTTAATCTGTTGTTAATGAGTTTGTCCATTATCTTGCAAACATGTGATGTTAAAGCTACCTGCTTTGGAACCTTCTTTTCCTGTTTTTTTATTACTTACTAATATAGCTTTCTTCCATGTTTTTTGTAACTTCCCTTTCTCCCACACTTTATTATACAGTTCTAGTAATATTTCTTTAGAGGACTCACTTAGGGTTTTAATCATGATGTAACATATCTGGTGTGTGGCTGGTGATGTCATCTTTGTATTTCAAAGGGCTCTGTTTAGCTCTACTTTTGTAAATGGCATATTTAATGAGTTTTCTGATTCATTTTGTGTGAGCATTCTTTTATTCTCAGCATATAGCAATAAAGCATTCCTTTATTCTCTGTATATTTGCTTTTTCATCATTTGTTACTGCTAAGGTTCTGCCCTTGTAGAGTTGTTTAACCCTAGTTGCTCAGTAGCTCATAATTTTTCCCAGTCCGCACTTTCGAAAGAACATCAACTTAAATTCCCTGTGCTACATCTCTCCAATTCAATCCCTGTCCCACTAATAATAGGGTAATACTCACGTCCAACTGTGGATTCCTTCTGGACTTCCCATGTACAGTTTCCTACTGACTGTGCCGACACTATGATGAGGTCAATTGCTGATTCTGTGCCATTCCGGATAATAAATCTGGTGTTACTTCCATCGTTTAGGCACACTAGATTTTTTTTATCTCCATCAGTTCCTTAGTTTCTGCCCCATTCTCATCATTGCTTTTACTCCATAATGTGCTATGTGCATTAAAATCCACACACCAAATAATCTTCCTTTTCAAATTTTTAATAATCTCTTCCATTAGTCGTAATGACAGTCTTTTGAAAGGATTATAATTGTTTTTATCTTAATAAAACCTTCCTTTGTCAATACTTCTATTATTATATACTGTATAGTATATAGTCTACTTGACTTGACTTGACTACTTGACTATTACATATCTGTACCTTCTGCCACTACTCTATATTGTATTCCTTGTTTTATGAATGTACACCCTCCTCCACTGCCGTTTCTCTTATTTCTACATTTATACTCATAGCCTTTGATTATATGAGCTCATGCCTATAGTTAAATAGGAGTTAGCAGTGATTAGAGATTGGGAACAGGTGTACAGAGAGAGCGGTGAAAAGCAATAAGCGGGGTGGATTCTGGAGCAGGCGTGAGCAGGGGATCATGGGGGAATGTTAGACGAGGTCGTGGCTTGTCGTGACGAGTTAAAAGTTCTATCCAGTCAGTTACTCCTAGCATCATCATCAATCTTTGACCTTATTGTTCTTTTTTTCCTGTGTTCTTGCTGACACTCAGTGATACTGAAGATGAACAGTCAGGAAAACAGGAGAGTGAAACAGTAACGTGATTCATTTTATCACCGAGTCAGTTTTCCACATTGTGATCTACATTTACTTCATTAGTAGTGATTGTTAAAATGTCTCAGTCCACCTCTGACAGCTTCATCATTTACATCTGAGCACACACACTGTACTCAAGGATTTTTTTTTTTAAGTTTAAATATTAATGTTGGAGATTCGTTAATCCTGAAAAAAATAATGATTTATTTTCCTTACAGAGATTAAACCTGTGGTGATTATAAATCCTGACACACAGGTGTACAGAGGAGAGAGAGTGACTTTCAGGTGTAACATGACAGGAGGAGACACTGAGTGGACATACAGCTGGTATAAGAATAATAACACAGAGCTACAGAACACAACACAGGAGTTGATCATCAGCTCAGTTAGCGACTCTGACGGGGGTAAATACACCTGCAGAGGGAGGAGAAGAGACTCTCAGCTCTCAAACATCAGTGATGCTGTTACACTCTCTGTATCAGGTGAGTGTGTGGTATTACATATGTTGCTAGGGTTTGTTTTTCTATGTAAATCCTCAGTAATGTTTGTTCACACTGCTACTATTTCCTGACTCACACAATAATCAGGGTGAAGCTTTATATTAAATTTCTCTATTTCTTTATTTATTTTCATCACGTGTCTAAATGTAAATTCTAAATCAAGACAGTCATAAATTGTTTTGCATCATGACAGAGAGAATGTTACTGTCCTACAAATTATTAGTGCAGTAAAGACTACTTCACATTTTATAACTGTATTTCATTTCTAACAGCAAATCCTAAACCTGAACTCACATCAAGTCTTACAGGAGATGTACTGACAGGAAACTCAGTGACTCTGACCTGTACACTGAATCTGCAGTCTACTGGATGGAAGATTTACTGGGAGAAAGACAGACAGAGCACTGAGACTGAAACTGAAACAAACTCCTCCTCCTCCTCCTCCTCCTCCTACACCATCAGCTCAGTCAGTGTCTCTCATAGAGGTCAGTACAGGTGCAGAGCTGGAAGAGGAGACACGGTCTACTATACAGAGTACAGTAAAGAACTCTTCTTAAATGTTACTGGTGAGTAAGAGACTTTCTGTGATTCTGCACAACACTGAACATACAGTATAAACTCTCTCAGGTAAATAATTGTATTAAAGTTAAAGAGAGACAGTGTGAGCACGGCTGAGCAGGGCCGGTGTGAGGTCAGCTGGAAATCAAGTGGAACAACACTAGTTTAGATTCAGTAGAAAATGTCACCAAAGCCTGTAAAAGTCTATTAAAATGCTGCTGAACCTGTGTGAAGTCGCCCCCTAGAGGACATTAACAAAACCATGAATCTGTCAATATCATTGTGCTATTATTCTTATTAATTATATAAAGGACATTTAAAGTTGATACCCTGAAATAATAAATGCAGGTTTGAAATAGCAGCAATTTAAGAAAAACTCTTAAAAATCTTAATATCTTAAGACATAAACGAGCAGAAGTGTTCATTTTGCATGCGCACATGTCCCACGGTGACAGCATTAGGGGTGTGTTTGTTGGCTTTACCGCTAAGTGGCGCTATCACCATCAACTATAGACTTATTAATCCCTCAGGGAAATGAAACACAGCTCACGTGGTAGCATATAAACTCAAGTAAAACATTAAACCAATACACAAGAGAATTTTAATTAATTGAGGCATCAGTCTATGGTTATATACTTGGCGATGTAAAGGCGGCAAACGCAAAACCCCAATGCTTCAGGCGGCCGCAACAGTAGCAGTGAAATTCTAGTTGAGTAACATCTGTATCTGTAGCTGTGGTTGAGCGCCACTCAGCAGTAAAAGCCAGCAAACGCAACAAAACCAAATGCTGTTGCCATGAGACGCAGCAGTAACACCATTATTCTGGTTGAGTACCATCGTATATGACGAACGAGTGTAATATTTATAATAATTTATATAATAAATACGTTTTCCATGTACTTTTTAAAAGAATTTAGTGTACACATTAACCAATTTAGTTTCGAACTGAAAACTGTAAAAAAAAAAAAAAAAAAAAAAAAAAGCAGATCTGTGTGTGGATCGATAGATAGACCAGCCAACACTGGTACTTCCACACATGAACTATGACGATCACTGTTCTAATCACAACAGTGAAGCTTCAGGGAAGGAACAAAGGATGCTGAATCAAGGACGATTATGTTTTAACGTATTAAACAAATCTCATTGTGTTAACTTGTTAATTTTTCCAGTCCTAATACAGGTACAACAAACGCTTTAATTGGACCAATTTGAGACTCAGTCTAGTGACATTTTTCAGCCACTGGGGGGCAGTGCCTCTCCCTCCTCCGTGCAAACTCCGCCCACAGTGAGCACAGCTGAGCAGAGCTGGAAATCAAGTGAAACAACACTACTTTAGTTTTAATGAAATCTGTCACAAAAAGTCCTTTAACACGCCACTCAGAGGATCTGAATGTGACGTCATGAAGTTCTTGTTTAAAATACTCGAGTGGAGAGTCTGAGTGTGAATGAGTGAAGAGGACGAGGGTCGAGATTTTATACTCAAGTCCTGAGTGTAGAGTCTGAGAGAATGAGAGAGATTAGAGAGGGAGTGTGTGTGAGGAGTTATGAGCTATTAACAGAGGTGTGTGTGTGTGTGTGTGTGTGTATGTGTGTGTGTGTGTGTGTGTGTGTGTGTGTGTGTGTGTGTGCGTGTGCAGTCACAAACAGACATGCAGTGATCAGCAAGGATGGTCACAGCAGAATGATTGTGTTCTAGCACATTTATAAAGCAAATCTGTTAAAAGTGTCATCAAATCACACAGCTGTTTCTAGCAAGATTGTGTCTCTTCTAGCTTTAGGGTTTGCAGAAATTATAGATTCAGTTTTAAAATGTTACTTGTTTAAATAATGGTTTTGGAAATTAATTAATATAAAGACTTTTTTTTTTCTTACAGAAAGTCCCAAACCTACAGTGATTGTAGAGTCTAAAACACCGGTTTATAGAGGAGAGAGTGTGACTCTCAGGTGTGACATAGATACAGGACGAGAGTGGACATATGAGTGGTTTATGGACAATAACCGAGACCGCCCATCCGAAACAACACAGAACATTACAGTCGTTTATGATGACAGAGTTAACTACACCTGCAGAGGGAAGAGAAATGACTCTCAGCTCTCACAGACCAGTGATGCCGTATCACTCGCTTTATCAGGTGTGTGTGTGTGTGTGTGTGTGTTATTACATATACATGTAACATTTATCACTAGTTTCTGATTTTCCTCCAGATGTTATTGTATGATAAATCAAGTCTCATTATTCTGATTGTACAGCTGCTTATTTCTGTTTATTCACTTTTCTATCTCAAAGTCACCAAATCATTTGACGTGTAAAGAATCAGCACAATTCATTATCTATACTGATCAGTGTGACACATTTCTCCTCAGCCTTTTATTTACACTCTCAGGAAATAAGACACACTTACCAATTCCTCTTCATCTAATAATCACGCTGATCTTACTCTCATAAATTTACATGTTTAACAACAAACAAAAAAGCAAACAAATAAATAAAGTTTCACTGCTGTGTTTTTAGAGTAAAAAGTTAAATTATTGAATTGAATTAGATAAAAAAAAAAAACACACAAATGTAGGCAGCATGATTCAGAATATAAGATTTGGTTAATTAACCATAATTTGAAAAGCTAATTCAAGGGACAATCCTGCAGACTTTACACTTCATCTCAGTCATTAATGTCATGCTGGAGAAAAGGTAAAATGTATATAAATGATGCACAAAATAAATTACATCACTGTAACATTTACAGTGAACAGTAACTCTAAATGCTTTGTTAGCTCACACACACACACACACACACACACACACACACACACACACACACACACACACACACACATCTCTCTCCTGTGTGTGTGTGTGTGTGTGTGTGTGTGTGTGTGTGTGTGTGTGTGTGTGTGTGTGTCGTGTCGTGTCGTGTCGTGTCTCAGGTGTGTGTCATGTCCCTAATTTATGTTTGTATAGTTTCATTGGTGTGTGTGACCACTCTCAGTATGATGTACATTTATTTATGTAAGATGGCAACACAACAGTGTTTTATTGATGTTTAGACAAAACAAATTGTAAAAAATATTATTTCTAAAATTTCCCAAAATGTCTACCAATAAATATTATATCTGTAGTTTTGCTTTTTGTGTTCAACTTTGCCAAAATAAATGTTACTTTATACACCCATAAAGATAAATTGATAGAGAGATTAAAGAGTTGCATCATCACATACAGTAACAGTTATTTTCTCCCTCTCACTTTGATATTATTGAAGTTTTACATTTAATATCTCTATAGAGTTTCATTCACATCATTTGAATAACTGAAAATTCATGAACAGTGTGACATCAGTGCTGAGGTGTTTAGTGTCGTCACTGAGAGAGTAATAGTGTTTTACTGTAGAGGTGATTTGTGTAGTAAAGACTACTTCACATTCTGATACTCTATTTAATTTCTAACAGAAAAACCTCAACCTGAACTCACATCAAGCCTTAAAGGAGCTGTACTGTCAGGAAACTCAGTGACTCTGACCTGTACACTGAATACACAGTCTACTGGATGGAGGTTTTACTGGAACACATCCACACAGAGCAATGAGACTGAGTCTAACACAAACTCCTACATCATCACATCAGTTGGTGAATCTAGTAGAGGTGGATATCAGTGCAGAGCTGGAAGAGGAAACCCAGTCTACTACACACACTACAGTGATGAACTCCAGTTAAATGTTACTGGTGAGTAAGAGACTTTCTCTCATGAGATTCTGTACAACACTGAACATATAAACAACATGTGAGCAGCATCACAATACAGTAACATTTACACAGATACACACAGAGAAGTGTTTCCTGTAGATGATTGTATTAAAGTTAAAGAGAGACAGTGTGAGCACGGCTGAGCAGGGCCGGTGTGAGCTGAGCTGGACATCAAGTGACACAACACTAGTTTAGATTTAGTGGAAAATGTCACAAAAACCTGTAAAACTCATAACTTCAGCTCAATCATTAATGCCATGTTGGGGAAAACATACATAACCTTCTTGGAGAGCTTTTAACATCTATAATTTTTACCTTCTTTGAGGCTGATCCTAGATGATCTTCCTAAAGTTCCTGCTTCAGAAACATCACCTTGCTCGAGTGGAGAGTCTGAGTGTGAATAAGTGAAGAGGACGAGGGTCGAGATTTTATACTGAAACACTGAGTGTAAGAGACTGTAGAGTCTGAGAGAATGAGAGAGATTAGGAGTGTGTGGGCTTGTGCATAAGAGTTATGGAATAATAACAAGTGTGTGTGTGTAGAAGCATATGCATGTAGACTTTCAGTATTAACTCTACACTATAAAAACTAAATAATACACCAGATTTAGATCAGAATAAAAATCTAAATGTTAAAAGCGACCCACTTGCATAATATTTGCGCGCGCGTGTGTGTGTGTGTGTGTGTGTGTGTGTGTGTGTGTGTGTGTGTGTGTGTGTGTGTGTGTGTGTGTGTGTGTGTGTGTGTGGGTGCTGTGATTGGTGGAAAATGTTTCTCATATAGTGAGCTGGCCAATCAGGGAACACATGCCGTGGCAAATGCTGGGCAGTTAGTAATGTTGTGTTTTCTGTCAGATTAAACATAATTATTTAAGTTATTTAATGAGAAATCACATGAACAGATGTGGGATTGTACATGTTGTTTAGTACTTTAATGGCAGACTGGACCTTTTTTTTTTAAATTTTAGTTAATTTCATGTAAATGGTGTATTCATATTTTAATTGTAATTCTCTAACTTTGCTCATCTGCTTTGTGTGGAGATGCGATAAAAAAAGTACACACTGTCATTACGCTATCCGTTAATCTATTCTTTTCATGCTCTTATAAGTACATTATCTATAAACAGGTTCTTATATTGATAATTTTAGAAAAGTTTGTTTAAATATGGTTATGATTTAAAATAAAATGATGTCTAATAATAGATTATAATTCATTTTTAAGACCCTGTCTGTTAAAATGATGGACAAAGGAAAGTACATCTAAATTTCTGATCACAGTTAATTGATCATGTGCCTAACTAAAAGCTAAAACTGAACAAGTGTTTTAGTGCCTCAGAGAATATCTTTAATTCTGTAAATAATTAGTTAGGTAAAGACAACCTGACATCTTACACTGTGTTTCATTTTTACAGAAAAAACTAAACGTGAACTCATGTCAGAACTTAAAGGAGCTGATCTGAGTGAATCACTCGTAATTCACTGTAGATTACATGTTAGGTCTCTTTTCTGGAAAGAGAACGGACTCGCACATGGGCTTGATTGCATTGTCCCTATTGGGCCTCCTTGTAAAGGAGACCTAATCCTGTGTGAGCTTTAAGACTAAGCAACATAACACCCCCCCGAATAAACAAGTAAATAAACAGAAAAAATATATATATAATCAACTTAAAATATTATTAATTAATAAACTTTATATCTAAATATGGATACTTAATCTGCACCTAATATCAATTTTGCAAATCGGGGGCGGAGCTTGTAGGACAACTTTCTCACACACACACTAATGGATTGAGAATGACTGCTGTCATTCTGAAGTCCCTTGAATCTGGCTCACGGATTACATAAATTATCTGAATAACAGATTACATTTAAAGTATCTAAGACCTTAATCATTCAGACCTTAATCAGTTCATTAGATCTGATGCATGGTAACAGCTGTCATTAGTAAATGCAAATTTCAAAGCTTGAAAAATACTTTGACTCTTCAAAACTTGCGGAGACTCAACAACCTTGGGTTCTTCTAAGCAGCTGTGTAAGATTCTGAAAATGAAAGTTTTTGACGCTCACAATGCAGGAGAAGGCTATAAGAAGATAGCAAAGCGTTGTCAGCTTGCAGTTTCCACAGTGAGAAATGTAATTAAGAGACGGCAGTTCAGGGAAACTGTGGAGGTCAAGATGAGATCTGGAAGACCAAGAAATTTCTCAGAGAGAACTGCTCGTATGCTGGTCAGAAAGACAAATCAAAACCCCCATTTGACTGGAAAAAACCTGCAGGAAGATTTAGCAGCCTCAGGAGTGGTGGTGCACCGTTCCATCAAGACCTCCATGGAAGAGTCAGCAGAAGAAAATCTTACCTGCGTCCGCATCATAAAATCTAAAGTCAGAAGTATGCAACAGAACATCTACAGAAGTCTGATGCGTTTTGGAAACAAGTGCTGTGGACCGATGAGGTTAAAATAGAACTATTCGGCCATAATCAGTAAAGTCATGTTTGGAGAAATAAAAGGAGCAACATTTCATGAAAAGAACACCTTGCCAACTATTAAGCATGGGGGTGGATGTATCATGCTTTGGAGTAGCCAGTGGCACAGGAAACATTGCACGGGTGGAGGGAAGAATGGATTCCACTAAATCCCAGCAAATTCTGGAAAAATCACACCATCTGTAAAAAAGCTGAAGCTGAAAAGAGGATGACTTTTACAACAGGACAATGATCCTAAACATCCCTGGAAATCCACTATGGAATACCTCAAGAGACTCAAGCTGAAGGTTTTGAAATGGCCATCACAGTCACCTGATTTAAACATCATTAAAAAAATTTGTGGGTAGATCTGTAAAAGAGCTGTACATGCAAGATGACTAAAGAATGTTAACTTCTCATTCAGACTTTTAGCGGCTATATAAAGTGTTTGCAAGCTGTTATATCTGCCAGAGGAGGAGTTACTAAGTACTGATTATGTACAGTGCCCAAACTTTTGCACAGTGCCATAATAATGTTTTTATTTTCTATCTTTGTTCAATTTATGATATAAAAAGTAACTATGCACCGATGTTTGCTGAAAATATTGTGCATTTTTTTTCCATTTCCAAGAGAGACTGGGTTAATGTCTTTTCAATCAAAAGATCACGAAAATCTGTTATTTATCAAGGGGTGCCTAAACTTTTGCATAAGACTGTATTTGGTATTTTTCAGTGGATTTAAGAGGCTTTATTGTCATTCCAACCATATACAGTTCAGTACACAGTGAAACCTCCAGGACCAACGTGCTACATACATGCAGACGACATAAATTAACAGAAAACATAAATTAGAAACACAGATTTTACATTTTTAAGTTAACCTAAGCTATCAATTTTTATACTAGAAGAGACAACACTGGACAACAAAGTGCATGTGCAATTGTGCAAACAAGAGCTACATGATAACACAACAACGTAACACAACAATGTAACACGTTTGTTTGTTTTTTCCTGTAAATCCCACTGGATTGTATTTACTTATTATGCCGCTGTGCATGATAACCAACACACTGTAATTCAAGCATGGATCGTGGAGATGTGTAATGTTTTATAATATGATATAAACATTCCCATTCCACTAATGAGCATTAAACACCCATCATTGTGCTTCTTGACTCCTTATGTAGTAACACGTCCTGCTGGAACCTTTTTGTATAAAACATAATAATTTAGACACTCTTCCTCTTAAACCTAACAAGATATGGATTGTCAGTACAGTGATAATTATTTAGAGGGGTGAACTTAAATAATTATTTTGATTGTGTAAAGCTGCTTAGAGACAATGTCAATTGTTCAAAGCACTATACAAATGAAACTGAATTTAGTGTTTTGTCTGTATTTAAAATTGTGATCTACATTTACTTCATCAGTAGTGATTGTTATGTGACAGAGTTTAATCATTTACATGTGAGCAGATTTACTGTATCTACATTCTGAATGTTTGCGTAGATTTAGTTATTTCTTGATTAATAGGTTTTTTTTTTTTTTTTTTGGTATGTGTGTGTATACAGAGAGTCCTAAACCTGAGGTGATTATAAAGCCTGATACACAGGTGTACAGAGGAGAGAGAGTGACTTTCAGGTGTGACATACAGACAGGAGGAGACACTGAGTGGACATACAGCTGGTATAAGAATAACAACACACGGCTACAAGACACAACACAGGAGTTGATCATCAGCTCAGTTAGAGACTCTGACGGGGGTAAATACACCTGCAGAGGGAGGAGAAATGACTCTCAGCTCTCAGAGATCAGTAATTCTGTTACACTCTCTGTATCAGGTGAGTGTGTGTGTTATTACATAAGAATGTAAACTATCGAATTTAGATTTTGTTTCAGATTTCATAAATGGAGAAAAAAAAGTCTCATTATAACAATTGAGCGGTTTTATAACAATTAACCAATACATTTAATGTGTAACAAATTACTACAACGTGTTGGCTGTTCTGATTGGTGTGACAATTTCCTCAGCTATTATATTTAAATCGTTTAAAAAAAAAAAAAGACATTCGGGAGAAACTATTCTTCATCACCTATTAAACCTAATTTAATAAATAAATCCTAATAAACGACTGAACTCGGTTTTTAAAAACTACAGTAATGTGTGCAGTGTGGTTCAGAGTCTGAGACATGATTTATTAAACATTATGGAGAAAAGTAGATTGGCAGGTGTAGTACAGTGACCTTTACACTTCAGTTCAATTGGTCGTTTCATTTTGTAGACAATGTACTGCGTATAAACATCACATTAAATAGTGATAATGTACTTGGTATAAAACTATTTTGGCAGTTAGGGCTGAGCTGAACTGCTCAGGCAAGATTGTGTACCCCTGCTCCACAGTCAGATACACAACAGTTTTTTTTTTTGCAGGAATTGTTTCTTTGTTTTCATTTCAAATGATACACCAGTAAATCACTTCAATAACAATATAGTTGTACAGCCAGAGCTAAAAGTTATGAGAATGACACAAATATTAATTTTGTCTGCAGCTTCAGTATTTTTAGCTCTTTTTTTGTCAGATATTACTGAGGTATACTGAAGTATAATTACAAGCGTTTCATCCACATCCTGACTGATGGAGGTCCATTCTTGCATAATCAATGCTTATTTTTTTTTTTTTTTTAGTTCCCAATGGGATTAAGGTCTGGGGAGTTTCCTGGCCATAGATCCAAGTTCCCCGAGTCACTTATCACTACTGCCTTATGGTGCTCTATCATGCTGAAAAAGCATTCTTTGTCACCAGTTCTTGGATGGTTGGGAGAAGTTTTTCTCTGAGGACATTTTTTGGACCATTATTTATTCATGGCACTGATCTTAAACAGAATTTTGAGTGAGCTCACTCCCTTGGCTGAGAAGAAGCCCTGCCATCAGTCAGGATGTGGTCCAGAATTTGCCTGACAGCAGGCCAGAGTGAATTGCAGAGGTCTAGAAAAAGAAGGTTCAACACTGCAAATATTGACTCTTCGCATAAACTTATTTTAATTGACAGTAAAACATTACACTGAAATTCTTGTAATTATATGTCATTCTCAAAACTTTTGGCCCTGGCTTTAGTTTAGCTGAGATCTAGCTCATCACAAATACAACTAAATATTTTTTTAAATTATTATTATTATCATAATTTATTTGTAGATCTGATTAGTGCAGCGACAGTTATATTTCTCCTGAACTATGTGTCTTATTTGCCACAGAAAAACCTAAACCTAAACTCACATCAGACCTTAAAGCAGTTGCACTGACAGGAAACTCAGGTGACTCTGACCTGTACACTGAAGCTGCAGTCTGCTGGATGGAAGTTTTACTGGATTAAAGACACACAGAGTAACGAGACTGAGACTGAAACATTTCACTACTTCATCAGATCAGTTAGTGTCTCTGATGGAGGTCAGTACAGGTGCAGAGCTGGAAGAGGAAACCCAGTCTACTACACAAACAGTAGTGATGCACTCTGGGTAAATGTGACTGGTGAGTAAGAAATGTTCAGTAGAGCTTGTTTTTAAATTATCACACCAAACATTTGAGCAGTTACATTAAAGAAGAAGTAGAATTTCTCAGCATTGGTCCGTCATGATCAGCCTAAAGTTGAATGAATGCAGATGAGCATCAACATTTTTGTAATGATGGTGCCGAGTCTGAAAGCATAAGAAAGATTAGAGAGTGCTGCATGATCTGAAAACTGTATAATCAGAACAAAATATTCACATTAGGGGCCTCATCCACACCAACACACACTCTTAACTCTAATAACAGCATGGTCAGTTTCAGCTAGGCACCTCGCCAACAGCCTTGTAGTGACACACAGAGGAAATCTCTAGTAACCATCATAGTCCCATCCACCATAATCTGTTTTAAATTCCCATGCTAATTTTGATAAAGCACCAAGGTAAAACTCGTTTATTTTAAAACAGTGGATAAAATAGTTTTGGTATTGATAATTTTACCTTAAAACCACACAGTTAATGATAAAATTATACTGGATGGGGTTAGACAGGGTCTCCATGGACAATGATGTGAGGGCAGGGAACAGGTGGAGGAAAATCTAGAGAGGTGGAGGTATGCTTTGGAAAGCAGAGGAATGAAGGTTAGCCGTAGCAAGAGAGAATACATGTGTGTGAATGACAAAGGTGCAGGACTTTAAGTACTTAGAGTCAATGGTCCTGAGCATTGACATGGAGAGTGTAAATAGGACGTAAAGAGGTGTGTACAGGCAGGTTGAAAAGAGTGGAGAAAAGGGTCAGGTGTGTTGTGTGAGAGTGATCAGCGAGAATGAAAGGAAAGGTGTACAAGACAGTGGTGAGACCAGCGATGCTCTACGGAGACAGTAGAGACAGAGGTACTGAAGAAAAGACAGGTGGCAGAGCTGAAGGTAGCAGAGATGAAGATGTTGAGGTTCTCTTTGGGAGTGAAAATGATGGACAGGATCAAAAATGAGTCCACCAGAGGAACATGTTAGATGATTTGGAGATTCAGAGAGGCCAGATTGAGGCGGTTTGGACATGTTCAGAGGAGAGATATTGTGAATATATCGGCGGAAGGTTGCTGAGGTTGGAACTGCCAGGCAGGGAGTGTAGAGGAAGACCAAAGAGAAGATTTATGAATGCAGTGAGAGAAAAGAGGATGCAGAGGATAGAGTTAGATGCGGCTTTAATGTAAATGAGTCTCTTCTCACCCTGCCCCCTTCTTCCATGAGCATTACTAAATTGAGAATAAAACCCTGTGTCTGGAATCATTTCAACATGAATATAAACATGGCTGTGGTCCGACCAGGAGTATGAAGGAGTTTGAAAAGGCCCAGAACAATTTGATCTCAGGCTACACCAAGCAGTTTCAGAATGGTTAGTAATAAGATTTATTTGACTTTGATGGGTCTTTTTTGCATGTTTTTATATCCTATACAGACAGACAACATGCTAGTTGTAGTGGTTACACGAGTGTACATATATGAAACGTTAGTTAACACACCAAACTTCAACAAAATCAGAATTAATTGAATTTCAGAAAAAGAGTTTCAGAGTAAGTTTGTTTCTCTCAATCATATAGTATTTGTTTACTAACAGGTCTTGACCACTCCAGTATGGCAGACATGCACAAGCAAACGTGTAGCTTACAGTCACAGATATAATGTTATGTCACTGTAAACGACACTTTATCTGTTTAGTAATCGCTTTTGAATCATCTGAATTGTGCAGATGGGTAACGTGCTACAAAAATAACTATCTTCTAACACAAGGCTAATCTCAAATCCCTCTAACCCCTGATTAAGGGCACTACTTGTTGTAAGGAACAAGATTCTAACTTACTGTATACCCTATGTAGTGCACTAGCTTTATATCGCTGTCTGAGATTCAACTCTGGAATCTGGAATTTAACTGTTATTCTAAAGGGAATAAGTGGAAATATAAAGTAAATCGCATAGGTTTCTCAGGACTGTTCACCGCCTTCCTGTTTTATTCTCCTCACCTTCTGGCTGTATAGTTCCCAGAAGGTACTATTGGGTCAGTGGAAGCTTTACAGTCAGTTACTGGTTGCTCAGTAAACTTTTCATGTTTTGTAGAAGTAAAATTACTCACACACTCCCTGAAAATGATGTAGACCAGATTTAAAGTTCTCAAAGTTGGGATATGGAACACCTGGCAGGTCAATCAGGATCCAGCCCACCTCAAATTAGGAATACAATAATACAGTAGTATAACGTGTAAGTTTCCCTCTTTTGATATTAATAAATTGTTAGTTTTGTGCCCTGAGACTAAGGCCTAACAGTTTCATGGCAATGTCAACATCCGGCGAGCATTTGAAAGAATTCATGGTTGGCTAACAGGTGCGCGTTCTAAAATTAGTGAGTTAGATAACGGCTAACAGGCTTTCACGTTCTGTCCAGTCAGAGACTTCAGCATCTTCTGTCAGTGCACGTCCCGTGTATGGTGAAGATGTCAAACACAAAGAAAAGGTCAATGTCTCCCATTTGTGTCAAGGTTTAGGCAGCTGATTAACGTCAGACTGTGTCAATTCTCAGACTAGACTGTGTATTTTGACTGTTTTAGTGTCTGTTCACATGTCGCATCTTTTGCATGCTGAAATGTGTTGTCCTAAATGCACATGCACAACAAGCACATTCACTGAATTGAACCCTTCAGTTGTTCCTGGGACATTGTGGAATGCCTGTGAGTTTTAATTTGTTTAAAAGTGGAGAAGCTTCTCTCTCCTGAAGCAACAGTCATAGACAATGTCAACAGTAAACGCAAGGTAATGCTTAAATTGACAAAGCTCCAAGAGATGTAATCCAACATCTCTGCAGGTGTAGAGATATGATCTGGAAAAACATGAACAACTGCCCTCACTTCAAGAATCTGAAGTGAAACTTCAAGAAACTGTCAGTGTCTCCCATTGTCTGCTCCACCATCATTTCCACCATAATTTCTTTCACCATGAGTGAAATCCACTGCTAAGTGAAGACATTCTTCCCCTTTCAAAGAGCTTACAACAGAAACAGAAAACAGAATCACTACTGCCTGAATAAACTAATCAATTTCACTGCATTTCTCCTCGTTTTTTTATTTTTTTAATAACGGTCCATGGTGAAATGATGAGGAGTTATGTCAGAGTTACGGAAATCTAAATCCTTTATTGAACTAGTCCCCTTTTAACAATGCTGCATCTTTGTTGGTAAGTTATTTTCTCATCAGTCATCAGAAAGCACGATTTCGCTTACCGGTAGGGGGATCAGGGACAGGGGACTCATCTGCGCCATTATTATTGTTGTTGTTGTTGTTATTGTTATTATTATTATTAGTTTAGTATTATTATTATTATTATTATTATTATTATTATTATTATTATTATTATTATTATTATTATTATTATTATTATTAGTTTATTGTTATTATTATTAGTTTATTATTAGTTTATTATTAGTGATTATTATGATTATTATTATTATTATTATTATTTAAGGCTTAAAACTATCTTTCTATCTGTTGGTCTGTCTATTGTTAATTAATTACATCAAACTTGTTTAATCTGTTCTGTTCACAATCATTTTTGTGTGTTTCAGATGAATCTCCTCCAGTGTCTCTGATCATCAGTCCCAGCAGAACTCAACACTTTACTGCTGACTCTCTCTCACTGAGCTGTGAGGACCAGAGAGACTCTACTGGATGGACAGTGAGAGGATACACACACAATGAGACACTGTACAATTGTTCAACAGTTTCAGGATCTACATGTAACATCAGCTCCCTCTCTACATCACACACTGGAGTTTACTGGTGTCAGTCTGAATCTGGAGGACGCAGTCATTCTCTCAACATCACAGTGCACAGTGAGTCTTCAATTGTCCTTTCAGTAATATATTCATATAGATACCTTGACAACATAAAAAAATAGAGTACAGTTAAACCTTGAATTGTGAGCATAATTTGTTCTGGAAGCGTGTTTGTATATCAAAACACTTGTATATCAAAGTTAATTTCCTCATAAGAAATAATGGAAACTCAGAAAGTCGTTCCACAACCCAAAAAAATATGCATATAAAAATAATTAATACAAAACATAAAGTAAAAATAAAACAAATTAACCTGCACTTTACATTTATAACGAATCGGCCTGGTGTGAGTGAGATGAGAGCGAGGAGGGGAGGGGGTTATTGTGTAGGACAACTTTCTCACACGCACACAACTTTAACAAGGAACCTATCCAATAACACTTGTTTTTGCCTCTTTTTGAGAATTTGGTAGAAATGTTGTGAAACAGAATCAACTCCCGCACTGCTACAGCCTGTTTAACATTTTTTTTCCACAGGGGTCTTTGTTGCAGTACAGTGACTAAAGAAGTGTTACTACACTTGGACACAAAATAATGCTTTACGCACACCCACACCCACACACGGTCACAATGCTATAGTAAACAGTACACACACACACACAGATGTTGACTATACGAGTGACGCATGCGCACTGAGACTAAGCATGGGAGAGGATTCCCCACAATCCCACAATGCACAAGTGAGAAGAATCACTTGACGCTCGGCAGACAAAGCACATACTTACTACTCATAGTGTAAAACTATCAAGTTAAAATTTATATAAAAAACTAATTTACTCAGCAATTCAAGGTTTTATTGTATTGTAAAGAAACAAATTCATACATCTCTCTGCATCACTGCCTTGGTTAACAGAACATAGGATTATTCTAAATCAAAGCTTTAATTTATATGCTATATTTAAAATAATTTAGTTCTTAATTTTTCCGTCTTTAAAGTTTATAATGATATTCGGATGGCAGGGAGGGGTACACTATTGGGTACAAAATGTAAATACGTTCTACAACTGGGATTAATTTCAACTTTACTATTCATTACATAAACAAATAACAGTCAACCATTAGTGCTGTGGCCACAAGGAAAAACAAAAAATAGAAAGTCTAGGTCAGGTTAATTCCCTACAGTGCAACATGGCATGTGGTCCCAGACCTGATGTTCTGTATCATCACATAACCTTTTCTTGTAGCTAACTGTCATAATGATTTATATAACTTATCAATACATTTACATTTGGGAGATGCTCTTATTCAGAGTGACTTAAAAAAAGTGCTTAAGTTTGCTTCACTCATATCATCCAGTCTGCACAGACATTGCAAAATAAACTAATCACAGACAGATGTACAGTATTTAATCCATGACATAATATTCATAACTAAAATCACCCCAAATGTGAATTAATAACATATTTGATGTAATGGGTCAAATGTTTACTGCTTTTTTGTCTATTCTTCCAAAATCTTATTCTCCCAAATAACGTCTTAAATATGGCAGTGTGGTCATACTATAATGCCACATTATGGAGATCAATATACAGTAGATCTGTATGCTAGAATTATACAAGTACTTGTATTTGACACTCTGTGCCTCCAATGTTCTCTTTCCTACAGGTGGTGATGTGATCCTGGAGAGTCCTGTCCATCCTGTAACTGAGGGAAATCCTCTGACTTTACACTGTTTATATCGCAACACAAAGATCTCAGACTCTGGTTTTGATTTCTATAAAGATGATTCAGTTCTCCAGAAGCAGACTACAGGAGAGATGACCATCAGTAGTGTCTCAAAGTCAGATAAAGGTTTCTACCACTGTAAACACCCAGAGAGAGGAGAGTCACCCAAAAGCTGGGTTTCAGTCAGAGGTGAGGAAACCACGTCCACTGACTTTAATTAGATTTTTCACAATGTGATTTTTAAATGCAGTGTTTAAATGCATATCTGGATATTTTCCTCCCCTATTTTTAGCTTCTGGATTCACTATAGTAATTATAGCATTGAGTTCGACCTTCGCACTTTTTTTCTTAATGATCTTACTGATTGTGCTGGTGCGCTCCAACAAGAAAAAAGGTTTGATGATCCGCTCTTTATGTCTATAGCACAATTAATATGTCTAACTTGCTATTTACTTGCTATTTATGTTGTACTTGCTAAATACATCATTGCGTTACCCTGTTGAGAAGGTCTAGAATATCAGACTCCTTCTGCAGTAATTCTGGACACTCAGGACAATCAGACTGCAGGTTAGTCTGCATTAACAATATACACACCATGTCTTTTTGACATTGGGTACCTTTCTCCTCTAACGTATTTTTTCCCCTATTTCAAAGATGTTGAGAATGTCTATGAAAATACTAAGACCACAGGTACAGTTTATATAAATTTTAACATTTTTCACAATACCATTATTTATTTAACATATATGAAGCCAACATTGAAATACAAATAAAAAATAAATCATGTGGGCAATACTAAATACGCCATGATTCGATAGCTTGTAGATCAAACTTTAGCAGCAATAATTTGAAACAATATTTTCCATTATGACTTTATCCTCTTGGGAAGATTGACAACCATTTTGAATGCTTTCCACTAGGAATAATCTCTCACTGTCAAAATTGTTTGGAAATGGTTTATAACTATTTCCAGATTGATGCAAAGCAATACTTCTGTAAGACAGTTGTTTATATCTTTCACTATTGGCATTGTGTTAGCACACACATAAATGCACTAGACCAGCAAACTGGCAAAACATCTGCTTGTATAGAGGTCTGTACACCTGCTGATGATTAGCAACACCTGGCTGAAACATGCGCTCTTAAATCCTGTAGAAGCAGCAGGGGGGACTTAGTATTAGCCTGTTTTATTTTATCAATTATTAAAAAGTGCAGATTTGATAAAATCAATAAACACCTCTATGCCAGATGGTGCAATTACAACTTGATTCATGAACCAGTGAGAAACAGGTGCAGATGATAACAGATGATCAGGCCAGTGATTAGTATATGTATTGCATTGTATATTTTATAAATGTACAGTATATCTATTGTTACATGAAATGAGTTGGGTCAAGATTTTTGCACTGTATTGTAATTAGATGTTTGTTAAATGAATGATGATACAAACACACAGAATGGGGAAATAAGTAGTGTCTGTAACCTTTTATAGATGCCTCCTCTGAACTGAGTGATGTGACTTATGCTGAAATTGAGTGAACAAAAAAAAAAAAAAACTGAAGAAAAAGCCATTTGGGACAGAATTCTATTAAAATGACTGATATAATTCATTCAGTAATTAAAATTAAAGGTCATTATAAGGTAACAGATGTACATGTGCTGTGGTTATGGAAACTTAAGTGATTTATCTTAATGAATGCTAAATCAGTGACTGTTGACCACTAGGAAAGAGCAGTGAGGGAGATGAAACTGAAAACTCTGAAATGAAGCAGGACACAGATGAAGGTAAGATGATCTAAAAGTGTACACACAATCTCTCCAGAGAGAACTATTGCTTAAGCAAAAAGAGAGATTTACACTACAATTACGAAATGTGTCAGTTTATCTAATAGAGATGTACAGACGAAGGCACAGTAATACACCACTCAGAAAACCAGCAAGGATTAATGGCTTAGAAATAAGAACTGGTACAGGAGTACCATGGAGCCAAGGGATTTAAGAACTATTTGGTAGTGTTTTAATAATCTGTTTTACTTTATCATTTTTATTTTATTTTATTCACACCAAAGACTGTAGGTATGGCTTGATATGGCTTCTTTTCTCATGGTATGAGTTCTAAGTGGTTGGCTACTTCACCCCAATTGGTAATAGTGTTTTCT
This sequence comes from Clarias fuscus, assembly GCA_030347435.1. Lineage (NCBI taxonomy): Eukaryota > Metazoa > Chordata > Actinopteri > Siluriformes > Clariidae > Clarias > Clarias fuscus. Next base: position 31,335,442 of record CM059205.1, read on the forward strand.
TGTTTTTATATGATCATTTCACACCAATTGCTCCCCCTTGGCTTTCCCTACAAAAACAGGTATTTTAATTAAATAATACAAAAGGCGTAGTGTAGCAGTGATAAACAGTTTTGAAATCAACTGATATCTTTGAAAGTTTGTACCAAAGATTTACTGTATTGACAACTTACAACAACAACAGTTCTGGCGCATAATGTGATTTTTTTTTTTGTAAACCATTCTAACAGACACTCTGGGAAGTGTTTATTTTTCAGCAATATGTCTATGACTCCATCACAACTTTACTATTATTTATCGCAACAGCACTCTCTGTCATGTGATATTGCTTAATTACCCATCTTCCTGCCATTCACTCTCTCTCTCTCTCTCTCACACACACACACACATGCACGCACAGACACACACTACTTTGACTTGATACAGGTTTATTTTGAGATACATATCTGGCCATTAAGAAGGCACGTTTCAGCAGCTGTGCAAAGGCGTACAGGCCTAAATATAAATTTTTATTCATGCACAGGTGTAGTGTATTTTATCTAGAAGCGCTGCAATTTTCGCTGGTTTCAAAAGATTTGATCTCCAGACAATCCCCAGGCGCTCTGAGTTCATGTATCCGCCCAACCTTAAAAGTTTAGACCAGTCCATAGAAGCTCAGTGGTCCACACGCAACCTCTCGCAACGGAGCCTTTGCCTGAATTCACCGCTTTCAAGGGGGTGGGGCATCTCAGTTTATTCATACAGATGTACCTGTTTTACGTGGAAATTTACAGGGTTGTCACTGAACGATTTACCCTGACAAAGAGCAATATAAGAACAGTGCCAGCTGGCACACCTAAAATAGATGCCGAATTATTTTTTATAGTCTAAATATTTTTTTTTTCTAAACTTGTGCTACTGTAGTTTATTTACAATATTTGTTCATTTTTATTTTTTTTTTTTTTTGGATTTTTCCCCCGATTTTCGCCCTAATTTAGTCGTGTCCAATTCCTCCCCGTCACTAGGGGGCTCCCACATTAAGGCTACTACTACCACTCATCCGGGAGGGCCGAAGACTATCACGTGTTTCCTCCGAACCACGTGACGCCAGCCGACCGCATCTTTTCGAACTGCTCGCTCGCGCACCGTTGGGGGCGGCGTAACACACTCGGAGGACAGCGCTATCCGCTCCCTCCATTGCGCGAGCTCACAGACGCCCCTGATTGGCTGTAGAGCCGTGATTAATGTGGGAGCACTAAGTACCTCTCATCCCTCCCCTCTGAGAGAGCTCGGCCAATCAGCTCTCTCTAGACCTCCGGCTGCGAGAGGTTACAGCACCACCCGGGATTCGAACTAGCGATCTCCGGATGATAGGGCGAGCGCTTTAACCACTGCGCCACTCGGAGGCCCAATATTTGTTCATTTAAAATTTTTATTTAAATGTGGTTGGGGCTCCGGGATGTTGAGCTTCATACAGTAGTCTAATCAGAGCTCTACCATCTGCTCTGTTCATCTTCATAGTTAGATTTTATATTTTTCGAGTGTAATTCATAAATTATGTTCGTAATAATGAAATGAGATGCCATAAATCATGCTTTAAAATTAATCAAATTTAAATCAACATCTGTAAAACAGCGGCTCGCACTTTCACATTACAAAAGACAGCATTTAGATGGCTGATAAACACGTGCGATTTATTAATAAAAATGCAGAATACACTAACAGAAATGCAACAAACACAAATATATAGGCTACTCGCTAGATAAACGCTGGCCTTTCCAACATGACAAGCGTGCTGCGATGTGAGCCGATTTATTCAAGTCATAATATAATAACATTTTAGCTGTGTAGTCAATTTTTTTGTGTGCATAAGAATTGTATTTTTATTAATATTTCATGGTGTTTCAGATGGCCTGTCCTCCACTGCTCAAGACCTTCAAGACAATCTACCAGGTTTGTTTATTCTCCAGAGAAATCATAATACAACTGTCCATACAGTAAATAAAAAGAAAAGGATAAAAATCAAAAAGTATCAAATCCATCTATGAAGTCTGATTTACAGTAATTGCTATCATTAAACTTTTTTAAAATCAATTTTATGTTTTGCTGGTGTAATATGCAGAGACATTCGCTCTGTCTTGTTAATTCATCTAATTAAGTTACAGTGGAACCTCGGATTGCGAGTAACATGGTTTACGAGTGTTCCGCAAACCGAGCAAGTATTAGTTTACGAGCGTCGAGTATCATGTATCATGCATGCGACTCTTATTTTGACCGTGGGGCAAGTGATCACAACCAGTAAGAGCCAATAATTTTTCTCTCTTTTGCGCTGCGGGAATTATGGGTAATCGTTTCCCCTGCTACGTTTTAGTGCTCGTCTCTTACTGGTATAATCAACATCTTCCTCTCTCTTCTGTGTGCGCGTGCATAATTTGACACTGTGCCCCACACACATCGACACACACACACACACACACACACACACACATTTTTTATTTTATTTTACAGCAGTGATCCCGTTAGTATGCTCAAGCGAGTATCATTAGAGAGATTTCTTTTTTTCCCCGTTAAAACAGTGTTTGCATTGTGTGTTAGTTGTGAAACTTAAAAAGCAAGGTGGGGGGAGGGAGGAGGAGTTTTACTGTTTAAGACGAGGTGAGGGGCTAATTCCACACACATTTATTTTTACTTTAAATGTTAAGTGCAGGTTAATTTGTTTTATTTTTACTTTATATGTTGTTAATTCATTATTTTTATGTATTTATTTGGGCTGTAGAACGAATATTTGAGTTTTCATTATTTCTTATGGGAAAAGTCTATTTGGTTTACAAGTTGTTTTGGAATACAAGCCCGCTTCCTGAACAAATTATTCCACTGTATATGAAAAATAACGTGCCTGCCAGCCCACTATTATTTTCTGTTCAAATTTAAAGATACACACGTGTGTGCAAAAAGATGTACAACAAAGAATACGAAAGTCTATAATCTTTAATAAAGTTAGCCTAAAACAATACTGTCTCCAATGCTGAACCAAACATGATTTTGTTTTTGTTTTAGTCTATTCGTTGAAGACAACGCAACAGCGCGCTCCGAGGTGAACACATGCAGATCCCCAGTTATTGTAATCCCTCTTCTCACCTTTCATTCACGACAGGTGTGAAGTTATAAAACTGGTTTCACTGATGCGGGAATTAGCAGAATTGATGGGTTTAAAAAGAATTAACAAGACTAAGCAGACGTCTCTGCCTAAAATGTATTTCGCCAGCAAAACATAAACATAAATAGAAATAAAATGTTTAATGGTACCAATTAAATCAGACTTCATAGCTGGTGTTGATACTTTGAGTGTAATTCATGACTTTACTGATTATTGTCACATTCCTGCTGGTAATGGCTCATGGTGATAGCTGTGGGCTGAAGAAGGGGCAGGCATAAATGCAGAGGGTGGAGTGAAACAAAGTGTTCTTTTATTTAAACAAAGACTAAGAACTAGCAGATTAGTGGCTAAGCAGGTTATTATTTAAACAGACTAAGATCTAAGCAGATTTGGAGACTAGACAAACTAGGAGACTAAACAGACTAAGAACTAGGCAGGTTAGTATCATGTTAGTAGCAGGACAGACTAAGAACTAAACATTCTAAAGTAATACTTACACATGGGAAAACCAAAACAGACCAAGATACAAACTAATACATTTAACAAAGACAGCTCCACAAAACATATGCCAACTTAAAACAAACACAAACTAAAACAGAACATAACCAAACAAAAGCCCACTTAACATAACAAATACTCGACCCAGTTTCCCAGAACAAACAGCTATTTATAGAATTTCTAATGAGCTACCTTGGTTCAGGTGAGCACTCATCACCTGAATGAGGTGCCTTCTGGGAAACTTAGTCTATAAACAAAACTACAAAATAAACCAACTCAAAACAGTCACCTCTAGTGGTGAACCCTCACAAATATATTCAGATTTTGTAAAATAACGAAACCTGTTTCCTTCCTAGACCTTTTATCTACAGCACAATGACCTGAAGCTCAGCACATCATCTTTCCTTGTTTTATTCTGTAATATTTAAGCAAAATTAATTTAGTGTATATGCTTAAATATTCCTTTTTATTTATGGACAGGTGTATTATGTTTGATCTGCATTATTGCGAGATGCAATGACTTTCTGGCGAAGTATGTCTGCATTTCTATCAATAAAGCGCACGCTTTTATCAGCCTTTGGATAAAAACGCCACCTTTTGTAAAATGAAAGTAAGAGCCGCGTGTTCACGCACGCCGATGAACAGCTTTATTTCAGTCATATGTTCACAATCACATTCCAGCTATTATTTCCAGCCATGGTCAAATAATGGATGAAATAATTATTCAATGCTGGACACAAACAGCAAAAAAGAATGATGATTATTACACTATTATAAAAAGCCTGAAGCAGTTCGTGTTCATACAAGAATATTTAAATATACACACACACATATATATATACTACTCACAATAAGTTAGGGATATTGTTATTTACATGAGTGCTTTTCCTATTTGCTCTGAATTTTAATGAAATAAGTAAAAGTTCCCTTTGATATTATTAATAATGTATGAGAAGAAATACCATTTATTAGTTTAATATTTATTTCCCCCAGAATTTGGACAATAACAAGGATAGCCCCAAACAACAAAAATTGTCAATGTCAGTAGCGGGTGTTTCCACCATTTGCCGCAATGACAGCTTGACAGCGATGTCTCATGCTCCTCACTAGCCTCATGATATCTGCCGGGTCACGTAGGGGTGGGGTACAATCATCCAATCTGCTTCAACTGATCCCAGACATGCTCTATGGGGTTCAGGTCAGAGGACATTGATGGCCATACCATATGAGGCACTCCAACTTCCTGAAGTCGAACTGTGAACAGAAAGTTGGGGGTGTGCTGGCGGAATTGGGGGATGATGATGGGTTCTATAATGTCTCTGAGGTAAGAACATGCAGTGACTGAGCCATCTACAATAACCAAATCTGTTTTGCGCTGACTGGTGATGCCTGCCTAGACTGTTGCAACTCCTCCACCAAAGCAAACCCTGGGGACCCTGTTGACCTCAGCATATCGCTCACCTCACCTTCTCCAGCGATGGTGACCCAAAACTCCTCAGTGAACAGGACGGTAGACCACTGCTGCATTGTCCAAGTCACATGGTCTTGTGTCCACTGAAAACGTTCACAGTGGTGTCTCGGTGTTAGTGGAGTCACATGCAACGGTTGTCTGGCAGTCAAGACAAAGCGGTGGAGTCGGTTGCCAATGGTTTGTCTGGAAACCCTAGTACCCCTCACATCTCGTAAACGGACCTGCAGCTATGTGGCAGTTGCAAAACGATGTCTGAGTGCATAGGTCCTTAGGTACTGGTCATCATTGCAGTCTGTCACTCATGGGGCTCCACTCCTGGGTCTGTCATGAACTCTTCTGTGTCTTGATGAAAGTCTGCTGATGACACTTTGAAACACACCAAGTTCACACCATGGCTAGGTGCTTGTCCGTTAAGCAACGTTGTGTGTTCATGGCTGTTTGAATGATGAACTTAGAATGACTTACTGACAATACCAGCTTTTGTATACCCACAGAATGTTGAAATTGATGCCACATTGAAAAGGGGTGTCTTTTGGTATTGGCCCCAATATAAGGCACACCTGTACACAATGAGACCATTACATGGAAAACACAAAATGAGGTGTGTCTATCACCCAATACAATTGCTTCCCTATCCCAAAAATGTCTGAAGTGAAACAAACACCGTATGTATGACATCCACTGAGTCCCTCACAATATCCCTAACTTATTGTGAGTAGTGTATATATAATTCATAGTGTAGTGTATATACAGTATAATTCATGTTTGCTTCAGCACTGGAAACAATATTGTTTTAGGCTGACTAATTATACACAATTCTTCGTTGTACTTGGTCTGGACTTTAGACAAAGTCCTTCCATGTCCCATCTGATGGATATTCAGTGAAGCAAAACACATTTATTTAAATTCCCAAATGTTGCTTGCAGGATTTTGCGGCATGGCACGCAATGAATTGCGGCATTTTGCAGGAAAAAGTGTGCATTCTTAAAGGCCACAGCTCTACATTAAAACTGAGATATGTGGATATACTGTGAATTTGCCTGTTAAACACAGCCTTGTATCTTTGGGATGCTTTAAACGTGTTCGATATTCACTGGATATTTACACTTTCTTATGGCAGGAAATACAATTTACATAAACGACCTGGAAATGTCTATTTACATTTTGTGATTATAACATACAAAAAAAATATGAATATTGTCAAAGTTGCAAATTCAATTAATTAAATGATCAGATCGTCGCTAATTGTGCCTGAGCGAGAAAAAAAAACTCCCTAAAATATAAATTAAGTTGCATTTAAGTAAGTAAAATAAATATTTGATCCCCTACCAAACAATAATTCTGCCTCCGACGGACTGGTGATGTGCCCATGTTTTACACAGATTAATATATGAAGCTGCTCCTAACAACAACTTCTTATGTGTACAACTGACTCCTGTCCACAGAATCTCTATCTTCCATTCCATTTGTAGCCTGTTGCAAGAAAAAACATTTGTTTCTGTTTCTTTAATTTAATCTACATTATTTAATTTAATTTTTATGTGAAGAAATGAGAGGGGGCTCAAGATGTTTGTACAGCATTGTAGTTAGAAGTTTGTTAAGGGAATGAAGATACTTACATGTCTGTAAACTTTCATAGATGCTGCTGATGAACCGGGTGATGTGACATATGTTGAAATTATTCTAAAAAAAACAAATGAAAATCCAGGTGGGACAGAATTCTTTCAATTTACTCAGTGGGAATTGCAACTCTTTTGTATTTCATATTACCCATTTATCTTAATATAACTGCTTTAAATCATTCAGTAATTAAAATGAAATTATTATGACGTTCTAGAAGTAGATGTTCTGTAATTCATCTTAATGAATGCTAAATCAGTGACTTGTTGCCCACTAGGAAAGAGCAGTGCGGGAGAGGAGACTGTGTACTCAGAACTGAAGCAGGACACCGATAAAGGTAAGATGAGCTAAAATACTTGTGCTTAAATTGAACTTAAAAAAAGAGAGAAATTGATATAGAATTCTTATTCTTATTATTATACAGAAGTTAATAGAGGTAGATGTACTGTAGTTACGGAAGTTTAAGTGGTAAACAGAATTATGTGTTTTTCTTAGAGAATGCTACAGTAATTCAGTGACTGTTGCCCCCTAGGTTGTTCCCTCAGTGAGGGAGAGGATAGTTTGTACTCAGAAGTGAAGAAGAACACAAATGAAGGTAAGATGAGCTAAAAGTGCACACACATTCTCTCTACACAACAGTATTGTTTTGACAAACAGAAATATTCACACTGTATCTACTACACCCATTAATATGACTGATGTTCTTACAGAAACTTAATTGTGATCATCAGAAACAATAGTTTATACAGTATATTTAGAGTGGAATGTGATTCGTGCCAAAAAAGGAACGAACAACAAAAAAAGAATCAACAAAAAATACATTGCCAATAGTGGCACAGTGGTGTAGTAGTTAGCACAGTGGCCTACCACCTCCAGGGTTGCGGGTTTGATTCCCGGCTCAGGTCTAGAGTATGTGCATAGAGCTTTGGTGGTTTTCTTCTGGGTACTCCAGTGTGTGTGTGTGCGCTTGTGCCCTGTGATGGACTCGCACCCTGTACAGGGTGTATCCTTCCTGGGACCCCGGGTCCTCTGAACTACAGGTCTTCTGTGACCGTGTACAGGATAAGCAGTATAGATAATTAGTGAGTGAGCAAATAAATTGAAAGTGAATAAAAAAATTAAAACCATAAAAACTGACATTAACTTGTCCTGAGAATGAATAATTTAAACTCAGGAGCAAAACATTTATCAGTTTTGCATTTAATTAAATTTTTTTGTTTTTGTTTTTCTTTGGGAAGGGTCTTGCAATTATTTTTTATTCATCTTCAATTTAATTGATATTCAAATATGAATAGTGGAAAAATATAAATAAGAAAATAAAGCTATACATCTGTATTCTTTTATAGATGTTGCTCCTGAACCGAGTGACATGACTTGTGTTAAACCTGAACTGGTAAAACTAAAGGATCCAGAAGAAAATCAAGGTGGGATTCTTTTTTATTATTATTTTTATGACCATTTCTAAATTTCATTTAACCCCTTAAACCATTCTTTGCAATTACTAATCTTAACACAGTGTTTTGTAACTGATCAGAATCATTCAGTAACTAAAATGCAAATGAAGTTAATAGAGCTAAATGTCCTGTAGTTATGGATGTTTAAATGGTAAACAGAATTATGTGTTTTTCTTAGTGAATGCTAATTCAGTGAACATTTTCCCACTAGGAAAGAGCAGTGAAGGAGATGATAATTTGTACTCAGAAGTCAACAAGAAAACAGATGAAGGTAAGATGAGAAAAATGTACACACAATCTCTCTACACAACTGTATTGTTTTGACAGAAAGAGACATTTACACTGTGTTTAATACATTCAGTAATATGGCTGAATATTAGAAAGTTAGAAATGTGTTGTTTTTTACTGCATCATCCAGTGCATAATTGTGATAATTAGAAACAGTTGTTTGTACGGCGTGTATTCAGTATATAATGGTATTTGTTCCTAAAAGGACTGAACAAAAATAAAAGAAGCAATAAAAAAATTCATTGACAATGTTGGCACAGTGGTGTAGTAGTTAGCACTGTGGACTTGCACCTCCAGGGTTGCGGGTTCGATTCCCGGCTTGGGTCTGTGTGCATGAAGCTTGCGCTTTGCTTGGTGTGTTTTCTCTGGGGACTTTAGTTTTCTACCAGACTCCAAAGGCTGAACTAGTACCCAGTATAGGCATGGTAAGATTAGCAATATAGATAATTAATTAGTGAGTAATTAAAGTGAAAGTGAATAAATTGTAAGCCAAAAAGATGATATTAATAATATTATATAATATAAATAAATACAATTTTTATAAATAAAATAATATTGATAATATTAACTTTTAAGTTTAATTTCAAACAAAGTTTAATTTAAACTTTTACTTTGTCCCGAATGTAGTGAAGATTTAAACAGCTAGCCAATGAGGAAGCAGCTCGGTAATACCAACCCACACTGTATATTTGGGTCATAAATGCAAACACAGTGTACAAATCAGAAAGAAAACTGAACAATTGCAGGGAAAAAGAAATGGAGAACTCAGAAGCAATTTTGAGCATTTTTGCATTTCATTTAAGTTTTCTTTTTGCAATTACTTTTTATTCACCTTTAATTTAACATCAGTTTATATTCAAATATGAATAGTGAGAAAATAAAAGCTATAAATCTATAATCTTTTCTAGATAATGCCCCTAAACCAGGTGATGTGACTTGTGTTAAACCTGAACTGATAAGACTAAAGGATCCACAGGAAAATCAAGGTGGGATTCTTTTTTTTTCTATTTCATTATTATTCATTTTTATGACTATTTCTGGAATTGATTTAACCTCCTAAACCATTTTTTGCCCAGAACCCCGATTTGTTAGCAGTGTTTCTGTTAGTGTGTGTGCATGCGCATGTGTGTGTGTGTGTGAAGCTGAAGTAAGACAAGAGAGGAAAGGAGGAGAGATACTGTGTAGGATGACTTTCCCTTTCTCTCACAGATTCACAGAAAATAAAGCTATAAATCTAATCTTTTATAGATGCTGCCCCTGGACCAAGTGATTTGATTTGTGTTAAACCTGAAATGATAAAACTAAAGGATCTAAAGGAAAATCAAGGTGGGATCCTTTTTTTCATCTCTAATTCATTATTATTATTTTTTGACTATTTCTGGATTTCATTTACCCTCCTAAACCATTTTTTGCCCATTACCAATCTTAACACATAGTGTTCTGTAACTGATCAAAATTATTCAGTAACTAAAATTAAAATTATCGAAGTTAATACTGGTAGTTTAAGTGGTAAACAGAATGATGTGTTTTCTCAGTGAATTCTAATTCAGTGACTTTTGCCCACTAGGAAAACACAGTGAGGGAGATGATAATTTGCACTCAGAAGTGAAGAACACAGATAAAGGTAAGATGCACCAAAATTGTACACACAATCTCTCTACACAACTGCATGCCAAAATTGCAAGCTGAAAAGAAAATGTTGTCCCTTCCCTCCTATCCTCACGTTTGAGCTGTTATCATGCGTCTGCCCATCAAAGACAAAGCATGTCAGCAGGATGAAAGTCTTTTAAAGATGAGGGCACAGAAGTTGCAATATCCAACATTCTAGTTGAACTACCTATTCCTAGAAACAACAATTCCCTTGACTACTGGCACTCAAACAAAGACTGCTTTCCTTTGCTTGCACGTGTTGCATGCAGGTATTTATCTGCCCCAAGCACCAGGAATAAACAAGAAATAATGAACAAAAATAAAAGAATCAACAAAAAATACAATGACAATGGTGGCACAGTGGTGTAGTAGTTAGCACAGTGGCCTTGCACCTCTAGGATTGAGTGTTCGATTCCCGGCTCGGGTCTTTGTGCGTAGAGCTTACCCTTTGGTGGGTTTCCTCTGGGTACTCCATCCTACAGCAGCTGACTAATGAGGAAGCAGCTCTGTAACTTCCACCCACACTGCATATTTGTGTCAGAACAAATAAAAACGAACCTGAAAAATTGAGGAAGAAACATAGAAAACTCTTTTGCATTTAATTTGTTTGATTTTTACAATTAATTCAAATATGAATAGTGAGAAGATTAAGCTATAAATCTGTAATATTTTATAGATGTTGCCCCTGGACCAAGTAATGTGACTTGTGTTAAACCTGAACTGATGAAGAAAGGTGGGATTTATTTATTATTTTTTATTTTATTATTATTATTTTTTATGACCATTTCTGGATTCATTTAACCCCATAACCACCCCCCCCCCCCCCCATTACTAATCTTAATGTATAGTGTTTGGTAACTGATAGAAGTTATTAGGAGTAAATATACTGTAGTTCTGGAAATTTAAGTGGTAAACACACAGAATGGTTAAAATTCTGATTCCTTCCTTTTCTCCGGATACTCCAGTTTCCACCCACAGTCCAAAAACAGAGATTAGGCATTAATTGGCATTTCAGTCTGTGTGTGTGCATGAATTTGTGATCTGTGATGGACTGGTATCCTGTCCAGGGTGCATCCTTCTTGGTGCCCTGAGTCTTTTTCTGTGTTAGATCAATAAATATTAACATATTTTTTGCATTTGTTAAATATCAGAATTGAGCAAGGGAGAATTTTATGGATTGTTTTTATTACTTTCATCAAACATTTGCATACACTTCCTTAGTATTTGGTAGACTTGCCCCAAAACTGTTTAACTTGGATCAAACATTTAGGGTACCCGTCCACAAGCTTTCTACAATAGTTTGCTGGACTCTTGGCCCACTCCTCTTGACAGAACTGGTGTAACTGAATCAGGTTTGTAGGCCTTCTTGCTCTCACTTTTCAGTGCCGCCCACAAATTTTCTATGTTCCCGTCTCGGGTCTGTGTGCGTGGAGCTTACCTTTTGCTTGGTGGATTTCCTCTGGGAACTCCAGTTTCCTCCCACAGTCAAAGACAGAATTAATTGGCTTGTGTGTATGTGTATGCTTGTGCCCTGCAATGGACTGGAACCCTGTGCAGGGTGTATCATTCCTTGTCAAAAAGATTCTTTCAACCTTTTGAATCCAGCCACAACCATATATACCATGTGCCATATAGATACAACATACAAATTTAACCCCTGAATATTTATTGAAGGGCAAGGAACTCCAAAATGTCAGTACTGTAGCATTACTCTAACTATAAAACAAATACTTTTGACCTGCCCAAGGTTTAATACCATAAGAAAACAATTTCTACTGGAAGAAAATAAAAATAAAAAAACCTATTCTGCAAGACGAAACCAGAAAAACTTTTAGCAAATGTGCACCTAAAGAACCTTGTGTAAAATCTTGTTCTTCTGGCCAAGGTTGATTGTTCTTCTGAAATGTATTTATTCTATTTATTTATTTATTTTAATACCCTTTAAATCCCTTACATTATAACATATATTGGTATAAATAAATTAGTTTCATGTTTAATATGTATCTGCCTTGAAATAGCCTGTGAAGCTGATATAGCAACAAACAAAAATCATCCTTCCTGGTGCCCTGAGTCCCCTGAGCTAAAGTCCTCCTGTGATCCTGTACAGAATAAGCAGTATAAATAATTAGTGAGCTGGTCAGCTGGCCATTGAGGAAGCCACCCACACAATATATTTGTGCTAGAAATGCAAAAGTAAAAATCAACAGCAAAACTCAACAACTGAAGAAACATGAAAAACTCAGGAGCAAAACATTTATACTTTTTTTTTTTTTTTTTTTTTTACGGGGTGGAGGGGGTCTTGCAATTACTTTTTATTCATCTTCAATTTAACCTCAGTTAAATAAAGCTATAAATCTGTAATCTTTTATAGATGCTGCCCCTGTACCAAGTCAGGTGACTTGTGTTAAACCTGAACTGATAAAGCTAATGGATCCAAAGAAAAATCAAGGTGGGATTTTTTTTTTCTATTTTATTTTCATTCATTTTTTTGTAACCTATCAGAATCATTCAGTAACTAAAATTAAAGGACAGACGTTAATAGAGGTAAATGTACTGTAGTTCTGGAAGTTTAAGTGGAAACAGAATGATGTTTTTCTTAGTGAATGCTAATTCAGTGACTGTTGATGTGTTCTCTTCTGATTCTGATACAGTTACTGCATTATTCAGTGTATAATTGTGATCATCAGAAACAGCAGTTTGTACTGTGTATATTCAGTATGGAAGGTGATTTGTCCCAAAAAGGACTGAACAAAAATAAATGAAGCAACAAAAGATACATTGATAATGGTGGCACAATGGTGGAATAGTTAGCACTGTGGCCTTGCGGGTTCGATTCCCAGCTTGTGTGTATGTTCATGGAACTTGTGCTTTAGTGGGTTTTTGGCTCACACTAGCCTTTTCAGTGCTGCCCAAAAATTTTCTATGGAATTGAGATCAGGGCTTTGTGATGGCCGCTCCAATACCATGACTTTGTTGTCCTTAATCCACTTTGTATCTAATTTAATTTGTAACTAAATTAGAGGTAATTTAGAGGTATGCTTTCATTTGGAAGACCCATTGCGCTCAATCTTTAACTTCCTGGCTGATGTTTTCAGATATTGCTTCAGTATATTCACATAATTTTCTTTTCACATGCCATCTATTTAGTGAAGTGCACCAGTCCCTTCTGCAGCAAAGCAGCCCCACAACATTATACTACCGTCCCCATACTTCACAGTTGGGATGGTGTTCTGAGGTTTCAAAGCTTCGCCCTTTGTCCTCCAAATATACTGTTTATCATTATCGTCAAACAGTTTTTTTTTCTTTTTTTCGTCAGACCACAGGACGTGTCTCCAGAAATTAAAAATTTCTGTGCAGTTGCAAACTGTAGTCGGTTTTTAATGGTGTTTCCGAAATAATGGCTTTCTTCTCCCAGAGCAACCTTTCAGCTCATGGTGGTACAGGACTCGTTTTACTGTACATAATGACATCTTACCAGTTTTAGCCAGCATCTTCACAAGGCCTTTTGCTGTTGTCCTGGGGTTGATTCGCACATTTTGCACCAAAAACCTTCCCCTCTGGGACTCTCCTTCCTGAGCGGTATGATAGTTGTACATCCCCATGTTTTTTCTACTTGCGTATTATTGTCTGAACGGATGTACTAGAGACATTCAGGCATCTGGAAATTGCACCTAAGGATGAGCCACACTTGTGGAGGTCCACAGTTCTTTTCCTGATGTCTTGGTTGATATCTCTTGATTTTCCCATGATGTCAAAGAAAGAGCCTCTGTGTTTGAGGTGTGCCTTTATATGCATCCACAGATGAGCCACCAATTAACTCAAATGGAATCAATTAACCGATCAGAAGCTTCTTAAGGTTATAATGGAATCATCTGAAGTTTTCTTTTTGTTTAAAGACACAATAAACTTGGTGTTTGTATACTTCTGACTTTTATGAATATGATAAATATATAAAAATTATCTCTCGCTTGATTCTGACATTGAACAAATGCAAAAATATGATAATGTTTGATTTAAAACAGAAAAGGTTTACTCTGATTTAAGAAAAAAAAAGGGTTTTTGTGTTTTTTCTTAAGTGTATGTAAATATCTGGTTTCAACTGTATTTGTGTCAGAAATGCAAATTTAAAAATCAGAAGAAAAAATAAAACATTGAGAAAGAAACCTGTAAATCCCTGCAGCAAAACATTTAACATTTAATTTTAGTTTTTTGTTTTCAGGTTTTTTTATTTATTTATTTGTTTGTTCGTTTTTTGCAATTATTTTTATTCCCCTTTAACATCAGCTAAAATTCAAAATGAATAGTGAGGGGAAAAAAATCTATAAATAAGTTACCTTTTGTAGATGCTGCCCCTGGACCAAGTGATGTGACTTGTGTTAAACCTGAAGTGATGAAGAATCCAAAGAAAAATCAAGGTGGGATTTTTTTTTCTATTTCATTATTATTTTTTATGACGATTTTTGAATTTCATTTAACCCTTAAATAATTTTTACCCAATTACTTATTTTAATGCGGGGCCGCACACGAATCAGGAGTGCACACCCAGACACTCAATGCCTGCTCATTAAAAATGTGAATGTGCGCATGTGTGTGAGTATGAGTGCATGTAGATGTAGGTGTGCGTGTGTATGCAAGTATGAGTGTGGGGTGTATGCGAGTATGTGTGTGTATGATTGTGATGGGAGTGTGGTACTTACTAACTGTTGCTACCTTCACACTGCCTGCCTAACCATGAGCTCTACTCATGAGCCTGCTTTAATTTCACAGACAGGACACTTAAAGAGAACAGGAATAGCAACAGACCCCAATTAAAACTAAATACAAAATTTTAATAATACAAAAACATATGATGCATCAATTAACAGTGCTCATTCACCTCACCCATCCACTCACACTGATCCTGTTTCAAAAAGTATACAAATAAAATAGTTATTAAAAAACTTATCAACTGACACTTTTATGCACCTGAAACCTTGCGAGTGTCTTAAGAGAACATCTCCCATTAACAAACACATCAGGTTGGAACGTGTGAACCTTCGCTGATGTTACACTGAGCTCAAACAAATACTGTTTCCAGTTGGTTTTGATAAGAACAATTTCAAAAGAGAGTCTATTCCATGTGTGATTACAGCTTATTTCAAAATTCTCCAGTAAGTCTTGAAACTACTGCTATGAAGCATGCAATGCAAGTCACTTGCTGAAGGGATGCAACATATAAACATATGCATATGGGATCAAAAAGTGTGTTCAATGCTCTTCTCGTGTCTCCTTGAATGTGCTACAAACAATAAAACTGGAACTCAGTACCTTAATCTCCAGAGGGTTGGTTGAGGGGAGCCACTGGCAGAAGTCAATGGACGGCACGGCATTGATGAAACAGAATGCAGCACCAAAAAAACGAATATTCATGTCCCAGCTTGTCTGAAGGACCCAGATGTTTCTCGTATTTTCTATGAGGCCTTGACTGTTTAGCCATGCCACACTTAAGTCGCACAGGCCAACCACAGTGTCTGTAAACCTCTCCACACGATACACACAGGCCCCTTTGACACACTCTGGCGTCTACATCAGAAGTTGGTTCCCCCATCGGGATGCGTTTTCTTAGCCCCACCCCATAGGGAACACACATTTAGGGGAAGGCTTGCCTGCGAAGGGTTATGTGCGTACCACTGAGATTATACGGAGTGAGGTAAAGGCTAAAAAGACATTGTTACCGTTTTTAATCCCTGAAAAGGAAAAGATGGGGAATTTCATGCAATTTGAATTTGAAATCACTGGTATACACTACCCATGATTTATTTTTGATTTTTTACAAATTGATTTTTTTTATATTTAATTAAAAAAATGGACCACTACCAGTGGTGATTTCTTTCATATGTAGTTTGGGTTTATTCAGATAGATGTCACCTAGTGAGTTGACATCACATGAATAAAAATGCTAATTATCTCACATCATTATGATGATGATGATTATTATTATTATTATTAATAATAATAATAATAATAATAATAATAATAATAATGTCTTGAGACTGTATCCGACGGGTCTCTATTCTGACATTATGGTTTTGCTCCACTTTACTGAAAAGACATGTTTGAGAAGAAATATAAGACAAAATCTCACCAGTGTTACTGCCGACTTGTTTCCCGACCACAGGAAAAGTCTGTGCATTGTGTTTTGTCACTGTCAGATACTGTTTCCCTTATATTTTCTACGTAAAGAGGTTCCCACACATACAGTATCAAACTGTTGCTACTGATTTGTCCCCACACCACAGGTGAATTAGCTGAGTTTTATCCTTCTAAGTATGTTCATTATTGCAAGGGAAGCACATCTCGATGGATAGAATTGTCACTGTCAGGTTTCCACTCTGCTTTCTATGTACATAACTTCCCTCATGTATCAGACTGTTACTGCGTCTCTCTGAGTTTCATCATTCTAACACTATGTTCATATGTCTAAGGAAGTAGTAAAAGTTCTGTTACTGCCCACTTGTTCAGTGAGGTTTTATCATTCTAAATATGTCTTTTATAGCGGCAGAAACACATACTGATGGCAAGAGTTTGTGCTATTAGATAAGGTTCCCCATCTACTTTTCACCTACCAATGTGTCTACAGCTGTCAGGATGGTAGTGACATGTTTACAGCCTACAACTGACTCAGCCGAGGTTCGAGACCTGTCAGATCCAGTCTCAAGACATTAATAATAATAATAATAATAATAATAATAATAATAATAATGTGAGATAATTAGCATTTTATTTGCATGATGTCAACTCACTAGGTCACATCTATCAGAATAAACCCAAACTACATATGAAAGGGATCAGAACTGGTAGTGGTCCATTTTCTTTTTATTACATATAAAAAAATAATCAATTTGTAAAATAAATTATGGGTAGTTTATACCAGTGATAAAATAAAAAATACAAAGCATATTATGATGAGTTTCATTTTCAAGGCGCGTGAAATTTGCCGTCTTTTCCTTTTCAGGGATTGAAAAACGCTAATGTCATTTTTGGCCTTTACCGCGCTCCGTAGAATCTCAGTGGCACGCGCATAACCCCTCGTGGGTGAGTCTTCTCCTAAATGCGCGTTCCCTGCAGCGTTTTCATGGGGGTGGGGCCAAGAGAGCACATCCCGATGGGGAAACCAACTTCGACACAACACCGGATTCACTGTGACAACTATGCGCTACGTTGCACTTCAGTGGCAGTCTCGGCTACCTAATTAGTCACTTCCACCTGCCGTTAGCAAATTGCGCGCTAAATACGTGCTAAAACAGGAGCTAACAGGGTAAACTTATTACCTGTGTTGCTTATAAGTAACTTCCTAAATTAAGCAAACTCTCAACTCACTTGCTTTTACAGGTTTACACTCCTTACACTTACTAACGCCTTTTTTTCTTGTTTCCTTTTGTCTGCGCTTTCTCACCTTCTCTCTTTCGTGAAACCCTCTCTTTTATCTAAAAAAAAACAACAAAAAAAACCCCCACAGCTTCAGCCCGACTCGTTCTGACCTCTCTCTCTTAACTCTCCAACCAATCGCAGCCACCCAAATCACGAGCAGCCTTCATACTTGTCAAAATAAAAGCTTCTAACTGAAGTTACACATAGTTTTTGTTAACTGAAGTTAATAAAGGTAAATGTATTGTAGTTATGGAAGTTAAGAAAGTTCTAGCAGTTATGATTTTGAATTATAAATTATGATAAAATTATGATTAGTTTGTTTATTTAACCATTTTTTTTTTTTTTTTTGCTCTGCCAATACGTTTCCTTCCATGAGTGGCAGGACTAGCTTTGAGATGGTGACTGACAGTTAGTGACCTATAGTTAGTGAAATTAACAGTGGTGAAAATAATCGTAAACATTTTTTGGTACTATGTAATCCAAAGTTGACGAGGATAAACCATGGATGTGGTGGACAGTCCTGTTAATAATCTCGTAAATTTCTTTTGATTTTCACTTTAGAATATCAGCTCCATTAATGTCTGGGTTCCAGGGTTAAGTCCCAAATAGTATGAAATGTAAATATATTGAGCTGTGTAGGGTGTACAATCCCTTTCACACAAGATGTATTGCTCTTGTTCAGGGGTTAGAGAGGGAGTTGGGATTCAGCCTTGTGTTACGTTATGCTTAATACTTTTGTAGCTCAAGACGAAAACATGGACTGTTCAGAGGCAGCTTGGGATGATTTTGAACCGGTTATGAAAGAGACAAAGTGTTGTTTAAGATGAGTTATCAGATGTGTTTTCTTGCTAAAAGAGCTTTCATGACTGATTTTGGTTTTGAATATGGGTTTTGAACTAACCGTTGTATAATCTTTCATAGGTGCTGTCCCTGGACCAAGTAATGTGCTTCATGCTAAAACTGAACTGAAAAAACAAAATCCAGGTGAGACTTTTGCCATGTATTTATGTTAAAGAATAAAATAAAAAATAATAATTTATTTCATTTTCATAAAATATTACTGCCAAGCCTCAACACGTTAGCATTGAGCCCCACCCTGCCAGTGCCAAGCCCTGACCAGCCACGCGTCTTTGCACAGGTGGAAGGTAACTAAGGGCTTTTTGACAATAGGGCCCTGAGATCGTTTCTGAGTACACTTGTCCCCAAAGTCTGGTAGAATTTGATCAGTGAGAGCACCATAGTTACAGGATATCTTCAAGAGTTGGGCTCGGGCACAGTTCTTTGTACTTATCCATCGATCAAATCACATATGGAAGCTTTTACGGAAGTGTATTGCTCTTTAGATGCAATGTCGTCAGTGCTGTCAGTCTTCACTGAAATCTGTGTGCGCTCATAGCACGTTTTACTTTTTTGACCAGCACAGCAATAGCTGATAAAATAGGAAGGCATGCAAGAGCATCGCTCTTGACAGTTTTTCTTCTCTTGTGTTTAATAGTGGCTCACAAATCAAGTAGGTGCATAATGCCACCTGCTTTATCAGAGAGCAAAAGTACCAAAATGTACCAAAAATTATGTGAAAGCTGGCCAGCAGGGAGCAGTGAGGTGAAGCAGTCGTTCCTTGGCATAGTACAAATCAATCGTGCCTAAGAACATTACTTTTTACTTGTATTACACTAAATCCATCAACAAATATGTGTACTTTCTACTTCATTAAATTTTTGCATGGCAGTGCATTACATAACCACAGTGCTATCTAGCATTTGAAGCAGTAATATCTCTATCTTCTCTCACGACGCACACACACACACTGATGCACTCAACAAATATTTAGGGCCCAAACTGACATTAGCCCTGTTTTAACACACAAACACATCTCACACATTAACACACATGTTCACTAATGTTAATATACACAGACTCAAACCATACACACAAACAAGCACAAACACAAGCACATTTACTCGTCACACACAGACTGACACATCTACACGTCACACACCTCTCTCCCTCACTCTCACACACACTAACCCTTACACACTAATGCGCACACACACACACACGCACACACTCTGCATGCACACACACAAACACGCTCATACATCACACACATGCACACATACATACACCCATATTACAAATGTTTTTAATCACGCACACACACACACCTCTCACGATGCACACACACACACCACACACACATACACACACATACACACACCCCTCTCTCACGACGCACACACACACACACACACACACAGACACACACACACACACACACACACACACACACACACACTAATGCACTCAACAAATATTTAGGGCCCAAACTGACATTAGCCCTGTATAGTGTGTGACGTGTGCAGGTTGTGAGGTGCAACCGAGTGGCGTTGGCTTTTTCGAGGTCTTGACACACTCGAATAACACACAGGTTGTGCGGTGTCCCCGGGGTGGGAATGGCACAGGGTGCTTGGGCCCGTCATCGTTGCTTGCAACTATATTATTATTATTATTACTAAAATGTATTTCGCCAGCATAACATAAACATAAATAGAAATAAATTGTTTAATGGTACCCATTAAATCAAACGTCATAGTTGAATTTGATACTTTGAGTGTAATTCATAAATTTACTGAATATATTCAGATTTTGTAAAATAGATCTTTTGTCTGCATCACAATGAACTGAAGCTCAGCACGTCTTCTTTCCTTGTTTTAATCTTTTTTTAAGTGATTGTATTTAAGTGAAATACATTTTGCGTATAAGCTTAAATATTCCTTTTTGTTCATGAGTGGGTGTATTATGTTTGATCTGCATTATTGCAAGACGCGATGACTTTCCGGGGGAGTATGTGTGCATTTCTATCGATAAGTGCACTCATCTATCAGCCGTTTGATAAAAACGTTACCTTTTGTAAAGTGAAAGTAGAAGCCGCAGGTTCACACACGCCGATGAACAGCTTTATTTCAGTCATAAATTCACAATCACATTCTAGCTATTATTTCCAGCCGTAGTCAAATAATGGATGAAATAATT
This sequence comes from Clarias fuscus, assembly GCA_030347435.1. Classification (NCBI taxonomy): domain Eukaryota; kingdom Metazoa; phylum Chordata; class Actinopteri; order Siluriformes; family Clariidae; genus Clarias; species Clarias fuscus. The sequence continues at coordinate 31,355,999 of CM059205.1, forward strand.
ATTCAATGCTGGACACAAACAGTAAAAAAACATGATTTTTTTTTTCACTCATGTCTTCTGATGGTGCTCAATGTCGACACATTTTTATGTTTTAACGAAGATATGTTGACATATTCACAAATCAGGACATTCTAATAGTTAACACCATCAAATAGCCTACTATCAGGAAATTAAATCGATTTTAAGACTATTTAAACTGAGGCATTGCCATTTCTTTCATTGTTTTGTCCATTTTAAGACATTCCAAAAACTATATAACAAACTTTTTTTTATTATGAATTTCAAAGCACGATTTAGGGCATCTCATTTAATTGTTATCAACATAATATGAAGCACATAAACACACATTCATCATGAAAGATCTATTGTAAAACAAAATAAAATTCATGTTTACAATATTGTTGTAGGCTAATAATTATACATAGTTCTTCATTGCACTTGGCACATCTGGCGGATATCCAGTGAAGCACAACACATTTATTTAAATTCCTAAATGTTGCTTGTGGCATTCTGTGGCTTTTTACCACAAAAAGCATACATTCTTAATGGCCACATCTGTAGCAGATGTTTGAAATCAGAAATGAAGATGGTTTCAGACAGTGACAAAACCGCCTCAAACTCACAGTCTGGAAGTGAGAGAGTTTTTTTTTTTTTCTTTTCTTTTTTTATGATGACCTAAACTTATTTTCATATATTTGAGATTCATTACATGTCACACAAATTTCCATGATTACTACTTAAAGCTCAGGAAAATCAAAAATCCAGTATCTTACATTACTATTAGAATAATTATTAACATCAATTAAGAATTATTTACAATACAGAATGTAATGATGCGGGTCTCACCACCAAATAATGACTCCATAAATGCGCTTAAAACTCGATAACGACTTGATAACAAATTTGGCTAAGTGGAAAGTGTTTAGTAAACTAAGGATGATTTATCTCCACACAGAAGAAGGCAGATTATATATTCGAGGTTGATGACTATCTGCTAATCCACACAGATTATCTGGTACCCGCCATCTTTACTCTGTTTGCAAATCCAGCTCTGATTTATCGCTCGGTGCAAAAGGAGTTTGATGTGAATAGTTTAGCACACACATGTACAACTTTTGAGATACAGAATATTTTCACTGTGAATAAATGAGAGAAAATTTTACTTGACATTAAGAGTTTGGAGCAAAAACAAAAACGAGATGTTTTTGGTTTCAAGCAACAATGAAGAATTTCACCTGGAACTATCCCGATTTGGAATTTAAAATGCAATGATTAAGGCCTGTTGTGTCTCCCGGGAGGAGCCCGGGCCGGACCTCTGGGCCGGACGAGGGTCTTCAACAAATGATCACACTTTTTGATGTCAGTGTCATTAACCGCAGCCAATCAAGAGAATTTATTTATAAAGAAAAATATGGATATTTAAAGAAGAAAAAAAGAGTTGCATGTGTTTTTGTCCACACACAAACAAGACCAACATGACTGTCCAAAATGATCCAAAAACTAATTTTGCATAGTTAATCCCCTTTAGGTGGTTAATAGAACTGTGTGTTTTATCTTCTTATCGAATGCTAAATCACAGTTTGTTTCCAACTAGGAAAGAGCAGTGATGGAGCTGATGACATCTTCTCAGAGCTGAAGAGGGTCATAGAGAAAAGTATGATGAGCTAAAGTGAAGTATTTGTACAAAACTTTTTGGACATTGAAATATGTTTACACGCAATTTACTACATTTACAAATCAAATAAAAAATGTATTTGTCACATACACAACCATACATAGTATGATGTGCAGTGAAATGCTTACACAACTGCTCGTGACCTAAATAGGAAAAATGAGATAAAAAATAATGTGAAATATAAAAACTGCAAAAGTACTTTTTACATTTTATTGTCAAGTATTATGACAATAAAATTTAATATAAAATAGGTATATAAAGTGTTAACTATATAAATTGTATGGAGAGAAGCAGTATGGGTGGGCATGGAGCATGAAATTAAATTAAATGAAAAGTGTGAAATGTGTGTCACAGTAGCAGTTGTAGATTTTACTGCATTATTTTCAACATTCAGTAACATGGCAGACATTTTTATAGAGACAGAAAGATAGCCTGGATTCAGATCAGGAACATAAACACCATAAAGCCATTTGGATATTGGACGTTATTTGGTTGCATTTGAATAACCATTTTTACTATTTTCACCATTTTTTAAATTTTACAAACAAAAGAGGCAACTAGTGACAACTTTAACCCTGGACTTATTTTTATAAGACCAGGGCTATTTTGTATTTCAACGGTATTATGGTCCAAAAGACTATTTTAATTTTGAAGACAGAATCAAAATGCACTTAGTGAGCTGGATTACATTCTTGGACTTGATTGTGCTGTGTACAGATGTGTCTTTGCGCCACCTGGCGGTCATTTCACAAATTACTTTAAAATGCGACTGATTTATTTTGGCCACTGTCTTTTTGTCTCTTCTACCTACTGTAAATAATGTGTTTCAGTTTGGCTAAAAGTAATACTTACCTACAAATTTATTATATATATATTTTTTAATATAAAAGCACTGAATAATAGCTACATGATTAATAACTTAATGTATATATTTTTTGCATGTAACCATGAAGAGAATCAAATGTCTTCACCCAAGAACTGAAGAAAAAGATGCATAACATGGTAAATAAAATTCTTTGGAGCAGATTGTATTTTATAAAAAGGTTGTGTTTTGCTTGGGGCAAAGTATTGTACAACCTTTCAGGGATGATAAAGGAGTAACAGAAAGGTAAATTTAAATATTATATTATAATTTAAATATTCTTTCTAGATCTCAGAATGAGCTTGAATTAGCTTCATCCAAGTTAAGTTGTCGGATTTAATTTCATGCATTAGTATAACACACAAGCAGGCAGTGTTAATTTCTAGTTGTTCACTAGTATATTTTAATACCGGGGAGGGGGGTTCTTTTTCTTAGATGTGGGCATTAGTTTATTCATTTTATTTATTCAAGTTAGTTTATTTAAGATTCCTTAATATGTTTTTTTTTTTGTTTGTTTGTTTGTTTTTTGAACTCATTTATACTACAGTTGAATCTTGGATTATGAGTATGATTCATTCCAGAAGTGTGCTTGTATATCAAAGCACTTGTATATAAAAAGCGAATTTCCCCATAAGAAAAACTCAGACAATTCCTTCCACAACCCAAAAATATCCATATAAAATTATTAATACAAAATATAAAGTAAAAGAATCATACCTTGGAAAAGAATTTTAGCTGTAGTGATTGAGGCCGGAGAGAGGAAAGAAGAAGGGGGGCCCTACTATGTAGAATGATGATGTGCGCGTGCGCGCGCGCGCGCACACACACACACACACACACACACACAGACACACACACACACACACCAGTTTGCATTCAGAGACTCTCAATCATACAATCATGTGCACACACATACAAACAAAATAAAAAGTGCTTTACACTCACACATGTGGTCAGTATTATAGTAAACAGTATATGCATATGCATTTTTATGATTGTGCTTTACATTTTTGATTGTACTTTCATTATTTCACTTCTGTTTTATTATTCAGTCCTATTATTTTCCAAACTTATATATTTAGCATTTTAGACTATACAATTAATTATGAGCTTGGATTCATTATAAAGTCTTAATTGTGTCTCCAACACATAATAACATGTCAGAGTATACATTATTTTTCTATTTCTTTTCTATTTTGAATGTTTCACTTAACTTGTTTTATTTAATATAATCTTTGAATGCATGAATTAATCATTTTAGTTTTAGTTTTTAAGTAATTTAAACAGTATATAAAGAATTTAAGATTGTTTTTGTAAATATTATGTCTACTCTTAGCGAAAAATAAATATATTTAAAAAACAGCAGGTCATATGTTCCATTTTTCTTTTTATTATCAGAGATGATTGAGGTTTAATCAGTGCTAGTTGGGTGAATGTAAAATCCACACTAACTTTAAATGCAGTGAACGTCAAGTGGACAAATTACACAGCAGGACAAAATGAGTGATAAATAGCAATAATGAACAAGAACAAGGCTTCTGAAATTGCCATTACAAATACTACAATACCCAGAATCCTTGTTTTTTGTGACATTTGAATTGTAACAAGAATCTTTCATAATCAAAACAAGATCTTGGAGAGAATTTAGTATGTCTTTGGACAGAAATAAATGTTATGATATTGAAGAAACTTATCAAAACAATGCAATAATGCTATAATTAAAGGCAAAATGCAGCCTAATTAAATATTAGTGTGTGAATTAAGTAATTAAGGTTTTTTTTTTATTGTTGTGGAAATTCAGTAAAGAGTCTTCAGTCAAGAGAGGATCTAGATAAGCAAAAGCAAAAAGGTTTATTTCTGTGCAGGATGTCTCAGTTACACACAAACAGAGGGAATGATAGCTCAGACAGCCAAGGCGCTAGATTGTTGTTTTGGGGATCTGAGGATCCGAAATTGAGCCCAGCCATTGGTGGGTTGCCACACCCAATACTACCCAGCCACTGCATGCTTGATGGTCTGCTGTGGTGCGACTCCTTGACGGGAGCAGACGAACGACTCACAACAACATTTGTGATCCAAGAGAACATAAATTGCACATACTGTACATTTAAGCATTTGGCAGACACTCTTGTCCAGAGCGACTTTGAAGTTTCTGTCAAAAAATAATAATGGAAAGAAAATAATGGAAGTTCAACATTTGACAGCATCCGGTGATCCAGTCCAGCCTAAAGCTTCACAACTAGATTTTCAGTGCTTTACAGGTATAGAGCAGGAAGAGCTGTACAAACTTCTCACCATGTCTAAATCAACAACAACATGCTTGTTAGATCCAATCCCAACTAAAATACTAAAAGACCTGATCTATATATAATCTTCATTATATCTAGATCACGTCCCTAAATATTTCAAATTGACAGCTATTAAGCCTCTTCTCAAAAAAAAATCTAATTCAGACCAGAATGAAATGACAAATTACAGACAGATTTTTCAAATCTTCCATTTATATAAAAAATATTAGAAAAGGTAGTATCAGCTCAAATATAAACCTTCTTGCAAGAAAACAATATCCTTTGACATTTGACACGCCGAAGATTTGATTTGATAGACATATCCTTTGAGTGAACGGATTACATTTGAGTTTAACAAGGGACTCTGATGTTTGCTTTTAAGCAAAGTAAAAATAACAGTTTCATATAGGAAATTAAAAAAAATCCATTAGATCAATGAAGAAACATGAATGACACAGCAGTTTCACTTTTTTAGTGTACAGGTCTCACTGAGAATGCACAATAAGAAGAAGACTCAACAAGTATAGTTTGTTTGGAAGGGTTGCCTTCTGTCCAAAAGCAACACAGTGTCTGGTGGCCCAGAGGCATTGCTATGCATTTTTTAAATATGCAAAATTCGTTTAAGTAATATTGCCATACCAAAACCTTTCTTTCTTGCTTTTTGTTGGTTTCATATTTATATGTTGGTTTCATAAGATCATGTGATTGCACCTCTGTGTAAAAAGTTAAATTGCTGGCTCACCTTGAATCTATTAGTTAATTTGGGTATGTTTCTTTAAGGTTTTCAAGTACAGTGTTACCAGTTGTCTCACCAAATTTCATTGTAAGGAGTTGCGCCAACAATACGATATTAATTCATTAATATTAACTTAGCATTAACATTTTTCAGCAAATTGTGCTGCATTGGCTTTTCTGTGTGATAGAACCAGGTGGGCCAGTGCAGATGCATTATGGGTGAGTTAATATGGTAATAGTTAATGATCAATGCTGCGGGTGGTATTGGTGTAATGGCTGGTTTAAATTGCTGTTGATTTATTGGCAGCCTCATTGATGTCACCGTGGTGCAGCATTTTCTCCACGTGCTGATAATGGCTTTCACGGTGTAAAGTAAAAATTTTGAGATCCTGTACATGTTTAGTAAGCTTTTTGGGAATCAGCAGTCATATAAAACCAAGAACATTGGAAAAAATTAAGACATTTAACAGAAACATCGTATCTTTATTTGGTGTGATTTTATCTTTACATTTCAACATGAATCTGTATGTGATTGGTTAATTCAGAGTAGAGTCACATGCCCTGTTGTATTGGTGTGAACTCTTGTGTTACCAAGATATTGTACATTATTTAGATCTATTTAAATATTTTTCTTATTTTAAACTTTTAAACCTCACATTTTTCTTATAAAAAAAATATGTCTAAAATCCACAATCCTCTTAATATTTTGATAATTGATAATATAATTAACATTTTGATTTGATAATATATTAATGCTACATTAGGCCATGTTATGAGATACATCTTACACAACCACTATAAACATTATAAACAGTATAAGCATTTTTTGTTGTTCAGAAGAAATCTTAATAAATTCTAAAGTATACTTTTACACCTGCATCAACTCTCTCAGGCAGCACGGTGGTGTAGTGGTTAGCACTGTCGCCTTGCACCTCCAGGGTCCGAATTCGATTCTCGGCCAGGTTCGATTCCTGTCTCTGTGTGCATGGAGTTTGCATGTTCTCCCCGTGCTTGTTGGGTTTCCTCTGGGTACTCCGGTTTCCTCCCACAGTCCAAAGACCTGCAGTTTAGGCGAATACCCAGATTGCCCGTAGACTGTGTGAGTAAGTGTATATGTGTGTGCTCTTTGATGGGTTGGCACCCTGTACAGTGTGTACCCCACCTCGTGCCCTCAGCCTCCTGGGATAGGCTCCAGGTCCCCACGACTCTGAATACAGGATTAAGCGGTATAGAAGATGAGTGATCACCTCTCTCTCTGTCACACATACACAGACACACACTAACACTCGCGCATGCACATACATTGTTTTTCATAAACACAGGAAGTTTAGAGACTTTAGCACAGACACAGACAGACTCCCCATTCAGTCAGTCATCAGTAGGACAGGATGGAGCTGCGTCCACGCTGTGTGGTGCTCTGTAAGTAAATGTTCTCTGTGTGTCTTCTTTACAGTGACTGATGCTGAATTAAGTTTCTAATTAGCATTCTAATTAGTCGTTTCATCAGGTACTGTGTTATTATTTATTTATTTTTATTTTAGGATGCAGAATTTAAAATAAATGGTACATTCGAGTCTTTGCCAAACAAACAGGACATCAAGCGAAAACTATAAGATTTATTTGATTAAATTAATTTAGGACTGTCACATATTGATTTGTTATGTTTATACTGTACATTAACTTCAGCTCTGCATGACCAAATGTGCAGGCGTTTTGAGATTTCAATTTGAAACAGCAGACATTGATAACAGGAAACTGTTTATTAAAGCTACAACATTAATGACACCAGACTCTAGTTTGATAATTTGGACATACCGTGCGGAGGTAGTCATTGGTAGTCAATATTTTAGGATTTTATATTTATTCTATTTGTTTGATATTTTCTGTATTGTATCATTTTTGATGTGAGGAACCCAGCATGTCTCGTCATTTGACAGGCGACTGTGACAAGCAGACAAGAGATCAAATAAAGTCAAGAGTTTGTAAATAAGAGACATTTATCCAGCATATCCATAGATAAATGGCTCTGTGTTTAACATCAGGTCTGAGCAGCTGCAGCTTTACATACATTTATTCAAGATTAAAATAGTGTGAGATTACATCAAACAATGTATTACACTACCTTGTTGTTGAATTTTTTATGCTGTTTGGTAAGAAGGTATTGATTAATTTTCTGATAATAGCACTGGCTGCAATACAAAGCACAGATTTATAGTATTGTTGTCACTCTTTATTATCTGCACAGGGAACTGTGAAAGCCTTATATATAAATGTAGATTAAGATAGATTGTTCCTTAGTAACATGGCAACATGTTTGCCTTTATACTGTATTTTTTGTAAGTTCAGGTGTGAAATACATATGCCATTAAAAGGGAACATGTGCTTTTAGGTTTTATTACATTAGTTACAACTAGTTTGTGGATTGTGCCATTTGGTTGTCACACATCATCATACATGACTATAAATGGTAGAAATGTATGGCATGTTCATTAACAAGCACATGGGTATACTGTATGAGTATGGTGTTCTTTGAGAGACAAGTTGTCTTGGTCTTAAACATTTTTTTTTTTCAGAATTTGTCAGGAATGAATGATTGCAAAAAAAAAAAAAAGAAAACTTACACAAGAACCAAATTTAATTTATCCACACAGTGGTACAAAACTAATTAAGCGTTCAGGCACAGACAGCAATGACAACAGGTGCGAGACAAAAGCCAATCTGAGCTGAGGCCATTTATAACACACACACACACACACACACACACACACACACACACACACACACACACACACACACACACACACACACACACAGGTTTCAGGTGAGGTCAGACGGGACAGATTACTGTGGTGTATTCTGGGAGCTGAAGTCTGGGAGCAAGTATCAAATTAAGACACTTTACTCCTAAGTCTTAACCCAATTTAACAGCCCAAACACCATTGTGCAACTCAGAGTCCCTGGGCCAAAAGGCGCCACTACAGAGCTAAGTCAAGTCAAGTCAAGTAGGTTTTTATCAATTCAACCTTCTACAGTTCAGTACATAGTGAAACAAAACAACAAAGCACCTCTGGTGATCAATGACAACTTCCCCTAAAATCTTTTATTGCCTTTCGAACACAAAGGCTGTAGTGTGTGTCCTTATAGCAGATTGTAGGTTTGGCCCAGAGACTGAACTGATTGAACATGGCATTCTTGAACCTGAGAGTCCTTAAACCCGGAAGAGGGGCAGGCACAAGATACTTAAGCCCGGGCAGTGGGACATACAGGAGATTATTGAACTTATGTGGTAGGAAACCCAAGTATATGTAATTATATTTTTAACATGTCCATCTCCCAGTCTGTGATTGATTAACGAGTAGCAGACAGTTTGCTCTCGCGCTAACAGAATAAAGAGGTACAGGAGTCATAGCGCGAACACTGTGTACTGAGTGGCAGTAAATTCCCATGAATATCAACTGCTGTAAAAAGTATAAAAAGGTCATACTGACAATTGCACATACTCTGTTTCACATGGTGAACTGGCTCTTCTTTAAAAAAAAAAAATATCCCAGGTGGATTAACCCTTAAAAAATTTAAGCACCATGGATCTGTGAGAGCAATAGAACACTGGGCAATGACCGTTTAAAAAATAATAATAATAATAAAACACTAATACGGAAGACCTACCAGTGTGTGCTGATGTGAGAGGTTTCAGACATCACACTGTGCATTTGGGTTTTATTGTATGTCATGTAGAACCTAAGTAACTATGTTTAAAACGTCTAAATTTTACTGCTGCCATAATATGGTGATGATGCCGCAAAAATGTAAAACTCACAAAATTATTTGTGTATTTGTGTATTATGTATTTGTGTATAAAAAAGTATTATTATTATTATTATTATTATTAATAATAGTATTATTATTAGGGCCCAAGTACTATGACATCAGCCCTATAACGTTATAGTCCTACACACACATCCTACACACACATCCTACACACACATCCTACACACACATACTACACACATGCACATACGCACACTACACACACATATACACACATTACATACACATACTACACACACACTACATACATACTACACACACACAATGTATTTTGATAGACTACTTCTAGGAGATTTATACGATTGCCACAAACATATCACAACAAACACATGCACTCTTCATAGGAGATTTCACAGAGCTCATACACACTTGCACGTATACATATGAAACTTTGTACACTTCTGGATCTCACTGAGCTGAACAATTTTCACTATTACAACCCAATGGATTGATACAGACATACTAACACATCACACATACACTCACACGTTACAAATGTTAACACTCACACACTTTGCATCTTTTTCTCTCGCTCTCTCACACACACACATACACTAACAAGTCACATGTCTCACACACACACACATACCAACACACACAACACAAACGTTTACACAGACTCACTCAAAACACACAGTGACACACAGATTAAATACAGATTAAACACACACACACACACACATACATACACACACACACACACACACACACACACACACAAACACACACACATTGTTCAAAGGTTTAAACTATGCTTTATAGACATGACAATTATTTATGGCCGTAGCTGATTATTAAGTGCAGGCCCTTTTATCTACCACATGAGCTGAAATGCGTTGTTGTGATAGCAGTGCTAACTCAAAGCCTGTCTGCCACCCACTCTGGACACATACCAGTTTCCCTATTGCCTGACCCCTACCAGGGTCAATAGCGGCTTCATCGGTTAAGTCTGTGCATTATTGGGCTACTGATCGGGAGAATGGGGGTTCAAATCCCAGGACTGCCAGGCTTCCAGCGGGTTGAGTCCTTGAGCAAGGCTCTTAACTCTATCTGCTTGAGGGGCGCTGTACCTTGACTGACCCTGCGCTCTGACCCCAGATTCCTAACTGGGATATGCAAAATATAATTTCACTGCGCTGTGGATACATGTGACAAATAATTGAATCTTATCCTAATGGTGAATCTAATCCTAACCCATTTCCACAGCACATTCTGCCACTCATGCACTTTTGTTTAGATCCTAACTGCATACGTACGGCTCTGTACATGTACTTTGCACAATAACAAGAAAGTTGTCTCTAATCTAATCTTATTTAATCTTATTTAATTTATTTATGTATTGTGTTTAATTGTTTTTTTTTTCCAGTTTTGGATTTGAGAGAGTAATAATAATCAGCAGTATTATCCATGAATGAGTAGCTCACAAACATTTGGAACATTACTAAAATATCCATGAGTATTATTATCTCCCAAATAATCAGAAAATTTGGGTTTTATGCTATCATAAAAAAGTGAAATAAGGCTACATTACTAAAGGTATCTAGTACAATAAAAAAATAGGTAATGACTATGAGAAGGTTCTGTTAGTTAGTGGAAGTTAACATTCTGTACCTCTGACTGTGAATAATAATCTGATGTGGACCTTTAGGCTAAAAAGTTTGAGAACCCCTGATCATGGCGCAATACAATATCACTCTTGTTTGACGTTTCTACCCTACACCACTGCCTACATTGAAAATAGAATAAAGTCTAGTCAATTAAAATGAGCTAAATGCCAATGAATAGACCAATCTACTGTTACAAGTTTGCTGTTGAGTTTCATGTGATTTGACAACAATCCCATATTCCCCATATTGTTGATCTGTGTGCACTTGATCAAGTTTAGCTTATGATTTGATTGTCTCTCTCTATACCCAGATGATTCCGTACCTTCTTTGAAATCCCTTAGAGTTTCGTTTAATTAAAGATGAGGATTATTGTATACTCAACAAAGAGCACAGTATGTTTATTCACTTGAGTTGTGTCTCATCAGAAAAAGACAAATAACACATAGACAGCAACGTTCAGACCATCAGACCTTTCAATGAATTAAACCCAAGAACACACACACCGACGTCTTAGGGAAACAGAGGCTGGGTCTTTGCCTCTCTCCCTTTCTTGAGCGCTCTCTGTCTGTCTATCTTTCTTTCTTTCTATCTTTTCTTTTGGCCCTGATACCTTACCGGTGCTGTAAATGATCACACTAAATGCGGAGGTATCAGGACCCTTAAATAAACACGCCTCGTTGCCTGGCAACCATGTGTTTACCTGGCCATGCCTCCACCTGTTCAGAACTCCGCAGGGTAGCAGCCTACAGATCTGCTCATTTTAAACAGTGCAGAGTATTTATGGCACATAATTGTGAACTGGAAGGAAAAAGATAAATGGTTTTAATCTTTTTACAAATAAAAAAATTGTGGCATGCATCTGTATTTTGACCCCTTTAATCTGATACCCCTAACTAAAATCCAGTGAAACCAATTGCCTACAGAAGTCACCAATATTTGTGACTTTTGGAAACCTATAGGGACTGACCTGTTTGAGGTGTACAAGTGTTCATTTAAAAGCCAGAAGATATCAGGGAGCGGCACAAAAGTGGCCCGTTGATCCACACAAAAAGAAGACTTAGGACTCCTTAAAAACTGCGGACTGGTGTCATTATCATGCAGTGATTATAAAATCATCACAGACTGAAACAGTGCATACACTTTTATATTCTGGGGCTTGTTTTTTACACATAAGGTTTGAGGTAGTCTTATCTTAACTTTTGGAATGAAACAGGGAATCAGACAGGGGTGCGTACAATTCTGGACAATTCAACAGTCTCACCATAGAGCCACAGCCATGCAAGCTGAGAGCTGAGCTGTAAGGTTTTTCTGTCTGAGGATTACAGGAAAATCTTTTTTTTTTCTCTCTCAGCATACATTGTGATTGCTTTTGTAAAAACAACAATGATGATTAAGCTCTGACCAAAAATCTAACCATGAACAGTATGCAGGAGCTTCTTCAGCATGGCAAGGGCAATGACAGGAAAAAAGGCCTCCAATCTCATCAGGTGGTGGTTAATGGAATTGGCCGTATGTATTTTGCAATGGTTTTAGGAACAGAAGATTGCAAAAACAAAAACAAAATCTTGGAGGATATAATGGAGAACATTTGTGCCAAGCTGTCCCAAAGGACCTGGGTTCTGCCTCAGCTGTCCTAATGGGGAGAGTGCTGTTCATTATAGATTGGAAGCTCAGGTACAAAACTGTAGGACATTTCAGTCCTGAACTATTGAGTCACAAGTCCTCAAAGAGCAGCTGTCTGCATCAGCCGAGGCCAGGACTGTCTTCTGAGGAGGATCTTAGGTGGGACAACACCTCAAAAACAGCAGTTGAACTGTGCACGGAAATGTCCTTGAAGTCAGGCTGCCTGATGGAGAGACTTGTGGGTGAGGCGTTCTCAGAACTACCCTGGAATCTCAGGGAAGCTTTGGGACATGGCCCTAGTGAAAACTAGCAGCCTATTTAGATTAGATTCAACTTTATTGTCATTGCACATAGTCACAAGGCAACGAAATGCAGTTAGCATCTAACCAGAAGTGCAAGTTAGCAGTGCAATATAAACATATATACAGATCTATAGAAACTTGTATGATAGAATTAAGGTCTATGTATAAATTGTATTACAGAAAGAAAAAAAAAAAAAAAAAAAAAAAAAATATATATATATATATATATATATATATATATATATATATATATATATATATATATATATGTACATGAATATACAGTGTAAAGTGAGCATAGATGGATAAATTAATGTACAGAATAGTTGTAAATCTACAGATATGTCTGATTATAAATATGTGGAATAAAGATATACAGAAACTATATATAGGTGAATTTACATTATGTGCAATAGTATGAATATGCATATGAATAAATATGAGTAATTTAACTGCTGGATGGGAATGCAGAGTATACCTATACACACATCTACATATATGAATATACACATATTGGTATACAGTCCATGTGCAGACTGTACAAATGAATGAACGGGAAGTATTTACAAAGGTATTAAACAGGAATGTTGGTTATCAATGATGGTGGTACCGTCTATGTAAGGGGGACAGTGAATTTGTGTTCAGTAAGGTAACCACTGTGGGGTAAAAACTGTTCCTCAGCCTGCTGCTCTTGGTTTTTAGGCATCTGAACCTTTTTCCAGAAGGAAGGAGAGAAAACAGTTCATGTGCAGGGTGAGAGGTGTCTTTCACGATGCTTCGTGCTCTACGCAGACACCTCCTCTTGTAGACTTCCTCAATGACAGGAAGTGGGGTACCAGTGATACGCTGAGCAGTTTTTACCACCCTTTGGATGGATTTACGGTCCGAGACAGAGCAGTTACCATACCAGACTATCTACCTTTAGTCATACTTTCAGCAGGAGAGGATCATCAACAAGAGAAAGAAGCCCTTCTGTCCCTTCAAACACCTCTTTTAAGAACTTTTGAATGTGCCACCAAGAAAGTGTTATATGGGAATTTTGTCAAGGCTGTGCACAGGGGCTCTCTGGCTGGAGAAAGTGACTCAGGGAGGTTCCTACTGTATGCAAACTGCCCATAGAGAAGCACACAGCTGATCTACAGTGGCAAATAGTACATGGGTCCATTGCCACGAACAGGCACATTTTGACCCCACCAACGGTAAAGAGTTTCTGTTCTGTGGAAAGAAGGAAACAAAAGACCACTTGTTATTAAGTGGTATAATGGGGTATTAGTGATGCAGGCAGAAAATCTGTACATACTCGGTACAAGCTAAAAGTCTGTCACTCTATGGAATTTCATTATAGGCCAGGCTAAATAAAACGCAGAGGGTGGCACTCAGTTTTTGAGCACCCACCCTTGCTGAACCTAGACCTGACCAACAGAAGCAACCCCAAATCATAGCACTGTCCCCACAGGGCACTAAACATGATGATCAGGGTAAATCTGGACTTACTGTAAGTAAGGTTAGTTATGATAAAATGATGAGGAGCTACTCACTACTTCAGTTAGATTTAAATAAACTGTTGCCAGCTGAAACAGTAGTTATCCAATGGATAAGAGACTCTTTGCTTATTTAAATCCATGTGGTGACTTTTATTTGGTGCAGCAGTTTATATTCACTGGCATGGCACTGTTTTCAACACCAAGACAGAATAATGCTTTACACTATTTTGTAACTTCAAATGTGCGGTGAGACTGTGGCAAGCAGATGTCAAATCAGTTGACTGAGCTTTTAGATGAAAGACATTTATATTCAAAGAGACATGACAGTTTGTTTAACATCAAATCAGAGCAGATATTGCTTTACAGTAGGTAACACTGTTTGACATTAATATGGCGCATTGTGTATAATAACAAACAATTAGTCTTATACTACTGTGCTGTTAAACTCAAACTCTGTTTCTCTCTCCAATAGCACTGGTTGCAGAACAAAGCAATAGAGTATATAATTATTAATTTCGATCATGGTAAGGCATTTATGTCACTAGATTTGTAAAAGAGTGTTGATTAAGGCAGATTGCCCTTTGCAGTTTCTCAGTAACATGACATGTTTTTGCCACTGTATTTTTGCAACTTTAAGTGTGAAGGATGATGCTAAAAAAGCATAACTACTTTTAGTTGCTGACATTAGTGTCAACAACACATTTGTCTTTTGTGCCTTGTGGCTTTCACGCATAAACAACATAAAACATTACTATATATGGTAAAAAATATGGTATCGTCTTTAGTGAAGGATTGTAATCATGCCACCCTGTTCTTTCAAGACATGTTCTTATTGTTCCTACTGTAAAATATGTTAGTAGCTTTAAACTGGTTCAAAGGAAGTGCAACTCATGAACCAGTAACAGGATCATGAGTACCCAAGAATCAATGATAAGTTTGTGGAGCAAAAGCTAATTATTCTGTTCTGATCCCACAGAAGTACTCCTGTTGAACACATTACCGAAAAATAATGAATGGTTATTAAAATGTACGGGTGCCAAACCTTAAAATGCATCACAGCTTTATATGTATTGGGGGTTGTAGCCATAGACTGGCCAGAGTAACCAAGCCGTCTGCAAATTCACCAATCAACATAAGAACCATTATGAAGGTTACATAAGTAGCAGACACGTCTTAATAACAACTGTTCAAAGAGATGACTATATATATATATATATATATATATATATACTGTATATATACAGCATATTTACAGCGAGAGAGAGAGAGAGAGAGTGTGTATATGTGGATGAGTTTATGTGTGATTTAATTCTTTAACATAAGGTGAAATCAGATCATGCCTTTGCTGTTTGACTTGTTTTACAATTCATCCACCATGAATTATGCAACTTTAACACTCCTTGACATTGTATTAGTAATTACGCAATGATAAACTGAACATTACGTTGCATTAAGTGAGGATGTGTTTTAATTGGCTATAGTAGATCTCTGTGAATTAGACTGCACACGGTGTTCACCTATGTTATATTATGGTATAAGAAGAATAAAACATTTCAGGATACGCTGTTATTGGGAAACACTATGCAACACAAATTTTGTTATTTTTTAAAATGCTTATGTTGTAAAAGTTTACAAACTGTGCATTATTCCCTTCAGATTTTGCTTTGGTGACATGGATAATGGCCAATTAATTAATTAATATAAAAAAGTGAACAAAAATGTTTAGAATTGAGTATGTTATTATTATTTTGGAATAAATATTATTTATGCCTGTTGCAGTTTTGCAGTAACATGCCAACATGTTTGCATCTGTATTTTTTGCACTTCAAGTGTGAAGATCGGATGCTATTAAAAGAGAACAACTGCTTTTAGTTGCTATGACATTAATGCTAACAACTAATTTGCAGTTTGTGTTTTGTGGTTGTCACACAATATTAGCCATGACAATAAATAGTAAAATATTATTGCATGTTCATTAATGAAACTTTGTAATTATTGACATAAGTATAAGTATGGTATAAGGAAGAATAAAACATTTCAGGTTATGCTGTTATTGGGAAACACTTTGCAACACAATTTTTTTTTTTTTTTTTTTTTTTAAATGCTTATATTGTAAAAGTTTACAAACTGGCCATTAGTCCCTTCAAATTTTGCTTTGGTGACATGGATAATGTCCTTGAAATTAACTTTTTTTCTATTAAAATAAATAAATTAATTAATTAATTAAAATAAAAACGTGAACAAAAATGTTTAGAATTGAGTACTTTATTATTATTTTGGAAATTTGCGGCAGTAAATACCTGAAAATCACTTTCAGGTATCAGCCCCAAATATAATCTCTCATTATATTTATGCACTGTTTGGTAGCGATGTACAAAGTCTAGCATATCATTGTGGAAGTGTTCACCTTTCTCCTCTGAGTATGCTCTCATGTTCTCCTTATGTTTATCAAGATGAGCATCAAGGACATGGACCTTCAGGGATATCCTGCATCCAATTTTGCCATAGTTCTTCACCAGTTGATTAATTTAGATGAAGACAGATTGTCCTTTGCAGTTTCTTGGTAACATGCCAGCATGTTTGCCTCTGCATTTTCTTCAAGTGTGGCATTTAAAAGGGAACAGCTGCTTATGCTAAACCGTAAATGCCAATGATTAGTTTCTAGTATGTGTTTTTTGGTTGTCATATAATATTATGTTGTAAAAGTATACAAAATGGCCATTACCCCTTAAAAACTGTTGCCAGAGTTGGCCAACATGCCCAACCACTGTGAGAAAGCTGTGCTTTTCCTTCCTATTGAGCCGTTTGAAGATTTCTTTGCACTCCTGTATCACCTTTATTTGTGGTGAAATCAAAACACCAGCTTTTACCTTAAGACAGATTAGGGATAAAGTCTCAAAGGTACTTGAAGCCTGCAAACTCCTTATCAAAAGCTGTGACAAATTGTTTCATATGACCTAGTTTTATGTGTAATGGTGGTAATTTCTGGGGTTTCACTAGTGGCTCACACTTGATGTTGTGCCTCTGCATCAATCCATTGTGGCCAATGCTTCCTGACATACAGTAGTGATCTAGAGTGTTCCTGCTGTCCCCAAAACAAAGATAACTTGGTAAAGCCTCCTTAAAGACCAGGAATGACAACATTTTGAAGTAACTTACATCCCAGCCAAACTTATCATATGTCAAGGATTTTAGCAAGGGATGGTTTTGTCTTCCTCTTTACGATGCACCAGGGGAGAGACGAATACATATTCGTGTTATAGAGCAGCCCAGCGTTGAGGTTTCAGGATTAACTTTCAATGAAGAGGTGCAACTCGTTTGGGTTACAATTCAATTCAATTAAATTTTATTTCTATAGCACTTTTAACAATTGTCATTGTCGCAAAGCAGCTTTACACAATCAAAAGAAGTATTTAAGTTTGTATCGAATGTGAATGTGTATGAATCAAAATGGTCAGATAGTCCCTTTAGTTACAGACAATTCCAATTGCCTCTCAGAGACCAGACACATTATGACAAAAGTATAAATCCTAATGAGTGAAAAAGCTTAAAAAATGTGGTTAATACCTCTTCCGACGTCAACGCATACACTTCCATCTAACAAATTCCAGTTCTTGAGGCTAGCTGTCAAAAGAATGGCATTCAACTTTGTTACACCAAAATCTTTGATCTAGTCATTGAGGTATCTTTGCTTTTAGTAGTAGGGTTTCTTTTAATAGCTGCACCTCTGAAACTTTAATTTCCAATGCCTTCCTTGTTTGTCAAGAACCAACCTGAAGTGGTGAGTGGTGAGCGCATGTATGACTACTTGAAGTGTCCTGCAGAAATTGGTATATTTAAAAATCTCTGAAATTTTTAAGATAAAAATAAGAAATAACACTTTCTTGCCAATAATACAAAGTAAATATTTTGTACCACAGAGATTGCCACCTGTATAATGGTCACAGTAAATCCACTTCACCATGAGAAGCATCATTGTGTTTTTACAACAGCAATACATGTGATGTACTTCATCTGTGATTTCTTCTGTTTCTCTCTCGACTTTTAGTGTTGATGGGATTCATACACTGCGAACTCAAAGATGATTCAGGTATTCTTATTTTTTACCCTTGAAAGTAAAAGTTTAGTTATACCCTAAAAGATTCAGTGATACCTTAGACCAAAACACATACAGACATACAGCTACGAGTATGGTTCTTAATCTGCTTTGTCTTTAGCATTTGTATACAGTTACTGTATTTCTTTTCTTTTAAAGCAGTACATGCTTTATTTTATTATTTTTATTATTTTATAATTATTATTGCTTATATTTTTTAATTTATTCCAAAGCACACCAGTACGTCTACATCAGAATGGCTGAAAAATAACAGAATGAAGATACTAGATACCTACTAGAACTAAATACCTTCCTCATTCTGTAAGCTGTTATTTACAGTCAGTTGCTGTAAATTAATATTTAATCTAAAAATAAAAAAAAAACAGTCTGTACAGTCCTCAGTACTGGAAAGATTGGAGCTGAGTGCCAAGGGTCCAATCATTAGTAGCAGCAATAGGTGGAAGTTGAGGGCACTGAAACACTGAGCAACAGGTGAAAGCTGTGGCAGGCTGGCAAGGTAGGCGTGGCCACATGCTGGAAAGCCGGTCACAAGTTAATGGTAGTTAACACACACAGGCCGGCATTTAAGTCATAGTAGTCAATCATGGTCGGCAACAGCATTTCCAGAACCTAACACAAGGAATAGGAATCAGACGGGGCTGTTGTATTCCTGTGGCTTGTGACAGCAGTCCACAACTGGGCTTTGAAGTTGAGGTGGTGGCTGATACATTTATCGTGGCTGAGTCACAATAACTCGCCCTGACTGAAAGCAGAAGTGCTGGAGCAGTGAACTCAGTCCATTCTCTTATACACACACAGTGCGAAACTGAAAGCATGAAAAGTTCAAGATTATTTCTAAAGTTTCCCCAAATGTCTTTATATGTGTAGTTATTCAGTTTGTGTTCCACATAACAAAAATAAATTTTTATACACCCATAAAAATAAACTGATATAGAATTAATTTGTGCTGGTCAACCTGCAATGGACTCGGATAGCTTAGCTGTTGTAGCTATCTGGTGCTTAGCGTGGTTTCTGTGTTAGTTTGCTTACAGACATGTGGGCACAGATTAAAAAGACATAGTGGAAATAAGTGTTTATATCAGAGTGTTTAATGGATGAAATGGAGTTGAATGTTGAGTAAAAACCTACAGCAACTGATTCACACACTGACTTTCAGACAATGTTTATAGTCAAGACACAACTCTCACGTGTGAAGGTTTTTTAGTGTGTGATGTTTCCCTTGCTTGCATGTGTTCCCTTGTCTTTCGTGTGTGTGTGTCCGAGTGAATGTGTGTCAGTGTATGATCCTATGTGTCTGACATTTCTCTTGTGTGACATTATTCTCTTTGTGTGTGGAGTTTCTCTCATTGCGAGTGTCTCTGTTGTGTGTGATGACTCTCTCAAGTGTCATGTCTCTCTTGTGTGTATGATGGCTTTCTGATGTGTGTGACCGATTTATCATGTGTGTCTTCTGTCTTATGCGTGTGACAGCTTTCATATTGTCTTGAATGACTGAATGAATGGATGATTAAAATATAATAAACCGTCAATTTAAAATGAACAATAGAAACATCTTTAAATACAAGCTGGCAACAAAACAAAAAAAGGGAACAGAGAGACATTGAGATCTCTTTCTGCAATATTAAGATAGATTATGGTCAAAGCTTTTGTAGCTAGCCCAGTGTGTACATCAGAGTGTATAATAGACTAAACATGATCATTATAATTGTTAACAAATGTCATTCCCGCACTACAGAGAAAGGCACACACACACACACACACACACACACACACACACACACACACACACACACACACTAAGAGGTAAAACACAAGACAGATATAAGATACAAGATAACGATAAAAGACGACATACATTAGAAAAACATGTCTCACACACACAAGAAAGACAACACAAACATTCAACAAAGATGGCAAAATCACTGGAGAAATGTCTCACACACAAGAGAGATGACACACAAACAGGAGAAACGTGTCAAACGTTATACAAAAGAGACGGAGAGATGCGTCTGGCCACTTTGGATCACTACAAATGTGATCGAGCTGTGCTGCTCTGAAATGTGCAAACGAGCGAAAAAGTGACAACATGACATTTCAGTACTTGAGGTAATGAGGTAATGAGTTGAGGTAGTGGGAGGAAAAACAGTAAGTAAGTAAACATTCCTTATAAGTAGCAGCAAAGATAAGAATAGTTTGTGCAAATTAGCAAGTGATGAATATTGTGCAAAAGAGTATTTACAGGTTGTTTTGTGCAATAGTTTGATTATTGTTGATCAGTGTGTTTGCATGTGTGTTGATTTATCAGTCCAGTCTCAGTGCTTTGAGGTTGTTAATCTGAGTGTGTGTGTGTGTGTGTATGTGTGTGTGTGTGTGTGTGTGTGTGTGTGTGTGTGTGTGTGTGTGTGTGTGTTTATTAGTCCAGTCCCTTTTTGTTGGGGAGACGGATGGCTTGTTGAAGAATATATGTGAGAATATGTGTTGAAATTTTATTATCTTTGTACAGTGAGACCGCAGCCTGGAGTGAAAGTCCAACCAGCTGAGAGTGTGTTCATTGGGGAAAACGTCACTCTCACATGTGAGATACAGACTGAAGGACCCTGGCAGCACCACTGGTATAGAGATACCACAAAACTACCGCAGACTCCTACAGGAGAGAAAACATACACAATCACTGATGTTAAAGTGTCTGATGAAGGTGATTATACATGTGAAGTAACAAAGTCATCAGACCCAAAATACACACAGACCAGTGCTGCTGTTACACTGACTGTATCAGGTGAGTGAGTTTTATTTCTGTTCTGTTAATATCGTTTGTGTGTAACAGTGAAAACTGTAGATCTGTGTTCTGTATAATGGTTTTAAACATGTTCTTTATAAAGATATAATGTATGTTTGCCATTGTACTGATAAACACACATCATGTTACCGCCAACAAGATCACCTCATAAACACAATTTACATAAACTAAAGACTCAGTAATTATCTATAAATGTCACAAGCCATCCCAATCAGCCAAGCACATCCGGGTCATGATTTCAGCTAATTAACCCCATGCACCTGCAACCTATTAACAATCTACCACGCCTTTAAAAAGAAGCTTAGAACTCCATTCAGTGCCGAAGTATCTCGCTTGCGTGCCTCTTGATCTGTCACTTGCGAGTTTTCCAGTTATTTCTGCCTCTGTATATGACCTCCTGGATTTTGTCTCGTGCCTTGCCCCCTGGATTATTATCTATGCTCGGATTTGCTTCTGTGTATGACCTCGCCTGCATTACGGACTTTGATTTCGGTGCGTGCCTCCGGATTTGGTTTTTCTCACCGCTGGTCAACTGTTACCGACCCTGCCTGTCCCTCCGACCTTGTTTAGCGCTATTCCCTGCAATCTCTGTGTGTGCGTGCAGGCGTGTGATCACTTCCGCGTGTGTGGATATCAGACAGGAGTGTTTCGCCGTCACAAGCATTTCATTCTCTGCCGTATTTGTGCTCCAAACATCAGGTGCCGTAATCGCACACAAGCTGATTAGCCAAATATTCACACTCTTTCAGGGATCCCCTTTCACTTCCGGGGTGGCGGAGTTTCCTCAACGTCATCGACTCGCCTCCTCTCTCGTCACAGGGTATTTCCACATTCATCCCGTTCATTCACACATGCACCTTATCTCTTCTGCTCCTGCTGCGCCTGCACGTTGAGACTTATTTGTGCCTTTGAAATAAAGCTTTCAGAAAGGCTGTCTGTCTGCAATTGTGTTCACTCCCGTTCAGTCCCATCCCTGACATTAAAACAGACAGGAGGGAAAAGAATCAGGAAGTGTTTAGTATTTAAGTTGTAAAAGTTTTCCTCTTGTAACCTGAAGGCATCAAGCTTTTGGGTTATATTATCTTTTGAGATTTCAGAACAGAATGTTTAGATTGTTTATTATTTTTTAAGTTAGAATGATCCATGTAATGTCGACAGGTATCAAATCACACAATGTAGGAACTTGCTTTTGGTCTAATCTGTGGCTGTGTTTTTTTTTTTCTTTTTAGCAAATGAATGTGAAATGAAATATTTTAATTTATTATGATACACTAATAGTAATACAATGGTATGACCGCTTATTGTTTAAGACCAGGATCATCATTGAGACAAAAAAACATGATTCTCACTTTGTAACGCTGATTAGCGTAGTAAAGACTACATTAATCCTGGTTGTGTAGGATAATAGACCAAATACGGTATCTGGGCTGAATACCTTAATGAGGCTAGATGTTGCCTGGTCGCCCTTCATTCACGAAGACGTCTGGCAATTTATCGGGACATGTGGGGTCTGTTGGAAGAAAAAAAGGCATCTAGGAAGGATGAACCAATTAATAACCACTCCACATCAACCACCGCTTCACTACACCATACACCTAGGACCACGACGGAGGAAGAGAAACAACGAGCAGACAAGCGCAAAGCCAGACACGCCAGGACTTCCAATACCCAGTGAAAAGAGGAGCATTTTGTACTGGGCAAACTGGTCTTTCCTAAGCCGCACCCACACTCCTCCGTCTAGCCAAGAGGTTTCTGCTAAGCTAGCGCCCAAGTGGGAGGGTCCAGCAGAGATTAAGAATAAAACACGGCCAATAAATCTCACCATGTCTTGAGGCTACCCACAGAAAAATTATGTGCTTAATATGGTAAATTTTAAGCGCTATAAAGGACGCTCTCCTCCGACGCCGGAAGCTGAGGGGAGGAGACAACTGGGAGAAAGCGAGGGAGAGGAGTAGTAATAGTTGCATTATTTATTGTTGACGAGAGCTAGGAGAGATTGCCGTGAAACCTGTTCTTTTGAAGATTTTTCAGTTGTACAGATTATACTCGATTGGACTTATTCACCGGACTTCTCACCCTCCATCATCTGCCTCCATTAACCCTGGTGAGACCGAGCCATATTTCCTCATACACTCAACCACAATAACCCGGACTCTGGACCTTTATCTACTCACTCACGCTCACACACATACACACACATATTATTGTATATATTTTGTAAATAGTGTTTGTTTTCTTGTAGTTTGGTGCACCCTTTGTTTACTGTATTTGTCATTTCATTCTATAATACATGTTTGGGTTAGTTTGATTATTTGTGTATTTGTCGTTTTTGTTCACCCGATATTAACGCAACACCAGCACAGAGATAAAGGACCTCTGATTAGTGTAACATCATTTAATATTAAGTTAGCTGATTGTTACAAGATATAAAGACTGTTGATTCATGATTTCATGCACATATTTAAAAAGACATCATGTAACCATGCAATGTAAAACACACACACACACACAAATTTGAATGTCCAATATGAGAGAGATGTCACAATTGCACTCATGAAAAACTTCGCATAAAAGAAAAAGATGACACACTCACATGAGAACAACTTCATACAACAACAATCATACAACTTTCTTGCAGCTCTGGTATACAAAGCTTTTAAGATGCCTTACTCACAGTTCAGTCTTTAGCAGCACGATAGCCAAGAGATTTCCTGCACGTGAAGCTCTGCAATTATATTTGACACGGACAGTGATCAGGAGAAGAGAAGCCAGGTTGATAGTGAGAAGGGTTTAGAGGAGGAAGAGTCAGAGGTTGAGGATAACACAGAGTATAACCTGAGGAGGAAGACCCAGCTGAAGTTGTCTCCTTTTGGCCAAAAAATGGAACAAAACCCCAACACTAACCCAATACAGTGGAACCTTGGATGGCGAGTAACGCAGTTTGCGAGTCTTCTGCAAGTCAAGCAAAAACTGTAAATAAAGAGTTGAAAAACAAAGTCTTGGTTTACGAGTACCGAGTATCATGTATTATGTATGCGCTTCTTGTTTAGACGCCGCACGTCACGTGATCACAACTGAGCCAATGATTTTTCTCTCTTGATCTGTGAAATTGTGGGTAATCGGTCTTAGTGCAATTATACTAATAGTATACTAATAGTCTCTCACTGGTATAATTAACATCCGTGTGTACTGTTTACTATAACATTGTGTGTGTGCGTAAAACATCTTTTATTTTGTGTGTGTGTATAAAGTCTGTTAGTGTGCGTGCACTTGAGTGTCAGAGATGTTTGAGTTTGTGTGTGTGTGTGTGTGTGTGTGTGTGAGAGTCATACCACACGTCCTCCCCCCCTCTTAAATAAGAGAGGAGTAAGGGTTCCTGTGTAAGACGAAA
Organism: Clarias fuscus; assembly: GCA_030347435.1. Taxonomy (NCBI): domain Eukaryota; kingdom Metazoa; phylum Chordata; class Actinopteri; order Siluriformes; family Clariidae; genus Clarias; species Clarias fuscus. Next base: position 31,380,708 of record CM059205.1, read on the forward strand.
GGAGGGTGGGGACGAACGACATTCCTCCTTTTCTCTTACTTTTACTTCACACATACTCACACAAGAACACACACATGCACATACACACAAACGGAAACATTGCTGTTGGGAAACAGAATTACTGCTCTCTGACGGAGAGATACTCTAGAGCGGTTCCTTGTTAACGATCCAATCACACTTTTGCTTTACGCACGCGCACACACATATGGTCACAGTTTTAAAATAAACAATACACACACACAGACGAGTGACTGTGCAGCAGCTGAGTAATGTTTGGTCAGGTCTGTGCTTTAAACATTCATTTACAAATGGACGGGACGTAAACCTATGAAGCCATCCAAACAATTTGAATCCAAAGCATTACATGTTCCCTCCATGTGATCAGGAGATTTAAACCTGATGATGTCACAGCTACACATGGTCAGGGACTTTTGGTGGCAGTTTTCTATCTTCAGTGAGTTTTAACTGATGCCTATTTTGGGTGCCTCTGGTTTCATAACATTTTCTTCTGAGTTGGCTTACTATCTAATGAGATGGAATGAACACTGACTAAAATTTAAAGGAATAATGGCTTTTAAAAAATTCTAGTGAAGTTGTGTGTGAATGTTATACTCCAGATGGAATATTCTCACAGAGGGTGTGTTTGATTCGCACACTATCAGAACACACACATCTGTGTTCATTTCACACACACACACACACACACACACACACACACACACACACACACACACACACACACACACACACACACACACACACATAAAATAATGCTGGTAAATGTGTAATTGTTGATCCGGTAGTGATGATGAGTTTGCCTGTGTGCTGTAACCCTGCGTTCACACCGAACGCAGCGAGAGCGTCAAGTTTCGCTCTCGCTGGCCTGCCGCTGACGCCAGTCGCTGCTCTTCATCGCTGTTTCTTTTTTTTTTTTTTTGGATTTTTCCCCGATTTTCTCCCTAATTTAGTCGTGTCCAATTCCTCCCCGTCACTAGGGGGCTCCCACATTAAGGCTACTACTACCACTCAGCCGGGAGGGCCGAAGACTATCACGTGTTTCCTCCGAACCACGTGACGCCAGCCGACCGCATCTTTTCGAACTGCTCGCTCGCGCACCGTTGGGGGCGGCGTAACACACTCGGAGGACAGCGCTATCCGCTCCCTCCGTTGCGCGAGCTCACAGACGCCCCTGACTGGCTGTAGAGCCGTGATTAATGTAGGAGCACTAAGTACCTCTCATCCCTCCCCTCTGAGAGAGCTCGGCCAATCAGCTCTCTCTAGACCTCCGGCTGTGAGAGGTTACAGCACCACCCGGGATTCGAACTAGCGATCTCCGGATGATAGGGCGAGCGCTTTAACCACTGCGCCACTCGGAGGCTTCATCGCTGTTTCTGATGTAGATTGAATGCCTTTCTTGTATTTAAAGGGGCCGCAAAGCAATCAAGATTGTTGATCTTATGGAGACGAAAATTTGGAAGAAAACAAGAAATTGATTTATAGGAAGAATTGTATTGTAGAAATAAACAAATTATAAGCCATTTGTATAATGTGGCTTCTGTTCATTGTGAATTGCTAGTCTAATGTAATATACATATTTTTTATTATATTATATTTCTTATTATTATGACATTAGAATCACTTACTTGTAAGGGACCACCAGTAGAGGGCACTGTGTATATTTTTCTGTTTGTGCAGTTTTGTTGGTCGATTCAGTTTCTCAGAAGGCACCTCGGTGAGGTGGTGATGGAGTTCACCTGAACCGGGGTAATTAATTGGTTTAGTAATAAATAGCTGGTTGTTTTGGGAAACTGGGTCGAACATTAAATAAGTCATGTGGGTATTTCTTTGTTTTTTTCCCTTTTGATTTGGTTTTGTTTAGGTTTCAGTTTGGTTCTGTTTTATGAAGGCTCTTAGATGTTTGTGATCAGTGTTGTGAGTGCTTTTGGTAACTTTTCCTTTAACCTGGTGTATGCTTAAAACCTAGTGAATGCTTAAAACCTGGTGAATGTTTAAGACCTATGCCTGCCCTCTTGTGCACAGTCAACACCCGCCCGAACTATCAGTAGTACACCTGAGTTCGTGACACTTACTAGACTTTGTCTTTAATTAAAATAACATTAATAATTAATAAACACCTGCTACCGCAATAATCAACCTTTCCTCCATTTCGCTTAGGAACTAATGTAGCCGGAACAAAAGTTACAGGACTGCTTTCCTCGGAATCCTCTCAGGCGGAGGACCTCCCTTTTAATTGGTTGCCGCTCAACCGCGTCATAGCTCATTACGCTAAAGTTGAGCTGATTTCAACTCCTTTCGCCGCTCTCGCCGCCGGCTCACATTGAAAATGAATGACTTCCGGCCGCTTTGACGCTCTCACCGTGTTCGGTGTGAACGCAGGGTAAACAAGAAACAGAATAAACAGATCACAGATTCATAAATCCTTTATTTCACTGAATAGAATTTTTATTACACTTTTTGTTTTAGGGAAAAAAAAAGGTTGAATCATTAATTGTTAGTTAGCAAGGTGTTACATCTCTCGCCTGTGTGTGTGTGTGTGTGTGTGTGTGTGTGTGTGTGTGTGTGGTCTCTCAGGTGTGTGGCATGTCCCTAATTTGTGTTGGTATAGTTTAATTGGTGTGTGTGTGTGACTGCTCTTCTGTAGTGCTGTAAGATGGCAACACTAGAGCCGCACGATTAATCGAAAAAAATGTCCTGATCTCGATTCATACATACATGTGATCTCCCTTCTGAATGACAGCGATTCATTTGCGTGTTTCCCTGCATTCAGATCACGCTGCATTCACGAGTTCTCTTATTTACTTGACAATTATCCTGGATTGCTGTATCAGTCGAGGTCACTGGTTTCACTCAAACAGTGAAACACTAAACACTATTAAATTATCGATCAGGCCAGAGATTAGAAAATGATTTAATTATACAACTCAACCACTTCTCATCTCTGTTCCTTGTTTATGGCGTTCTGCTCTCACTCACATGACGTATAACAAGGAGGTGGGACTAAACAAGCTACCCAGTAATGCTGTTATTTTCATGCCAAAAACTGTTTTACACTCTGGGTTTATTTTTGTTCACTTAAATGCTCACTTACTCCATCGAATTCAGAATTGCGTTGTGCTCAAACTATATTTCCTGTGCGTGTTCAATATCACAACACTATGCCCGCTGAATTCCAGCCAATCATGAAGCGTTTTTATCAGCATATGGTAAATGTCTCTCACACGTACTAAAGACTAAAATACATACTACAGTCTGATCAGAGACGGGCACGTGCAGTTCTAATTGGGCTCTAACTTAAAGTATGAGATAATTAAAGCTGCTGGGTTGATTCGAGCTGCTACACAGAGACTCTGAGAACAGAGTGAAAGCTACAGAGGAGTTTACTGGAAGTGTGTTAAGACCTTTCACAACAATGAACTCTAAACTGTAAACTATGTATTTAATAACAAACTACCCAACACTGTTACATTTACCATATGCTCATACAGTAGAATAATAATAATAATAATAATAATAATAATAATAATAATAATAATAATATAAACTAACACACATGATGACGTTCTGTAGTTGTTTGAGTGTCCAAAATGCACAGGTGGTACTTACAGTATTAGTTCTTTTTCTGTATTATTATTAATATTCTATTCATGTTTAACAACATTTCACGTTATTTACATTTAAATAGGGAAATGTGACTTGTATATTAATACAAGAAAGGTGAGTCCTGTGCAGACAACATTTTTTTTATTAAGCGCAATCAATGTTTTTGTTGGAAGAAAAAAACAAAAAACAAAGAGAGAGAGAATCATGATCTCAATTCCCATGAAGAAAAATTGTGATTCACATTTTGTTAAGAATCAGGCAGCCCTAGTTAACAGTACACTGTTTTATTGATGTTTAGGCAAAACAAAGGTAAAAAAAAAGATTATTTCTAAAGTTTCCCAAAATATCTTCCAATAAAAGATTATATGTAATTTTGCTTTTTGTGTTCCACTTTCCCAAAATAAATGTTCCTTTCTACACTCATAAAGATAAACTGATATAAGGGGATTAGAAACTTACATCATGAAGTAACAGTTATTTCCTCACCCTCACTTTGATATTATTGACACTTTACATTTAATATCATTTAAATAACTGAAAATTCATAAACAGTGTGACATTAGTGCTGAGGAGTTTAGTGTCGTCACTGAGAGAGTAATAGTGTTTTACTGTAGAGGTGATTTGTGTAGTAAAGACTACTTCACATTCTCATACTCTATTTAATTTCTAACAGATAAACCTAAACCTGAACTCACATCAAGCCTTAAAAGAGATGTTCTGACAGGAAACTCAGTGACTCTGACCTGTACACTGAATACACAGTCTACTGGATGGAAGTTTTACTGGATTAAAGTCGGCCGACACCCTGAGACTGAGACTGTAACAAACTTCACCACCATCACATCAGTCAGTACATCTGATGGAGGTCAGTACAGTTGCAGAGCTGGAAGAGGAAACCCAGAGGAAATCCTTTACTACACACACTACAGTGATGAACTCCAGTTAGTAGTTACTGGTGAGTAAGAGACTTTCTCTCATGTGATTCTGTACAACACTGAACATATAAACAACATGTGATCAGCATCACAATACAGTAACATTTACACAGATACACACAGAGAAGTGTTTCCTGTAGATGATTGTATTAAAGTTAAAGAGAGACAGTGTGAGCACGGCTGAGCAGGGCCGGTGTGAGCTGAGCTGGACATCAAGTGGAACAACACTAGTTTAGATTTAGTGGAAAATGTCACAAAACTCTTTTAATGAGCTGCTGAGAGGCTGTTTAATGATCTTCATAAAGTTCCTGCTTCAGAAACATCACCATGATCGAGTGGAGAGTCTGAGTGTGAATGAGTGAAGAGGACGAGGGTCGAGATTTTATACTGAAACACTGAGTGTAAGAGACTGTAGAGTCTGAGAGAATGAGAGAGATTAGAGAGTACATTTGTGTGTGTGTGTGTAAGAGGAGTTATAAATGGTGTGTGTGCGCAAAATTTTTTTTTCTAATACTATTTTTTATTTATTAAAAAAAAAAACGTGTATGTAAACGTGTTTAAAAAGTCATCAAATAACACAGTCAATGATTTCTAGTATGATTGTGTATCTTTTAACGTCCCTTGCTGACACTCAGTGTTTATAAAGATGAAGAGGAAAGACAACACACTGTAAATCAGACATGAGTTAATAGTGTAGAAGTGAATTTTACTTCATCAGTATTGATTGTATGTGACAGAGTTTAATCATTTACATGTCAGCAGATTTACTGTATCTACACTCTCAGTGTTTACATTCATTATAGATTCAGTTTTAAATTTTTTGGAAATTATTCATGTATAACTTTTTTTTTTACAGAAAGTCCCAAACCTACAGTGGTTGTAGAGTCTAATGAACATATTTTCAGAGGAGAAAGTGTGACTCTCAGGTGTGATATCAAGGGAGGAGACACTGGGTGGACATATGAGTGGTTTATGAACAATAACAAAGTCTCCCCATCACACACAACACAGAGGATTAAAGTCGTACCTGATGACAGTGTTAAATACACCTGCAGAGGGACGAGAAAAAAAGACTCTCAGCTCTCACAGATCAGTGAACCTGTTTCACTCTCTGTATCAGGTGTGTGTGTGTGTGTGTGTGTGTGTGTGTGTGTGTGTGTGTGTGTGTGTGTGTGTGTGTGTGTTATTACTTATACATGTTACATTTCTCACTGGTTTCTGATTTTCCTCCAGATGTTATTGTATGATAAATCAAGTCTCATTATTCTGATTGTACAGCTCCTTATTTCTGTTTATTCACTTTTCTATCTTAAAGTCACCAAATCATTTGATGTGTAAAGAATCATCACAATTCATTATCTATACTGATCAGTGTGACACATTTCTCCTCAGCTTTTATTTACACTGTCAGGAAATACAGACATTAATGAGAACTAATTCCTCTTCAGCTAATAGTCACGCTAATCTTACTGTCACTTAAAACAAAATCACTGCTGTATTTTACAGTAAAGATTTAATTGAAGAAATTAAATGAGGAAAAAAAATGTGTGAAATGTGCATTTCAATTTAAGATGTGATTTATTAATCGTAGTTTTATAAATACTAATTCACAGGCACAATACAGCAGACGTTACACTTCAGCTCAATCAATAATTTTATGTTTCAGAAAAAATACTGCATTTAAAGTGCATACAAAAAGATACCAGTGATTAAAGTTAATAATGAACCAGAAGTGGAGAGCATCACATGTTATCTGCCCTGTGTTCAGGAGATTTAAACCTGATGATGTCACAGATACACACAGACAGGGACTTTGGTGTCTGGTGTTGATTGCTGCAGTTTTCTATCTCGTCTTCACTGAGACGTAACTGATGTCTATATTGGGCGTCTCTGAGCTCCTGTAGGTGAAAGACTGCAGTTAGAGTTTCCTCTGTGTGAGGAAACTCTGTGTGACTGCAGTTGAATAGAGACGTTACAAACACTGGGGTTCTAGTGAAGTTGTGTGTGAATGTTCTACTCAGGAAGGAATATTCTCACAGAGGGTGTGTTTGATTCACACACTATCAGAACACACACACACATCTGTGATCATTTAACGCGCACGCGCACGCACACGCACACACACACACACACACACACACTCATTTACACAGCTCTAGTGAGGAAACATAAACAATGCTAGTACATGTTTAATTATTGATCAGGTAGTGATGAGAATTTTACACTGTGGACTGTAAATAAGAAACAGAATAAACAGATCACAGACTCACAAATCATTTCATTCACTCATGACTGATTAGTATTACATCTTCTGCAGCACATGATCAGGATGTGCACTGTTTTAGAAAAGAAATAGCCAAACTCTTGACACTTTTATATATGAACAGACGTATAGATTACAATTTTTATAAACATCACACAGAAAAGAAACCGAACAGTAAATACAGAAACATTTACACTTTAATCAGGAATTTCATTATGATCACAAGGTGTTACATCTCTCTCCTTTGTGTGTGTGTTGTCTCTCAGGTGTGTGTCATGTCCCTAACTTCTGTTTGTATAGTTTCATTGGTGTGTGTGACCGCTCTCAGTGTGTGTTCAGTATGATGTACATTTAGTTGTGTGTGTGTGTGTGTGTGTGTGTGTGTGTGTGTGTGTGTGTGTGTGTGTGTGTGTGTGTGTGTGTGTGTGTGTGTTGTAAGGTGACAACAGTACACTGTTTTTTTTTATGTTTAGGCAAAACAAAGTTTAAAAATGATTATTTCTAAAATTTCTTGCAATAAAGATTATATGTGTATTTTTGCTTTTTGTGTTCCACATAATGAAAATAGATTGGACTTTATACACCCATAAAGATAAACTGATATAAAGGGATTAGAGAGTTACATCATCAAGTAACAGTTATTCTCTCACTCTCCCTTTTTTATTACTAACGTTTTAGATTTAATATATATATGTACAGTACAGACCAAAAGTTTGGACACACCTTCTCATTCAAAGAGTTTGAATTTGTATTACGGCAAGAAAAAAGAAGCTAAGTAAAGAAAAACGAGTGGCCATCATTACTTGAAGGTCATTCCAAATGAAGGTCAGTCAGTCCGAAAAATTGGGAAAACTTTGAAAGTGCCCCCAAGTGCAGTCACAAAAACCATCAAGCGCTACAAAGAAACTGGCTCACATGCGGACCGCCCCAGGAAAGGAAGACCAAGAGTCACCTCTGCTGCGGAGGATAAGTTCATCTGAGTCACCAGCCTCAGAAATCGCAGGTTAACAGCAGCTCAGATCAGAGAGCAGGTCAATGCCACACAGAGTTCTAGCAGCAGACACATCTCTAGAACAACTGTTAAGAGGAGACTGTGTGAATCAGGCCTTCATGGTAGAATATCTGCTAGGAAACCACTGCTAAGGACAGGCAACAAGCAGAAGAGACGCGTTTGGGCTAAAGAAAACTCTTTCAATGAGAAGGTGTGTCCAAACTTTTGGTCTGTACTATATATATATACCAAGAAGATTGAAGTTTAGGCAAAACAAAGTTAAAAAAAAAGATTATTTCTAAAGTTTCCTAATATGCCTTCCAATAAAGATTATATTTGTAGTGTTGCTTAAATTTTCCCAAAATAAATGTAACTTTATACCCCTGTAAATATAAACTGATATAGAGGGATTAGAGAGTTATATCATCACACATCAGTTATTTTCTCACCCTCACTTTGATATTATTGACACTTTACATTTAATATCTCTACAGATTTTCATTCACATCACAGTGACATCAGTCCTGAGGTGTTTAGTGTCGTCACTGAGAGAGTAATAGTGTTTTACTGTAGAGGTGATTTGTGTAGTAAAGACTACTTCACATTCTGAAACTGTATATTTTTTTCTAACAGAAAAACCTACACCTGTGATCACATCAAACCGTACTGGAGATGTACTGACAGGAAACTCAGTGACTCTGACCTGTACACTGAAGACACAGTCTACCGGATGGACGTTTTACTGGATTAAAGACGGCCAACAGCTTAACGCGGTGCCTGAAACAAACTCTTACACCTTCAGCCCAGTTAGTGTCACTGATGGAGGTCAGTACAGTTGCAGAGCTGGAAGAGGAAACCCAGTCTACTACACAAACTACAGTAAAGAACTTCAGTTAGAAGTTACTGGTGAGTAAGAGACTTTCTCTCAAGTGATTCTGTACAACACTGAAGATGTGAGAAACGTCACAACATAGTGACGTTACACAGTTACACACAGAGAAATGTTTCCTGTAGATGATTGTATTAAAGTTAAAGAGAGACAGTGTGAGCACAGCTGAGCTGGAAATCAAGTGGAACAACACTAGTTTAGATTTAGTGGAAAAACTAGAACAGTCAAACAACTCTCTCTAAACCAACATAAAATCACTGAGCGAAAAAATTGACTGAGCCATAAAAGTAAATAAAACACTGAAAGAAACTACAGTATACTAGACATTCAAACCAGAAGCATGAGCAACAACTTGATTTTCTCTGGCATCCCTGAACACCCAGCCAGAAAAAACAAGCCCTGATTAAAGACTTGATGAAAAATCATCTCAAACTCCCATCGGACACTGTTCATCAAATCACCTTTCACAGTCTTAACTGTCTTGGATCTCGCACAAACAAAACACCTCGGCCCATCATCGCCAAACTGGAACATTATAAACACAAGGAACTGATCAGGAGTAAAGGACAAGAGCTTAAAGGCACACATTACGGACTGAATGACCAGTTCCCCGCATGAAATTAACGAGCAACGTAAAATCCACTACCCTATCCCGATGAAACACGACCAGCAAAATAATAAATGCACGAATATTATTGTAGATGAATTATACACCAAAGGACAGCAATACCGGGACTCTAAGATAACCTCATGGCTATTCTAAATTTCCTCTATTATATGCAAACCTCCTGTCCATTATTCACACCTTTAATTGACACACAAGAATCATTGCTCCTCGCTGACTCTTAAACATGCTCATATTTCTACTTTTTCCTTTCTAGCTCCATCTCGCTCTGTTTATATTGCATCATGCATGTACATGTATGTATTTGTGTTATGTATGTTCTGTTATTTGTGTATCTTCAGTTCTGTATCTTCAGCATCTTCAGTTCAGTCTGTCTGCAATGCCATATTATGCCCATATGTCTATACACAATCATAAATACATGCATTTATACATTCACCCACAAACACATAGCATTGTATTTAATCACATATATACAGCATCCACAGATCTTAACATTAATATATAGTCTTTTTTTCCTCTTTTTCTCATTTAAATGGAAAAAAATGGGAGGGTTGTGTTCAGAAGGCCACCTGGTGTAAAAACTTTGAACCATTGCCACGAGCAGGCAGACTTCAGAAAAGCTGATACCACATGAAAAGCAGCATGCCACAAACTCACAGTTTTCATACTAGATTCATCATTCAGAGAAGTTTAAAGTTCCATTGATATAATGTCCATCAAATACACACCCCATGTTCATCTGTCCCCATGTTCATCTGTGAGGAAAATCCCAGCTTAATTTTAGACTCAATGTGCCTCTCAGCCTATAGTGAGCACGACTCAGCAGAGTTGGAGTGAGCTGAGCTGGAAATCAAATGAAACAACAATAGTTCCCTTGTTACACTCGATGGGACAAGGTCTCCGCTGACCGGTTGTTGAGGCATGTGTGTCAAACACGCCAAAAACTTCACCCATACAACCTCAGTCAGGTGACGTCATCTGACCAGGTGCACCTGGAGGTTATAAAGAGGTCTGAACCGGAAACATCCTCAGGTCTTTTGTCTTCAAGGCTGTATTGTGTTTGCATGTGTGTCTCTAACACTACTGCGCAGCAGTTTAAAAAAAGAAAAAATATATAGAAAAGAAAGCAAAACTAATGGCCGAGTTTAGGAAGAGATGCTTACCTCCGTGCGGGAGGCTTCTCTCTGATGATGATGGTCATGCTCTTTGTTTTGAGTGTTTGGGTGAAGATCATGCTTTCGGTGGACTCGAGGGACAATGCGAGCACTGTGATCTGCTTCTGATCAAAGCATTTTGCAAGCCGCGCTTCACTCGTCGATTTATTCGACGCTCATTGATGCAAGCACGCAGGGCTACATGATGATGCCCCAGGTTGAGGAGACACTTGCAAGCTATCTCTCTCCTGGATGCTCATCTTCACTGAAGAAGCCTAAACTCCCCACCAAGCCGTTTAGACTAACATCTTTGTTAGTGGGGAAGGCTTTCCAGTCAGCGGGTCAGGCCGGTGCAGCGCTGAATACCATGACGGTGTTGCAGGCATACCAGGCTGATCTACTGAAGGACCTGAGCACTGGCGGGCCCATCGACCAGCAAGCTTTTTCAGAGCATTGCTGAGCCACGGATTTGTCTCTCTGTGCCACAAAGCAAACAGCCCGTGCCATTGGCTGTTCCATGGCTGCTATGGTTGCCACGGAGAGACATCTGTGGCTGAACCTCACTAGCATCAAGGAGGAGCGTTAGTTCCTCTTTGATGGCCCTATCTTGCCTTGACTTGATGCTGTGAATACCGTCACCAATAGGTTTCGGGAGGTGAAACGCTACGAGGAGGCGTTTCTGAGATTTCCCGACTAGGTCCGGTTCTAGTGAGGCGTGAAGCGCACAAGGAGAATGTGACAAGGCGAGCACCCCCTTGTAAAAAAAAATAAAATAAAAATAAATCCAATCCAAAGTCCAATTCTAGATCCTTGTGGATGGTACCGCTATCTCAGAATATTAAAATTAAAAATTTTGATGGTCATGATGTTAGTTTAGATTGTCAAATCCAATCACAAGGTTGGTTAGTGACAATTGACCTGACGGATGCATATTTTTATATAGAAACATTGCACCTGCACATATATAAGAGGATGGATGCAGCACTGTTTCCTATGTGGTTCCATGGGCATCCGTAATTCAAATTTTATTCACGACTTGCCTCAGTCTCGGGAGCTAGCGCTTCGACATCGACATGTCGTCCTAGTTCATCTTGAATCTTTAGGGTTGAAAAGAAAAGCGTTGTCTCTCCCACTCACAGGACAACGTATTTGGGGGCCGTAGGAGGTTTCAGTCTGAATACAGGCACATTGTCTCCTGTATGTACCGAATCTATTTTTAGCATCCTAAGGAGCATCAAACTAGGCCAGAAGGTGACCCTTCTTTGCTTTCAGAGAATCTAGGTCTCAGGGCAGGTGTATCCATGGTGATATCCTGGGCCCCCTGCATATGGGATTTGAATCAGGGGATTTCATTCAAGGGCCAATCCCCTGAGCAAACAGGATACACACCAGGGGCTTTGTACCCTTTCTATGTGGTTCAGACCCCGAGTTTTAACTTTGGGTCCCACTCTAGGTCTCTGTCATCACAAGATTCTAACAACAGATGCTTTCCTTTGGGTTGGGGTGAGGTCTTGGATGGCTGTCCCGCTCAAAGGATTTGGAGAGGTTATCTTCACACATGGCACACCAGTTGCCTCGAAACGATGGCTTATTTCTAGCCCTGAAATACTTTCTCCAGCTAAGAGGCTACCATGTCCTAGTGTGGGCAGCGCAATAGAAGTCTCCTATATAAATCGCCATGGCAAATTGCGCCCGCGCCGCTTGAATGAGCTAGCGCAGCAGATTTTGCTTCAGGCTTAGGACAAGTTCTTGTCCCTCAAGGCGATTCACATTCCTAAGAGATCCGGGTTTTCCAGCTAAGCTAATATAAACTATTCCGAGGGCTAGGGCTCTCTCGAACAGAAGTACTTATGCCCTCAGATGGGATGATTTTGGACGTATGGCAAACCATCTAGACCCCGTCCACTGCCAGACTGTCTCAGTGATGGAGTTCCTGCATGAGAAACTGTCTTCAGGACTACAGTCCCTTTAAGGGACAAAGCTATTGTGTTCAAAGATTGGCTGAGGCCCCTTTCAAACCTCTAGAACTTGTGCCTATTATGCTTCCTCACCCGTATTATCTTCCGAAAGTTCCATTTTTGATTATGCAACCAGTTGTTCTTGAAACCTTCTGTCCTCCTCCGTCTAATGCTCAGGAGCAGGAAGGATTTCACTTATTGTGTCCAGTACATGCTCTACAGATTTACGTCCATTGCACTAGTAAGTGGCGCAAAGAAGATCAGCTCTTTATATGTTATGCCACAACCGGGTGTGCAGCTGCCACTAGACAATCTAGGTCACATTAAAAGGGTGAGTTATGCTACTGCCCTAGCCTGTGAGGTGCGTGTTCACACTTCACCTCTAGGAGTGGGGCCCATTCAAATAACGGGTTTGCAAGGTGTTCCCTTCCAGCAAGTGTGTGATGCGGTAGGCTGGTCCCCTCCGCGAACTTTTCTCAGAGTTTATAGTTCGGATATCCATGCTACTCCATGCTTAAGGTCCTAGAGTCAGCATCCCAAAATCAGGTCTAGACTTCTTTGATGATTGTGCACGCACGCTACACAACTCTGGGGTCCAGACACTTCCAGTGTGGCGGCATTGGTATTCTCGTTCCCATAGCGTGCAGCATCGAGTGTAGCTTTTGAAAGGGAACGTCTCGGGTTACTTTTCTGTAACCATGTTCCCTGAAAAGCGGGAATGAGATGCTGTGCTTTAATGCTGCACTGTAGGCGTGACTGGACGTCCTTTCAGACAAATTGACCTGAGGATGTTTCCGGTTCAGACCTATTTATAATCTCCAGGTGCACCTGGTCAGATGACGTCACCTGACTGAGGTTTTTGGCGTATTTGACACACATGCTTCAACAACCGGTGATTGGAGAGCTTTTCTCATAGTGCTTTGAAGCGCAGCATCTCGTTCCCGTTTTTCAGGAAACAGGGTTACAGCAAAGTAACCCGAGACGTTTAGCTTTCATGAAAAATGTCACAAATTTTCCCTTCACAGCAGAATGATTGTTTTTTTGCAATTCTTTTTTATTTATTTATTAAGTAAACCTGTTAAAAGTGTCATCAAATAACACAGTCACCTATTTCTATAGTTAGTTTCTGTTCCCTTGCTGACACGCAGTGTTTATAAAGATGAAGAGGAAAGACAACCCACTGTAAATCAAACATGAGTTAATAGTGTAGAAGTGAATTTTACTTCATCAGTAGTGATTGTAATCATTTACGTGTCAGCAGATTTACTGTATCTACTTATTTTTTAGCCAGTTTTAAAATGTTACACGTTTAAATAATAGTTTTGAAATGAATTCATGTATAAACTTTTTTTTCTTACAGAAAGTCCCAAACCTACAGTGAGTATAAAGCCTGATTCACAGGTATTCAGAGGAGAGAGTGTGACTTTGAAGTGTGAGATAAAGGAAGGGGGAGACGCTGTGTGGACATATGAGTGGTTTGGGATTAAAAGTCGAGTCTCCACATCACACACAGCCCAGACATTTACTGTTGAACCTCATCACAGTGGTGAATACACCTGCAGAGGGAGGAGGAAAAGTGACTCTCAGCTCTCAAAAATGAGTCATTCTGTTACGCTCTCTGTATCAGGTGAGTGTGTGTGTGTGTGTGTGTGTGTGTGTGTGTGTGTGTGTGTGTGTGTGTGTGTGTCATGTCCCTAATTTGTGTTTGTATAGTTTCATTGTTGTGTGAGCGCTCTCCAGTGTGTGTTCAGTATGATGTACATGTATTTATGTGTGTGTTTGACACTGTAAGATGGTAACACTACACTGTTTTGTTGATGTTTAGGCAAAAAAAAGTTTAAAAAAGATTTTTTCTAAAGTTTCCCAAAAGTCTTCTAATAAAGATTATATGTGTAGTTTTGCTTTTGGTTTTCCACTTTCCCAAAATATTATTTTTTTACTTTCTGCACCCATAAAGATAAACTAATAGAGAGGGATGAGAGAGTTGCATCACGAAGTATTTTTTTTTCACCCTCACTTTGATATTATTGACGCTTTACTTTTAATATCTCTATAGATTTTCATTCTCATCATTTGAATAACTGAACATTCATGAACAATGTGACCTCAGTGCTGAGGTGTTTAGTGTCGTCACTGAGAGAGTAATAGTGTTTTACTGTAGAGGTGATTTGTGTAGTAAAGACTACTTCACATTCTGATACTCTATTTAATTTATAACAGAAAAACCTCAACCTGATCTCACATCAAGCCTTAAAAGAGATGTTCTGACAGGAAACTCAGTGACTCTGACCTGTACACTGAACACACAGTCTACTGGATGGAAATTTTACTGGATTAAAGACGGTCAATACCTTAAGACTGAGACTGTAACAAACTCCTACAACATCACATCAGTTAGTCACTCTGAAAGAGGTCAGTACAGCTGCTATGCTGGAAGAGGAGACCCAGTCTACCAGACACACTCTAGTAAGAAACTCCAGCTAGTAGTTACTGGTGAGTAAGAGCCTTTCTCTGATTTGATTCTATACAACACTGAACTCATGTGATCAGCATCACAATACAGTAACAGTTACACAGATACACACAGAGAAGTGTTTCCTGTAGATGATTGTATTAAAGTTAAAGAGAGACAGTATGAGCACGGCTGAGCAGGGCCGGTGTGAGCTGAGCTGGACATCAAGTGGAACAACACTAGTTTAGATTTAGTGGAAAATGTCAGAGAAACCAGAGTCATCAGAGCACAGTACATGGTTCCAGTAATCCTGGTCCTTAGTTTGCATGACTGCAGCAAATTGTTTGCGAGCTTTCTTATGCATCATTGTAACGGGTTTGACCCAAAGTTGCACGGGCGGCACCATAAAACACAGACACGAGGCGAGATCTTAGAAGAAAAGGGTAATTTATTTGAAATAAATAAGGGGAAGGAAAGGGTAAAAGGAGGGAAGGGAAGGAAAGAAAGGGAAGGAATGATCTGTGCACGTGCAGGGTCCGAGGCAGTGCCCAGCTGGCATGCGGGCACGCGGCTGGCGGCGGTCGGCGGAGTGACAGAACAGAGCATGCGAGGCAGCGCTCCTGCACCCTCCCTCTCGGTTCCTCTCCGCTGTCGATGGCCGGCCTGGCCCCTCCCAGCTCTCTTTGGGCGCGGCCTCAGGCGGGAGTCTTGCTCGGACATCCATCGGCCGGGCGGCTTTCCCGGCTGGGATCGGTGGCCTTAACGCTGTCCTCCTTGCGGCCTTTTCCTCTTTGGCGGCGAGGACGCAAAGGCGGGCTTGACGCGGGAGCGAAGGATGCCGTGGGAGCTCACGCAGCTCTTTCCCGCGCTGTCCTCAGCGCGGAGATCAAAGGGCGGAAATCCAATGTCCTTTTTAAGTCTCTGGGGCACGTTCCACTTCGCCACACGCGTGCCACTCTTGAGCTCCACCTCGTTACGCTCTTCTCAGACCCCGGACTAAACTCCGCGCCTTGCGTTTATAATGCCGAGCAAGCGCGAGATCCTATTAATGTTAATCAATGCCAGCCGGCCCGCATAGGCGGCCCCGTCCCTTCGCACACCTGCTGAAGGGGTGCCGCCTACTTAGGGAGCCTACGAAGTGAGCGAGGGGCGATAATAGATTTGGGCGCACGCCCATCACAGGCGCACGCCGTGACAATCATCTTTAGAAGAGGCTTCCTTCTAGGACGACAACCATGCAGAGCAATATGATCAGGTTTGAGGCATACGGTCTGAGCACTGACAGGCTGACCTCCCATCCCTTCAATCTCTGCAGCAATGCTGGACGCACTCATCTGTCTGTGTTCCAAAGCCAATCTTTGGATCTGACGCTGAGAACGTGCACTCAGCTTCTTTGGCTGACCATGGTGAGGCCTGTTCTGAGAAGAATCTCCTCTTAAAGCGCTGGATGGTCTTGGCCACTGTGCTGCAGCACAGTTGCAGAGTGTTGGCTATCTTCTTATAGCTTCGGCCATCTTTATGTAAAGCAACAATTTGTTTTTTCAGGTCTTCTGAGAGTTGTTTGCCATGAGGTGCCATGTTGAACTTTCAGAGGCCAGGTTGAGAGAGTGGAGGAGCTTTTATACCAAATTTAACTCACCTGCTATTTGGTGACACCTGAGACAGTGTAACACTAATGAATCACATGACATGGGGGAAAGAAAATGACTAATTGTGCTCAATTTCTACATTTTCACTTAGGGGTGTACTCACTTTTGTTGCCAGGAGTTCAGGTATTATTGGCTCCATTTTTTAAATCATTTTGTGGGGACAATAAATTTACACTGCTATACAAACTTTACAGTGACTACTTTTCTTTGTGTCAAAGAATCATTTATGCAGTGTTGTCCTATGAAAAGATACAACTAAATATTTGCAGACATGTGAGGGGTGTAATCACTTTTCTGACATACTACTCACTCATCATCTATAGTGCTTATTGGCTTATGGCCAATTTGGAAATGTAAATTAACCTAACCTACATGTCTTTGGACTGTGGGAAGAAACCGTAGCACCTGGGAGGAAACCCACCAAGCAAGGGGAGAACATGCAAACTCCATGCAAACAGAGACGGGAATCGAACTCGGTCCCTGGAGGTGCAGTGCTAACCACTACACCACCGTGCCGCCGCGTGTGTGTGTGTACAGCAGAATGATTGTTTTCTAGCACAATATTTTAGTTTAACGTATTAATTAAACCTGTTAAAAGCGTCATCAAATCACACAGTCAGTTATTTCTATGATGATTGTGTCTCTTCTAGCTTTAGTTTCTGTTCCCTTGCTGACACTCAGTGTTTATAAAGATGAAGAGGAAAGACAACACACTGTAATTCAGACATGAGTTAATAGTGTAGAAGTGAATTTTACCTCATCAGTAGTGATTGTATGTGACCGAGTTTAATCATTTACGTGTCAGCAGATTTACTGTATCTACTTATTTTTTAGACATTTTAAAAATGTTACACGTTTAAATAATAGTTTTGAAATGAATTCATGTATAAACTTTTTTTTTTCTTACAGAAAGTCCCAAACCTACAGTGAGTATAAAGCCTGATTCACAGGTATTCAGAGGAGAGAGTGTGACTTTGAAGTGTGAGATAAAGGAAGGGGGAGACGCTGTGTGGACATATGAGTGGTTTAGGATTAAAAGTCGAGTCTCCACATCACACACAGCCCAGACATTTACTGTTGAACCTCATCACAGTGGTGAATACACCTGCAGAGGGAGGAGGAAAAGTGACTCTCAGCTCTCAAAAATGAGTCATTCTGTTACGCTCTCTGTATCAGGTGAGTGTGTGTGTGTGTGTGTGTGTGTGTGTTCTTACTTATACTGTAACATTTATCACTAATTTCTGATTTTCTTCCAGATGTTATTGTATGATAAATCAAGTCTCATTATTCTGATTGTACAGCTCCTTATTTCAGTTTATTCACTTTTCTATCTTAAAGTCACCAAATTA
Source organism: Clarias fuscus (assembly GCA_030347435.1). Taxonomy (NCBI): domain Eukaryota; kingdom Metazoa; phylum Chordata; class Actinopteri; order Siluriformes; family Clariidae; genus Clarias; species Clarias fuscus. The sequence continues at coordinate 31,398,597 of CM059205.1, forward strand.
TTTGATGTGTAAAGAATCACCACAATTCATTGTCTATACTGATCAGTGTGACACATTTCTCCTCAGCTTTTATTTACACTGTCAGGAAATACAGACATTAATGAGAACTAATTCCTCTTCAGCTAATAGTCACGCTAATCTTACTGTCAGGATAAAAAAATAAAAAATAATAAAAAGTTTCACTGCTGTACTTTTATAGTAGAGAGTTACATGACAGAAAAATGTGTGCAGTGTGCATCAGAATTTAATATGTGATTTATTGTATTAAGGATAATAAAAAAAATCTAATTTATAGACACAACACAGTAGACGTTACACTTCATCTCAGTCAGTAATTTCATGTAAAAACAATAACATACTGCATAAACTACATACAAAAAGACAGAAATAAATAAAGTTAATAATGAACCAGAAGTGGAGAGCATCACATGTTATCTGCCCTGTGTTCAGGAGATTTAAACCTGATGATGTCACAGATACACACAGACAGGGACTTTGGTGTCTGGTGTTGATTGCTGCAGTTTTCTATCTCGTCTTCACTGAGACGTAACTGATGTCTATATTGGGCGTCTCTGAGCTCCTGTAGGTGAAAGACTGCAGTTAGAGTTTCCTCTGTGTGAGGAAACTCTGTGTGACTGCAGTTGAATAGAGACGTTACAAACACTGGGGTTCTAGTGAAGTTGTGTGTGAATGTTCTACTCAGGAAGGAATATTCTCACAGAGGGTGTGTTTGATTCACACACTATCAGAACACACACACACATCTGTGATCATTTAACGCGCACGCGCACACGCACACACACACACACACACACACACTCATTTACACAGCTCTAGTGAGGAAACATAAAACAATGCTAGTAAATGTTTAATTATTGATCAGGTAGTGATGAGAATTTTACACTGTGGACTGTAAATAAGAAACAGAATAAACAGATCACAGACTCACAAATCATTTCATTCACTCATGACTGATTAGTATTACATCTTCTGCAGCACATGATCAGGATGTGCACTGTTTTAGAAAAGAAATAGCCAAACTCTTGACACTTTTATATATGAACAGACGTATAGATTACAATTTTTATAAACATCACACAGAAAAGAAACCGAACAGTAAATACAGAAACATTTACACTTTAATCAGGAATTTCATTATGATCACAAGGTGTTACATCTCTCTCCTTTGTGTGTGTGTTGTCTCTCAGGTGTGTGTCATGTCCCTAACTTCTGTTTGTATAGTTTCATTGGTGTGTGTGACCGCTCTCAGTGTGTGTTCAGTATGATGTACATTTAGTTGTGTGTGTGTGTGTGTGTGTGTGTGTGTGTGTTGTAAGGTGACAACAGTACACTGTTGTTTTTTATGTTTAGGCAAAACAAAGTTTAAAAATGATTATTTGTAAAATCTCTTGCAATAAAGATTATATGTGTATTTTTGCTTTTTGTGTTCCACATAATGAAAATAGATTGGACTTTATACACCCATAAAGATAAACTGATATAAAGGGATTAGAGAGTTGCATCATCAAGTAACAGTTATTCTCTCACTCTCCCTTTTTTATTACTAACGTTTTAGATTTAATATATATATGTACAGTACAGACCAAAAGTTTGGACACACCTTCTCATTCAAAGAGTTTGAATTTGTATTACGGCAAGAAAAAAGAAGCTACGTAAAGAAAAACGAGTGGCCATCATTACTTGAAGGTCATTACAAATGAAGGTCAGTCAGTCCGAAAAATTGGGAAAACTTTGAAAGTGCCCCCAAGTGCAGTCACAAAAACCATCAAGCGCTACAAAGAAACTGGCTCACATGCGGACCGCCCCAGGAAAGGAAGACCAAGAGTCACCTCTGCTGCGGAGGATAAGTTCATCTGAGTCACCAGCCTCAGAAATCGCAGGTTAACAGCAGCTCAGATCAGAGAGCAGGTCAATGCCACACAGAGTTCTAGCAGCAGACACATCTCTAGAAGAACTGTTAAGAGGAGACTGTGTGAATCAGGCCTTCATGGTAAATATCTGCTAGGAAACCACTGCTAAGGACAGGCAACAAGCAGAAGAGACGCGTTTGGGCTAAAGAACACAATAAAGAATACAATAAAGAAAACTCTTTGAATGAGAAGGTGTGTCCAAACTTTTGGTCTGTACTGTATATATATACCAAGAAGATTGATGTTTAGGCAAAACAAAGTTAAAAAAAAGATTATTTCTAAAGTTTCCTAATATGCCTTCCAATAAAGATTATATTTGTAGTGTTGCTTAAATTTTCCCAAAATAAATGTAACTTTATACCCCTGTAAATATAAACTGATATAGAGGGATTAGAGAGTTATATCATCACACATCAGTTATTTTCTCACCCTCACTTTGATATTATTGACACTTTACATTTAATATCTCTACAGATTTTCATTCACATCACAGTGACATCAGTCCTGAGGTGTTTAGTGTCGTCACTGAGAGAGTAATAGTGTTTTACTGTAGAGGTGATTTGTGTAGTAAAGACTACTTCACATTCTGAAACTGTATATTTTTTTCTAACAGAAAAACCTACACCTGTGATCACATCAAACCGTACTGGAGATGTACTGACAGGAAACTCAGTGACTCTGACCTGTACACTGAAGACACAGTCTACCGGATGGACGTTTTACTGGATTAAAGACGGCCAACAGCTTAACGCGGTGCCTGAAACAAACTCTTACACCTTCAGCCCAGTTAGTGTCACTGATGGAGGTCAGTACAGTTGCAGAGCTGGAAGAGGAAACCCAGTCTACTACACAAACTACAGTAAAGAACTTCAGTTAGAAGTTACTGGTGAGTAAGAGACTTTCTCTCAAGTGATTCTGTACAACACTGAAGATGTGAGAAACGTCACAACATAGTGACTTTACACAGTTACACACAGAGAAATGTTTCCTGTAGATGATTGTATTAAAGTTAAAGAGAGACAGTGTGAGCACAGCTGAGCTGGAAATCAAGTGGAACAACACTAGTTTAGATTTAGTGGAAAAACTAGAACAGTCAAACAACTCTCTCCAAACCAACATAAAATCACTGAGCGAAAAAATTGACTGAGCCATAAAAGTAAATAAAACACTGAAAGAAACTACAGTATACTAGACATTCAAACCAGAAGCATGAGCAACAACTTGATTTTCTCTGGCATCCCTGAACACCCAGCCAGAAAAAACAAGCCCTGATTAAAGACTTGATGAAAAATCATCTCAAACTCCCATCGGACACTGTTCATCAAATCACCTTTCACAGTCTTAACTGTCTTGGATCTCGCACAAACAAAACACCTCGGCCCATCATCGCCAAACTGGAACATTATAAACACAAGGAACTGATCAGGAGTAAAGGACAAGAGCTTAAAGGCACACATTACGGACTGAATGACCAGTTCCCCGCATGAAATTAACGAGCAACGTAAAATCCACTACCCTATCCCGATGAAACACGACCAGCAAAATAATAAATGCACGAATATTATTGTAGATTAATTATACACCAAAGGACAGCAATACCGGGACTCTAAGATAACCTCATGGCTATTCTAAATTTCCTCTATTATATGCAAACCTCCTGTCCATTATTCACACCTTTAATTGACACACAAGAATCATTGCTCCTCGCTGACTCTTAAACATGCTCATATTTCTACTTTTTCCTTTCTATTTTCATTTTTTTTCTCCATCTCGCTCTGTTTATATTGCATCATGCATGTACATGTATGTATTTGTGTTATGTATGTTCTGTTATTTGTGTATCTTCAGTTCTGTATCTTCAGCATCTTCAGTTCAGTCTGTCTGCAATGCCATATTATGCCCATATGTCTATACACAATCATAAATACATGCATTTATACATTCACCCACAAACACATAGCATTGTATTTAATCACATATATACAGCATCCACAGATCTTAACATTAATATATAGTCTTTTTTTCCTCTTTTTCTCATTTAAATGGAAAAAAATGGGAGGGTTGTGTTCAGAAGGCCACCTGGTGTAAAAACTTTGAACCATTGCCACGAGCAGGCAGACTTCAGAAAAGCTGATACCACATGAAAAGCAGCATGCCACAAACTCACAGTTTTCATACTAGATTCATCATTCAGAGAAGTTTAAAGTTCCATTGATATAATGTCCATCAAATACACACCCCATGTTCATCTGTCCCCATGTTCATCTGTGAGGAAAATCCCAGCTTAATTTTAAACTCAATGTGCCTCTCAGCCTATAGTGAGCACGGCTCAGCAGAGTTGGAGTGAGCTGAGCTGGAAATCAAATGAAACAACAATAGTTCCCTTGTTACACTCGATGGGACAAGGTCTCCGCTGACCGGTTGTTGAGGCATGTGTGTCAAACACGCCAAAAACTTCACCCATACAACCTCAGTCAGGTGACGTCATCTGACCAGGTGCACCTGGAGGTTATAAAGAGGTCTGAACCGGAAACATCCTCAGGTCTTTTGTCTTCAAGGCTGTATTGTGTTTGCATGTGTGTCTCTAACACTACTGCGCAGCAGTTTAAAAAAAGAAAAAATATATAGAAAAGAAAGCAAAACTAATGGCCGAGTTTAGGAAGAGATGCTTACCTCCGTGCGGGAGGCTTCTCTCTGATGATGATGGTCATGCTCTTTGTTTTGAGTGTTTGGGTGAAGATCATGCTTTCGGTGGACTCGAGGGACAATGCGAGCACTGTGATCTGCTTCTGATCAAAGCATTTTGCAAGCCGCGCTTCACTCGTCGATTTATTCGACGCTCATTGATGCAAGCACGCAGGGCTACATGATGATGCCCCAGGTTGAGGAGACACTTGCAAGCTATCTCTCTCCTGGATGCTCATCTTCACTGAAGAAGCCTAAACTCCCCACCAAGCCGTTTAGACTAACATCTTTGTTAGTGGGGAAGGCTTTCCAGTCAGCGGGTCAGGCCGGTGCAGCGCTGAATACCATGACGGTGTTGCAGGCATACCAGGCTGATCTACTGAAGGACCTGAGCACTGGCGGGCCCATCGACCAGCAAGCTTTTTCAGAGCATTGCTGAGCCACGGATTTGTCTCTCTGTGCCACAAAGCAAACAGCCCGTGCCATTGGCTGTTCCATGGCTGCTATGGTTGCCACGGAGAGACATCTGTGGCTGAACCTCACTAGCATCAAGGAGGAGCGTTAGTTCCTCTTTGATGGCCCTATCTTGCCTTGACTTGATGCTGTGAATACCGTCACCAATAGGTTTCGGGAGGTGAAACGCTACGAGGAGGCGTTTCTGAGATTTCCCGACTAGGTCGGGTTCTAGTGAGGCGTGAAGCGCACAAGGAGAATGTGACAAGGCGAGCACCCCCTTGTAAAAAAAAAATAAAATAAAAATAAATCCAATCCAAAGTCCAATTCTAGATCCTTGTGGATGGTACCGCTATCTCAGAATATTAAAATTAAAAATTGATGGTCATGATGTTAGTTTAGATTGTCAAATCCAATCACAAGGTTGGTTAGTGACAATTGACCTGACGGATGCATATTTTTATATAGAAACATTGCACCTGCACATATATAAGAGGATGGATGCAGCATGTTTCCTATGTGGTTCCAAGGGCATCCGTAATTCAAATTTTATTCACGACTTGCCTCAGTCTCGGGAGCTAGCGCTTCGACATCAACATGTCGTCCTAGTTCATCTTGAATCTTTAGGGTTGAAAAGAAAAGCGTTGTCTCTCCCACTCACAGGACAACGTATTTGGGGGCCGTAGGAGGTTTCAGTCTGAATACAGGCACATTGTCTCCTGTTTGTACTGAGCAAACAGGATACATGCCAGGGGCTTTGTACCCTTTCTATGTGGTTCAGACCCCGGGTTTTAACTTTGGGTCCCACTCTAGGTCTCTGTCATCACACGATTCTAACAGATGCTTTCCTTTGGGTTGGGGTGAGGTCTTGGATGGCCGTCCCACTCAAAGGATTTGGAGAGGTTATCTTCACACATGGCACGCCAGTTGCCTCGAAACGATGGCTTATTTCTAGCCCTGAAATACTTTCTCCAGCTAAGAGGCTACCATGTCCTAGTGTGGGCAGCGCAATAGAAGTCTCCTATATAAATCGCCATGGCAAATTACGCCCGCGCCGCTTGAATGAGCTAGCGCAGCAGATTTTGCTTCAGGCTTAGGACAAGTTCTTGTCCCTCAAGGCGATTCACATTCCTAAGAGATCCTGGTTTTCCAGCTAAGCTAATATAAACTATTCCAAGCGCTAGGGCTCTCTCGAACAGAAGTACTTATGCCCTCAGATGGGATGATTTTGGACGTATGGCAAACCATCTAGACCCCGTCCACTGCCAGACTGTCTCAGTGCTGGAGTTCCTGCATGAGAAACTGTCTTCAGGACTACAGTCCCTTTAAGGGACAAAGCTATTGTGTTCAAAGATTGGCTGAGGCCCCTTTCGAACCTCTAGAACTTGTGCCCATTATGCTTCCTCACCCGTATTATCTTCCGAAAGTTCCACTGTTGATTATGCAACCAGTTGTTCTTGAAACCTTCTGTCCTCCTCCGTCTAATGCTCAGGAGCAGGAAGGATTCCACTTATTGTGTCCAGTACATGCTCTACAGATTTACGTCCATTGCACTAGTAAGTGGCCCAAAGAGGATCAGCTCTTTATATGTTATGCCACAACCGGGTGTGCAGCTGCCACTAGACAATCTAGGTCACATTAAAAGGGTGAGTTATGCTACTGCCCTAGCCTGTGAGGTGCGTGTTCACACTTCACCTGTAGGAGTGGGGCCCATTCAATTACTGGGTTTGCAAGGTGTTCCCTTCCAGCAAGTGTGTGATGCGGTAGGCTGGTCCCCTCCGCGAACTTTTCTCAGAGTTTATAGTTCGGATATCCATGCTACTCCATGCTTTAGAGTCAGCATCCCAAAATCAGGTCTAGACTTCTTTGATGATTGTGCACGCACGCTACACAACTCTGGGGTCCAGACACTTCCAGTGTGGCGGCATTGGTATTCTCGTTCCCATAGCGTGCAGCATCGAGTGTAGCTTTTGAAAGGGAACGTCTCGGGTTACCGTGGCTCAGCAATCTCGGTTACTACCATGTTCCCTGAAAAGCGGGAACGAGATGCTGTGCTTTAATGCCGCACTGTAGGCGTGACTGGACGTCCTTTCAGACAAATTGACCTGAGGATATTTCCGGTTCAGACCTATTTATAATCTCCAGGTGCACCTGGTCAGATGACGTCACCTGACTGAGGTTTTTGGCGTGTTTGACACACGTGTGGCGGGAGCAGTACAGTTGTGAAACAGTATACTAAGGAAGTAATCCGAATACGCCACCCTAGAAATTAACTCTAGGGAACAAAACTCAGTCCCAAAAAGGGAACAATTAAGCACACAGGTTCGATTCTCTCAAATAAGAAAGCAAGAGACGTGGGTGAAATATAAAAATACAAATGTTTTATTACAGCTATGATAAAAACTTTTAAAATAGACCGTACGGAGTCAAAAGCACCGCAGAAGACCCACACTTTAAATGAAAACAATATACTTACAAAAAAAGAAATATGGACTAACCAAAAAAAATCAACTTTCAATATAAAAAAAACAAAAACAAATAATATAAATACCAGCAAGGCTGAGGCGTCCAATGGCCGGAAACAAATGGATTATGGTTTTGGAAAAACACTCACACACACAAGGTGCACTCAGATCACACTACCACACACTCGAAATGGTGCATACCCCACACTAAAGAAGAACCACCACCGCAAGGGGGAAGATCCATTCACCCATGGGACCCCAGCCCCTGCAATAAACCAAAAAGAAATAAACAATTAACTCCGCATAAAATATAAAAAACTACTGGTAGACAACCCCAGACAGGAATAGGTGTCAGTCACTACCACAGGAAACTAAAAAAAGCAAATGAATTCCAAACTTAAAAAACATAGAATCAAATAAATATACAAAGCAAATGACATTAATAAGGAGAAAAATAACAAGATAATTGGGCGTAAATATATAAGGATATGACCAAAAAGAAGAAAATCAAACAAAATCAACGTTACTCATACAAAAAGTATGAACAAAAGAAAACACAAAAAAAAATCTAAAAGGAAAAGAGTGCAGGTATTCTTCTTTTAATGCAAAGAGATTGTCGTATTCTCCATACAGGTACACAAAGTAAAACAGCCACCAAACACCATAGGAATCAGACAAGCAGTCCCCTTTTTAAGAACAAAGGTGGCGTCTGCACGACAGCATCCACAACAGGATCCGCAGCAAACCGCTAATACCGCAAAGCGGAGGACAGCAGTACACACGATACCAAACAGAATAAACTAAGATGAAACGAGAGGGAGAATCCTATAACAAACACAAAGAAATGTTACTAATCATAATACGTTTCATTCACGAATTATAATTACATGTAGAACTCTTACCGTCAGGGTATCACACAGAATAAAAAAAAGTGTACAGGGCACAGATCAACCAGCTCACCGATAGCACAGTGGAGCACAGGGAAGCACACCTAGTCAGAATGCAACAGTGTTAGCAACACAACAATGCTAGTACAATAGGAATTTATACAAATGCCCATGCACATACCTGAGAGACGAACAGTCATTAGATCCACTAAAACAGCGCCAAAAACACACTGACATCCAGATAAATGGCCTATAAATGTACAAAATGCTTAAAAAAAATAACCAGTTTAAAATTACCACCGGTTGCAGCACGGCACGCTTACCTGTAGCCACAGAAACACAGGCACACAAGGGGAAAGTCGGACGTGACGCACCCGGAGCAACGACCAATCAGCCCTTATATTAAGGATACTGATCGCGGATAGGCCAATCCAGCTGTCAGTCTAAGAATACTGATAGCTGATAGGCCTATCCCGCTGCCAGTCACCTAATTTCCTTACATCCCACCCCCAGTTTCTGCAACGTCGCCCCGACGGTGATCTAAAGGCAGCCCACCCAAAACTCAGTTCCAAGGCCGAAACAGGTTACCAACTGTAGTACCAACTATACTAGACACTGAACCAGCACCTACTGCTCGAGGGAGGTGGTGCAGGTTAGAGTGATGACCTGCATTTCTCCGCCCAGTTCTTCTCACTACACTCTCAACAACCTCCAATGAGTTTGGAAGCAATGGAACTGGCTGCAAACCCACCTCAACCTCAGGACCATCCGTTACTCTGCAAGCTTCTGCAGATAGCGCACCATCAGATGTCGAAGGGACAGAAAGAACGACAGCATCTGGTGGCTGCAACCTACCTTGTGATGTCTCTGGCACCGAGACAAACAAATCCTCCTCCTCATCATGCTCCGCCTCCAGAAGTTGCAGAGGTTCAATCACCAAAGGGTCAGGCAACTCAAAAGGTGGATCCTGGCCGATCAAAGTCTTTAGCAGAGATCGGTGCACATGCTTTACCTTACCCAAATCTGTGGTGGGAGCGATGGTATAAACTGACCCACCCTCTTTAGGCACCCTCAGGACCTGGTAGGCCACTGAGCTCCACAGGTCCTGGATTTTGTGTCTACCCCTCACGCTATAATCACGGAGGTATACCAGCTGACCCTCCTTCAGTGGTACTTCCTTTACCTGTAGGTCGTGCCGGGCCTTTCGCCTATCAGCAGCAGCACCCAACTGTTCACGGGCACCCTCGAAAGCAACTTGCAACCGACCCTGCTGCTCCAGAATCCACCTATGAACACTGCCAGCCAATGGCTCTTGAACCCTGCCCAACAAGAAATCAACAGGAAGTCTGGGCCCCTGCCCAAACATTAAAAAATGCGGAGATTCCCCAATTGACTGATGTGGGGTAGTGTTGTACGCAAAGAGTACCTGGGGGAGACAGAGCGGCCAATCACCCTTTTTAGCAAGTGGCAAGGTGCGCAACAAGTCATGCAATGTCCTATTGAAGCGTTCGCATTGACCATTTCCAGCCGGGTGATATGGAGTGGTCCGCGACTTCTTGACTCCATACAAACTACAAAGTTGCTGGATGAGAGTGGATTCAAAATTATGGCCTTGGTCAGAGTGGATACGACCTGGTACACCGAATTTACAAAACCACTCTACCACCAGAACCTGAGCTACGGTCTCTGCCCGTTGATCTCTAGTAGGTACAGCCAAGGTATATTTTGTAAAAATATCGGTCATGACCAACACATTCTCAAGCCCGGACCTTGAGGGCTCAAGCACAGTAAAGTCCAAAGCCACAATTTCATTTGGACTTGCAGCCAACAAGTGTCCCATGAAACTGCGAGAGGCAGTAGGGACGCCTTTAGCACACTGGCACCGCTCACACTCCTTGCACCAGCGGGCAATATCCGCAGACATTCCAGGCCAGTAGCACCGCTGCCGCACGAGCTGGGATGTACGCTCCACCCCTTGATGCCCATGCTGTTGATGAAGCTGGGTCAAGACTTCATGTTTCATGACCGCTGGTAATAACACCTGGAAGACCTCCTCACCACCATCTGGGCGAAACACCCGCCGATAGAGCACACCATCAGTCTCAACCAGGCGGTCCCACTGCCGAAGCAGAATAATGGCAGACTTTGAGAGTTTCTTACGCTCTTCAGACGTTGGAGGCAGCTTGCGCCTCCAGAAAACCAACAACGCTCCTATGGCAGGGTCTGTTACCTGCTGAGCACTCATATCGCTGACAGAGGAACAAGGAAAGGAGGTAACCCAATTTACCTGGGCTACTGGTTCAACTCTGGCAGCTTGCTGTAACGCCCCAGGAACAGCCACACCTGGGCACAACTCTTGCACATCTCTTGTACCCAAAAAGTTGTCGTGACAAGGCATCAGCGTTCCGATTGCTTTTACCTGACCTATATTTGATTTCAAAGTCGAACGCTGCCACTTGAGCAGCCCAACGCTGCTCCATGGCACCCAACTTTGCGGAAACCAGGTAGCTAAGGGGGTTGTTATCAGTAAATACCACACATTTCTACCCCAGCAGGTACTCCCTAAACTTTTCAGTCATGGCCCACTTGAGTGCCAAAAACTCCAGTTTCATAGAACTGTAGTTAGATGTATTGCGCTCAGTGGGCCCAAGACTACGACTGCCATACGCTATAGGGCGCACCTTACCTTGCTGCTCCTGTGAAAGAACAGCCCCTAGTCCACCATGACTAGCATCTACCTCTAAAATAAACGGTAGTGAAAAGTCAGCATAGGCAAGCACTGGAGCTGTGGTCAACTTACACTTCAACCCCTCAAAGCCACACTGACATTCCACAGACCAGGCTTCAGCAAACTCCTGAGCACTGGGCGAGACACGTTTTGGGTTTGCTAGCTGGGCCACCAACCTATGAAGAGGGGCAGCCAACTTGGCAAACCCCTCCACAAAGCGCCGGTAGTAGCTAGCAAACCCCAAAAAAGAGCGCAACTCTGAAACACTAGTAGGCCGAGGCCAACGTGCAACTGCCTCCACTTTACCCGGATCAGTAGAAACACCCTCAGAAGAGATGACATGCCCCAAATAATGAACTTCCTTTTGGAAGAAGGCACACTTGGACAATTTGGCCTTCAGACCTTCTCTCTGCAAGCGGCTCAAGACAACCTCCCTCCGAGCAAGATGTTGATCTATAGAGGAGGAAAAGACAATAATATCATCCAGATACAAGAGGAGGGACTGGCACTGCTGATCCCCGAACAACCATTCCATCAAACGTTGGAAGGTGCTTGGGGCGTTGCATAACCCGAAAGGCATTCTGTTCCACTCAAAAAGGCCAAAGGGGGTGCAAAAAGCAGTCTTGAATTTGTCCCCTTCAGCTACAGGTACTTGGTTATACCCGCTGGCCAGGTCCAGGGTAGAAAACCAACGGGCACCAGCCAGCGAATCCAAAGTCTCCTCAATACGTGGTAGAGGGAACGCATCCTTCCTAGTTTTTAAATTTAAGCGGCGGTAGTCTACACACATCCGCAGGCTACCGTCCTTCTTTTTAACCAACACAATGGGTGAAGCATAAGGACTGCAGCTCTCTCTTATTACCTGGGTTTCCAATAACTGATTAATGTGTGCCTTTACCACCTCATACTCTGATGGGGGAATGCGTCTGAACTGCTGCCTGACAGGGATGTCATCCAACAGAGGGATATCGTGGGAGATCAGGTTTGTGCATCCCAGGTCTCCATCGTGTATGGAGAACACAAGTAAATACTTCCCCAACAATGCTCGAACCTTCCTCTGTTCATCCTCTGACAACACAGAAAGATCTAACATGTCGATCTGTTCCTGCACACTAGGAGATTCCTGCACAACCTGTGCACTAACCTTAGCTGTAATGGTATTAACTTCTGTAATTTCCGGGGGCAGACTAACCACATCAACCTGGTTCACTGTGCCAATAATGATGCTCGCATACAGCACTATATCCATAGTACCAACATTAACCACTGGCACATAAACAGTACCACTATGCACCCTTAACAGAGCAGGAGAGGCCAACAAACCTGCCGGCAGACCCGAAGTAGGCGGTTCATACAGTACAGTCCCACTCGAGTATTGAGCAGAACAAGTTGCGGCGACAAACTTCATGGTGCCACCCATGATGCGACACGCCCGACGTCCACGCACTTTAACTCGCCCCTCACGAGCCACCGCTGGATGGGCGTCGACCTGGTGGCAATGTTGTAATGCCTGGAACACACAGCTAGAGGCCTGTAACACTACCGGTAAATCAAAAAGTGCTTTACCATGCTGGCCAAAGAGCTCCTGGTAGCAGCGGCTAAGGATGTTCATGCCCAACACCCCAGGAACTTGTGCACACACACTACCAGGAGGATCTCTGACTACCAACACGCCACAGCCTACAACTACTCGCCCACAAAGCTCCACATCCAATTCCAGATACCCAATATACGGAATCGCAAGGCCGTTTGCAGCTCGAAGCTGTAGCCAATTACACGATCTAAGCCGCTCCTGACCCCACAACCCAAAATTAGTCAGAAAACAACTCTCGGTGATAGTGGACACCATGGAACCAGTATCAACCAGGCAAGGCACCTGAGCCCCACCCATAGATACAACAAGCTGTGGACAAGTCGACATAAAACGTGACATAAAATCCAAACCAGTGACATTTGAGCCTATCCTTTCCCCAACCAAGTTGCGGCCCTGCAACTCGGTGGGAGCTAGTTTTCCGACGACTGCATGGACGATGACTGCTCATCCCTCATTAAAGCCGAATTCACATGAGCCGGCGGTGGCCGGACAGGCACCCGCTCCCCGTTGCAATCTCTAGCAAAATGGCCAGGTTTCTGACACCGTCTGCAAATTAAAGTAGTCCGAGATGGTCGTGAATGCGACTGAGTGTTTTGAATCTGAGCCATACTTTGAGTTAACTGATTTAATTGTTGCTGCTGCTTCCGCAGCATATCCCAAAGTTCACTCATTTCTGACGTTGTCGAACCACCACGGCTGCTACTACCAATGTGCTGATGTCCCTGTACCCCATATTGAATACCATAAGCGGCTGGAACCGATTGACTGCGACCACGCGCCCCCCAAGGCATAACCTCCCTATCCCAACGAAGGGCTTCACTGCGAACGTCAAATAAAGTAACAGTGGGTTGACGACGCACTAACTGCTTAAGTTCACGTCGAAGAGTACAATCATTAACGTATTCGACAAACTGATCTCTTAGCAACATTTTACCATTGGGAATACCATGAGGGGACTGATTTTTTTACTTTTTCCAGAAGACTCATCAGGGCCAAAGAAAACTCTACCAAAGTTTCCCCTTCCTGTTGTCTTCTGGAAAAAAACGCTTCTTGAAGTGCAACATAAGACTTTGTGCAACCATATAATTCACGCAACACCTGAATAATTTGTTTCGGGTCCTCCCTCTCGTTTACTGATCGGTACCGAATCTCTTCCCTCGCCTCTCCCTCCAGATGATCAACCAAAAAAAATGCCTGATCAGCCGTAGACAGACGGCGAAGCCGTATACAAGCTTGAGCCTCCTCAACCCACTCGTCGATGCCAATGCCCAACCGACCACTGAACTTTGGACACTTACGATCCAGAGGAACAAAAACAAACCGTTCTGCTGCCGATGCAGCAGCACCAACGAGTGGGGGATCCGCAACTGCAGGAATCTGAACATTAGATGGACCCGGCTGTGCAACTAACACTTGCTCTTGTCTCAGTCGTTCATTGTCCGACTTTAATTGAGCTACCAACTCCCTTAACTCGCGTATTTCATCCTCCATAACTGCAAATGCACAAGCACTTACCACGAAGAGGTGAACTAAACGTACCTTTTACCGGTCCACCACAAAAAAAAAAAGAGAAAAAAAACAAGACGGCTACTCAACCAAACCAAAACCCACGTCTCTGCAATAAGGAGAGAGATCCTGCCGACTACGCCAGAATGTGGCGGGAGCAGTACAGTTGTGAAACAGTATACCAAGGAAGTAATCCAACTACGCCACCCTAGAAATTAACTCTAGGGAACAAAACTCAGTCCCAAAAAGGGAACAATTAAGCACACAGGTTCGATTCTCTCAAATAAGAAAGCAAGAGACGTGGGTGAAATATAAAAATACAAATGTTTTATTACAGCTATGATAAAAACTTTTAAAATAGACCGCACAGAGTCAAAAGCACCGCAGAAGACCCACACTTTAAATGAAAACAATATACTTACAAAAAAAGAAATATGGACTAACCAAAAAAATCAACTTTCAATATAAAAAAAACAAACAAATAATATAAATACCAGCAAGGCTGAGGCGTCCAATGGCAGGAAACAAATGGATTATGGTTTTGGAAAAACACTCATACACACACAAGGTGCACTCAGATCACACTACCACACACTCGAAATGGTGCATACCAAGAAGAACCACCACCGCAAGGGGGGAAGATCCATTCACCCGTGGGACCCCAGCTCCTGCAATAAACCAAAAAGAAATAAACAATTAACTCCGCATAAAATATAAAAAACTACTGGTAGACAACCCCAGACAGGAATAGGTGTCAGTCACTACCACAGGAAACTAAAAAAAGCAAATGAATTCCAAACTTAAAAAACATAGAATCAAATAAATATACAAAGCAAATGACATTAATAAGGAGAAAAATAACAAGATAATTGGGCGTAAATATATAAGGATATGACCAAAAAGAAGAAAATCAAACAAAATCAACGTTACTCATACAAAAAGTATGACCAAAAGAAAACACAAAAAAACTAAATCAGTCAGAAAAAAAGGAAAAGAAAGAGCAGGTATTCTTCTTTTAATGCAAAGAGATTGTCGTATTCTCCATACAGGTACACAAAGTAAAACAGCCACCAAACACCATATGAATCAGACAAGCACTCCCCTTTTTAAGAACAAAGGTGGCGTCTGCACGACAGCATCCCCAACAGGACAACAGGATCCGCAGCAGACCGCTAATACCGCAAAGCGGAGGACAGCAGTACACACGATACCAAACAGAATAAACTAAGATGAAACGAGAGGGAGAATCCTATAACAAACACAAAGAAATGTTACTAATCATAATACGTTTCATTCACGAATTATAATTACATGTAGAACTCTTACCGTCAGGGTATCACACAGAATAAAAAAAAGTGTACGGGCACAGATCTATCAACCAGCTCACCGATAGCACAGTGGAGCACAGGGAAGCACACCTAGCCAGAATGCAACAGTGTTAGCAACACAACAATGCTAGTACAATAGGCATTTATACAAATGCCCATGCACATACCTGAGAGACGAACAGTCATTAGATCCACTAAAACAGCGCCAAAAACACACTGACATCCAGATGAATGGCCTATAAATGTACAAAACGCTTAAAAAAATAACCAGTTTAAAATTACCACCGGTTGCAGCACGGCACACTTACCTGTAGCCACCGAAACACAGGCACAAAAGGGGAAAGTCGGACGTGACGCACCCGGAGCAACGACCAATCAGCCCTTATATTAAGGATACTGATCGCGCATAGGCCAATCCAGCTGTCAGTCTAAGAATACTGATAGCTGATAGGCCTATCCCGCTGTCAGTCACCTAATTTCCTTACACATGCTTCAACAACCGGTCATTGGAGAGCTTTTCTCATAGCGCTTTGAAGCGCAGCATCTCGTTCCCGTTTTTCAGGAAACAGGGTTACAGCAAAGTAACCCGAGACGTTTAGCTTTCATGAAAAATGTCACAAATTTTCCCTTCACAGCAGAATGATTGTTTTTTTGCAATTCTTTTTTATTTATTTATTAAGTAAACCTGTTAAAAGTGTCATCAAATAACACAGTCACCTATTTCTATAGTTAGTTTCTGTTCCCTTGCTGACACGCAGTGTTTATAAACATGAAGAGGAAAGACAACCCACTGTAAATCAAACATGAGTTAATAGTGTAGAAGTGAATTTTACTTCATCAGTAGTGATTGTAATCATTTACGTGTCAGCAGATTTACTGTATCTACTTATTTTTTAGCCAGTTTTAAAATGTTACACGTTTAAATAATAGTTTTGAAATGAATTCATGTATAGACTTTTTTTTTTTCTTACAGAAAGTCCCAAACCTACAGTGAGTATAAAGCCTGATTCACAGGTATTCAAGAGAGAGAGTGTGACTTTGAAGTGTGAGATAAAGGAAGGGGGAGACGCTGTGTGGACATATGAGTGGTTTAGGATTAAAAGTCGAGTCTCCACATCACACACAGCCCAGACATTTACTGTTGAACCTCATCACAGTGGTGAATACACCTGCAGAGGGAGGAGGAAAAGTGACTCTCAGCTCTCAAAAATGAGTCATTCTGTTACGCTCTCTGTATCAGGTGAGTGTGTGTATGTGTGTGTGTGTGTGTGTCATGTCCCTAATTCATTGTTGTGTGAGCGCTCTCCAGTGTGTGTTCAGTATGATGTACATGTATTTATGTGTGTGTTTGACACTGTAAGATGGTAACACTACACTGTTTTGTTGATGTTTAGGCAAAAAAAAGTTTAAAAAAGATTTTTTCTAAAGATTCCCAAAAGTCTTCTAATAAAGATTATATGTGTAGTTTTGCTTTTGGTTTTCCACTTTCCCAAAATATTATTTTTTTACTTTCTGCACCCATAAAGATAAACTAATAGAGAGGGATGAGAGAGTTGCATCACAAAGTATTTTTTTTCACCCTTACTTTGATATTATTGACGCTTTACTTTTAATATCTCTATAGATTTTCATTCTCATCATTTGAATAACTGAACATTCATGAACAATGTGACCTCAGTGCTGAGGTGTTTAGTGTCGTCACTGAGAGAGTAATAGTGTTTTACTGTAGAGGTGATTTGTGTAGTAAAGACTACTTCACATTCTGATACTCTATTTAATCTTTAACAGGCAAACCTCAACCTGAACTCACATCAAGCCTTAAAAGAGATGTTCTGACAGGAAACTCAGTGACTCTGACCTGTAGACTGAACACACAGTCTACTGGATGGAAATTTTACTGGAGTAAAGACGATCAATACCTTAAGACTGAGACTGTAACAAACTCCTACAACATCACATCAGTTAGTCACTCTGAAAGAGGTCAGTACAGCTGCTATGCTGGAAGAGGAGACCCAGTCTACCAGACACACTCTAGTAAGAAACTCCAGCTAGTAGTTACTGGTGAGTAAGAGCCTTTCTCTGATTTGATTCTATACAACACTGAACTCATGTGACCAGCATCACAATACAGTAACATTTACACAGATACACACAGAGAAGTGTTTCCTGTAGATGATTGTATTAAAGTTAAAGAGAGACAATGTGAGCACGGCTGAACAGGGCCGGTGTGAGCTGAGCTGGACATCAAGTGGAACAACACTAGTTTAGATTTAGTGGAAAATGTCAGAGAAACCAGAGTCATCAGAGCACAGTACATGGTTCCAGTAATCCTGGTCCTTAGTTTGCATGTCTGCAGCAAATTGTTTGCGAGCTTTCTTATGCATCATTGTAACGGGTTCGACCCAAAGTTGCACGGGCGGCACCATAAAACACAGACACGAGGCGAGATCTTAGAGGAAAAGGGTAATTATTTGGAATAAATAAGGGGAAGGGAAGGGTAAAAGGAGGGAAGGGAAGGAATGATGTGTGCACGTGCAGGGTCCGAGGCAGTGCCCAGCTGGCATGCGGGCACGCGGTGGGCGGAGTGACAGAACAGAGCATGCGAGGCAGCGCTCCTGCGCGCTCCTGCACGCTCCCTGGACAGTTCCTCCCCGCTGTCGATGGCCGGCCTGGCCCCTCCCAGCTCTCTTTGGGCGCGGCCTCAGGCGGGAGTCTCGCTCGGACGTCCTTCGGCTAGGCGGCTTTCCCGGCTGGGATCGGTGGCCTTAACGCTGTCCTCCTCGCGGCCTTTTCCTCTTTTTCGGCGAGGACGCAAAGGCGGGCTTGACGCGGGAGCGAAGGATGCCGTAGGAACTCACGCAGCTCTTTCCCGTGCTGTCCTCAGCGCGGAGATCAAAGGGCAGAAATCCAATGTCCTTTTTAAGTCTCTGGGGCACGTTCCACTTCGCCACGCGTGCCACTCTTGAGCTCCACCTCGTTGCACACCTGCTGAAGGGGTGCCGCCTACTTAGGGAGCCTACGAAGTGAGCGAGGGGCGATAATAGATTTGGGCGCACACCCATCACAGGCGCACGCCGTGACAATCATCTTTAGAAGAGGCTTCCTTCTAGGACGACAACCATGCAGAGCAATATGATCCAGTTTGAGGCATACGGTCTGAGCACTGACAGGCTGACCTCCCATCCCTTCAATCTCTGCAGCAATGCTGGACGCCGCACTCATCTGTCTGTGTTCCAAAGCCAATCTTTGGATCTGACGCTGAGAACGTGCACTCAGCTTCTTTGGCCGACCACGGCGAGGCCTGTTCTGAGAAGAACCTCCTCTTAAAGCGCTGGATGGTCTTGGCCACTGTGCTGCAGCACAGTTGCAGAGTGTTGGCTATCTTCTTATAGCTTCGGCCATCTTTATGTAAAGCAACAATTTGTTTTTTCAGGTCTTCTGAGAGTTGTTTGCCATGAGGTGCCATGTTGAACTTTCAGTGGCCAGGTTGAGAGAGTGGAGGAGCTTTTATACCAAATTTAACTCACCTGCTATTTGGTGACACCTGAGACAGTGTAACACTAATGAATCACATGACATGGGGGAAAGAAAATGACTAATTGTGCTCAATTTCTACATTTTCACTTAGGGGTGTACTCACTTTTGTTGCCAGGAGTTCAGGTATTATTGGCTCCATTTTTTAAATCATTTTGTGGGGACAATAAATTTACACTGCTATACAAACTTTACACTGACTACTTTTCTTTGTGTCAAAGAGTCATTTATGCAGTGTTGTCCTATGAAAAGATACAACTAAATATTTGCAGACATGTGAGGGGTGTAATCACTTTTCTGACATACTACTCACTCATCATCTATAGTGCTTATTGGCTTATGGCCAATTTGGAAATGTAAATTAACCTAACCTACATGTCTTTGGACTGTGGGAAGAAACCGTAGCACCTGGGAGGAAACCCACCAAGCAAGGGGAGAACATGCAAACTCCATGCAATCAGAGACGGGAATCGAACTCGGTCCCTGGAGGTGCAGTGCTAACCACTACACCACCGTGCCGCCGCGTGTGTGTGTGTACAGCAGAATGATTGTTTTCTAGCACAATATTTTAGTTTAACGTATTAATTAAACCTGTTAAAAGCGTCATCAAATCACACAGTCAGTTATTTCTATGATGATTGTGTCTCTTCTAGCTTTAGTTTCTGTTCTCTTGCTGACACGCAGTGTTTATAAAGATGAAGAGGAAAGACAACACACTGTAATTCAGACATGAGTTAATAGTGTAGAAGTGAATTTTACCTCATCAGTAGTGATTGTATGTGACCGAGTTTAATCATTTACGTGTCAGCAGATTTACTGTATCTACTTATTTTTTAGCCATTTTAAAAATGTTACACGTTTAAATAATAGTTTTGAAATGAATTCATGTATAAACTTTTTTTTCTTACAGAAAGTCCCAAACCTACAGTGAGTATAAAGCCTGATTCACAGGTATTCAAAAGAGAGAGTGTGACTTTGAAGTGTGAGATAAAGGAAGGGGGAGACGCTGTGTGGACATATGAGTGGTTTAGGATTAAAAGTCGAGTCTCCACATCACACACAGCCCAGACATTTACTGTTGAACCTCATCACAGTGGTGAATACACCTGCAGAGGGAGGAGGAAAAGTGACTCTCAGCTCTCAAAAATGAGTCATTCTGTTACGCTCTCTGTATCAGGTGAGTGTGTGTGTGTGTGTGTGTGTGTGTGTGTGTGTGTGTGTGTGTGTGTGTGTGTGTGTGTGTGTGTGTGTGTGTGTATGTATGTGTGTGTGTGTTTGTACTTATACTGTAACATTTATCACTAATTTCTGATTTTCTTCCAGATGTTATTGTATGATAAATCAAGTCTCATTATTCTGATTGTACAGCTCCTTATTTCAGTTTATTCACTTTTCTATCTTAAAGTCACCAAATTATTTGATGTGTAAAGAATCAGCACAATTCATTGTCTATACTGATCAGTGTGACACATTTCTCCTCAGCTTTTATTTACACTGTCAGGAAATACAGACATTAATGAGAACTAATTCCTCTTCAGCTAATAGTCACGCTAATCTTACTGTCAGGATTAAAAAAAAATAATAATAAAAAGTTTCACTGCTGTACTTTTATAGTAGAGAGTTACATGACAGAAAAATGTGTGCAGTGTGCATCAGAATTTAATATGTGATTTATTGTATTAAGGATAATAAAAAAAATCTAATTTATAGACACAACACAGTAGACGTTACACTTCATCTCAGTCAGTAATTTCATGTAAAAACAATAACATACTGCATAAACTACATACAAAAAGACAGAAATAAATAAAGTTAATAATGAACCAGAAGTGGAGAGCATCACATGTTATCTGCCCTGTGTTCAGGAGATTTAAACCTGATGATGTCACAGATACACACAGACAGGGACTTTGGTGTCTGGTGTTGATTGCTGCAGTTTTCTATCTCGTCTTCACTGAGACGTAACTGATGTCTATATTGGGCGTCTCTGAGCTCCTGTAGGTGAAAGACTGCAGTTAGAGTTTCCTCTGTGTGAGGAAACTCTGTGTGACTGCAGTTGAATAGAGACGTTACAAACACTGGGGTTCTAGTGAAGTTGTGTGTGAATGTTATACTCAGGAAGGAATATTCTCACAGAGGGTGTGTTTGATTCACACACTATCAGAACACACACACACATCTGTGATCATTTAACACACACACGCACACACACACACGCACACACACACACACACACGCACACACACACACACACACACACACACACACACACACACACACACACACACACACACACCCACACACACACACACACACCCACACACACACACACACACACACACACACACACACACACACACACACACACACTCATTTACACAGCTCTAGTGAGGAAACATAAAACAATGCTAGTAAATGTTTAATTATTGATCAGGTATTGATGAGAATTTTACACTGTGGACTGTAAATAAGAAACAGAATAAACAGATCACAGACTCACAAATCATTTCATTCACTCATGACTGATTAGTATTACATCTTCTGCAGCACATGATCAGGATGTGCACTGTTTTAGAAAAGAAATAGCCAAACTCTTGACACTTTTATATATGAACAGACGTATAGATTACAATTTTTATAAACATCACACAGAAAAGAAACCGAACAGTAAATACAGAAACATTTACACTTTAATCAGGAATTTCATTATGATCACAAGGTGTTACATCTCTCTCCTTTGTGTGTGTGTTGTCTCTCAGGTGTGTGTCATGTCCCTAACTTCTGTTTGTATAGTTTCATTGGTGTGTGTGACCGCTCTCAGTGTGTGTTCAGTATGATGTACATTTAGTTGTGTGTGTGTGTGTGTGTGTGTGTGTGTGTGTGTGTGTGTGTGTGTGTGTGTGTGTGTGTGTTGTAAGGTGACAACAGTACACTGTTTTTTTTATGTTTAGGCAAAACAAAGTTTAAAAATGATTATTTCTAAAATTTCTTGCAATAAAGATTATATGTGTATTTTTGCTTTTTGTGTTCCACATAATGAAAATAGATTGGACTTTATACACCCATAAAGATAAACTGATATAAAGGGATTAGAGAGTTGCATCATCAAGTAACAGTTATTCTCTCACTCTCCCTTTTTTATTACTAACGTTTTAGATTTAATATATATATGTACAGTACAGACCAAAAGTTTGGACACACCTTCTCATTCAAAGAGTTTGAATTTGTATTACGGCAAGAAAAAAGAAGCTAAGTAAAGAAAAACGAGTGGCCATCATTACTTGAAGGTCATTACAAATGAAGGTCAGTCAGTAGAAAACTTTGAAAGTGCCCCCAAGTGCAGTCACAAAAACCATCAAGCGCTACAAAGAAACTGGCTCACATGCGGACCGCCCCAGGAAAGGAAGACCGAGAGTCACCTCTGCTGCGGAGGATAAGTTCATCCGAGTCACCAGCCTCAGAAATCGCAGGTTAACAGCAGCTCAGATCAGAGAGCAGGTCAATGTCACACAGAGTTCTAGCAGCAGACACATCTCTAGAACAACTGTTAAGAGGAGACTGTGTGAATCAGGCCTTCATGGTAAATATCTGCTAGGAAACCACTGCTAAGGACAGGCAACAAGCAGAAGAGACGCGTTTGGGCTAAAGAAAACTCTTTCAATGAGAAGGTGTGTCCAAACTTTTGGTCTGTACTATATATATATACCAAGAAGATTGATGTTTAGGCAAAACAAAGTTAAAAAAAAGATTATTTCTAAAGTTTCCTAATATGCCTTCCAATAAAGATTATATTTGTAGTGTTGCTTAAATTTTCCCAAAATAAATGTAACTTTATACCCCTGTAAATATAATCTGATATAGAGGGATTAGAGAGTTATATCATCACACATCAGTTATTTTCTCACCCTCACTTTGATATTATTGACACTTTACATTTAATATCTCTACAGATTTTCATTCACATCACAGTGACATCAGTCCTGAGGTGTTTAGTGTCGTCACTGAGAGAGTAATAGTGTTTTACTGTAGAGGTGATTTGTGTAGTAAAGACTACTTCACATTCTGAAACTGTATATTTTTTTCTAACAGAAAAACCTACACCTGTGATCACATCAAACCGTACTGGAGATGTACTGACAGGAAACTCAGTGACTCTGACCTGTACACTGAAGACACAGTCTACCGGATGGACGTTTTACTGGATTAAAGACGGCCAACAGCTTAACGCGGTGCCTGAAACAAACTCTTACACCTTCAGCCCAGTTAGTGTCACTGATGGAGGTCAGTACAGTTGCAGAGCTGGAAGAGGAAACCCAGTCTACTACACAAACTACAGTAAAGAACTTCAGTTAGAAGTTACTGGTGAGTAAGAGACTTTCTCTCAAGTGATTCTGTACAACACTGAAGATGTGAGAAACGTCACAACATAGTGACTTTACACAGTTACACACAGAGAAATGTTTCCTGTAGATGATTGTATTAAAGTTAAAGAGAGACAGTGTGAGCACAGCTGAGCTGGAAATCAAGTGGAACAACACTAGTTTAGATTTAGTGGAAAAACTAGAACAGTCAAACAACTCTCTCCAAACCAACATAAAATCACTGAGCGAAAAAATTGACTGAGCCATAAAAGTAAATAAAACACTGAAAGAAACTAGTATACTAGACATTCAAACCAGAAGCATGAGCAACAACTTGATTTTCTCTGGCATCCCTGAACACCCAGCCAGAAAAAACAGGCCCTGATTAAAGACTTGATGAAAAATCATCTCAAACTCCCATCGGACACTGTTCATCAAATCACCTTTCACAGTCTTAACTGTCTTGGATCTCGCACAAACAAAACACCTCGGCCCATCATCGCCAAACTGGAACATTATAAACACAAGGAACTGATCAGGAGTAAAGGACAAGAGCTTAAAGGCACACATTACGGACTGAATGACCAGTTCCCCGCATGAAATTAACGAGCAACGTAAAATCCACTACCCTATCCCTATGAAACACGACCAGCAAAAGAATAAATGCACGAATATTATTGTAGATGAATTATACACCAAAGGACAGCAATACCGGGACTCTAAGATAACCTCATGGCTATTCTAAATTTCCTCTATTATATGCAAACCTCCTGTCCATTATTCACACCTTTAATTGACACACAAGAATCATTGCTCCTCGCTGACTCTTAAACATGCTCATATTTCTACTTTTTCCTTTCTATTTTCATTTTTTTTCTCCATCTCGCTCTGTTTATATTGCATCATGCATGTACATGTATGTATTTGTGTTATGTATGTTCTGTTATTTGTGTATCTTCAGTTCTGTATCTTCAGCATCTTCAGTTCAGTCTGTCTGCAATGCCATATTATGCCCATATGTCTATACACAATCATAAATACATGCATTTATACATTCACCCACAAACACATAGCATTGTATTTAATCACATATATACAGCATCCACAGATCTTAACATTAATATATAGTCTTTTTTTCATCATTTTCTCATTTAAATGGAAAAAAATGGGAGGGTTGTGTTCAGAAGGCCACCTGGTGTAAAAACTTTGAACCATTGCCACGAGCAGGCAGACTTCAGAAAAGCTGATACCACATGAAAAGCAGCATGCCACAAACTCACAGTTTTCATACTAGATTCATCATTCAGAGAAGTTTAAAGTTCCATTGATATAATGTCCATCAAATACACACCCCATGTTCATCTGTCCCCATGTTCATCTGTGAGGAAAATCCCAGCTTAATTTTAGACTCAATGTGCCTCTCAGCCTATAGTGAGCACGGCTCAGCAGAGCTGGAGTGAGCTGAGCTGGAAATCAAATGAAACAACAATAGTTCCCTTGTTACACTCGATGGGAAAAGGTCTCCGCTGACCGGTTGTTGAGGCATCTGTGTCAAACACGCCAAAAACTTCGCCCATACAACCTCAGTCAGGTGACGTCATCTGACCAGGTGCACCTGGAGGTTATAAAGAGGTCTGAACCGGAAACATCCTCAGGTTTTTTTTCTTCAAGGCTGTATTGTGTTTGCATGTGTGTCTCTAACACTACTGCGCAGCAGTTTAAAAAAAGAAAAAATATATAGAAAAGAAAGCAAAACTAATGGCCGAGTTTAGGAAGAGATGCTTACCTCCGTGCGGGAGGCTTCTCTCTGATGATGATGGTCATGCTCTTTGTTTTGAGTGTTTGGGTGAAGATCATGCGTTCGGCGGACTCGAGGGACAATGCGAGCACTGTGATCTGCTTCTGATCAAAGCATTTTGTGCCCGGCTCGCATTCTTTAAAGAGAAATCGCAAGCCGCGCTTCACTCGTCGATTTATTCGACGCTCATTGATGCAAGCACGCAGGGCTACATGATGATGCCCCAGGTTGAGGAGACACTTGCAAGCTATCTCTCTCCTGGATGCTCATCTTCACTGAAGAAGCCTAAACTCCCCACCAAGCCGTTTAGACTAACATCTTTGTTAGTGGGGAAGGCTTTACAGTCAGCGGGTCAGGCCGGTGCAGCGCTGAATACCATGACGGTGTTGCAGGCATACCAGGCTGATCTACTGAAGGACCTGAGCACTGGCGGGCCCATCGACCAGCAAGCTTTTTCAGAGCATTGCTGAGCCACGGATTTGTCTCTCTGTGCCACAAAGCAAACAGCCCGTGCCATTGGCTGTTCCATGGCTGCTATGGTTGCCACGGAGAGACATCTGTGGCTGAACCTCACTAGCATCAAGGAGAAGGAGCGTTCGTTCCTCTTTGATGGCCCTATCTTGCCTTGACTTGATGCTGTGAATACCGTCACCAATAGGTTTCGGGAGGTGAAACGCTACGAGGAGGCGTTTCTGAGATTTCCCGACTAGGTCCGGTTCTAGTGAGGCGTGAAGCGCACAAGGAGAATGTGACAAGGCGAGCACCCCCTTGTAAAAAAAAAAAAATAAAATCCAATCCAAATTCCAATTCTAGATCCTTGTGGATGGTACCGCTATCTCAGAATATTAAAATTCAACATTTTGATGGTCATGATGTTAGTTTAGATTGTCAAATCCAATCACAAGGTTGGTTAGTGACAATTGACCTGACGGATGCATATTTTTATATAGAAACATTGCACCTGCACATATATAAGAGGATGGATGCAGCACTGTTTCCTATGTGGTTCCATGGGCATCCGTAATTCAAATTTTATTCACGACTTGCCTCAGTCTCGGGAGCTAGCGCTTCGACATCGACATGTCGTCCTAGTTCATCTTGAATCTTTAGGGTTGAAAAGAAAAGCGTTGTCTCTCCCACTCACAGGACAACGTATTTGGGGGCCGTAGGAGGTTTCAGTCTGAATACAGGCACATTGTCTCCTGTATGTACCGAATCTATTTTTAGCATCCTAAGGAGCATCAAACTAGGCCAGAAGGTGACCCTTCTTTGCTTTCAGAGAATCTAGGTCTCAGGGCAGGTGTATCCATGGTGATATCCTGGGCCCCCTGCATATGGGATTTGAGCCAGGGGATTTCATTCAAGGGCCAATCCCCTGAGCAAACAGGATACACACCATGGGCTTTGTACCCTTTCTATGTGGTTCAGACCCCGAGTTTTAACTTTGGGTCCCACTCTAGGTCTCTGTCATCACAAGATTCTAACAACAGATGCTTTCCTTTGGGTTGGGGTGAGGTCTTGGATGGCCGTCCCGCTCAAAGGATTTGGAGAGGTTATCTTCACACATGGCACACCAGTTGCCTCGAAACGATGGCTTATTTCTAGCCCTGAAATACTTTCTCCAGCTAAGAGGCTACCATGTCCTAGTGTGGGCAGCGCAATAGAAGTCTCCTATATAAATCGCCATGGCAAATTGCGCCCGCGCCGCTTGAATGAGCTAGCGCAGCAGATTTTGCTTCAGGCTTAGGACAAGTTCTTGTCCCTCAAGGCGATTCACATTCCTAAGAGATCCTGGTTTTCCAGCTAAGCTAATATAAACTATTCCGAGCGCTAGGGCTCTCTCGAACAGAAGTACTTATGCCCTCAGATGGGATGATTTTGGACGTATGGCAAACCATCTAGACCCCGTCCACTGCCAGACTGTCTCAGTGATGGAGTTCCTGCATGAGAAACTGTCTTCAGGACTACAGTCCCTTTAAGGGACAAAGCTATTGTGTTCAAAGATTGGCTGAGGCCCCTTTCAAACCTCTAGAACTTGTGCCTATTATGCTTCCTCACCCGTATTATCTTCCGAAAGTTCCATTTTTGATTATGCAACCAGTTGTTCTTGAAACCTTCTGTCCTCCTCCGTCTAATGCTCAGGAGCAGGAAGGATTTCACTTATTGTGTCCAGTACATGCTCTACAGATTTACGTCCATTGCACTAGTAAGTGGCGCAAAGAGGATCAGCTCTTTATATGTTATGCCACAACCGGGTGTGCAGCTGCCACTAGACAATCTAGGTCACATTAAAAGGGTGAGTTATGCTACTGCCCTAGCCTGTGAGGTGCGTGTTCACACTTCACCTCTAGGAGTGGGGCCCATTCAAATAACGGGTTTGCAAGGTGTTCCCTTCCAGCAAGTGTGTGATGCGGTAGGCTGGTCCCCTCCGCGAACTTTTCTCAGAGTTTATAGTTCGGATATCCATGCTACTCCATGCTTAAGGTCCTAGAGTCAGCATCCCAAAATCAGGTCTAGACTTCTTTGATGATTGTGCACGCACGCTACACAACTCTGGGGTCCAGACACTTCCAGTGTGGCGGCATTGGTATTCTCGTTCCCATAGCGTGCAGCATCGAGTGTAGCTTTTGAAAGGGAACTTCTCGGGTTACTTTTCTGTAACCATGTTCCCTGAAAAGCGGGAATGAGATGCTGTGCTTTAATGCTGCACTGTAGGCGTGACTGGACGTCCTTTCAGACAAATTGACCTGAGGATGTTTCCGGTTCAGACCTATTTATAATCTCCAGGTGCACCTGGTCAGATGACGTCACCTGACTGAGGTTTTTGGCGTATTTGACACACATGCTTCAACAACCGGTGATTGGAGAGCTTTTCTCATAGTGCTTTGAAGCGCAGCATCTCGTTCCCGTTTTTCAGGAAACAGGGTTACAGCAAAGTAACCCGAGACGTTTAGCTTTCATGAAAAATGTCACAAATTTTCCCTTCACAGCAGAATGATTGTTTTTTTGCAATTCTTTTTTATTTATTTATTAAGTAAACCTGTTAAAAGTGTCATCAAATAACACAGTCACCTATTTCTATAGTTAGTTTCTGTTCCCTTGCTGACACGCAGTGTTTATAAAGATGAAGAGGAAAGACAACCCACTGTAAATCAAACATGAGTTAATAGTGTAGAAGTGAATTTTACTTCATCAGTAGTGATTGTAATCATTTACGTGTCAGCAGATTTACTGTATCTACTTATTTTTTAGCCAGTTTTAAAATGTTACACGTTTAAATAATAGTTTTGAAATGAATTCATGTATAAACTTTTTTTTCTTACAGAAAGTCCCAAACCTACAGTGAGTATAAAGCCTGATTCACAGGTATTCAGAGGAGAGAGTGTGACTTTGAAGTGTGAGATAAAGGAAGGGGGAGACGCTGTGTGGACATATGAGTGGTTTAGGATTAAAAGTCGAGTCTCCACATCACACACAGCCCAGACATTTACTGTTGAACCTCATCACAGTGGTGAATACACCTGCAGAGGGAGGAGGAAAAGTGACTCTCAGCTCTCAAAAATGAGTCATTCTGTTACGCTCTCTGTATCAGGTGAGTGTGTGTGTGTGTGTGTGTGTGTGTGTGTGTGTGTGTGTGTGTGTGTGTGTGTTCTTACTTATACTGTAACATTTATCACTAATTTCTGATTTTCTTCCAGATGTTATTGTATGATAAATCAAGTCTCATTATTCTGATTGTACAGCTCCTTATTTCAGTTTATTCACTTTTCTATCTTAAAGTCACCAAATTATTTGATGTGTAAAGAATCAGCCACAATTCATTGTCTATACTGATCAGTGTGACACATTTCTCCTCAGCTTTTATTTACACTGTCAGGAAATACAGACATTAATGAGAACTAATTCCTCTTCAGCTAATAGTCACGCTAATCTTACTGTCAGGATTAAAAAATAAAAATAATAAAAAGTTTCACTGCTGTACTTTTATAGTAGAGAGTTACATGACAGAAAAATGTGTGCAGTGTGCATCAGAATTTAATATGTGATTTATTGTATTAAGGATAATAAAAAAAATCTAATTTATAGACACAACACAGTAGACGTTACACTTCATCTCAGTCAGTAATTTCATGTAAAAACAATAACATACTGCATAAACTACATACAAAAAGACAGAAATAAATAAAGTTAATAATGAACCAGAAGTGGAGAGCATCACATGTTATCTGCCCTGTGTTCAGGAGATTTAAACCTGATGATGTCACAGATACACACAGACAGGGACTTTGGTGTCTGGTGTTGATTGCTGCAGTTTTCTATCTCGTCTTCACTGAGACGTAACTGATGTCTATATTGGGCGTCTCTGAGCTCCTGTAGGTGAAAGACTGCAGTTAGAGTTTCCTCTGTGTGAGGAAACTCTGTGTGACTGCAGTTGAATAGAGACGTTACAAACACTGGGGTTCTAGTGAAGTTGTGTGTGAATGTTATACTCAGGAAGGAATATTCTCACAGAGGGTGTGTTTGATTCACACACTATCAGAACACACACACACATCTGTGA
The DNA here is from genome assembly GCA_030347435.1 of Clarias fuscus. Taxonomy (NCBI): domain Eukaryota; kingdom Metazoa; phylum Chordata; class Actinopteri; order Siluriformes; family Clariidae; genus Clarias; species Clarias fuscus. The sequence goes on from CM059205.1 coordinate 31,428,428, forward strand.
TCATTTAACACACACACGCACACACACACACGCACACACACACACACACACCACACATACACACACACACACACACACACACACACACATACACACACACACAGCATACTCATTTACACAGCTCTAGTGAGGAAACATAAAACAATGCTAGTAAATGTTTAATTATTGATCAGGTAGTGATGAGAATTTTACACTGTGGACTGTAAATAAGAAACAGAATAAACAGATCACAGACTCACAAATCATTTCATTCACTCATGACTGATTACACTATGTAACAACTTTTTAACTTTTGTTCTGTTCCTGGGTTGAAAGTGTGTTTTCCTAACCCATTGGGTCTATAACAGAAAGGAAATCGCTGTTATTCCAGAAAAACTTTGCTTCTGTGACCGGGACAGCGAAATTTTGAAAATCGCGTGTTTTCGAGAAAATTCTCGATTCGCTTTCAATGCTGAGTTTTCTCCTAGAATATTCCTGAACTGCTAAAGTTGTCCAGATGTTTCTACAATTCTCCTGAACACTCTAGAACGTTCAAGAAACTTCCAGAACTTTCGAGAAACTCTCAGAACTTTCTAGAACGTTCTCGAACATTCCAAAAGTATCTATACAAGTATAAAAGCACAGGTGTCTCGAACCAAGATTCCACTTCGTCTTATTGCTGACTGAAAGGATAACAATTCGTAGTTGAAGAGAAGTTATTTATTTGATATGGCATCAAGAGGTTGTTTGCATCCAGCTGATTCATTCTGCTACGTGTGCGGACGATTCATAAAGACAAGAGCAAAAAAGTATTCCGTGGAAGCAAGTCGTATAATGTGCGAGGCCTACAAGGCATACTTCGGCGTGCCAGTCGGGGACCAAGATTTGACAAGGAGTCAGCAGCATTTAAATACCTCCAAGATCTTTTTCCAAAGCTGTCCGAGGCTAAGGTCAGGGCTGGTATCTTTGTCGGATCAAGAAGATCATAGAATGTGAGGATTTCGCAAAGCTGTTGAACAGGACGGAGAGAGCGGCTTGGAGCAGTTTCGTTGCAGTTGTTCATGGCTTCCTAGGTAATCACAAAGCTGAAAACTATGTGGAGTTGGTGCAGACTCTCATAAAGAATTACTCCAAAATGGGATGCAGAATGTCTCTGAAAGTCCATATCCTTGATTCGCATCTCGACAAATTCAAGGAGAACATGGGCGCTTACTCTGAGGAGCAAGGCGAGCGCTTTCATCAAGATATATTGGACTTTGAACGTCGTTACCAAGGACAGTATAACGAAAACATGATGGGGGACTACATTTGGGGGCTACTTCGAGAAAGTGATTTACAGTACAATCGTAAATCTAGAAAATCTATGCATTTCTGAACCTTGTTGAGTGGTTTCCGACTGTGTTTGTCTATTCCTTGTGCAATTTTTGTTTTTACCTGATCATAATGATGAAAATGAAAAAAAATCGTTTATTTTCACACACACAAAAAAAGGTTTTATTCGTGCTGTTGTCATGAAAGCAAAGTTTGTGCTTAATGAAGTCATTTTTTCACATACTTTAGACATAAGCAATGGAAATATAACACTTAGAAGCCAGGAACAAAAATTGTGTTACATAGTGTTACTATTACATCTTCTGCAGCATCACATGATCAGGATGTGCACTGTTTTAGTACAGTAAATACAGAAACATTTACACTTTAATCAGGAATTTCATCATGATCACAAGGTGTTACATCTCTCTCCTTTGTGTGTGTGTGTGTGTGTGTGTGTGTGTGTGTGTGTGCTGTAAGGTGACAACACTACACTGTTTTTTTTATGTTTAGGCAAAACAAAGTTTAAAAAAAGATTATTTTAGATATTCTATCTATTTAATATCTCTGTAGATTTTCATTCTCATCATTTGAATAACTGAAAATTCATGAACAATGTGACATTAGTGCTGAGGTGTTTAGTGTCGTCACTGAGAGAGTAATAGTGTTTTACTGTAGAGGTGATTTGTGTAGTAAAGACTACTTCACATTCTGATACTCTATTTAATTTCTAACAGAAAAACCTAAACCTGATCTCACATCAAACGCTACTAGAGCTGTACTGTCAGGAAACTCAGTGACTCTGACCTGTACACTGGATACACAGTCTACTGGATGGAGGTTTTACTGGACCACACCCACACAGAGCACTGAGACTGTACGTGATACAAACTCCTACATGATCACATCAGTTAGTGAATCTAGTAGAGGTCAGTACAAGTGCAGAGCTGGAAGAGGAAGAGACCCAGTCTACTACACACACTACAGTGATGAACTCTGGGTAAAAGTTACTGGTGAGTAAGAGACTTTCTCTCATGTGATTCTGTACAACACTGAACATATAAACAACATGTGAGCATGAGGTGTGGAGAGGAGAGCTGTTCATGTACATTTTTTTTTCTGGGTTGTACAATATCATTTCATTTAGAAATACACTTACAAAGATAAAAAAGGGATTGGCAAAGCTGACTCCACTTTTTTCTCTCCAAGTGAAGAAATATAATATTGTGCATAATCCTGTTGTAATTAACACACATTTACAGCTGTGTGAAGACATCAATCACACAGAAAAGCTGCACCTGCTTTAAAACACTGTGAGGAGTGACATAGTTTTATCAAAAGAGGGAAATACATGTCAGCATTTCCAGCAAAATTAATATTTGCATTGAGTTTAATCATGTGGCACTTTTAATATTCATAAGACACTAAAAATCTAATAAACATGATTAAGGGAAAATCGCACGCCTGTGTGTGTGTGTGTGTGTGTGTGTGTGTGTGTGTGTGTGTGTGTGTGTGTGTGTGTGTGTGTGTCTGAGTGTGTGTGTGTGTGTGTGTGAGAGAGAGAGAGAGATTCACAATCATACATGCAGCATAATCCCACTTTATATGAAGGATCTTTATTTTTCATTTTGGTGATGGATGCATGGGAAACCAAATTGAAATAGAAATAAATTATGGCTTAGAAAACATTAAGCATGGTTTCCAAAAAGCATTTCCTGAGCAATGCCCTGTGCGCTAATAATCCATAGTATTAATCTAAATGTGCCACTGCATGAGGGCCTAAAAATATATTTTTTTAAATACATTTATTCATAAAAACATCTGATAAAGTAACATTTATCTATTTAGTATTTATGTGGTGGTGAGCACTGCTGCTAAATCATCTCTATGTGGCAGTGCGCCACTATCCCCAAACACAGAAGTAAGGGTGAGGAGAAGGATATGGTGGTTCAGCGCGCTGTTTGTGCTGCTATTTTCCTGCGGAGGTTGTGTGTGAGAGCTGTGGAGAACTGTAAAGACTGTCTTATTCTGGAATATTAATCAATGGATTTTCCATTACTCGACGACTTCACAGGACAGCCCTCACTCCGACATCGTGCTCCCAGACTGTTTCACTCATACTGGTGAAGCCGATTCATTTCTTCCGCAACCCCACATGCACAAGTTTGCAATATACAGGACTTTGGACATTCATTACATTCACCCACACATTGTATCTTTGTATGCATTTTGTATATATATATATATATATATATATATATATATATTTTTTTTTTTTTTTTTTTTTTTTTTTTTTTGCGCACCATACAGAGGACAATACACATGTGGGTTTGGTTTACTGTTGGTTTACATTCCATTCTTGTTCTTTGGGTTTTTTCGTGCAACACCAGCGCTACAGATAAAAGATCCCTTATAGTGTAATCTCTATTAATTATTTAATACGAGCAGTACAAGTGTGTGCATGAGGAGTTATGAATTAATAACAACTGTGTGCACATGCATACAGACATTCAGTGATCAGAATTAACCATACACTATAATTATTATTATTTTTTTAATTATCAAAGACATGTACATTATGTAAAATTAAGCAAAATAAATCACCAGATTTAGATCGTAATGATATTTAGGAAGTTCAGAGTGACTTGTGTAGTATGTGTGTGTGATTAGTGGAAAATGTTTCTCATATAGTGAGCTGGCCAATCAGGGAACACATGCCATGGCAAATGATGGGCAGTTAGTGATGATGTCTTTTCTGTCAGATTGTCACATGATTTTTGAAGTTTAATAAAAAAAAAATAATAATAAAAAAATAAAACATTCAGGACAATCTGCAGCAGGTCAAGTGAATTAAATTCAGTTCATGTGCTGTAAATGTTTTATTCATATTTCAGTTGTAACTGTTTAATTTTGTGAAATGACTTTGATCGCCTGCTTTGTGTTAAAAACTATTTTCTCTCCATGTTTTTGTAAATGCATCCTTTATGAACCTGTTCTTATATTGATTTAAAAAAAGTAAAATCAGTTATGTGTCTAACAAAGTAAAATAAATATCTAAAACAATTTGACAACTTAACATCTTGAACAATTTTTTTTTTTTTTTTTTACAGAAAGAACAAAACCTGAGCTCACGTCAGACCTTAAAGCAGCTGCACTGACAGGAAACTCTGTGACTCTGACCTGTACACTGAAGCTGCAGTCTGCTGGATGGATGTTTTACTGGATTAAAGACACACAGAGCACTGAGACTGAGACTGCAGGACAATACCACTCCTCCTTCTCCTCCTACTACTCCCACTATAACATGAGCTCAGTTAGTGTCTCTGATGGAGGTCAGTACAGGTGCAGAGCTGGAAGAGGAAACCCAGTCTACTACACACAGTACAGTACTGACTTCACATTAAATGTTACTGGTGAGTAAGAGACTTTCTGTAAGTGATTTACACACACTGTACAAACTCTTATCTAATTATCAAGAAGTTATAAAAGAGAAATCAGATGGTCAGTCACGGCTCACAGATCAGTGTGTTTTACCTTTAGTGTGTTGTTCCCTTGCTGACACTCAGTGTTGATGAAGATACAGAGTTCTGTGAAAGATAAACATACTGATGATAAATGTCTGTAAAATTAACAGTAATGTGCTGCAAAAACATAACATTGAAATATTGTAATTCATTTAAAATACTACTTTCATTATTAATTTAGGAAATTTTCACTGAACCACTGAACTAAACACAACTATGGGAGAGATTTACAGTTAGGTCCATAAATATTACGACATTAAGAAAAGTTATTTTGGCTGCATGTCACAAAATATTGAAAATTGAAACAAAATCTTCATCATGATATAATTTGTAGATATTTAAGTTTCAGTTTGAGTGTATTTAAACACACTTTGAGGAGTGATGACATTGTGTTTGTGCTTTTCCTAAATGAACGATTAGCTAGTTAAACGATTAGCTAGTTAATTAAACTTTTCATTAGGCTTCAGTATTTTGTACCTTTGCAGATTTTCAGTTTTTTTTAGCACCGCCCCAGTTACTGAAACACATTCATCACTTTTATGTAAATGTTCCTCATGGCTTCATTCAGACCTGCTACTCCTGTACTGTAGATGTGGGATATTTGCTTTTCTCACAAGATTCCACCGTTCTTCAAGTGGAGTATATATTGTATATATAGTACATTGAATGACTGTGAACGGCACTCAAGTTGAACACATTTAGTCCATTAAACACTGACAGAAACAAATAGCTGTAATCTGTTTCCAAATATATATTTATAAGCAAACTCGTACAGAATTTATACTAAGTGTTAAGTGCTGAGAGTATTAAACTACTATACATATAGAAGAACAAGTGTAATGTTTAAAATACATTTTTCATGTAGTCTTTTAAAACATTTAGTGTACACATGAACTAATTTAGTTTGAACTGGAAACTGTAAAATATGCAGTCACTCATATTTAAATTATAGAAATTAGTGCTCAGTAGCCATTTTGCCTGTTTTTACAGTAACCCTGTAAAAAGATATATATATAAATATATATTAAATAACCACTCCTGCCTTCAATAGAAGTAATAGGACAGAAGTTAACACCTTTTTGCCAAAAACTGGCCAGCACCCACTTACCTCTCTTTCCTCTCTGCCCTAATCACACCACGCGCTGCACAACGTTCCCTCAGATCTTCGAGAACCGCTCGGCTGGTCCCACCATCCATCAGGGATCGAGGGTGACGTGCATCTAGACTCTTTTCTGTTCTGGCACCTACAGTAGCTGGTGGAATGAACTTCCTCTATATGTTTGTACAGCTGACTGGCGATCTTTAAAGCAGTTTCTTCAGTACTCAAAAAAAAAAATCTCCAATGTTTGACGAACAGTACTTAGTAACCTAGTAACCCAGTGTAAGTATCTATCCAATGATGGAAACTACAAGGCACCTTTGTAAGTCGCTCTGGATAAGAGCTTGTGCCAAACGCCTAAATGTAAATGCATTTTGCTGACTCGTGATAAATAAATTATTTAACCCCTGAGTCCAAACTGAATTTCGATGCTCTAAAATAAGTCAAGATGTTATAAAAAGTTACAATTAAAACAAAACAAAACAAAACAAACAGATTAATGAATGTTCCAGACATGGAAGCAGCAGAACCACTGAGCAGAGTGTAATTAGAGCCCTGCTAGAGACCGGCCAACCCTGGCACTTCCACACATGAACTATGACGATCACTGTTCTACCTGTAACAGTGAAGCCTCAGGAAAGGAACAAAGGATGCTCAATTAAGAACATTAATGTTTTAACGCATTAAACAAATCTCATTTATTGCTAGTGTTAACACGTTCATTTGTCACGGCCCTAATACAGGTACAACAAATGTTTTATTCTGTATATTTGTCACAAATATTTTAATATTACACAAAGATAACCAGAATAAATACAAAATTCAGTTCTTAAATGATGATTTTATTTAAGAAGGGAAAAAGGCTATCCAAACCTACCTGGCCATATGCCATATGTGGAAAAAGTAATTGGCCCTCTAGCTAAATCCTAAATGAACTGTGATCGTAAGTGAACTTATGTGGCGCGGTATGGAGCTGCACCACGAAATGTTATAATTTTAATAAGACCAGTAACGCAGGGCTTTAGAGGGAGTCAATGAAATAGGAGTTTGTGAGAGTGCTGATGATACAAGGCCTTTCCGTTTGGAGATAGCATGGGATTATTAATTAAGGAACTTAAAAGGAAACAAAAGAAAACTGGAAACACAAAACTGTCTACGCGATAACAGTCGGGGCTCTGGTGACTAAAAATAAAACTAAAAGATCCTCTCTGGGCATTCGCCCTTATCGAGGATTTATTTGAGAGAGAGGGGTTTGTGTCTTTTTGTGTACACTTTATACTTAGGCTGTGAGCACACTGCTCTCTTTCTCTACACGTATAAAAAATATTCTAAAAGAAGATTATAGTACACAGTGAGCACTGCAGCCATAGGCTTAATAAATTACTGTACGTTTAATCTTTTAGCAACCAGACAAAGAAGGTAAAAAAAACAAAAAAAAACATGGAGACTAAAATAGAGTAGTATAGATGTGTGTGTGTGTGTGTGTGTGTGTGTGTGTGTGTGTGTGTGTGTGTGTGTGTGTGTGTGTGTGTGTGCCAATTTCCTGCATGTCTGATGTCATGTCTTGTGAGAAGAAACTGGTTCTGTGGCCAATGGTAAAGAGTGTATGTAAAAACACACAATGTCTGCAGTGTGTGCTGTAAATGTCTGTGATGGAGAGAAGAGGAACACAGATGAGCATAGCTGCTCTCACTATCTGCTCCTGCTTGTGGTTTGAGACAGTGCAGTTCCCAAACCAGGCAGGAAGGAGATGAGCTTTTCTGTTGGTTTGTCTTGGGTTCTCAGCAGCACATGGACCTCTGCAGTCTTTCACAGCGTCTGTCTACATCATGTGCTGTTGGTCTTGGAGACAGTGATGTCACTGATGTAGATGCTGATATAGAGTCACTGATATCATGTTCTCCTCCAAGTTAGTGGAATCATTAGTTACAGTCTCCCTGAACATGTGCCAGTCAGTGTGATCATAACAGTCCTGATGCACAGAGACGCTCCAGCTGGGGAGTTTGGAGAACCTGACTAGAACATAACAGAAAGGTGGTGCGAGTAGCTGAGATGAGGGCGGGGCTTTTTAATTCTATGACCCTCATGCCAAAAACACACACACACTCTTCGTTCATACACTCACTCAGAGCTATAAACATCCACTACTGCAGCGGCTCAGTAAGTCGTTTCACAGGTGTGTCTCTGACGCTGTATTCTCTCTACACAGACAGGGACACTGCTGAGACGCTCTCGTCCTCCAGCTGCATGCAGAGACACTGCTGAGTCATAAAAAAAATATTTGATGGTTGAGTTGTACTGAATAAATGATGCAAAAAACTGCTTTACATTATTTACGGTGGAGGACTGTACTGTATTAAAAAGGAAAAAAAAACAGTACATTACAAAAAAAAAGTTAATAAAATTTGTATAAATTAAAAAAAAAAAAAGTCTTATAATGAAGCTTTTGTAGTTAAAGGATGTTCTTTATTTTGTATTTTTCACCGGAATGAAATGGGGTTCAGTGTAATAATCAACAACTGCACATAAATATTATTGAAATAATCAGTTTAATAGCAACATGCTCAGGATAATTTAGCAAATAATGGCTGATTAATCAATTAATTAAATTTTTTTTTTTGGTAAATTACAAGTGGAAATCTGTAGAATTTACATATTGTTTTTGTATCTTTTTTACTGTTGCACTGTTTATAGAATTATTCTCTCAATCACAGCTACAAGGTTTTTTCTGTAAATCCCACAGGATTGTATTTACTTACTTTGTCACAGTGCATCATAACTAACACACTGTAATTCAGGCATGGAGAGTGTTTATGTGTAAGGTTTTATAATATGATATAAACATTCTCATTTCCTCTATGATCACTAAACTCCTCATTGTGCTTCCTGACTCCTTATGTAGTAACACTTCCTACAGCTCGTTTCCTGATGATTATACATCAAACAGCTCGTGTCTGCTGGAAACATTTTATTTAAAGCATAACAATTTATACACTCTTCCTCTTAAACCTGACAAGATCTGAATTGTCAGTACAGTAAGATGATTATTTAGTGTTGAGTCTGTATTTAAAATTGTGATCTACATTTACTTCATCAGTAGTGATTGTAGTGGGACAGAGTTTAACCATTTACATGTGAACAGATGCTCTGTGTGCACACTCTGAATGTTAATATACATTATTCCTGGATTAATACTTTTTGATTTGTATGTGTGTGTGTCTATGTGTGTGTGTGTGTGTGTGTGTGTGTGTGTGTGTGTACAGCGAGTCCTAAACCTGTAGCGAATATAAAGCCTGATACACAGGTGTTCAGAGGAGAGAACGTGACTTTCAGTTGTACCATGCGCAACAGAGGAGACACTGAGTGGACATACAGCTGGTACAGAGATGGTGTAACCGTCTACTCGTTCCCTCACAACAACACAGGAGTTTACAGTCACAGATTATTACTCCAGCGGTAAATACACCTGCAGAGGGAGGAGAAGAGACTCTCAGCTCTCACAGATCAGTGATGCTGTTACACTCTCTGTATCAGGTGAGTGTGTGTGTGTGTGTGTGTGTATGTGTATGTGTGTGCATGTTATTACTTATACATGTAAATATCTAATTTTAGATTTTGTTTCAGATTTCATAAAAGAGAAAAAAAGTCTCATTATATTGATTGTGCAGTCTGTTTACATTTAATTTTCATGTTCTTACTGAAAAGTCATGTTCATTTTCATGTTCTTATTTTAATGTAACCATGTTACATTAAAATGTCATGTAAAAATCTAACAATGTATTTGCTATTCTGATCACTGTGACAATTATATCAGATATTTTATTTAAATTGAAAGAAATATTGACAATTTGACATTCTTCTATTCTACTTTTTACTATTTTATTTGACTATTCTACTTAATAGTAAACCTGATTATATGGTCATGGTTTTGGATGTCTGAAAATAAGTGAATAAATAAATAATTAGACGATTTCAAATCTGTGCTTTCACAGTAAAGTTTTAAACATAAAAAAGTAGATTGACAGGTGCATTACAGTGACTTTACACTTCAGTTCAATCAGTTCTAGTTTCATTTTGTAGACAATGTACTGTATATTAGTGAAAATGTATTTGGTATAAAACTGTTTTAAAAGTCTTTTTTAGTACACACATAATGCGGGTCTGTATATTTGTCTGATGAACACACAGCATGTTAGAAACTCATTTTCTGTCCTGAATCTTCTCTCATAAACACTGGCTACATGAACTGAAGACTCCGCTATTAACTCACTGTAAGGAAACTTTGAGCTCAAACAGGAATATTCTGGAAAAGAAAAATAAATAAATAAATAATATAAAATGATACGTCTGTGTTTTAAATTGTAATAATATTGACAATTTAAGTGAATAATGATAAAAAAAAATAATCGTAATTTACCTGCATTTAATAAACCATGTAATATTAATGAATGGTAGAGTCACAATATGTTGGGAGCTGCTGTTGGTCTGATCTTTAAGATGATTTGTTTTGTAGCAAATCAATGTGAACATGATTATTAGAATAATAATCTAATAACTACTATTATTGCAGTGATTATATGCGCCAAAACTTTGACAGTTAAATATGGAATTCGGTGACCCAATCCCTCCTCCTCTGGGAACGGTGGCCAACAGTTTAACTAAAATTCACATTTTCCCATGTCAATGGGAATAATCAGTTTGAATTGACAGCTGTATCTTTTGCAAGAAACTTGTATCAAATATTGTTTTGCAAGAAACTTGTATCAAAATGTAAATACTGATCTTCAGGGTGGGGTAAAAAAAAATAATGAAGGGCACTGGTGGCTCAGTGGTAGGTGTCTCATCTGCCATTTGGAAGGCCTGGGTTCAAATCCCACCTGATGTCCAAACCCCAGCCACTGGATGCAGTGCAGGTCCCAGGCCCGGATAGAATGGGAGGGTTGCGTCAGGTCTGTCATCCAGTGTAAAAACTGTGCCAGGTTTATGTGTAGACCGTTTTGCCAGGAGCAGTCGAAAGGCCAACAACTAGGGGGGAAATAAACACTTTTCTCCGTTAAAATGCATTGAGTTACTCAAAAATCGTCATGAAAAAAGGTTCATATCACACATACCAAACTTGACATTAAGCAAGATTTAACTCTCATCTCTCACAAACTACAAACAGCTGTAGGTGAAGTGGAGCTTTGAAAGCCAGGAGAGGAAAAGCCAGTAAAATAAATGCAAGTGTGTTACAAATACAAATTTCTTTGTGTTTGTGGCTGTGTGTGTGTGTGTGTGTGTGTGTGTGTGTGTGTGTGTGTGTGTGTGTGTGTGTGTGTGTGTGTGTGTGTGTGTGTGTGTGTGTGTGTGTGTGTGTGTGCGTTTGCACTGAGCCGGATGAGAGTTACCATTGCAACTGGGACTCACTCACATACATTCAGTAAAGACACAGCCAGGGTTTAGCCTCATATCTTTTATTAGCAGTTACGTAGGACTGAGCTGTTTTCATTATTTTGCTCAGGAAAGGTTGTGTTCTCCTACTTCACACTTTTTTCCAAGAATTGTTTCTTGTTTTAATTTACTTTAACCAGTAAAACACTTTAATAACAATATGGTTATACAGCCAGGGCCAAAAGTTTTGAGAATGAAATAAATATTAATTTTCACAAAGTCTGCTGCTTCAGTGTTTTTGGATCTTTTTGTCAGATGTCACTGTGGTATACTGAAGTATAATTATAAGCATTTCATTCACATCCTGACTGATGGCAGCGCATTGTTGCAATGCTTATAGGGGTTTTGTTTGTCCACCCACCTCTTGAGGATTGAAGAATTGAAAAAGTTCTCTGTGGAGTTTCCTGACCACGAACCCAAGATTTTGATGTTTTGTTCACTGGGTCACTTAGTTATCACTTTTTCCTCATGGCGTGCTCCTCCATCATGCTGGAAAAGGCATTGTTGGTCACTAAACTGTTCTTGGATGACTGGGAGAAGTTTCTCTCTGAGGATGCTTTTTGTACTAATCTTTATTCATGGCTCTGATCTTAAGCAGAATTGTGAGTGAGCTCACTCCCCTGGCTGAGAAGTTACCCAGCCATCAGTCAGGATGTGGCCCAGAATTTGATTGACAGCAGGCCAGAGTGAATTGCAGACGTTTTAAAAAAAGGTCAACACTACAAATATTGACTCTTTGCAAAAACCTTTTGTAGTTGTCAGTAAATATTCTACACTGAAATGCTTGTAATTATACTTCAGTATACCACAGTAACATCTGACAAAAAGAAAAAGGACATTTGTGAAAATGATTATTCTTGTCATTCTCAAAAATTTTAGCCCTGGCTTTCGTCTCATTATTTAGCTGAGACCCAGCTCATCAAAAAGACATTACTATTATTAATTAATTTATTTATTGTTTAATTATTTTAGAAGCGATTAGTGCAGTAACAACTATATTTCTCCTGAACTATGTGTCTTATTTGCCACAGAAAAACCTAAACCTAAACTCACATCAGACTTTAAAGAAGCTGCACTGACAGGAAACTCAGTGACTCTGACCTGTACACTGAAGCTGCAGTCTGCTGGATGGAAGTTTTACTGGATTAAAGACACACAGAGCACTGAGACTGAGACTGAAACACACTCCTACTTCATCAGATCAGTTAGTGTCTCTGATGGAGGTCAGTACAGGTGCAGAGCTGGAAGAGGAAACCCAGTCTACTACACAAACAGCAGTGATGCACTCTGGGTAAATGTTACTGGTAAGTAAGTGATGCTCAGTAGAGCTTGTTTTTAAATCATCACACCAAACATTTAAGCAGTTACATTAAAGAAGAAGTAGAATTTCTCAGCATTGGTGTTTTGAGTCATGACCAGCCTGAAGGTGAATGAATGCAGATGAGCATCAACACTTTTGTAATGATGGTGTCGAGTCTGAAAGCCTAAGAAAGATTAGAGAGTGCTGCATGATCTGAAAACTGTATAATCAGAAGAAAGTCTTCACATTAAGGGCCTCATCCACACCAACACACACTCTAATAACAGCATGGTCAGTTTTAACTAGACACCTTGCCAACAGCTTTGTAGTGACACACAGAGGAAATCTCTAGTAACCATTTACAAATCAGTAATCAGTGTTTTAGTCCCATTCATCATGATCTGTTTTACATACATATACTTAATTGGATAAAATGTAATAATTTAATAATATATAATTTGAGTCTATGACAATAATATTGATCATTAACACACAGTTAATGATAAAATGATACAACAAATAATGATTAAAGGAAAGTAACAAACATTGATTGAATAAGTTATTGCAGCATTAAATCAGATCAGATCATGGGGGAATAAATACATTCATTTATCACCCTCGATTTGCATATCTTGCTTGCTCTGGTGATGTACAGGATGATAGATGAGGGTAGACAGGAGTCTCCATGGACTATGATGTTTGCAGATGACATTTTGCTTTGTAGCGAGAGCAGGGAACAGGTGGAGGAAAATCTAAAGAGGTGAAGTTGGGAATGAAGGTTCCACAGCAAGACCGAATACTGTACATGTGTGTGAATGAGAAGGACCTGAGTGTAACAGTGTACAGGGGGCAGAGGTAAAGAAGCTGCAGGACTTTAAGTATGTATGCTTAACCGACCAAAGCAACGGAGAGTGTGGAATAGAGGTGAAGAGGCGTGTACAGGCAGGCTGGAACGGGTAGAAAAAAGTGTCAGGTGTGTTGTGTGATAAGAGTATCAGCAACAATGAAAGGTAAAGTGTATGTGGCCTGGGATGTGATTTTAGTGATAACGCCAGACACAGGATAAAGAATTTAGTTGGGATCTTTTATTCCCGACTGCACTTTAATTAGGGCAGCGTTAATTATGCAAATTCGAGGAATCAGACAGAGACTTAAATATTGTGTACAGTTATTAAAATTAATGAAATTTGTCCCTCAAAACAAAATGATAATCAAACTAAAAATAAATGGCTAACAGACAACGGTAGCAGCCTTTCATTCAGTAAACAAACAAACACAAATATTACATTGTCTTCACGAAAAACAGAATAAGGCTGTTTAAACTACACGAAACATGAATGAAAGTTCCTCATGAGACAGATCATCCATAGACATACTCTCTCAATTTAATAAAAACAAAATAACTGATTATAACTTACTGCTCATCACCACTCTTGTGCATCACACATTAACACTGCACATGAAGAGCTTGCTTTTCTTCTCTGCATATAATAGAGGTTCACATTAACATTGGGAACACTAAAACATCAAAAATCCTCTATCTTCCTGTCCTCTTTAACAAAACACACATGCATCACAATTAACAAGTCTTTGGAACAGTACAATTAAATAACACTCTAAATAACACAATTAAATAACTTCTCTCACACTGGAACCACACAGACGGCCTATGGAGCTGTTTTCTCCCCTCTTTAATAAACAAAATAACCGTTTCAATCATGCTGTTTCACATAGAAATACACACAAAACCAACTCAGTACTCTGATAAAGTGAATTGGATGTCTAAGCACTTACGCTTCAAGCGATGGCGTTGATTTAGTTCACCCACATCCACGTGTCCCGATCCAATCACCCGAAATCAACGCGATACACGGCCAAACTAACAAACAAAACACTGAGGAGCTTTAATTTACCTCTGTCATACATGCACAGTTCGTGCTAGTTTGCTCTGAACTAAACTTTAATGTCAATTTTGCTCCACTGCACAAGCGCACGCTGTGGCACGAGATCGCACTGCTTTCAGGTAATTGTCACGACGCTTTCATTTTCTCAGTAAATGAAAACCCCACTAAAATACACCATATTCCCAGCACAATCAGACAGGGACACAAATAACCACTCCTGTGATTAACAGGTCAGCTTTCCAACCTGGTTACATGTAAAAAACAGTGGTGAGACCAGCGATGCTCTACGGCTTAGAACAGTGGCACTGAAGAAAAGACAGGTGGCAGAGCTGGAGGTAGCAGAGATGAAGATGTTGAGGTTCTCTTTGGGAGTGACAAGGATGGATAGGATCAAGACTGAGCCCATAAGAGGAACGAACCATGTTAGATGTTTAGGAGATAAAGTTAGAGAGGCCAGGTTGAGGTGGTTTAGACATGTTCAGAGGAGAGATTGTGAGCACATATTGGTAGAGCTGCCAGGCAGGAGGTCTAGAGGAAGACCAAAGAGGAGTTTTATGGATGCAGTGAGAGAGGAGGATGCAGAGGATAGGGTTGGATAGAGGCATATCCCTGAAAGGGAGCAGCTGAAATATTATTCATCACCCATCATTAATCAAAGTATTGGTTTGCATTGGTTGGAGAATTAAAGTCCTGTATAAATCCTATGCTACTACTATTAATAATAAGAAGAAGAAGAAGAAGAAGAAGATGAAAAAGAATGAAACAAAGGACTGTATGAAATGTATAACATTTTATTTTATTTGCTGCTGTATCTATGGCTTTTACTGATGATTAGTGTCTCGGTTCAAAGGCAAGTTGCCTGACTTTTGTTGCAGCAAAAATGTCCCTGACATTATTTTGCAAATAAACCTCATTAAAAATACATAAGCTGGAATAATAAAAATACAGCAATAATAATATAATTATTATTATTATTATTATTATTATTATTATTATTATTATTATTAGGATTTAAAGGAATAAAACTAGTGTATCTATTGATCTATCTGTTTGTCTGTCTATTATTAATTGATTACATCATACCTGTTAAATCTGTTTTGTTCACAATCATTTTTGTCTTTCAGATGAATCTCCTCCAGTGTCTCTGATCATCAGTCCCAGCAGAACTCAACACTTTACTGCTGACTCTCTCTCACTGAGCTGTGAGGACCAGAGAGACTCTACTGGATGGACAGTGAGAGGATACACACACAATGAGACACTGTTAGATTGTTCATCAGTTACAGGATCTACATGTAACATCAGCTCCCTCTCTACATCACACACTGGAGTTTACTGGTGTCAGTCTGAATCTGGAGGACGCAGTCATTCTCTCAACATCACAGTACACAGTGAGTCTTCAGTTGTCTTATCAGTAATATATTCATATACATACCTTGACAACATAAAAAAATAGAGTACAGTTAAACCTTGTTATAGTACCAGTACACGCGTGCACAGATGTGGATTATACACGTGACATAAAACTATCAAGTAAAAATTTATTAAAAACTTTGCTCGTCTTGCAAAATGCTTGCAAACCAAGTTGCTTGTATTGTATGGTTTGTATTGTATGCTTGTATGCTTTTACTGTATTGTAAAGAAACAAACTAATACAGTACATCTCCTTACATCACTGCCTTGGTTAACAGAATATAGGTTAGTTCTTATTCAAAGCTTTTATTTACAGTGCCCTCCATAACTATTGGCACCTCTGGTTAAGATGTGCTAAAAGCCTTAAAATAAATTCAGTTTTTAGTGCAGAAGCATATTGTCACACTGAAAATTGTAGAAAAAAAATAAAGTGAATTTTAAGGGGAAATAAAAATGAATAACAAATAATTATTTTTCATAAAATAAACTGTTCCACAATTATTGCCACCCCTAACAATTCCTAGAAAACAAATGTAATTGAATTATTTCTGTCATTTCTACAGTAGTTTACAAAGTTGATCAGAGTATCTGGAACATTAAATTAGTAATTTATCACTTCCTGCTTCCCTGGGGTATAAATATGACGTGACACAGAGGCCATTTCTCTTATCCACTCTGCAACATGGGAAAGACAAACGAACACACCATTCAAGTAAGGCAGATGTGTGTCGACCTTCACAAGTCAGGCAATGGGTACAAGAAAATAGCCACCCGCCTGCTCCTGCCCATATCTACTGTGAGAGGAATCATTGAGAAGTTTAAAAAAACTGGAACAATAGTAAACAAGCCTGGGCAAGGACGCAAGTTTATTTTGCCTCCACGCACAGTGAGGAGGATGGTAAGAGAAATAAAAAATTCTCCAAAGCTCACTGTTAAAGAACTGCAACAAATGATAGCATCTTAGGGTTCACAAAGTCTCCAAAACAACCATCAGACGCTATCTACATGCCAACCAGCTCTTTGGGAGGCATGCAAGGAAAAAACCTTTTCTCAGTCACAATCATAAACGCAAACATTTGGAGTTCGCTAAGCGCTACCGGGGCTTCAACTGGGACTGTGTTCTTTGGTCAGATGAGACCAAGATAGAGCTTTTTGGCAACAAACACTCTAAGTGGAACACAAAAGATGAGTATGCAGAAAAGCACCTCATGCCCACTGTGAAGTATGGGGGAGGATCGGTGATGCTGTGGGGCTGTTTCTCTTCCAGAGGCCCAGGGAACCTTGTTACTGTGCATGGCATCATGAAATTCTAGGACATTTTAAAGCAAAATCTGGTGGGCTCTGCCCGAAAGCTGAAGATGGGTCGTCACTGGGTCTTTCAGCAAGATAATGACCCAAAACATGTGGCCAAATCTACACAGAAATGGTTCACCACACACAGAATCAAGCTCCTCCCATGGCCATCTCAGTCCCCAGACCTCAACCCCATTGAAAACCTGTGGAGTGAGCTGAAGAGGAGAGTGCAGAGGAGAGGAGTCAGGTCACTGGATGATTTAGAGACATTGTGCAAAGAGGAATGGTCGAAGATCCCTCTTTCTGTGTTCTCTAATCTTATGAAGCATTATAGGAGAAGATTAGGTGCTGTTTTGTTGGCAAAAGGAGGTTGTACAAAGTATTAAACATCAGTGGTGCTAATAATTGTGGCACCAATGATTTGATGTAAAAGAATTATTACTTAATATGGGATTTTTTTTCCCACTGATTAAATGCACTTGAATTAAAGGTTGGAAATTCCTCTTTTTTTCTTTGTGGTCCTATGTTATTTAGAACAAAACTGAATTTTTTAGAAGCTAAGGAACACATTTTAATCAGGGGTGCCAATAATTATGGAGGGCACTGTATATGTAACATTAAAAAAAAAATCTTAATTTGTTTCATGTTTAAAATTTATAATGTTATTTGGGTGGCAGGGACGCCCGCACTATTAAGTACAAAATGTAAATATGTTCTACAATTGGGATTAATTTCAACATTAGTATTCATTACATAAACAAATAAAAGTCAATATATATAAGTACTGTGGCCACAAGAAAAAAAAAAAAGAAAGAAAAAAAACAACTTCCTTTTTGTAGCCTTCATATTTATTTCCATAACTCATCATTATATTTAGAGACAGACGCTCTCATCCAAAGTGACTTAAAAATGTGCTCAAGTTTCCATAATCCATATCATCTAGTCTGCACAGACTGATGTATTTAATCTATGGCATACCTTTCACTTGTGCAAAATCTGATGCCTTTAATATGCAGAAACCTAACAAACTGCCATATCTCAGCACCTGGACATGATAAATAAATAAATAAATAAAACTGAGCTTTTTTTAAACCAGAAAACTAAACAAATATTCATAACTAAAATCACCCCATATGTGAATTAATAACACATTTGATGTGACGGGTGTTTTTTTTTTTTTAATGCTCATCTGTCTAATCTTCCAAAAACTTCTTTAGGTCATAAATATGGCAGTGTGGTCGTACTGTAATGTCACATGCTACAGATCAGTAGAGGTCTTTATGCTACAATTATACTTGTATTTGAGCCACTCTGTGCTTTCAATGTTCTCTTGCCTACAGATGGTAGTGTGATCCTGGAGAGTCCTGTCCATCCTGTAACTGAGGGAAATCCTCTGACTTTACACTGTTTATATCGCAACACAAACGTCTCAGACTCTGGTGCTGATTTCTATAAAGATGATTCAGTTCTTCAGAAGCAGACTACAGGAGAGATGACCATCAGTAGTGTCTCAAAGTCAGATGAAGGTTTCTACCACTGTAAACACCCAGAGAGAGGAGAGTCACCCAAAAGCTGGGTTTCAGTCAGAGGTGAGGAAACCACGTCTACTTACTTGTTTTATATTCGTAACAATGTGATTTCTAAATGCAGTGTTTAAATGCATATTTGGGTTCTTTTCTTTTTCTTTTTTCAGCTTCTGGATTCATGTATATAATTATAGCATTGAGTTCGGCTTTCGGACTATTTTTCTTAATAATCTTACTGATTGTGCTGGTGCGCTCCAAGAAGAAAAAAGGTTTGGTAATCAGTTCTTTATGTCTATAGCACAATTAATGTATGTCTTTATGTCTATAGACAATAGTGTACGTGCTATTTTAGATTTATTTTTCAAATATGACCATGTTTTACCAAATACATTACTGCTTTACTAGGTGTAGAATATCAGACTCCCTCTGCAATAATTCTGGACACCAGTCAGCCTGCAGGTCAGTCTGTGTTAACAATAGCCACACCATGTGTTTGACATTAGTTACCTCTCTCCTCTAAAGTCTTTTTGTTCCTATTTAAAAGATGGTGAGAATGTCTATGAAAATACTAAGACCACAGGTACAGTTTCTATAAATTTTCTATAAACATTTTTCACCATGCCACTATTTATTTAACATACTGTATATGAAGCCAAAATCAAAATAAAAAAATAAAGCCAAAAAAAATCATGTGGCCAATATTAAGTATGTCATGATTCGAAAATGTTGCTTATATCTTTCACTATCGCCATTGTGACAGCACACACACATGAATGCACTAGACCAGCAAACTAGCAAAACATCTGCTTGTATAGAGGTCTGCACACCTGCTGATGATTAGCAACATCTGGCTGAAACATGCGCTCTTAAATCCTGTAGAAGCAGCAGGGGGGACTTAGTATTAGGCTCATTTTTAATTTATTTATTGTATTAATTATATACTTATATATATATTAAAAGCTCAGATTTTGGGAAAAAGTTATAGAAATATAAAACTGTGTGATTAAAATCAGTAAACACCTAGAGGAATTACCGTGCAGTAGGCATCTATGCCAGCTGGGGCAATACATGAACCAGTGAGAAACAGGTGCAGATGATGACAGATGATCAGGCCAGTGATTAGTATATGTATTCCGTTGTATATTGTATATACAGTATATATACTATCTAATGTTACATGAACAGCCTTTTTTTTACATTCTCTAGAATAACTTTGTAGTCTGTGGCAGTAAAGCATTTTAATCGACATTATTTAGTTTAATTTTGTATGAAAAAATGAGAGGTGACTGAAGATGCTTGGACAGTATTGTAATTAGAAGTTCAAGTGAATGATGATACAAACACACAGAATGGGGAAATGAGGCCGTGTCTGTAACCTTTCATAGATGCTGCAGCTGAACCGAGTGATGTGACTTATGCTGAAATTGAACTAAAAAAACTAAAGAAACCAAAGAAAAAGCCAGGTGGGAATAAATTATTTCAATTTGCAAACAGAATTGCAGTGTTTTTGTATTTCATAGTACCCGCTTGTGTATTTATCTTAAAATGACTGCTATAATTCATTCAGTAATTAAAATTAAAGGTCATTATAAGGTAACAGATGTACATGTGCTGTGGTTATAGAAATGTAAGTGGTTTACTGTATCTTAGTGAATACTAAGTGTCTGTTGCCCACTAGGAAAGAGCAGTAAGGGAGAGGAAACTGTGTACTCAGAAGTGAAGAAGGACACAGATAAAGGTAAGATGAGCTAAAAGTGTGCACTTCAGAGAGCACTATTGCTTAAACAAAGAGAGAGATTTACACTACAATTACTGTATGTGGCAGTTTATCTAATAGAGACGTACAGATGAAGGCACAGCAATACACATCACTCAGAGAAACAGCAAGGATTAATGACCTTGGAATAAGAACTGGTACAGAAGTACCATGAAGCCAAGGGATTTAAGAATTTATTTGGTAGTGTTTTAATAATCTCTTTTACTGTTATCGCAATTTTTTTATCATTCAAACCAAAGACTGTAGATATGGCATGGTGGTGTGGTTTAGGGTTTAATGGTTGGCTACAGCTAAATTTCCACCACTTCCAATTGGTAATAGTGTTTACTTGTTTTTATATCACATAAATCTCCTCTTAAGGTCTCCCTATAAACAGTGATAAACAGTTTTGAGATCATCTGATATCTTTGAAAGTTTGTACCAAAGATTTACTGTATTGACAACTTTGACAGTTCTGTAGCATAATGTTATTTTCTTCTGTAAACCATTCAAACAGACATTCTGGGAGTCTTTGTTTTTTTAGCATCATGTTTATGATCACAACTGTGCTGATATTTATCACAACAGCACTCCCTGTCATGTGATATTGTTTAATTACCATCTTCCTCCTGTTCTCTCTCTCTCTCTCTCTCTCTCACACACACCGTTTTGATTTGATAAAGGTTTATTTTGAGATACATTCAAACTGAGATATGTGGATTTACCTTGAATTTGTCTGTTAAACACAACCTTTTATCTTTGTTATGCTTTAAACATGTTTGATATACACTGGATATTCACACTTTCTTAGGCCATTAAATACAAATCACATAAACAGACCTAGAAATGCTTATTCGCATTTTCTAAATGTAACACAAGAATTAAATATTTCTTAAAGAAAGACATAGAAAAGTACAGAAACACTTATTTCAGTTTTGTTTGTGACAATATAGCCGAGTGAAGTTGAGCCTGCCTCATTTCAAAACGCAAAACTCAACAGTGATTGGCAAACAGACTCAGCATAGTGACATAGAAACCCACCAAATATCTGTTTGCTTTTTGTAATTGCTGAGTGACACAGACACACACCTCCACACAAGTATACATGCTCACATTACTGTAAGTCACTCGCATAGTCTAGACTTGGCACAAATGCTTTTAAATTAGCCTGTATGTGGCTAGGTTATATAATGTATATACACACAGGTAACTTAATTCAGTTCAGTTTAATTTGTATAGTGCTTAAGCAGTAGCATAAAAAAACAGCTTTATAGACATAAACATTTTATAAATGTTGCAAAAAAAAAAAAGAAAAATTAAAACGCATACATTTATTGTATTATTGTTCATTTGTAGTGTCTCAAATGAGCAACCCAAAAGTGACGATGCATAAGGAACATGCATGAGGAGGATAGTATGAGAAAGAAATGTGAATATAGTCAAAATGGCAAATTCAGTTAATCTCTGATTGTCCCTGATGGGTAAGCCGACAGCGACGAGGAAAAACTCCCTAAAATATTATAAATCGAGTTGCATTTCAGTGAGTAAAATAAGTATTTGGTCCCCTACCATCCAACAATAATTCTGCCTCCCACAGACTGGTGATGTGCTCATGTGAGACACAGATTAATAGAAGAAGGTTCTCCTAACAACAACTCCTTATATAAAAGCAATCTGTCCACTGACTCTCTATCCTCCATTCCTGTCACAAGAAAAACACATGTTTCTGTTTCTTTAATTTAATCTACATTATTTAATGTAATTTTTGTATAAATAAATGAGAGGGGGCTCCAGATGTTTGTAGTCAGAAGTTTGTAAAGGTAATGAAAATCCTTATGAGTCTGTAACCTTTTATAGATGCTGCTGCTGGACCGAGTAATGTGACTTATGCTGAAATTGCACTAAAAAAACTAAAGAAGCCAAAGAAAAAGCCAGGTGGGACAAAATTCTTTCAATTTACTCTGTGCAGAATTGCAACCTTTTTATATTTCGTAGTACCCATTTATTTTAAAATAACTGCTTTGAATCATTTAGTAATTAAAATGAAATCATTATACGGTAATAGATCTAGATGTGCTGTAGTTCTTAGTCAATGCTTAATCAGTGACTGTTGCCCACAAGGAAAGAGCAGTAAGGGAGAAGAGACTGTGTACTCAGAACTGAAGCAGGACACAGATAAAGGTAAGATGAGCTAAAATACTTTTTTTTTTTTTTACTTAAAAAAAAAAGAAACCAAAGAGAAATAAAGATAGGATTATTATTATTATTATTATTATTATTATTATTATTATTATTATTATTATTATTATACAGAAATTAATAGAGGTAAATGTCCTGTAGTTCTGGAAGTTTAAGTGGTAAACAGAATGATGTGTTCCTCTTAGTGAATGCTAATTCAGTCACTGTTGCCCCCTAGGAAAAAGCAATGAGGGAGAGGATAATTTGTACTCAGAAGTGAAGAAGAACACAAATGAAGGTAAGATGAGCTAAAAGTATACACACATTCTCTCTGCACAACAGTATTGCTTTGACAAACAGAAATATTTACACTGTATCTACTACACCCATTAATATGGCTGATCTTCTTACAGAGACTTAATTGTGAGAAACAGTAGTTTGTACTGTATATTTAGAGTGGAATGTGATTCCTACCAAAAAAGGACTGAACAAGAATAAAATAATCAGCAAAAAATACATTGACAATAGTGGCACTACTACAGTTAGGTACTTCAGTGTGTGTGTGCGCTTGTGCCCTGTAATGCAATGTTTTTTCAACCTTTTTTGAGCCAAGGTACATTTTTAGTTTAAAAAAAAATCACAAGGCACACCAACAATCGAAACTGTAAAAAATGAAACTCTGTAGCCTATATTAACCATATACAGCCTTACTTATCGAAGTGTCTCGAACAGGAATCAAATAAACACAAAGAAAAAAGTCTTTTATGATCTTTCATATTTCTTCTTCTTTCAAATAAAAAGTGCAATTAACAATATACAGTCATTCTTATTAAAGTGTCTTGAATAGGAATCAAATAGCTTTAAGGGCTCTCTCATTTACCTTTGCGGTTCTTCTCATAAAAGTTGCCCGTTTCTCCGTGTTTTCACGGAGGTGAACAAAATAGTCCGCATTCTTGTTTTGCAGCGAAGGGTGTTTCGTTTGGAGATGGCGTTTAAGCTTACTTGGGACCATAGCACTATTGGCTAGCTTTTCACCACACACCAAGCACAACGGAGTCGGTGACTTTGCATCCCCGGTGAAAGTAAATCCAAATGAAATATAGCTTTCACTGTATTGCCTCGAGATTTTGCTCGAGGTCACAGTCTTTGCTTTCTTTTGACCTCCATTCCTACTACTGCCTTCATCTCGGTCCGAATTTTGTTCAGGGCCCAGTTCGGAGTTTACATTTTTCCTTTTGTAAAACTTCTCCATCACTGTCACCGTATTCTGACTAGCCACAGTGCCACTGTCATTGCTACCTGTCACATCCAGGCATCATTAATTCTCGTCTCGAAATACAAGGCAATTAGCTATCTGCTGCCACCTACTGATATGGAAGAGTATAACATGAGTACTCTGCCCGTGTCACTTGACAGCACAGACACTTGACAATTGCATATTATTCGCAGACAATAACTTAATAGTTTTCAAAAAATGTTTTAGACCAATTAGGTGAAATTTACTAATTTCCCACGGCACACCTGACGATCTCTCACGGCACACTAGTGTACCGCGGCACAGTGGTTGAAAAACACTGCTGTAATGGACTCGCACCCTGTACAGCGTGTATGCTTCCTGGGACTCCGAGTTCTCTGAGCTACAGGTCTTCTGTGACCCTGTACAGGATAAGCAGTATAGATAATCAGTGAATGAGTAAATTTTTTTTTTTTTTTTTTTGGATTTTTCCCCGATTTTCTCCCTAATTTAGTCGTGTCCAATTCCTCCCCGTCACTAGGGGGCTCCCACATTAAGGCTACCAAAAAAGGGCCCAAGACTATCACGTGTTTCCTCCGAACCACGTGACGCCAGCCGACCGCATCTTTTCGAACTGCTCGCTCGCGCACCGTTGGGGGCGGCGTAACACACTCGGAGGACAGCGCTATCCGCTCCCTCCGTTGCGCGAGCTCACAGACGCCCCTGATTGGCTGTAGAGCTGTGATTAATGTGGGAGCACTAAGTACCTCTCATCCCTCCCCTCTGAGAGAGCTCGGCCAATCAGCTCTCTCTAGACCTCCGGCTGCGAGAGGTTACAGCACCACCCGGGATTCGAACTGGCGATCTCCGGATGATAGGGCGAGCGCTTTAACCACTGCGCCGGAGGCCCAGTGAATGAGTAAATAAACTGAAAGTGAATGAAAAATTTGTAAAGCCTAAAAACTGACATTAAACTTAATATTAACTTGTCCTGAGAATGTGGTGGAGATTTAAACAGCTGGAAAATAAGAATGCAGTTCTGTAACGCCCATCCTACAGCAGCTGGCCAATGAGGAAGCAGCTCTGTAACACCAACCCACGCATTATATTTGTGTCAGAAATGCAAACGTACAAATCAGCAGCAAAAGTGTTGAGGAAGAAACGTGGAAAAGTCAGCAGCAAAACATTTAACATTTTTGCATTTAATTTTAGTTTTTTTATTTGTTTGCTTGTTTTGTTTGGGAGGGGTCTTGCAATTACTTTTTACTCACCTTCAATTTAATTGATAGTTGATATTCAAATATGAATAGAGAAAAATAAAAATAAGAAAATAAAGCTATAAAGCTATCTGTAATCTTTTATAGATGCTCCACCTGGACCAAGTGATGTGACTAGTTTTAAACCTGAACTGATAGAACTAAAGGATCCAAAGGAAAATCAAGGTGGGATTTCTATTTCATTATTATTTTTTTATCACTATTTCTGGATTTCATTTAACCCCTTCTTAATACATAATGTTTTGTAACTGATCAGAATCATTTAGTAACTAAAATGACTGAAGTTAATAGAGGTAGATGTACTGTAGTTCTGGAAGTATAAGTGGTAAACAGAATGGTGTGTGTTTCTTAGTGAATGCTAATTTAGTGACTGTTACTCACTAGGAAAGAGCAGTGATGGAGATGGCAATTTGTACTCAGAAGTGAAGAAGAACACAGATAAAAGTAAGATGCATCAAAAGCGTACACACAATCTCCCTACACAACTAGGGGTGCATGCCGGGAAAAAATGTCGCCCCTCCCATCCACGCCCAGCGCAGGTTACGTTTCACATGCTTGAGCTGTTATCACGCGTCTACCCATCAAAGACAAAGCATGCCAGTAGTATAAATGTATTTTAAAGATGAGAACACCGAAGTTGCAATACCCAACATTTTCACATTGCCCGATCTGCAGCGGTGTTGGAACAAGCGCAGCCGCACAACAACTAGAGACTTATCTAGCTGAACTATCCATTCCCAGAAGCGACAATGCACTTGACTACTGGCTCTCGAAAAAAGACCACTTTCCATTGCTTGCACGGGTTGCATTCAGATATTTATCTACCTCAAGCAACAGGAAGAAACAAGAAGGAATGTACTAAAATAAAAGAATCAACAAAAAATACATTGACAATGGAGGCACAGTGGTGTAGTAGTTAGCACAGTGGCGTTTGATTCCCGGCTTAGGGCCAAGTGCTTACCCTTTGCTTGGTGGGTTTCCTCCCGGTACTCCTGTGTGTGTGTGTGTGTGTGTGTGTGTGTGTGTGTGTGTGTGTGTGTGTGTGTGTGTGTGTGTGTGTGTGCGTGTGTGTGTGTGTTTGTGTGTGTGTGTGTGTGTGTGTGTGCGCGTGCGCGCTTGTGCTCTGCGATGGACTGGCAGTATAGATAATTAGAGAGTTGGTCAGCTGGCCAATGAGGAAGCAGCTCTGTAACACCCATCCACATGGTACACTTGTGTTAGAAATTCAAATGTAAAAATCAACAGCAAAACCGAACAATTGAGGAATAAACATGGGAAAATCAGGACCAAAACATTTATCATTTTTCGCATTTAATTTCTATTTATTTATTTAATTGTTTATGTTTTTTTTTTTTTTTGGGGGGGGGGTTCTTGCAGTTACTTTTTATTTACCATTAGTTGATATTCAAATATGCATAGTGATAAAAATAAGAAAATATAACTATACATCTGTAATCTTTAACAGATGCTGTCCCTGGACCTGTGCCGGATCCTCCTCCTGTACCAAGTGATATGACTTGTGTTAAACCTGAACTGATGAAGCTAAAGGATCCAAAGAAAAAACAAGGTGGGATTTTCTATTACATTATTCTTCTTTTTTATGTCTATTTCTTAATTTCATTTAACCCCTTAAACCATTTTTTTCAATTACTAATCTTAACACAGTAGTTTGTACTGTATAGTCAGTATGGAATGTTATTTGTGCCAAAAATAACTGAACAAAAATTTTAAAAGGAACAAAAAAAATACATTGACAATGGTGGCACAGTGGTGTTGTACAGTGACCTTGCACCTCCAGGGTTAAGGGTTCGATTCCCAGCTCGGCTCTGTGTGTGTGGAGCTTACACTTTGGTGTTTTTTTTTTTTTTTTTTTAACATGTGAACATCAGAAACAGTAGGCAGTCAGGTTTGTTGGCCTTTTTGCTCACACTCGCCTTTTCAGTGCCGCCCACAAGTTTTCTATTATATTGAGATCAGGGCTTTGTGATGTCACTCCAATACCTTGACTTTGTTGTCCTTAAACCACTTTGTAACTAATTTGGAGGTATGCTTGGCGTCATTGTCCATTTGGAAGACCATTTGTGCCAAAGTTTTAACTTCCTGGCTGATGTCTTCAGATGTTGCTTCAATATATCCACATCATTTCCTTTTCACATGATACCATATATACTACATACTATACTACCACCCCCATACTTCACAGTTGGGATGATGTTCTGAGGCTTCAAGGCTTCGCCCTTTTTCCTCCAAATATACCGTTTATCATTATGGTCAAACAGTTAAATTTTTGTTTCGTCAGACCACAGGACATGTCTCCAAGAATGTTGTCCCCGTGTGCAGTTGCAAACTGTAGTCTGGCTTTTTTATGGTGGTTTTAAAGTAATGGCTTTCTCCTCCAAAGTAACCTTCAGCTCATGGTGGTACAGGACACGTTTTACTGTGGATAATGACACTGTCCTACCAGTTTCAGCCAGCATCTTCACAAGGTCTTTTGCTGTCGTTTTTTTCTTTTTTTCCCCCTAATGTCAAAGAAAGAGGCTCTGTGTTTGAGATGTGCCTTTACTGTATATGCATCCACAGGTGTGTCACCAATTAGCTCAAATGGGATCAATTAACCTATCAGAAGCTTCTTTGGCTTAGAATGGAATCATCCGTAATTTTCTTTTTGTTTAAAGACACAATAAACTTGTGAAACACGAAAGTGATAGAAAAAATCTATAAAAGCCCCCCCCTTGCTTAATTCTGACATTTAACAAATGCAGTGCTTATTGATCTGAAAAGTTTACTCTGATTTAATGTTTGATAGTAAAGATTTTTTTTTCTTCTGAAATGTATGTAAATATCTGGTTTCAACTGTATTTGTCAGCAATGCAAATGTAAAAATCTGAAAACTTAAACATTGAGGAAGAAACCTGTAAAATTCAGCAGCAAAACATATAACATTTTGCACTTAATTTAAGTGTTTTTATCTTTGTTTGTTTGTTAGTTTTTTTTGCAATAATTCTTATTCATCTTTAACATCAGCTAAAATTTTAATATGTGAGATATGTGAGGAAAAAAAGGCTATAAATAAATAATATTTTCTAGATGTTGCCCCTGGACCAAGTGATGTGACTTGCGTTAAACCTGAAGTGATGAAGAAACCAAACAAAAATCAAGGTGGGATTTTTTTTTATACTTCATTATATTATTTTTTTATGCCATTTCTGAATTTCATTTAACCCCGTAAATATATTTTTTTCCCCAATCCCTTATTGTAATGCATAGTTTTTGGTAACTGATTGAAGTTAATAGAGATAAATGTACTGTAGTTATGAAAGTTAGGACCGTTCTAGAAATTATGATTTGTAATTATGAATTTAGAAATTATGATAAAATTATAATTAGTTTGTTTATTTAACCAGTTATTCTGCTCTGCCAATACATTTCCTTCCATGAGTGGCAGGACTAGCTTTAAGATGGTGACCGAAAGTTAGCGACCTACAGTTAGTGAAATTAACAGTGGTGAAAATTATTTTTAAATTCTTTTTACTACTATGTAACCAAAGTGTGAGCAGGATAAACAATAGGTGTGGTTCAGTTATTAATCTCATGAATTTCTTTATACAGTAGTTTTACTCATTCTGCTTTGGAATATCAGCTCCATTAATGTCTGGGTTCAAGGGTTAAGTCTCAAATAGCATAAAATGGAAAGATATTGAGCTTGTAACGCTCAGATAAAATGCCCTTACCTGAGCCTACACAAAAGAAGAGATCTTTTTCTTCGTGTCGGTGTGCTTTAAAAACCAGTGAACAAGGATCACAAACCCAAGACCAATTTAAACAATCCAAACGTGTATTATACAAAAAATGAAACAAAAAGGTGCACCAACCAAGAAAACCAATAAAGAAAACAATATTTACAAAATATATACAATGGAAACCGGGGTGTGTGTGAATGTGTAGAATGTCCGAAGTCTGTGTTATTGTAAGAGTGTATGAGGGAGATGGATCGGTCTCACCGGAAATGATGGTAAATAACCAGGAGGCCGATGTCGGAGTGCGAGAACCGAGGCGAAGCAATCCAGTCGGTGTTAATCTGGATGGTAAGACAAACCCGCAAGAAACAGCCTTCATCAGTCTCTTGAGCAACTCCGTGAAAGTAATATAAACAGCACGCTGTATCTGCATAACTCTCCCTTCGCATGCTTTCCCGAGCCGGGTTTATGTCGGGTCATGTTATCACGTGGGTCACCTTCTTCCCGTGCCGACCGGTCACGCAGTCTCGCGAGAGTGGGAACCAATACACATTATATACATACGAGCAAAATCAACCTTAGTGGACACAATGAATAAGGCGCAGCAGCTTCTTTACATTTACATGTCTTATTATACCCTATAATCAATATGCCCCTTAAGTGGCAGTGCTACAAGCTATATAGGGTGTACAATCCCTTTCACACAATTGCTAATTGCTTTTGTTCAGGGGTTAGAGAGGGAGTTGGGATTCAGCCTCGTGTTAGTCTGTGCTTATTATTTTTGTAGCTCAAGCTGCGAACAGAAAACATGGATGGTTCAGAGGCAGCTTGGGATGATTTTAAACCAGTTATTAAGAAGACAAAGTATTGTTTAAATGACAGAGTTATCAGATGTGTTTTCTTGCTAAAAGAGCTTCCATGACTGATTTTGGTTTTGAATGTGGGTTTTGGTGGAAGAGGCAGCTGCTCTCTCTCTTCAGTACTGCAGACTGTACTGACCTACATTAACCCATGCTGGTGACTGACAGTTAGTGTGATTAATGCTTGTTAGAACATTAATGCAAAGTGATGCATATAGTTAAAAATTCTAGTGCTGTTACCAGCTATTATCACCACTCACAGAATGCCACTTGTCCAATCAGATAATTCTGTCAGAACTAACTGTTGTATAATCTTTCATAGATGCTGCCCCTGGACCAAGTAATGTGCCTAAAACTGAACTGAAAAAACTAAATCCAGGTGAGATGTACAGTATACTGTGTGTGTATATGAGATCAAATAATTATTTACAATACAGAAATTCTAAAAGAAAAAAACTGTGTTAATTCATGCACTCAGTACTTGGTTGGGGCTCCTTTGGCACAAATTCCTGCATCATTGCAGATGGCATGGAGGCGATCAGATGAGGGCATTGCTGAGGTGTTATTAAAGACTATGTTGTTTGATAGCAACCTTCGGCTTGTCTGTACTGTTGGGCAGGTCTTTCACATCTTCCTCTTCAAAGTGACCCATAGATTGTCCCATAGACCCATAGACTTGATTCTGAGCTTGGACAATATGAGTGTATATGGGCGGCTTCATACATTTCACATATATTGTGTGTGTTTTGTTGGATTCTCTCTTAATCAAGTGTGTTATCTTCTGAAATTCCAGTGAATATAAATACTGATTGTGTCTGATTAAACTCAATGCAGATACAGTTTTGTAATTTTCTCTGTCCACAGAGGACATGTGTAAAAACATGTAAAAAATATATATATATAAAAACATGACTGCTGAACATGTGAGGCGATAAAAACCGATAACAACATCACAAATGTGAGATAACAACTCTATTATGACTCGATAACAGCACTTAAGAATCGATATCAAGGCATTATTTCCTTCCTCCTACTGACTTGAACAAACACCACAGAATCCACATTGAGCCCCAAAGAGGCTATAAGGAGCTGTGAACAACCTCTACTGAGCTCCCCAGCGGTTGTATCAAATTTGCATTGGTTTAGAAATGGTAACACATTTGGTTGAGTGGAATGTGGGTAGTAAACTAAGGATGACTCCTCTCCACACAAAATAATGCAGATTATCCCTTCGAGGTTGGTGACTACCTGCTAATCCACATAGATTATCTGGTAACCCTTCATCACCTGATTGCAAATCCAGCTCTGATTTATCCATCTTTGTGAAAGTAGTTTGATGTGAATAGTTTAGCACACACATGTACAACTTTTGAGATACAGAACATTTTTACAATTTTGAGAGCCATTTCTTCTTCACATCAAGAGTTGGAAGCAAAAACAAAATTAGTTGTTTGTGGGTTTTAACCAACAATGGAGCATTACATCCTGGAACTATCCTAATTTCGTACTTTAAAATACAACGACGAATGCCTGTTGTGTCTCTTGGGAGTAGCTGAACCCTGTGCTGAAGGTTTCCAACAGCAAATCAAAAGCATTTATTTATAAATAAAAATATGGAAATTTAAAGAACAACTAAAAAATTGGATATGTTTTTGTACTCACACAAACAAGACCTATGTGAATTATTCAAACCTGAATAGTGGTTAATAGAACTGTTTGTTTTATCTTATTGAAAGCTAAATCAGTGTTTGTTCCCAACTAGGAAAGAGCAGTGACGGAACTGGAGACATGTTCTCAGAACTGAAGCGGGCCATGGAGAAAAGTAAGATGAACTAAAGTGAAGTATTTGGACAACTGTACTGTTTTGACAAAGGGATATTTACACAAAATGTACAACATTCACAAATCAAATAAAAATTTTATTTGTCACATATACAACCATACACTCTAAAAACTGCTGGGTTAAAAAACAACAAAACCAAAACCCCGCCACTGGGTCACTATTGGACAGAACACGCGCTGGGTTGTTTTGACCCAAGTGCTGGGTTGTACCATTTAAACCAGAATTCTGGGTTGTTCATCTGACCGAACCAGTGGGTTAAACTGACACTCTTGCTGGGTTAAATGTTAAAAGGCTGGGTTATTTTATTTGACCCAACCAGTGGGTAAATTAACACTATTGCTGGGTTGACACATTCCATTTGATTTTTTGTTCTTTTCGTGGCGAAAAGTTTTGAGAATGACACAAATATTAATTTTCACAAAGTTTGCTGCTGAACTGCTTTTAGATCTTTGTTTCTGTTGTTTCTGTGATGTACTGAAATATAATTACAAGCACTTCATATGGTTCAAAGGCTTTTATCAACAATTACATGACATTTATGCAAAGAGTCAGTATTTGCAGTGTTGGCCCTTTTTCAGGACCTCTGCAATTCGACTCTCAATCAACTTCTGGGCCAAACTCAAAACTCAGCAACCCATTCTTTCATAATCACTTCTTGGAGTTTGTCAGAATTAGTGGGTTTTTGTTTGTCCATCTGCCTCTTGAGGATTGACCACAAGTTCTCAATGGGATTAAGATCTGGAGAGTTTCCAGGCCATGGACCCAAAATTTCAATGTTTTGGTCCCTGAGCCACTTAGTTATCACTTTTGCCTTATGGCACGGTGCTCCATCGTGCTGGAAAATGCATTGTTCTTCACCAAACTGTTGTTGGATTGTTGGAAGAAGTTGCTGTTGGGGGGTGTTTTGGTACCATTCTTTATTCATGGCTGTGTTTTTGGGCAAAATTGTGAGTGAGCCCACTCCCTTGGATGAGAAGCAATCCCACACATGAAGGGTCTCAGGATGCTTTACTGTTGGCATGAAAGGACTGATGGTAGCGCTCAGCTTTTCTTCTCCGGACAAGCCTTTTTCCAAATGCCCCAAACAATCAGAACGAGAATATGACTTTGCCCCAGTCCTCTGCAGTCCATTCTCCATACTTTTTGCAGAAGATCAATCTGTCCCTGATGTTTTTTTTGGAGAGAAGTGGCTTCTTTGCAGTCCTTCTTGACACCAGGCCATCTTCCAAAAGTCTTCGCCTCACAGCTGCCTGCTGCCATTCCTGAGCAAGCTCTGCACTGGTGGCACTCCGATCTCGCAGCTGAATCCTCTTTAAGAGACGATCCTGGCGCTTGCTGGACTTTCTTGGACGCCCTGAAGCCTTCTTAACAAGAATTTAACTTCTTTCCTTGAAGTTCTTGATGATCCTATAAATTGTTGATTTAGGTGCAATCTTAGTAGCCACAATATCCTTGCCTGTGAAGTCATTTTTATGCAGGCTGCACCCATTTCTTTGCAGGTCACCATGGTTAACAATGAAAGACCAATGATTTCAAGCATCACCCTCTTTTTAACATGTCAAGTCTGCCATTCTAACCCAATCAGCCTGACATAATTATCTGCCTTGTGCTCGTCAACATTCTCACCCGAGTTAACAAGACGATTACTGAAATCAGGCAGGTCTTTAATGACAGCAATGAAATGCAGTTGAAAGTTTTTTGGGGGATTAAGCTAATTTTCATGGCAAAGAAGGACTATGCAATTCATCTGATCACTCTTCATAACATTCTAGAGTATATGCAAATTCCTATTATAAAAACTTAAGCAGCAACTTTTCCAATTTCCAATATTTATGTAATTCTCAAAACTTTTGGCCACGACTGTACACAGTATGATATGCAGTGAAATGCTTAAACAACTATTGGTGACCTAATAAGGAAAGATAAGATAAAAAGAATGTAAAATATAAAAATAGTATAAAAATAAAGTATAAAATAGATTTATAAAGTGTAAACTGTATAAATTATATAAATTATATAGAGAGCAGCAGTATGCGTGGCCAAGGAGTGTGAAATTAAATGAAGTGTGTGTGACAGCAGCAGTAGTAGATTTTACTACATTAATTTTACCATTCAGTAACATGGGAGAGGTTTTTATAGAGACAGAATGATAGCCTGAAATCAGATCAGGGACATAAACACTATAAAGCCACTTGGATATTGGACATTATTTGGTTGTATTTGAATAACCATTTTTACTATTATCACCATTTTTTTATTTTACAAACAAATTACAGTGTATTTCATCATAACAGTTTTAGGAGGACAAAAGGTCTCTGAAGTCAACGAGTGACAATTCTAACCTTGAACTATTTTTTTTAATAGACCAGGGCTATTTTATATTTTAACTGCATTATGATCCAAAAGACAATTTTAATTTTGAACACAGAATTTAAATTTACTTGGTGAGCTGAATTACAACATTGCACTTGATTGTGCTGTGTAAATAATGTGTTTTACTTTGGCTGAAAGAAATACTTACTCAAAAATGTATTTCATTCTATATATTTTTCATAAAAGCACTGAATAATAGCTACATGATTAAAAACTAAATATTTTTGTTTTATATATTTTTTTTGCATATAACCATGAAGAGAGTCAAATGTCTTCACTCAAGAAATGATGAAACAGCTGAAGAACATGATAAATACTTGTTTTGGCGCAGCTTGTACTGTATTTTTTAGAAAGGTTGTGTTTTACTTAAGGCAAAGTTAAGTATTGCACAACCTTTCAGGGATGATAAAGGGGTAGCAGGAAGGTCATTTAAAAAGATTGTTTCTAGATCTCAGAATGAGCTACAATTAGTTTTATCCAAGTTAAGTTGTCAGATTTTATTCCATGCACCAGTATAATACACAAGCTGGCAGTGTTAATTACTAGATGTTCACAAGTATATTTTATTAAAGAAAAAAAAATTTTTTTTTGAATGTTTGTTCTTCTTAGATTGGTGCATTAGATTATTCAAGTTAAGATTCATTAATGTGTTTTTTTTCTTTTATACTACAGTTAAAACTTGGATTACGTGCATAATTCGTTCCAGAAGCGTGCTTGCATATCAAAGCACTCGTATATAAAAAGCGATATAATATAGTGATATAGAGAAACTCAGATGATTTTTTTTCCATAACCCAAACATATGCATGTTAAAGTTATTAATACAAAATATAAAGTAAAAATAAAATAAATTAGCCGGCACTTTACCTTTGAAAAGTATCATAGCTGTAGTGATTGAGGCCAGAGAGAGAAGAGGAGGAATGGGGTGCTATAGTGTAGAACGCACACACACACACACACACACACACACACACACACACACACACACACACACGCACACACACACGCACACACACACCAGTTCACCGACAGAGACTCTCGTGCACACATGCAAACACAAAATTAAAAAAAAAACCTTTAAACAGTGTTATAGTAAACAGTACACACGCGCGGATGTTGACTATATGAGTAAAACACACACAGTGAGACCAAACATGGGAGATAATTACCCACAATACTGCTCATATTTCAGAACCTTCCTCATTTCCAGAGTTAAAATTTATTTATAATTTTTGCTCGTCTTGCAAAACACTCACGGATGAAGGTACTCGCAATCCAAGGTTTTACTGTATTTACCTTTTATAAATTAGTGTTTTTGTGACATGTAATTTTTTTTTATTTCTTATATATTTTTTTTATTATTGATATATACCTTTGCATCATCCAGAGATCGCTAGTTCGATTCGCAGGTGATGCTGTAGCCTCCAGCAGCCGGGGGCCCTGGAGAGAGCTGATTGGCCAAGCTCTCCCAGAGGGGTTTTTGATTGTGATGTGCTTGTTCTGACTATATACATGATTTTAGAGAAGCTTTAAAATAACAATTATGCTTTGCAAAAAAATATGTTAATTTTATGATGGTGTTTTACATTTTTATGATTGTACTTTTAAGATTATATACAGTACATGATTTTAGAGAAGCTTTGCAATAACAATTGCACATTGCAAAAAATGCGCAATTGTTATTGCAATTGTTATTGCAATTGTTATTGCATTATGGTATTTTTATGATTGTACTTTGATTATTTTACTTTTGTTTGACTATTGTTCTATTATTTTCCAAACTATATATTTAGTATTTTAGACTATACAATTAATTATAAACTTAATTATTAAGTCTTAATTGTGTCTCCATCAAATGATAAAATGTCAAAATATACATTATACATTTCTACTTGTTTATTTAGTATATGTTTCACTTTAAATTTGTTTTATTTCAGATTGCTCAATAATCTTTTAATGCATTAATTAGTCACTTTGTTCTAAATTTTCAAGCAATTTAAACAGTACGTAATGAATTCAAGCTTGTTTTTGTAAGCATTATGTCTGCTCTTAGCAAAATATATATATATTTAACAGTAGGTCTTATGTTCTGTTCTTCTCTTCATTATCAGAGATGAGTTGGCTGAATGTAAAATTTAAAAGAGGTTTAATCAGTGCTAGTTGGCTGAATGTAAAATGTGAAACCCATGCTCACTTTAAATGCAGGTACGGAAGTGAGTTACTTTGTTTTTACAATTGGAAGTTTATATATCACTTACTTACTTTTGGCTGCTCCCACAAGAGGATGCCACAGCAGATCATCCGATCCGCACACAACTTTGGCACCGTCTTTTACGCCAGATCCCCCTCCATGACGCAAAACTTGCATTTTTCCCAGGCTTTGGACCTGCACTGCATGCTGTGGCTGGGTAGTATGTGGGTGATCTCAGGAAGTGATCTAAGTTTTTGGAGAGCTCAGTGGGGTAATGATGTACAGTATGGTTCTCCCACTGCAAGAAATCAGCAGGTGTTTTGTCTCTGAACAACAAATTTTCTGTTGACATTCTACATACAGACACTGATCCAAAAGGATACTTTATTTGTCAAGTTGTGAAGCTCAGCAAGTCTGTGTTTATCATCTGGAATGTATATGGATATAATTCTACATCAGAAAACATGCAGTTGTTATTAGATACAGAGAACAGACACACACACTGGTTAAATACATTTCTAATTCCTTTATGTTAATTGGAAAAGACTTCAATGTAATCTTAATCCATTTAAATGGCCCCCAGTTTACACTGATTTAAGAAATACATAGTTGAAACTTTTCATGGAGAGATTTGACTTAGACATATAATAAGGATATATGTTACATTAACAACTGGCGTCCAATTTGCTTATTAAACAATTATTATAAAAATTTTCCCCCTGATATTTGCCAGGAGAATTAAAAAGTTTCTTGATTTGATTAGACATATATCAAACAAAATTAGACTGAACCTACATTTACTTGATTACTCCCACTTAATACCAAATGATAGCTTTCTATTTTTTAAAGGCTTTTGATACTGTTGAGCATAATTTTTGTAGCATGCCTTAAGGAAATTTGGATTTTGGGAACTCTTTTGCAATGCAATCAAAACTTCACATAATAATACTAACTGTTCCGTTAAACTTAGTTCAGGTCTTCTGCCAGATTTGATGTGAAGCGTGGTATCCGCCAAGAATGCCCTATACTGTATCTCCTTACCTTTTGCTTTTTGCTGCCCAGCTCTTATTTGAGCATATCAAATGCTCAAACTTGCTGGGTATTTGTATTGCAGGAAGAACTAGCGTTATTAGTCAATTCGCAGATGACACAGCCCTTTTTTGAAAGAATAGCTCTCAGATTCCTGTAACTAAGTGTTGGAGTTATTCACCAAAGCATTTGGTCTCCAGTTAAATCTGAAGAAATGTAAAAAAAAACTATGATTCTATTTTAAGCTATTTTCAGCATTCCTGTAAAAACCACTGTTACCTACTTAGTAATGGTTATAGACAAAGTTGAAAAGCAGGGATGTTTTAAAAATTTTAACCCAGTCACTGAAAAAAACAAAGAAAAAAATGTAATCAGTGGCTACTAAGAGACCTCTCATTAAAAGGTATTTTATACTACACTGTCTTTACATGTAGATCCCCCAAAAAGTTAAATGATAGATTTGATACCTTTTTAATAAAAATGGTCAGCTTTACAATTATAGTGAATTTATCCTGCACTACGGTCTTCCTGTTTCTCCAAAGGAGTTTTCAGTAGTTTTTGATGCCATTCCAACAGGGATCATCTCCCTTTTCAAATGTTTTGATCACAGCAGTTACTATTTATTGTTGGATGTAATAGTGATTGAGAAAGCTTGATATTCAGGAGGCCTCAAACAAAAACAAGAGTATTGATTCTTTGTTTCAACAAGATATTGCATATACTCCTCCTGCTGTCTCACAATGGTCTGGCTTTGGTGGTGAACAACGTTTGGCTACTACCACATACTGTAAGTTACAAGTAAATTAGTTACACATAAGTCAAAGAGATCTAATTTAAAAGTAGCCCATATTTTACCCAACTAATCAATACTTACAGAGATTCAAGAAGGATGTTGATATAAACTGCACTTTTTGCAAATATTCTAGAGAAAATGACCAAATTCTATATTCATAAATCAAAAGCTGTAAAGAAACTGCCAATTTTTTTTTAGATGACTGTTATTATTAAACAGTATAGCAGATTGCACTATTCGAAAAGCTGTGAAAACACAAAGTGGCAGCTCTACAATGTTTATATATGAATCTAATCTTTTCTTTTGTGTGCCTCCTTGGCCTAATGGTAAGTTGTATGCACAAGGTTTTTTTTTTTACTTGTTGTATACTGTAATATCTTCTTACTTTAATAAAAAATGTTGAGATAATCTGTTATTTCTCATTTTCTCCATTATCTTGCATACTCTTATTTTCCTGGTTTTCTATTAGTTACTATATTGCTTCCTTCCATGTTTTTGGTAACTTTCCTCTTTACCATATTTTATTATATGACTCTAGTAATAATTAAATAATCAACCAGTTTTAAACTGGTTTTAATTATTATGTAACATAACTGATCTCTGCTTTTGTAAATAGAATATTTAATAATTAATCAGATTCTTCATTTTGTATGAGCATTCCTTTATTCTCTGATATTGTTTCTCCTTTTTTGCCCCCTCTTTGCTTACATTATCTGAGCTGTGAATCTTAAATGTTTATGTGATCCTATTTGCTTTTTCTTCATCTGTTTCTGCTATGGTGTCACCTTTGTATTAATAGTGGATATCCATGACCTTTTTTCCCTCATTCATTCCCCTTATCGTTCCCCATACTTTCTCAATTTCTCTTTCTCTTTCCACTGTATAACAATTTTTATGCTTTTTTGATTGTTTTCCTTCTGGAAGTTGTGGATTCCTTTTAATATTCTAAGAGATTTATTTTGGGCTTTAATCATTTTAAAAACCTTTAAATTCCTGGCCAGTTGCAGTTAGATGTTTCAATTTCCTGGTTTCTATCTTATTCAAGCCTCTTGATATATATTTTGCATGTCTTGATAATTTTTATTTTCTCTGTTTTTGTGTTTTACTTAATCAGTATACTTTATTACATATGCTATGAATTTTAAAATTGATAGCATATAAAATAAAATTAGTTCCTCAATGGTCATGGCTACTTTACTTTCTCTTTGTTCTACTTATTTTCTTAGAATCTGAATGTATATCTATGACTCTGGTAGTTGGTTTTGCTCTTATAACTTTTTCATTGCTTTTGAGTAGCATATATAACTCACAGTTTTGACTTCTTATATCTTTGCTACCCTTTCCACAACATGACAGCCTCCATATCACCCTGTGTTGACCTCCACAGTTGCAGCATTTAGCTTGTGTAGCTTTCACATGTATCAAATTTGTGTTTTCCTCCACATTCTCCTCCACTCGATATCGGCATTTAAAGCACCGTACTGGGGGAGGGCTCCAAACTCTCAATGGGAAGCTCATATATACTTTCTAGATTTTTTCCGGTGGAATTGATCCCTGAAACTTCAGATTTTAAATTTGCCACTCTGAACCACTTTGTCATGTCACCACACCGCTTGTATCAAGCACATGGCATCTCATTCAACTAGCCTCATCAATTGCTCTGACAAGAGGCGTCCCCCTGTGTTCTCGTTCCCATAGCGTTTTCACAGATTCCCAGAGGCGAAGTGTGACCACGCGCCTCATAGGCTAGCGCTAGGGCAATAGCATCTATCACCCACTGTGACAGAGTCTGTCTAGTGGTGGCCGCCCCCCGGTTGCGACCCCCACGGCAAATAAAGAGCTGGTCTGACTTATGCCACTGGCTACTGCGGCAACTTTTCTTGCAGAAACTCCAGCACTGAAACAATCTGGCAGTGAGCTGGGTCTACATGTCTTGCCATCCACCAATTTTCAAATACACTCCATTTGAGGGCATAAGTTCTTCTAGTGGAGGGAGCCGTGGCACTTAAAATGATTTCAATTACGCTGGCTGGAAGACCAGCATCTCTTAGTTGGTCCCCTTCAGGGGCCAAATGTGAAGGTTCCAGAGCTCAGTCCGGGGATGAAATATTGTCCCCTGCGCCTGAGACAGAAGATCCCTCCTCACTGGAATCACCCAGGGTGAGCCGTCGAGGAGAGATATTAGATCCGAGAACCACACTCTGGTCGGCCAATGGGGCGCTATCAATAAGAGGCGTAAACCCTGTTGACTGACCCTCACCAGAACTCCTGGGAGCAGAACTATGGGTGGAAAAGCATAAAGGCGTAATCTGGGCCACGTTTGGGCCATCGCGTCCAGACCCAGGGGAGCTGGAAGAGTCAGAGAGTAGTAAAGAGGACATTGTGCTGCCTCTTGTGAGGCAAAGAGGTCCACCTCTGCTACATAAAATCTTTCCCAGATTTGACTGACTACTTCGGGGTGGAGTTTCCATTCCCCATGTTTTACAGCTTGTCTGGATAGCAAGTCCGCTTCTACATTCATATACCCCGGAATGTAAATCGCCCTGAGGGACAGGAACTTGTCCTGTGCCCAAAGCAGAACCTGGTGCGCTAGCTTGTTCAAGCGGCGGGAGCGCAGTCCACCCTGGCGATTTATGTACGAGACTACCGCAGTGTTGTTCACCCGTACTAGGACATGGTAGCCTCTCAACTGCTGGAGGAAGTGTTTCAGGGCCAAAAACAGAGCCATCATTTCGAGGCAATTGGTGTGCCATGCGAGAAGATGACCTCTCCAGCTCCCTTGTGCTGGACGGCCATCCAAGACCGCACCCCAGCCCGTGAGGGAAGGGGAGGGACCTAGATTGGGACCCAAAGTCAGCAACCAGGGTCTGAACCACATGGAAAGGGTACGAAACCCTGGCGCGTAACCCTTATTAGCCTCTGGGGATTGGCCCTTGAGTGAAATCCCCTGGCTCTTAGGTATCACCGTGGACACAGAGATCGAAAGATCTTTGAAAGTGATGAAGAGTCACTTTCTGGCCTAGCTTGATTTCCTTCAGGGTGTTGGAGGATGGGTTCGACACGAGCAGGAAACAGCTGTGCTCGCCTTGTGATCGAATCCCATGTGACACCCAAATATGTTGTCCTCTGAACAGGAAAGAGAAGGCCTTTCGTGGCGTTGAGTCTCAATCTTAAAGAATGAAGATGAGCTAGGACGACATCCCGATGTCAAAGCGCTAGCTATTAAGACTGAGTTAGGATCAGCCAGTCGTCTATATAATTCAGAATACGGATGCCCTGGAATCATAGAGCAAGAGCTGCATCCGTGCATTTTATATGTGCGGGGTGACAGGGCTAGGTCAGATAGAAGGACCCGATACTGGTAAGCTTCGCCCCCGAAAGCAAACCTCAGGAACCACCTGTGTTGTGACAATATTTCTATCTGAAAATATGCATCATTCAGGTTGACCGTCACAAACCAAACCTCTGGTTGAATTTGAGAAACAATCATTTTGGCTGTCAACCCAAGAAGATGTAAAATTGGATGCAACCCCTCCCCTAATCTCTTGTCTGGCAGGGGAACATGATCTATGTCCCCTTTTCCCAGCAAAGTCTGTAATTGCCAA
Source organism: Clarias fuscus (assembly GCA_030347435.1). NCBI lineage: Eukaryota > Metazoa > Chordata > Actinopteri > Siluriformes > Clariidae > Clarias > Clarias fuscus. The sequence continues at coordinate 31,470,083 of CM059205.1, forward strand.
GCTGATGGAGATTAGACAACGGCCCCCAGAGGGTGCCAGGGAGGAGTCTTTATCCCTTATTGGAAATTTTTATATGTCCCTCCCCGGGGGGAGACACCCCCGTGGTCCTGGGCATGTCAAACTCAGGACTTCCTTTTTGGCGGAGATAATGCTCCTCAGGTTCGGTGCCGGAAGGCGAGAGGGGGGGCATCAAGGAGAAAACCTGACCCTGACCTTGATACCCGTGAGGTTAAATCACAGATGTCTCTCCGTGGCGCCCGCGGCATCCATAGAACGGCTGACAGCACCGCGCCGTCTGCTTGGTGGAACGGAGAAATAAATATGTGGCTTGGCGTCGTCAATAGACCCGCCCATGCTCAGTACTCTCAGCAGGTAAGCCTGGTAAAACCGCCATGGTGTGCAGGGCAGCACCAGTCTAACCTGCTGCCTGAAAAGCTTTCCCCACCGACGAAGATGTTAGTCTACACGGTTTGGTGGGCAGTGTGGGTTTTTTCAGGGAGGATGAGCTCACAGAAGAGAGATAGCTTGCAAGCGTCTCTTCAATCTGGGGTATCATCATAAAACAGGAGATGAATAAGGTTTATTCCATGAAAGAGTTAACTCGTCATGGAGGTCGCCAAAAAAGGGGGGGCCCCTCCCCTGGCCACTCAACAGAAACCTGTCGTCTAACTTTGAGCACTTGGGGATTTTTTTATTTTTTTATTTATTTTTGTGGCAAGAGAGGAAATCTATTCAGCCCCTTCACAAAAAGCCCGGAGCGCGCTTGAAAAGCGGACACTAAAAACTTCCTGATCCGGGGAGAGCGCGAGAGAAAGGGAAAATACTGTCTCATACGCTCGCGAGCCCCAGGAATGCGGCGCGGCTCCTCTTTAAAGAAAGTGAGCCGCGCGTGAAGCGCCCTAATTAGGGAGATCACAATGCTTGCACTTTCCTTGAAACCCAAGCACAAACCCAAGAAAAAGTCGTGGAGATTGCCCTCCGAAAGAAATCTGTCACAGGGAGGCACGCATCTCTCAACCAACTCTGCCATTATCGGTAAGTAAAGTTTTTCTTTCCTACTGTGATTCTGTTGCACACACACACACACACGCAAACACAAAGCGGTCCTGAAGACAAAAAGATCTGAGGATGTTTCTGGTTCACTCCTATTTATAACCTCCAGGTGCACCTTATTCGGTGACGTCACCTGACAGAAGTTATAAGCCGAAGTATTCGGCGGTTTTGACATACACAGGCTTCACAACCGGAGAACAAAGAGATGTTCCCATAGCGTTTTCACGCAGCATCGAGTGTAGCTTTTGAAAGGGAACATGATATTCAGCACTTCACCTGGGTAAGGAAAGGCTTGTTCACATGGAGGCCCACTGCTCTCATCTCGGTCATTAAGATTGTTTTTTTTTTTTTTTTTTTTTTTTTGCATTTCTCAATGAAACTTTACATTTACTTTCTAATTAGTATATGAAGAAATAAAATGCACACAAGAACTTTTTGGTTAACATTAATGACCTGAATCTATCTCATGAACTTTTTTTATTTTTATTGTGTGTTTTAATCATTGATTTGTGTATTGAATCCATAACAGTGACATAACATATTAATTGTGCTGCTTGTGATGTAACGATGTACTTGCTACACATTGTCTGTCCACTAGATGACAGTGCAATTAAAGTGTGCTAGCTTCATGAAATGAACCTCTTGGTGAAACTATTGGCTGGGAATCCTCAACACCTAAATGTAGCTTCACCTCACTATGACTACAAATCACGGCTTAGAAGCACAGAAGAACTCAGGAAGCTCTGCATTACCATCTCACAGTGAACACATGCTCCATAGCTCCCTTTTACATATTGTGGTACTTCAGCACCTGAACCTGGCATATGAAGCATTGCAAATGTTTGCCTTCAAAACTAAAATTTTGCAGAAAATTTGCCTCAGCATACAAAGCATTTTCAGCATACGAAGCATTCTCAAACAAGTGACAGACTCGGTCACACATACTTCTGGTTGCACTACATCTGGTTGCGCATACAACCAGTGTTCATCCATGAGCCATTCAAAATTTGTTTGTGTCAGTGAAAAGCCAAGCGAAGCGAGTTTACTTTTTTTGTGTGTGCCTTTTGCATTTTGTGCAAAATTTAGTGAAGACATAGCACCAGCGGTGCTAAGAATGTAATGAAACAAATAAGCAAAATTAAAACTGAGCCACTTTGTTTCCTTTTTAAAGCAGCTGGTGCCAAGAGGAATCATAAATTAAGGTTAAATGATGTAATGTCTATTTATTTCATGTTGTACTTCATTTGCATGTGTTTTGACTTAGCCAGAATGGTAGACACAGGACTGTCCCAAACAAGATGGCAAATCTTGACAAATTATGTTTCTTTTGAGACATACACAATTCTTTCATAATCAAAAGGAATTACAGTTTTAGTTTTTTTTTTTTTTTTTTAAACATGTTTAGATCCATTTTAACTTGAGTTGAGGGTGATGTGATCAGGTGCACCGTGTTAAGGGGAAATCTTGGGCCCGTATTTACAAAGCGTCTTAAGCCTAAAAGTTGTATAGCTTTACCCAGTGAGGAATGAGGGAATGCTTTGTCCTTCGCATTCTCAGTGATGGCAAAATTAAAACAGCCACACGTGCATTTTTCCAGTGTTGCTGGTTTCTGTGGCAGGACCCAGTTTTCACCACAAAACACCATCAGCAGTTCACGAGAAGACATAATAAAAAAAGATGGACATAATGGTACTGTTGAGTAATGTTATGGTAATGCTATCTAAAATTGTGGTAGATTACGTTGCACCACAAAAATGCATCTAAATACAAACTGGAAATAACTCAAAATGTGTCCATATTATTCACAAACAGTAAGTAGAATTAATCAAACAAATTAAAAAAAGTATGTAAAATGCTTTACTCACCTAAACTAAAAGTTTTATTTGGTAGGGTATAGAAAATTGTTCACGGTCATCAACACTTAGTCTCTGCTCTATCTCTCTCTCAACAGCAATATTTTACTCTTCTGTATAGAAACTACAACAGTTTTGTTTGACACCTCTTTCTCAGTCTCAACTTCCTCTTTTTACCTTTATTATTTTAAGACACACTATTGTTATCTTTATGGTAAAATCCCCAGTGAAACACATGATTTCACAAATGACCCCCCCCCCCCTCTCTCTCTCTCTCAAGGGTACCTGGTATTTAGAAGCACAAGAAGTGTTGAGACTTTAACACAGACTCTCCTGATTCGGTCAGTCATCAGTAGGACAGGATGGAGCTCCATCCGCTCTGTTTGATGCTCTGTGAGTAAATGTCGTCTGTCTGTATTCTATTTAGTTTCTAATGAACAGACCTGAAAGTATGTGTCTAAATGTATTTCATTTATCCTTAGTTAGGTTTAATGCTGAATTTAGCAGTGAATTCTGCTTTCTCTCAATATACATTTCACCCAATATACACTGTTTTCAACAGTTGCACCATGGTGTCTTTCATTAAAGCTAATGATTTTAAGCGTTGTTACGCACTATTAGTCAGTATTTGTTTAGAAATTTAACTTTATTTTATGCTTTATTAGGGAGTACGGTGGCTTAGTGATTAGTACTGTTGCTTTGCACCTCCAGGGTCTGGATTTCATTCCCACCTCGGGTCTGTGTGCATGAAGTTTTCATGTTCTCCCTGTGCTTGGTGGGTTTCCTTTAGGTACTAAGGTTTCCTCCCGCAGTCCAAAGACATGCAGATTAGGCTAATTGGCATTTCTCATAGTGAGTGTGTGTGTGCCCTCCAGTGGATTGGCACCCCATCCAAGGCGTACCCTGTCTCGTGCCCTAAGTCTCCTGGGATAGGCTTCAGGCGCTCCCACAGCCTTTTATACAGGATAAAGCGCTATAGATACTGCATGGGTATACGTTATTGTAAACTTGTTTGAGGATTATTTTTCTGCACTTAATCATCTGTAAAGTAAAGAAAATTATTCTTTTATATCTCTGCAGGGGACAGCAAACCGAGTTTCTAAATGACAGGGTAACAGCATTTAGAAGTATGAGGTGCTTATATCCAAAGAGATATGGCACTGTGTTTAATGAGAGATCAGACCAAATGCTGCTTTGAATAAATCTATTTGTGGATATAAGCTCATTATAGCATAGCAAGTATGAAACCAATTTAAGACAAAGACTAATAATATTTTATGCAACTTTAGTTCTGTTTGTCATAGTAGTGCAGACTTTATGAATAAGCAGACATTGGTAAAAGTAACCTCTGTAACATAGGTGTGTCATGAACTGTAGGGTAGTCCAGGCTGTTGTTAATGCCAAGGGCTAAATAAGGCGGGCATAGGCGCAGAAAGTTGTTTGAATCAACAAAAGTCTTTTAATAACCAAATCAAACAGAACATGAACAGAAGATAGACACCGAAACTCACATAACGAAAAACACAGTCTCTTCTTTAAATAAAACACATAGGCTCTTTCCAAAACAAACAGACAGGAATCACACAAAACACACAGCCTCTTCCAATCATGACCCACTCTCGCCCCTATGGCCGACACGCACTCACTCACGCTTCTAATAGCACACCAGACAGTCACACGTGCTCCTACGAGCGGCAAGCACTCACACTCTACGAGCGTACCCGGGCTTAGAGCAGGCACAAAAGGAGAACCCACACGCAGACTGAAACACACACACGCAGGCAGCAGCCCTCTCACGAGCAGGCTGAGCCATCCTCACACGCTGGCTGAGGCTCACTCACACAAGCTGAAACACACTCACCCACACTGGCTGAAACCCACTCACCCACACTGGCTGAAACCCACTCACCCACACTGGCTGAAACCCACTCAACCACACAAGCTGAAACCCACTCACAAACACAGGCTGAAACCCACTCACACACACAAGCTGAAACACACTCACGCAGGCTGAGACACACAAGGGCTTTAGAACACAGACAACCTTCAAATCACATGGAGCCTTCAAAACATAAAACCAAACTCAACCAAAATAAAACACAGAACGAAAACCAAAACACGTAATGCCCTCATAACATAATCAATGCTCGACTCAGTTTCCCAGAACAACCAGCTATTTATAACTACTCTAATGAGCAACCCCGGTCCAGGTGAGCTCCGTCATCACCTGACCGAGGTGCCTTCTGGGAAACTGAGTCTACAAACAGAACTACAAAAAACTAAAAAACCACACATCACAGTGCCCTCTAGGGGCAGTCCCTTACAAGGTGATTATAAGACTACACACTGTTTAATTTTCATTAATTCATTAATAATATTGAACATTGTAATTGTTGGTAAATTATTGTCATATCAAACTGAGGAACAAAACACTCCAGGATAGTTAGAATTAAAGAACAATATATTTTGCATGATAAAATTAACCTTACTTGATTATTTTCCCATAGCAGCACACCCACAATGTGTTTTAAACCTTAATAAATCTGTCATTCCTGTTTTATTCTTATTGCCTTTAGTGCTGACTGGACGCATCCACTTTACACAAACAGCAGGTGAGTTATGCATAGTTTTGTACATTTCCTTTCCTTTAAAATATCCATGTAAAACTTGTTCATTTAATGGATCATTATGACTGGGCTAAAACAGGGCTGTAAAAGTAACACATTAAGACAAGATTAAGTCTTTCTTATCGGTAAAAGGCTAGGTAAATCAGAGATACCATTCATTTCTGGCTTCTTACAGAAGTGCTAAATCCCACACTCAGAGTGAGGATGGGTTCCCTGTTGAGTCTGGTTCCTCTCAAGGTTTCTTCCTTCCTTTGATTCATACACATTCACATTCCATACCAACTTAAATAATTCTTTTGATTGTGTAAAGCTGCTTTGTGACAATGACAATTGTTAAAAGCGCTATACAGATAAAATTGAATTGAATTGAAGTCTAGTTGGACAGATGCATTCAAAGGAGAGGTTGTCACCCCTAATTGTGAAATAAAAGATAACTGGATGTATATTTGGTACATACATGGAGCTATAAATTATGATATTAAGCAAAGTGAATACACCTCTATAATGAATGCAAATACATTTGCCTGCATGGGAACCCAGACTGTTAATTACCAACAGAGCACAGGACTAAATAATCATGTTACACTGCATGTCTCATTTGAGTTTCTTTATGTCTTTAGAGAACATTTAAATATATTTACTTATTTTTAACTGAGTTTAAGATTAATATATTTAAATAGCTGTAACTGGGTGTTTTTCAGACATTGAGGAAGTGAATCTCATTTTACTGGTTCTTGCCAAAAGTATTCGCTCACATGCCTTCACATGCAAATGAATTTCAGTAACATCGAATTCTTAATTCATAGAGTTTAATATGATGTTGGCCCCGCTCTTTGCAGCTATAAGCGCTTCAACTCTTCTTTCACAGGGTTTAGGAGTGTGTTTATGGGAATTTATGACTATTTTTCCAGAAGCGCATTTGTGAGGTCAGACACTGATGTTGGATGAGAAAGTCATGATGGAACAGGAAGGGGCCGTCCCCAAACTGTACAGTACCTGAAATTGACCAAAATGTCCTGGTGTGCTGGAACAGTGAGTTCTTTTCACTGGAAGTAAGTGGCCGAGCCCAACTCATGAAAAACATCCTCACGCCAGTTCCAACATGACTGCATGAAGGTCCATCAAGACAAGGATGAGCGAGTTTGGGGTGGAAGAACTTGACTGGCCTGCACCCGCTAGTCCCACGTTTGACCTCAACCCGATAGAACACCTTTGGGATGAATTAGAGTGGAGACTGTGAGACAGGCCTTCTCATCCAACATCAGTGTATGACCTCACAAATGCTTCTGGAAGAATCATCAAATGTTCCCATAAACACACTCCTAAACCTTGTGGAAAGCCTTCTCAGAAGAGTAGAAGCTGTTATAGCTGCAAAGGGTGCAGGGCCAACATCATTTTGCACCCTATGGATTATGAATTGGATGTTACTCAAGTTCATTTGCATGTCAAGGCAGGTCTCTTCTTTAGTTTTTATGTGTGGTTTTGTCTTGGTTTCAGTTCCTCTAATATGTTCACCTGTTCTGTGTTGCACTTTGATTCATTTGCCTGTTTATAGTCTCCTGCAACTCTATATTAAAATCATCTGTTATCATGCTGTTTTTTAGGGATGGCTGGTCAAGATATTATATGGAATCTAAAATTTCATATGTGTCAATAGCTCTGTAACTATAGAACTGTAAAAGATGCACAATCAGAACAATGGTAGAAAAATCAACAGTGAGGGACAAATACATGTGAAAAAAGACAGGTAGCTACAAGTCCGCAATACTTGACAAAGTTTGTGAAGTGTTTCCTTTAATTACCTAACATGGTAAATGAAAATGTTGAATTACCTTTGGATTAAAAAAAAAAAAAGCCTGACTGTTACTGATAGGCAGCAATTCTGTTTTTCATCATATTTAATTGATGCATAACTAGCTTTATCATCTGACTAACAAACTATGAACAGACAGTTATACCACCCTAACCTGTAAGTAATTCCAGAGGACATGGGAACATATACTGAATACGTCACTAATATCAATAAACGCAGTCACAAAGCATCTTTACATAATTCCAGATATACAATTTAAAATACATCCCTGATGAGTAAATCACAAGTGACTGGGACATGGCATAACAGGATTTAAAGCAGGCAGCTATGCTTTATCACATGAAAGCGACCAACCAGGAAGGATGAAATTTATGTTTCCTTAGATTAGGCATCCAACCGTGACTGTTACTTATGCAACATTACAAAGAAAAAATTCCATTTGCGTCATTCTGTATGCATTTGCTTACAGATGCCCATGACTGGCTAGTGTTTTTTTTTTTTTTTTCTGATACAGTAGTTTGATAATTATGTTGTATAAACAATATATAAACAAATAAAAACAACTTTATGACAGTTCTATAAAAATATTAAAAGAATATGATAGTAATAGGGGAATAACAAACAGACGTAGTATTATATGTTTCCTCCTTTAATTAAACCATATCCGTTGTTACCTCAGTTGTCCATGAATGAGCTAAGACTAAATTATAAACAGTAAAGGAGAAAATGCATCATCCTTCAGTTGCTGTGAATAATGTGATTGTATGTCTTTGTTGTTATGATGTGTTATATTGATTATCAACTAGCAACTTTTTTTTTCAAAGAAGTCTCCTTTTTTTTCAAAGAAGTGGGCCTTTTAAATGCAAGAAACTGTACTTTTTAAAAATATATAAACTGTTGCCTGATTGGCACTGATGTTTCATCTATTACCACTATTAACTTTGTTTATTGTTTTTTTTCATACGTACAGTGGAGCGAAAAAGTATTTAGTCAGCCACCAATTGTGCACGTTCTCTCACTTAAAAAGAAGAGAGGCCTGTAATTTTCATCATAGGTACTGTATACCCCAACTATGAGACAAAATAATAAAAAAAATAAAAAAAAACTCATTCACATTGTAGGATTTTTAATGAATTAATTGGTAAATTCCTCTGTAACATAAGTATTTGGTCACCTACAAACAAGCAAGGTTTCTGGCTCTCAAAGACCTGTAACCACTTTAAGAGACTCCTCTGCCCTCGACTCGTTAACTGTATTAATGGCATCTGTTGGAACTTATCAGTATAAAAGACACCAGTCCAAAACCTCAAACAGTCACACTCCAATCTCCACTATGACCAAGACCAAAAAGTTGTCAAAGGACACCAGAAACAAAATTGTAAACCTCCACGCAAGATCTCACCCTGTGGGGTCAAAATGATCACAAGAACTGTGAGCAAAAATCCCAGAACCACACAGGGGGACCTAGTGAGTCACCTGCAGAGAGCTGGGACCAAAGTAACGAAGGCTACCATCAGTAACACACTGCGCCACCAGGGACTCTAATCCTGACGCGTCTCCCTGCTTAAGTCAGTACATGTCCAGGCCCGTCTGTTTACTAGATAGTATTTGAATGATCCATGCGAGGATTGGGAGAATGTCATATGGTCAGATGAAACCAAAATAAAACTTTGGTAAAAACTCAACTTGCCATGTTTTGAGGAGAAAGAACACCATACCTACTGTGAAGCATGGGGGTGGAAACATCATGCTTTGGGGCTGTTTTTTCTGCAAAGGGACCAGAATGACTAATCCGTGTAAAGGGAAGAAGTGATCCTTCCATCAGCAAGGGCATTGAAGATGAATCGTGGCTGGGTCTTTCAGCATGACAATGATCCCAAACACTAGACAACATAGGAGTGGCTTCATAAGAAACATTTCAAGGTTCTGGAGTGGCCTACCCAGTTTCCAGATCTCAAACTCCAAAAACATCCCTGCTCTAGAGGAGATCTGCATGGAGGAATGGACCAAAGTACCAGCAACAGTGTGTGAAAAGCTTGTGAACACTTACAGTAAAACGTTTGACCTCTATCATTGCCAAAGGGTATACAGTATAACAAGGTATTGAGATTAAATTGTTATTGACCAAATACTTATTTTCCACGATAATTTGCAAATAAATTCTTTAAAAAAACCTACAAAGTGATTTTCTGGTTTTCTTTTCTTATTTTAAAGTATACCTACAGTATGATGAAATGTACAGGCCTCTCCCTCTCCCTCTCTCTCTCATCTTTTTAGTAGGAGAACTTGCACAATTGTTGGCTGATTAATTTTTTTTTTTTGCCCCACTGTATTAACTTGTTTCCTGCCATCAATAACATGATACATTTTGCAAGTCTCTTTTAATTTTGCATTACATCTACCAGGATCTTATTTGATTCACAGCCTGTCAAATTCAACATTGTGTTTATTAAAACTAACATGCCCTTCTACTCAACTCTCAAAACTCTGCCATGGTGGAAACAATGATGTCACGTTCTGGTGGGATTGCTGGCTGTTATTGCCATGTTCACAAAGGGCAGGCATAGGCACATAGGTTTCACTGATGGTTTCACTGATGGGAAACTCAGTGACTCTGACCTGTACGCTGAAGCTGCGGTCTGCTGGATGGAAGATTTACTGGATTAAAGACACAGAGAGCACTGAGACTGATACACACTCCTACACCATTAGTTCAGTTAGTGTCTCTGATGAAGGTCAGTACAGGTGCAGAGCTGGAAGAGGAAACCCAGTCTACTACACTCAGTTCAGTGATGCACTCTGGCTAAAAGTTATTGGTGAGTAAGAAACTTCCTGTTAAGTGTTTCAGCACAAAACTAAACATATGAGCAAAATGTGAGCAGTGTCACAATACAGTGACATTTATACAGAGACTCTTTTAGCTAGATCATTTCATTAAAGTTAAAGTGCGACGGTGTGAACACGGCTGAGCAGGACTGGTGTGAAGTCAGCTGGAAATCAAGTGGCACAACACTCTTCTAACAAGCTGATAAGGCTGTAAACGGTACTTCGAGATGTTACTGCGTCAGAAATGTCACCATGCTTGAGTTGAATGAAGAGGATAAGTGCTGAGCTTTATCTATATTATACTGACCCCCTGAGTGTAAGAGGATGTACAGTAGAGTCTGAGAGAATGAGTGAGATTAGAGAATAAGTGTGTGCATAAGGAGTTATCAACTGGTAACAGATGTGTGTGTGTGTGTGTGTGTGTGTGTGTGTGTGTGTGTGTGTGTGTGTGTGTGTGTGTGTGTGTGTGTGTGTGTGTGTGTGTAAGAGTGTGTAAGAGTGTGTGTGTGTGTGTGTGTGTGTGTGTGTGTGTGTGTGTGTGTGTGTGTGTGTGTGTGTGTGTGTGTGTGTGTGAGTGAGAGAGAGTGTGTGTGTGAGAGTGTGTGTAAGCTTACTGTGCTGTAGAACAACTAAGCTTGCTGGTTCTAGCGAATGGGAGAAAGAGTGCACGCTGGTTTGGTCCAGTCATTTATTAACACTGATTTATGCAGTCAGGTAATCATAATACTCAATTCATCATGGACAGGTTCATACTTACTAAAAGTCACTTACATAAATGTGTGTTTTGTGGACATCAGAACATACTAACAAATATTGTAGCTTAAAAAAACATGTACAAATATTGCTGAATACCTACTGTGGGCTAAAGAAAGACATCATGGGGATAAATGTATGCATCAGAGTGCTAGTGTTCTACTGTAAATGTGCTCTACAGCATAGCACTTTTAATGACTGCCATTTACACTCTGCATTTTCATCATAAACTCCAATAGTGTTTGATTTGCTACAAACGTAGCATTTACATCTTGACTTGATAACTCACAGATTGTTTTATTAAATATAAGGAACAAAAGACAGTCAGTACAGCTAGGTTTTCTTTATATTGTGTATTTGTACAGCTAGGTTTTCTTATATTTTTCTTATATTGTATATTTTGTCTTATCTTCTATAGATATATTTTATAGAAAGTTTATTTTCCATATATGTTTTTCTTATTTTATTCCATATTTATTTCCCATTAATAATCTCTCTTTTTTTTAAGGTCACAGGAGGTTTAAGGATTTCACTGCATATCACACGGTGTATGACTGTGTCTGTGACAAATAAAATTTTAATTTTAATTTTGAATTTGATTACAGAAACCTGATTATTTTAAGGGGTGAATCTGTATTTAAAACTATGATCGGCATTTACTTCAGCTGTGACTGTGTCTGAGAGACTCTAATCATTTAGATGTGAGGAGATATACTGTATTAACACTCTGAATATCATCGATTATGTGTATATATTTTTTAATCTTATAGAGAGTCCTAAACCTGTGGTGATTATAAAGCCTGATACACAGGTGTTCAGAGGACAGAGAGTGACTTTCAGGTGTGACATACAGACAGGAGGAGACACTGAGTGGACATACAGCTGGTATAAGAATGATAACATACAGTCACACGACACAACACAGATCATCGTCAGATCAGTTAGCGACTCTGACTGGGGGTAAATACACCTGCAGAGGGAGGAGAAGAGACTCTCAGCTCTCACAGATCAGTGATGCTGTTACACTCTCTGTATCAGGTGTGAGTTTTTTTTTTACTACTTATATTTATATGTATAAAAGATTGATCACGATTATATGCGAGTATATCCTACATTTATAACATGTTTAGATGTCATGTTCCAATTGAAGTTTTTTATGAATTTTGTACAGCGAGACCGCAGCCTGTAGTGAAAGTGCAGCCAGCTGAGAGTGTGTTCACTGGGGAAAGCGTCACTCTCACATGTGAGATACAGACTGGAGGATCCTGGCACTACCACTGGTATAGAGATTATAAAGTACTCAGTGATGCTGCAGGAGAGAAAACATACACAATCACTGATGTTAAAGATTCTAATAAAGGTGATTATACATGTAAAGGAACAAAGTCATCAGATGCAAAATACACAGAGCGCAGTGCTGCTGTTACACTGACTGTATCAGGTGAGTGTGTTTTATTTCACATAATGTCTGTTCCTTTATTGCTTTCTGTAAAATTATTTGAATCAATGATAGCTGCATGAACTAAAGTGTTTATATATTACATTTAAGAAAGTTTTATAAGTTTTCTTTTTTTGGCAGGTTAAAGTAAGTGGAAAAGCTCATTATATATCTTAAATAGACTTCTACCATCAAAAAATAATGTTTTCTAATAGAGTATAAAGCAAATCAAATAACTGCGACAAATGCCTTCTTAACTTACAATCTTAAATAATAAGTTAATAGTACAAATTCTTTCTGCTATGTTAAATTTTGATCATTTCCGACTATAATTATTTCATTACTTGTTACATGACGCGGATTGGACAGCTGCACCACGAGATGTAATAATATTTATAAGAGCCCTAACGCAGGGCTTCCGAGGGGGGAACTAAAAGAAAACTTAAAATAAACAAAGTCCTGTCTGCATGAGACTGGACGGGGTTTTGGAAAGCAAAGATAAAACTTTATATCCTTTCGGGGCCTATGCCCTTGCCGAGGTTTTATACGTATTTGTGTGCTTTAACACTTTTTAACATAAACCGAGAGCACATGCTTGACAGGTGGTGTACTGCTCTCTCACTGCATCAAGATGCAGGCTAGGTCTTTTCCTTTGTCTTTGCTTGGCCCTCATACCTTACCGGTCCTACATAAATGATCGCAAAGGTATCAGGCCTCTTAAATAGACATGTTGCCATGTGCAACCTGTCCAGGCTGATTGCCTTGCGGGGGGCATTGCCTGGCAACCCCATGTGTGGATGACCGTGCCTCTGTCTGTTCAGAACTCTGCGAGGTACAGTAGAAGCCTGCAGATTTTCCCTTCCTATATAGTGCAGAGTATTTTTGCACGATTCTGCCCCTCTTGAGAACCACATCATTACATTACTAATATCCACTATAAGGGAAAATGTATGCTAAAATTCTATAATCTTTGTATAACAAGAACAAAGCCTGTAACCATATTATTTGCTAATGGAATAGAATGATTTTGTTTAAATATTTTGTGTTTTCTTAACTATTAAATTATTTACTTAGAATAAACCACATGTTTTGATTGATGTAGGGAAGTGTCTTTGGCCTAATCTTTTTCGGGGCAGCGGTAGCTCAGAGGGCTGAGTTATAGAAGATCGGCAGTTCAATCCCCATCTCCACCAGGTTGCCACATCTACATCTAGGCATTTGGCAGATGCCCTTATCCAGAACGACTTAAATTTTTATCTCATTATACATCTGAACAATTGAGGGTTAAGGGCCTTGCTCAAGGGCCCAACTGTGGCAACTTGGTGGTTGTGGGGTTTGAATCTGGGATCTTCTGAACTGTAGTCCATTGCCTTGGCCACTGAGCTACCCTGTGCCCTTGCCACTGTTGGGCCCTTGAAGAAGATCCTTAACTCTATCTGCTCCAGGGGCACTGTATCATGGCTGGGATATGCAAAGCAGGAATTTTACTTTGCTGTAAAGTATATGTGACAAATAAAGGCTTAAGTTCTCTATACTAAATAATTGTGAATATGATGATTTTCACTTTCTACGGTATGATAAAAGAGGATGAAATATGAAGAAACATAGGCCTAATCGTTGTTTAGATAAAATCATCATTAAGATAATAATAAAATTATTTTATTTTATTCTGTAGAAGTGATTATTATGGTAAAGACTGCTTTCTATCATGAACTGTTTCATGTCTAACAGAAAAACCTAAACCTGAACTCACATCAGACCATAAAGGTGATCTACTGACAGGAAACCCAGTGACTCTGATGTGTAAACTGAAGCTGCAGTCTAATGGATGGAAGTTTTACTGGAGCACACCCACACAGAGCACTGAGACTGAAACTGCAGCACAGTACTACTCCTACTCCTACTCCTACTACTATTCCTACTACTACTACTCCCACTACTACATCAGCTCAGTTAGTGTCTCTGATCGAGGTCAGTACAGGTGCAGAGCTGGAAGAGGAAACCCAGTCTACTACACACACTACAGTGATGCACTCTGGGTAAATGTTAATAGTAAGTAAGAGACATTTGGATAAGCGATTCTGCACATCACAAAAGAAATAAACAAAATGCGAGTATTGTCGCAATGTAAATACATTACATTTACATTGTGCAGCTCTATACAGAGAACTATTTTAGGTACAGTAAATATATATTTTTTTTAAGTTAAAGAGGGACAGTGTGAACTTGTTTGAGCATGGTTGGTTTATGGTGAAAATGCTAATCAAGTGGAGCGACACTAATTTAGTCTTGTTAGAGAATGTCATTAAAGCCTGTACAACCTCTTTAACAAGCTGCTCAGTAAAAGAGTCTTCATAAATTTACTGCTTCAGAAACATCACCATGCTCAGGTTAAGACCAGCCTTATTATAAATTAATGAAGAGGTCGAGTGTCAGGTTTTATACTGAACCCCTTAGACACTGTAGAGTCTGAGGGAATGAGAGAGATTAGATACTAAGTGTGTCTGAGAAGTTATAATAGGTGTGTATAGGTGTGTGTGTGTGTGTGTTAAAAATAATAGACTGTGTGTTCGACTCTGAATGTTTACATCGATTATGTATTAAATTTTTTAATCTTATAGAGAGTCCTAAACCTGTGGTGATTATAAAGCCTGATACACAGGTGTACAGAGGAGAGAGAGTGACTTTCAGGTGTGACATACAGACAGGAGGAGACACTGAGTGGACATACAGCTGGTATAAGAATGATAACATACAGTCACATGACACAACACAGGAGTTCATCATCAGATCAGTTACAGGTTATGATGGGAGTAAATACACCTGCAGAGGGAGGAGAAGTGACTCTCAGCTCTCACAGATCAGTGATGCTGTTACACTCTCTGTATCAGGTGAGTGTGTACGTTTATCTTATTACTTATATTGTATATGTAAAATTGATCATTAGTTTCAGATTTTGTTCTAGATTTTATTGTATGACAAACCAAATCTTATTATAATGATTTCTATAGCTTCTTTTTTTTCTGCTTACCTTTGGTTACTTATTTTTATAGTAACCAAACCATTTAAAATAGACTGAATCACTAAAATGTATTAACTTTTCTACATGCATGCATTGGTGTGACTAACGTTCTTCTCAGTTATTAATTTTAATTTTGGAAAATAATTGACATTTATAATTTAACACATTCTTTTACACTTAAAAGTTAAGTGGATACTGCCATGTTTTTACATGTTTGGAAAAAAAAAATTACTATGGGAGTTTGAAGGGGAAAAAAAAGAATCAAAGATGACACCTGTGTAGGCAATTTAAAAATGTAAAATAAGTTACATCACCATAACCAATTCAATAAACGTTGTACGGAAATGCTACAAATATCAAACTACTGATTTTGCTGTAAAGGCAAAACAGCTCTGATCTGTTCATAATTTCACAATGACAGAAGAACCCAAACCTTGCCTCCGAGTGGCGCAGTGGTTAAAGCGCTCGCCCTATCATCCGGAGATCGCCAGTTCGAATCCCGGGTGGTGCTGTAACCTCTCGCAGCCGGAGGTCTAGAGAGAGCTGATTGGCCGAGCTATCTCAGAGGGTTCGAAAAGATGCGGTCGGCTGGCGTCACGTGGTTCGGAGGAAACACGTGATAGTCTTCGGCCCTCCCGGCTGAGTGGTAGTAGTAGCCTTAATGTGGGAGCCCCCTAGTGACGGGGAGAAAATCACTAAATTAGGGAGAAAATCGGGGAAAAAAAAAAAAAAAAAATGACTGTGAGAGTGAATCCTCAGAGCTCCATCTACACTGGAGACAGAGTTACTCTGAGCTGTGATCTGGATGGAATATTCTCTGGTATAAAGATTATCAACAAGCAAAATATCAGAAAACTGTAGATACAGACAGTAACACATTTAATGTGGCATCCTTTAATGAAGAACATTACCACTGTAAAGCATGAGTCAAAGCACAGTACATCACGATTTATACTTTTTCTAAACACTTTTAGGAAAACATGCTAATTATTTTAATACTTAATGGAATTGTGTAACTATATACTACATTTAAAACATTTAGATGTCATGTTTACAATATATTGAAGTTCTTTATGATTCTTGTATAGCGAGACCGCAGCCTGTAGTGAAAGTGCAGCCAGCTGAGAGTGTGTTCACTGGGGAAAGCGTCACTCTCACATGTGAGATACAGTCTGGAGGATCCTGGCAGCACCACTGGTATAGAGATAATAAAGTACTCAGTGATGCTGCAGGAGAGAAAACATACACAATCACTGATGTTAAAGAGGCTAATAAAGGTGATTATACATGTAAAGGAACAAAGTCATCAGACCCAAAATACACACAGACCAGTGCTGCTGTTACACTGACTGTATCAGGTGAGTGTGTTTATCTCTCATTGTCTATTCTGTAGAGAAATGTGTAGATGTGTATTTTGTATAAAATTCACTATATTAAACACTGTATATAATCACTGGCTCCAAGAACTAAAGCCCCTAAATGATTATAATAAAGCTTGTGTTTTTAATGTTTAATATTTTTTTCTGCATGCATATTTAAGTAGTTTAAGTACAGTATATAGTTAATTAGAAATAACAGTGAGAATTTGCTGAAGGCCATGTACACCTTGTCACGCGCCGGGTTATAACGGCAGCAAAAACACTAGACAGTCTCGTAGTCAGTGTGCAATGCGGAAGTCAAAAGCCGGTGATCTATCAGTATTTCCTACTTGTCAGAATTTCCTACCGGTAGAAAAAACAGATAGTTATACCGGTCTGTTCTACATTATCCAAATGGACATGCAAGAAAGACTGCAAAAAAAAAATAAAAAATGCAATACTCAGTTTAAACATGGGCAGCAGATTCTGACACATGACAGTACTTCATCAGAATGTAATTCCTATAGTTTTAACATGGGTACAAACGATAAAAAAAAAAGAATCACTCCTACCCTTCAATTCACAGGTCAAACTGTTCAATATACGCATGTGAATCAAATAGAATTTCAATTAAAAGCACAAAACTATGAAATATCTCAGTAAATTCGCACATGAATGAATTTAACTGTGACGTTTTTTTTTTTTTTTTAATGTGCATGCGCAGAAAGCCTGGGTAGGAAATAATGATGAGTAGGATGATGTGGTCAATGTGTAGGATGACGTGGAATATGAGTAGGATGACGTGGTCAATGTGCACGCGATAATCAAATCCGATAATATCAAACATGCAATAAATCCAAAATGCTGAGCGATCTCGTGGTCAGTATACAACTCCGGTAATCCATACATGTAGTAAATCCAAAAAATGCTGGGCAAGATGAGGTCGTTAACAAAACAGGGTCAATAGCACAGTTAGCAAATGCCAAAACAAAACACGGGAATATTGGCATGGATGGCACAATAATCTGGCGAGGAGCAGCACTTTTCGAGTGACTAAAGCCCCATTTACACTCCATGTCTCGATGCCCAATTCTTATTTGTTGCCTATATCTGATTTTTCTGACCACCTGTTTACACGTTCTTTCAACTATGACCCATATCCGATTCAAGTGTTTACACTTGCCATACAGTCTGAAACATCGGGAGGTTCTTGCACTACACACTAGCCAAGATGGACGAAGGCGAAATATGCTTGATGCTAGCTCTGCGATATATGCAAAGTTGGCAAAACGGAGAAGGAGGAAAAGGGCCGTCATTTCAGCCTGCGCATATGCTTAATTTATTGTGTCCTCAACCATTCAGAGGAATGTCTGGGTGCGAGACGTGTCGGGGTCGCTCTCTGGTGGCTTGCATCAGGTGCGGGTTACCGCACACTGGCGCATCTGTTTGGGATGAGCAGCGTCTCAGTGTGTCTGATTACGTCATTAAACCACAAAGAAGTCGCAGTTTTAATGACGTACAGAACGCAATGCCTCAGAAAATCCGATCTGTCTGTTTACATGACAATCACATTAGCACATTTATATCTGATTTATTTCCACATATGAAGAAGGGCTGAAACCGATCTTGAAACATCGGAATGCATGCGTTTTTTTCCTGTTTACACGGACATAGAAAATATCCGATATGTGTCACATAGGAGCAAAAAATCGGAATTGGGTCACATTTAACTGACAGTGTAAACCTAGCTTAAATTAGAAGAAATGATAGGAGCGGACAGGCAGCAGGTGTGCTCAGAGCGGTGACTGAGGCGGCAGAAGGTAAGACGCGGACTGGAGTATGAACGGGAAGGAGCCAGGCTTTGCCCACCTATGGTGTAGACGTGGTTTGACGGGTTGTGACACACCTGAGTGCTAATCAAAGAGATTTATGTAAATAGTCTCATTATAAGCTACGTTTATTTACTTATAATAAACTTATAAACTGTGTTGGTGAGCAGAATAGTCATGAAATGTGTCTTTGTCCTCTTTTTCTCTTTGTAGTAAATCATTGTAAAGATTTAAACTGTCTATGTTACATTGAAAACGTGAATAAGAACCTACAGACAGAGAAAATTATACTGTGTGAAGTCTGTAGAAGTGATTAATGCCATACTTCACATCTTGAACTGTGTTTCATTTCTAACAGAAAATCCTAAACCTGATCTCACATCAGACCTTAAAGGAGCTGCATTGACAGGAAACTCAGTGACTCTGACCTGTACACTGAAGCTGCAGTCTGCTGGATGGAAGATTTACTGGATTAAAGACACACAGAGTAACGAGACTGAGTCGGAGTTTGACACACACTCCTACTTCATCAGATCAGTTAGAGTCTCTGATGGAGGTCAGTACAGGTGCAGAGCTGGAAGAGGAAACCCAGTCTACTACACACACTACAGTGATGCACTCTGGGTAAATGTTACAGGTGAGTAAGAGACTTTCTGTCAAGTGAAAGAGATCTGCCTCAGTCTACAACCTTCTAACTATTTAAGAAAATGTCCAATAAGTATAAATCCTACATAACCATTACTATAAAGAACACATTGTTTAAAATCTACAATTACACTTCTCAATATATTAAATTAAAAATATGTTTAAATAATCTATATGGCATGATATGTCACACTTGCATATGGGCATTAAATATCCACAGACTATAAAATATATTATATGATAGTAATTAGATAGTCAATTATTAATTATCACATTTACTACACATTATCCCATTTACATAAATGTTTTTACATTGCATTGTCTTGTAAGAAAAAAAACCCTACTATGACAACATAAATTGTATGCTTATTTTGTTTAACTGTCCAAGTTGTTAATATACAAATGATTTGTGTGCAATTCATTTTGAAAAGTGTTATCATAAACCCAAATCCCATCTGTAAATGTTACTTGGAATTTTAATAAGAGTTCTGAAATATAATATGTAAATAACAGCAGTGTAATTTTCTTACAGAGAGTCCTAAATCTGTGGTGAGCATAAAGCCTGATAAACATGTGTTCAGAGGAGAGAGAGTGACTCTCAGATGTGACATACAGGGAGGAGGAGACACTGAGTGGACATACAGCTGGTATAAGAATAACATGACACACTACCCAGACCGCACAACAAAGGAGTTCGATTTCAGCCAAGTTACAATTGATAACGAGGGTAAATACACCTGCAGAGGGAGGAGAAGCAGTGACTCTCAGAGCTCAGACATCAGTGATGCTCTTACACTCACTGTATCAGGTGTGCGTGTGTTTTATTTTATTTTGATTTAAGTATATATAACAATATTTGCCAACATGTATGAATTTATATGTATTTCTTTTTTCATGTGTTGTCCATCAGACACAGCAGAGCCAGTAGTGAGTGTGTCTCCACTGAGCTGGCTGACTGAAGGAGACTCAGTGACTCTAAGCTGTGAGGTTAAACACTCCTCTACAGCCTGGACATTCAGCTGGTACACAGATGTTCCCTACAGAGACAGTCAGGGTTCCGTCAGGTACAGGACAGCGCTCCTCTCAGACAGCAGCAGAGGATCTGGAGGCTCCTACACTCTCAGTCCTGTTACTCTCAATCACACAGGAGTTTATATGTGCAGGGCAGAGAGAGGAGAACCAGTCTTTCACACACAACACAGCAAACCGCGGCCTCTGTGTGTCACTGGTGAGGAAATACATCAACATCTATAGTGTGTGTGTGTGTGTGTGTGTGTGTGTGTGTGTGTGTGTGTGTGTGTGTGTGTGTGTGTGTGTGTGTGTGTGTGTGTGAACAGAGAGATCAATTGGTAGCATATTTTAATTATAAAACTTTCAACTCCATAAACTGTCTGCTTTTTATTGTTACTCATCTGTAAATTATTTGTGTTTCAGCTGGATCTCCTCGAGTGTCTCTAATCATCAGTCCCAGCAGAACTCAACACTTTACTGCTGACTCTCTCTCACTGAGCTGTGAGGACCAGAGAGACTCTACTGGATGGACAGTGAGAGGATACACACACAGTGAGACACTGTTAGATTGTTCAACAGTTTCAGGATCTACATGTAACATCCAAAGCCTCTCTGCATCACACACTGGAGTTTACTGGTGTCAGTCTGAATCTGAAGGATGCAGTAATCTTCTCAACATCATAGTGCACCGTGAGTCATTTTATCAGTTCTCATAAGCAGTAACTGACAGAAGGAATGTATTTAGGTGTGAATGCCTGAAATATTAGCTTCAAAGCCTTGTTATTGGTATAGCATATTTAGTTTATAAATTTTCAACTCATCCAGGAATTTGATGTGAGTTTTGACTGAAATCTGAAAGACTGATGTCACCAACAAAATGGAAGCCTAGAAAAAGATGTGCTTTCTGTAAATTTAACACCAAATAAAATAGACCAGTCTCACAAACAAATCCAGTATGTTTTTTCAGGCCTGATTAAAATTTTAATGTTGTAGTAATAATGTAGAATTACTGCTGTATTTTGAACAATTTGTTTTCATTGTTGTCTTTGACTTTCCTACAGATGGTGATGTGATCCTGGAGAGTGCTGTCCATCCTGTAACTGAGGGAAATCTTCTAACTCTACAATGCTTATATCGCTCAAAGATCTCAGACTCTGGTGCTGATTTCTATAAAAATAATTCACTGTTCCAGAAGCAGACTACAGGAGAGATGACCATCAGTAGTGTCTCAAAATCAGATGAAGGTTTCTACCACTGTAAACACCCAGAGAGAGGAGAGTCACCCAAAAGCTGGGTTTCAGTCAGAGGTGAGGAAACCATGTCTACTTACTTAGATTAGAATGTAAGAATACAAAGAGGTATCTAAATGTTTTGAAATTCACGCGCCACAGATCCAGTCATTTCCACCATACATCGTCACCTCAGACATCTTAAAACCTGCCGGTAACATTCACCAATGACAGTCTGGCTTCTGCAGCAAAAGTCAATGATTTGTCTCAGTTGCTTTGTCTCAGGGTGGTACATTGTAAAACAGAGGCACAGGTGCGGTGAAAACACTGAGTGCGCTTTTATTAACATGCAGCAAATTATAAGGTAAACACAGTCACACACATGCTGTTCAGGTGGCTCATGGCAGTAGGAGAAGGTGGTCGGCAGTAGATACAGCCGTAAAGAAGTGATGCGCTCTCAGATCTCACCCTCAGTCGTGGCATAAGGTCAGAATACAAACAATTGCAAAGCTCCCTAATGTCCACTGGACTGTGTATTTTGGCACTCTTTGCTCCTGTGGCTTTGCGTGCCATCTGTAGGAGAGACAAAACTAGTCTAGAAACATTTTAATTGTCACAAACAAACGGAGACGGACCAGAAGACTAGCAGTTAGCCCTGTAGCGTAGATGGTAAACCCAAACGCAGAAGTAGCGCGAGTAGGCAGGATAACCACGCTGTTTATTTTTAGAACTCTCTCGAAATGAGAGCAAGAGCTTACACAAATAAACCCGCGTTCTAATAACACACACTCAATCGAAAGCAAAACCCAAGAAAGTGAGTACTCACGATTAGACGGACAGAGCGTCGACGATAGCATGGGCAACTCAATGACTGAGCAATGTGTGGAGCCATCTTGTCTCCTTTTATGCTTCCTGAATAACGACCGTACTACTTCCAGTAGGGGAAGTGGTGAAGGGTTTGAGTTGGGATATATGGAATACCGGGTGGATCCGGAGCGCCGCAGGCAGCTGGAGCCGGTAGGTGACAGGGTTAATCCGGAGGGTGATGCGGTATGGACCGATGAATCTGGGGGAGGAGCTTCCGTGATTCTGTTCGTAGGGTGAAGGTTCTTGGTAGATAGCCATACCTTGTCACCTATCTGGAATAGTCGTCCCGGAGGGTGTCGACGGCGATGTTGGAGGATGTAACGGGTGTTGGAGCGTCGGATGGCGTTGTTTGCTTGGTTCCAGAGCCGTCGACACCGACGAACCAACTGTTGGGCCGACGGTACTTCAACCTCCGGTTCTTGGTTTTTCGAACATCGGAGGTTGGAAGCCTGTAGCATGCCTCAAATGGGCTTAGATTGGTGGCGGAGGAGACGTGGAGGTTATGTGATAATTCTGCCCAAATGAGGTAGCGGGCCCAGGAGCACTGGCGATCAGCGACAAAGCATCTCAAGTAGCGCTCCAGTTGTTGGTTGGTCCGTTCCGTCTGACCGTTAGTCTGTGGGTGGTATCCAGAAGACAGACTACAGATGGAATTGATCAGACGGCAGAAGGCCTTCCAGAACCTGGGAGGTGAACTGGGGCCCCCTGTCCGAGACGATATCCCTTGGGAACCCATGCAGGCGGACTACGTGTTCTAATATCAGCTCGGCTGTGTTTTTGGCTGACGGGAGTCCGGGGAGGGCTACCAGGTGGACAGCTTTGGAGAACCGGTCGACGATCGTGAGGATGGTGTTCTTCCCTTCGGAGACCGGCAAGCCCGTGATGAAGTCGACGGCAATGTGCGTCCAGGGCCGACGGGGAACTGGGAGTGGTTGAAGTTCTCCCGGGGATGGTTGGCTGCTGTCTTTGGCCCGGGCGCACACTGGGCACGCCTGGACAAACTCATCAATGTCCCTCTTCATGTTGGGCCACCAGAAGGCGCGTCGGATGAATTGTAGCGTGCGGTGCCTTCCGGGGTGACCTGAGAGGAGAGAGGAGTGCCCCCATTGAAGCACCTCTGGCTTGACGGTGTTGGGCACATAGAGTCGTCCAGGCGGCACGCCTGCCGGTTCGGTCTCCGCAGCCTGTGCCTGGCGAACCCTCGTCTCTATGTCCCAACGGAGTGGTGCGATGATCTTGGTAGGTGGTAGGACAGGCGCGGGGTCCGCCCGGGGGACGTCTTCCTCGTACTGTCGTGAGAGGGCGTCAGCTTTGATTTTCTTGGACCCCGGGCCATATGACAGGTGGAAATTGTAGTCCTCAAAAAACAGAGCCCATCGCGCCTGTCTGGGGTTCAACTGTTTCAGCGACCGGATGGTGATGAGGTTCTGGTGATCAGTCCAGACAATGAATGGCTCTCTGGTGCCCTGGAGCCAGTGACGCCATTCCTCCAAGGCACACTTTATGGCCAGCAGCTCGCGGTCCCCTACTCCGTATCGCTGCTGAGTGGGGTCAAATTTTTTGGAGAAGAAGCTGCAGGGGTGCAGCTTCTGGTCTGGACCTTGTTGGGAGAGAATCGCCCCGGCACCCACGTCCGACGCGTCCACCTCCACAACGAATGGTTTGTTGGCATCTGGATGAAGGAGGATGGGAGCCGTAGTGAAGCGGCGGCAAAGTTCACGGAAGGCGGTAATGGCAGTAGAGGTGAGGTGAAAGGGGTGAGATGATGGACGTGTCAGAGCAGTTAGTGGAGCTGCAACCGTACTGTAGCCCCGGATAAAGCTACGATAGAAGTTTGCAAACCTGAGGAAACGTTGGAGTTGTTTAAGAGTCCTGGGTAGGGGCCCAGTGACTCACAACCTCCAGCTTCTGCGGGTCCATGGCCACACCCTGGGGCGAGATGACAAAACCCAGGAACGTGGTGGAGCGCTCGTGAAAAGCGCACTTCTCCAACTTACAGTACAGCTGGTGAGCGAGCAATCTCTTCAGAACCGCTCTGACGTGTTGTACATGTTCACTGAAAGTCCGGGAGTATATGAGGATGTCGTCTAGGTAGACGAACACCCATCAACCTAACATGTCTCTTAGAACGTCATTGATGAATTGTTGGAAAACCGCTGGAGCGTTGCAGAGTCCAAATGGTATTACCAGACTTTCATAATGACCGGTGGGAGTGATGAAGGCCGTCTTCCACTCATCGCCCTCTCTGATGCGCACCAATTTGTAGGCGCTCCGGAGGTCCAACTTAGTAAAAATGGTGGCACCAGAGAGGGCGTCCAGGGCAGAGTTGGTAAGAGGCAATGGATGTCGGTTCTTGATGGTGATGTTGTTGAGCCCCCGATAATCGACACATGGGCGTAAGTTGCCGTCATGTTTCTTCACAAAGAAGAACCCCGCGGCAGCAGGCGAGGAAGAAGGCCGGATGGTACATTGGCGCAGTCCGCTGGAAACATATTCCTCCATCGCCTGCGTCTCGGTGGCAGATAAAGAGTAGAGGTGGCCGCGGGGTGGCATGGAGCCTGGCTGAAGATCGATGGCAAGGTCGTAGGGGCGATGAGGAGGTAGGTGGGTTGCCCGTCTTTTACAAAACACCTCAGCCAGGTCTCGGTAGGCGCTCGGGATGGCGGCGGTGTCGACCTCGGGGGGCCTCGGACTCCCTAGAACACGTCCCAGCCCGAGTTCAGAGCAAGTCGGCCCCCATTGTAGGATCCGGCTTTGTGTCCAGGATATGAGCGGGTCGTGACGAAGTAACCAGGGATGTCCGAGAATGAGGGGAGGTGATGAGATGGGGGTGAGGTAGAAGTGAATCTGTTCCTGGTGTTGGCCGATGTTCATGGTGATGGTTTGAGTTTGGAAGGTGATGGGGCTGGAGGAGAGGGGCCGACCATCGACAGATGTAATATTTACGGGCTGGGATAATGCCTCGATCTTTACCCCAAGTTTCTTGGCATAAGAAGAGTCAATGAAGTTACCAGCAGCACCGGAGTCGATGAAGGCGGTACTTCCGACTCGTTTGTGGGCAAACTGGAGGTGTACTCTTACCGTGAGACGGGAATCATTGGTCAGGGTGGTGGAGAGGGAGATGGAACCCGGTGAGTCACTCTCACTTCTCACCGGGTCTGCGCGTTTCCCGGGCATAGAGGACAGATGGCCCGGTGATGCGCTGCTGACCCGCAATACGCGCAGAGACCCTCTCTATATCGTCGTTCCCGTTCTGCAGCGGTTAAGGAGGCGCGCCCTAATTGCATGGGTTCCCCGGCTCCGGTGTCAACCACGGCGGGAGGTGAAGAACCGACGGATCCGGTAGGTGCAGTGGAGAGTGAGGAACGAGCTTCCGGAACAGGCGTGCGAGAGAAGAAGGAGGAGCTTCGGGGCGTGAAATGAGGCAGTGGTGGCATGATGGACGGCAGGGTGCGAGGAGCTGGCTTAGGGCGGGCGAGCAGTCGCTGGTCGATCCAGAGGGCGAGTTGGATAAGGCCCTCCAAGGTGGCTGGAAGTTCACGACCGGCGAGCTCGTCCTTAATGCGTGCAGCCAGTCCCTCGTAGTAGGCCGTCCGGAGGGCGGAGTCTCCCCAGTCGGTTTGGACGGCGAGGGTTCAGAAATCCTCCGTGTAGCGGCTCACGGACGAGACCCCCTGCCGCAGATGATATAATTTTGAGTCGGTCTCCACCTCAGCAGCAGGATGTTCAAAGGTGAGTTTTAGCTGGCGGGTGAACTCTGTATAAGAGTAGGCTACATCTGATTCAGATCGCAGGACCGCCGTGGCCCACTCAGCCTGCCTGCCCGGATAGCAACGAAACGAGAAGAGCAACGCGCAGTCAGTCTGTGGAGTATTTGGTGGAATTAAACTCAAACACTAGATCCAATGCGGTTAAAAAAACACTGCACTTCCCATCTGTGCCATCCCATTTTTCCGATAAAGCAATGAAGACATCAGAAGAAGGGGGAGGGGGTGGCGGAGCAGCAGCCGCTGCGATGGGCGTGGCAGCAGCCGGCTGAGCGACCGCCCGCGGAGCGTCGCATTCTCCTGCCGTAGCTCCGCCACCTCGCGGCGCAAGGCCGTGACGTCTTGGAGGCCTTGACGGAGGACCGCGACTTCACTACTGAGCTGATCGATCAACTTAGCGTGCTGGTCAACCACATCGCTGAGGTGAGCGTAATCCGCTGGGTTTACTGGCTTTGGCTCAGTCATTCTGTCACAAACAAACGGAGACGGACCAGAAGACTAGCAGTTAGCCCTGTAGCGTAGATGGTAAACCCAAACGCGGAAGTAGCGCGAGTAGGCAGGATAACCACGCTGTTTAATTTTAGAACTCTCTCGGAATGAGAGCAAGAGCTTACACAAATAAACCCGCGTTCTAATAACACACACTCAATCGAAAGCAAAACCCAAGAAAGTGAGTACTCACAATTAGACGGACAGAGCGTCGGCGATAGCATGGGCAACTCAATGACTGAGCAATGTGTGGAGCCATCTTGTCTCCTTTTATGCTTCCTGAATAACGACCGTACTACTTCCAGGTCCTAGTGCCGGTTGTGTTAGGAGTGCGCATGACATTAATACTAACATCATATTAGTGATACCATAATATAATCATATTACTTTAGCATGCAGTGTTTTAACGGATATTTGGGTTCTTGTTTTTGTCTAGTTTTAGCTTCTGGATCTTCTGGTGCACTTGTAGGACTGAGTTTGGTCTTCGTGTTTACCATCTTAATCGTCTTCCTCATCCTGTTGCTGCGCTACAAGAAGAATAAAGGTTTGGTAAACAATGCCATGGTATATTTGCTTTGGCAGATTTTGAATGTTGATATATTTTTTATTTTTTATTGCACATGTACAAAAAGTTTGGGATCATGTGCTAACTCCATGGTCGTTCCTGATTTTATTTCATTCTGTATTGTAAAGCAATGCTGAAGGCATCCAAAATTGCAAAAATCTCCATTGAACAGTTAATGCTGAGATGTGTCTGCTACTCATGAATTGTAAAGCCTTCATAATGGCTCTAATCCGAGATAGATGCTGTTAATGCTGTGATTTTTGCTGTGATTTCTGAGCCTGGTAACTCTAAATGAAGTTCTCCGCTGCAGCATAGGTAAGTTTTGGTCTTGCATTCCTGGAAGGTCTTCATGAGAGACAGGTTCATCATGGTGCTTGATGAGTTTTGAAACTTAACTTGACAATACTGCTCTTACAAGAACTGTTCCAGAAAGACTGACCTTTATGTCTTAAAATAACAATTGACCGTTTTACTTAATTCCATATGTGTTATTTCAAAGATTTGAAATCGCCAGCATTGTTGTAGAATGGGAAAAAAAATCACTAAACAAAAACAGAAATTTGCAAGTGATCCCAAGCTTTTGAGCAGTAGTGTGTGTGCGTGTGTGTGTGTGTGTGTGTGTGTGTGTGTGTGTGTGTGTTGTGTGCGTGTGTGTGTGTGTATGTGTGTGAAGGCAATGTTTGACTTGTATTACTGCTTTACTCTTAGAAGCTGTAGAATATCAGACTCCTTCTGCAGTAAATCAGGCCAACTATCAGGCTCCAGGTCAGTCTGAAATAGCAATAAATATGTCAGAATTTGTTTCATTTTTTTTCTTTCTTTTGTTTGATTGTCTTCATGTTTCTTTCATTGGTTATTTAAAGGTGGTGAGCCTATCTATGAAAATGCTGCTTTAAGATCTGCAGGTATAGTTTATTTTATTTCTGTGGATAAAATATAGATAGATTTGGCACCGTGATATTACAAATAGTTATCTGGTGGCTTTATTTTATTATTTCTTAGTTGATTCTGCAGCTGCCTCCAACATTAAAATGAACTCACAGGTTGTAATGTGGAAAAAGTATCACAAAGGTAAGAAAACTGCATGAACTATTTTTCCAACCTTTGCATTATTTAAAATGTATTTTTAGAATATTTAATTCCCCCACAGGACAAGGTGATGAGATGTATTCTCAAATTGAGATGAAAAATATTCCATCTCATGATGAAGGTAAGATGACTGACTGCACAGTATTTTAAATGAACATGAAACTTACCTACAGCTTTTTGTTATGTAAACAGACTATTCCTTTTCTCACCAGATGACTCTGTTTTGGGACAAAATGATGCAGTTTACTCCATGATTGAAATGAAAAACATGAATTCCAGTGGTAAATATAATGTAGAACATAATGTTCATTAGTGTACTGTGTGTTTTTTCACTGTGCCTATCCCAGGAGACTTAGGGCACATGGCAGGGTACACCCTGGACAGGGTGCCAATCCATCGCAGGGCACAGACACACACACACACACATACACTCACTCATTCACACGGGCAATTTGGGAACACCAATTAGCCTAACCTACATGTCTTTGTACTGTGGGGGGAAACCGGAGTACCCGGAGGAAACCCACCAAGCACAGGGGGAACATGCAAACACCATGCACACAGAGACGGGAATCGAGCCTGGCCGGGGATCGAACCCGGACCCTGGCGATGCAAGGCGACAGTGCTAACCACTACACCACCGTGTCGCCTCAATTAAGATTAACGCTTTAATAATAAAATGAAAATGTATCATTCGAGCACATTAAATAGGGCTGGGAATGTGAAGATGCATACAAGATTCCAAACAAAGAGTGACCGGAGATCCCAACCTCTACCTCCAATATTAGTGCTTATTCAGCCAAGTATTTATGAAATTATAAGTCTTTTGAGTCACATGTACAGTCCAGAAATAATTGGATACAGGCCCTTCAATGTACTGGATGTGTGACAGACTTTTGCATTTGTATCATTGAAACTTTAAGATTATAATTAAGTTATAATCTTAAAGTTTCAACGATTTTGATTTTTTTTAATCTGAAAATTAATGAATCATCAGGATTATATAAAAACACAATTTGGTGCATTTATTCTCCAGTGTCCTGCTCTTTAATGGGAAAAACACAATTTTGAACAATAACACACAGTGAAGCAAGATATAGATGAGTTAAAACCTGTTAATTTATTGTTGAGTTTTTCAAATTTATTGTATTTAAGGGAAGATGTTTTAGACACTAAGGGCTAATAGACAGATGTGTCCGAAGAATGCTGTAATGATGATAATTTATAGTTTGGTAATACATTAATGTGAACGGCTTGTACATAGTTTAAAATGATGTCCTAAAGTAAAATTACATATTATATAGACGAGAAAAACAATTAATTAATCATGAATTAGCAAAAGTTTCTGTATACAAGATTAAATGGAATGAATAAAAATTGCTGACCATCATTTGCCTAAATGTTCATTAAGAAGCCTCCAAAAATGAATATAGACAAATACAATAAATATGAAAGAAGAGTGATTGAGTTAGTGAAACATGGTAGAGGTAGTAGCATAGCATGGGCCTCTACTGCTGGTAGTAGAATTGGATCACTTGTTTTGTTTTGTGTATAATATCTAACATTTTTTATTGTATTTAATTTAATGGCTATAGATTAATTAATTAATGAATCACCTGTATGGCAAAAATTGGGATAACTGTTTATCTAAAGTGTTTCTTTTGTTCCACTGATAACTCTAAACATATGTTTTAGGGATATAACATTCATGGGAAATCGTGTTTATGTTATGTTTACTATGTAGGAGGAAAAACAGGCCAGTGCCATTGGTTAAGAATTGTAAAAAAAATAAATAAATAAAAATAAAAAAGCATTTGGCTTTGGAAGATATCCTGCAAAGTTTCTTTAATGACTGTTATGGAAGCATGAAAACAAAGCTGTGTCTATTCTCCTTTATAGATGCTGACACCGAACTGAGTGATGTGACTTATGTTCAGATTGACCTCACAAATCAAACAAAGCCAAAGAGAAAACAAGGTTTGAATAAATTATTTCAGTTTTCATTGTGTCTTAAAAAATAATGCTTAAACCCTTTAGATTATTTGGTAGTTATTAATCTTACACACATTCTTTAGACACAATATGAAGTTAAATGGGTTAATATAGTAAGTTTTAAATCTGTGAATGTTGCCAACAAGAAAAGCGCAGTGAGGAAGCAGACACTGTTTACTCAGAACTGAACCAGAACACAGATCAAGGTAAGATGAGTTTAAAGAGTATATAATATACATATACAATCTTTTTAGGTTACAGTATTTCTTAAACAAAAATGGCATTTGGTAGAAGAAAATCAAGTGCTACATCTACTCTACATTCAGTAATTTAGCAGATGCTTTTATAGAAATTTACAAATGTAAGTTTACAGCTCAACAATACCAAAAATATGTAAACATACCACCCCTTTCTGTGATTTAGTTGCAATGCATTCCATTTTTGTTCTGAAACTGTTTCATGTCTCTGTTTCATTCTTCAGATGATTTTGGTGAAACTGAAGATGAACCGTATGCCCAGGTTAACAGAAAAGGCAAAAGGGATCATTCAGGTAGGGGCAATTCTTTAATACTGACTGGTCATATCCATCTTAATGAAATGAGGCATATGCAGGTACAAATTTATTAATAACTTGTTTGTAGTTATTGTGTTTGTGGATATGATACACTGTAAACCAATTATTAATTAAATAAGCATGCCAAGTGTTTAAACACAGTCACTGATATTAATAATATTAATAAAAACCAATCAAAACAAATCCATACAATTAGACAAATGATACTAATTAGTCAATTAGAACACCATACAACAAATAGGTTTGAGATACACCAAATATATTACAGTATGTTAAGATTTTCCCCTGACTTAAGGACACCAGATTTAACAGTCTACACTTGGTGACCTACTGTATCTGTTACATATGAATTCAAAGACAGCCAGGATAAAAAAATAATAATAATAAAAAAAAACCTATTTGTTATATGTTTATTTTGATCTGCACACACCTAAACTAAATTACAGCGGTACCTTGGCATACAAGTTTAATCTGTTCAGGCGGCAAGTTCTTAAGGTGAAATTTTGTATTGTGAAATGTATTTGCCCATAGGAAATAATGTAAATGCAGTTTATCCGTTCCAGCCACCGAGAAATATTATCAATATTAACAACAAATATAATTATATTTTTTTGCATATAAAAACAATAAAACATTGAGAAAATATTAAATAAATAGAAATGAAACCTTACTTAACCTTAATTTATGACTCCTCTTTGATATTTACTTTCTGCTTGCATTGCATGTATAAATGCACTCTAAACTCAAAAGCATCATACAGTACTTCATCAGGAAATCATATTATATTAAACACTACCAAAAGTAGCGAACTACTGTATTTACTACTGTCACTACTCTTTCCTTGTAGAGCACGCCAAAAAAAAGAAAAATAAATAATAATCTCAGCATTTGGTTTGGCTTGGTTTGGTCACTCATATGCCGAAAATGTTTTGCATACTGAGGCAAATTTCTTGCAATTTTTTTAGTTCATAAGGCCAAAATTCATGAAGAATTATCATTAATGGATTAATTCTATAATATGTATTTTCTTTTCATTCTAGGTTCATGAAGAAATGTCTAGGTTCATCCAAAATGTCCAATCAGGAACCAAACACTGTGTGTGTGTGTGTGTGTGTGTGTGTGTGTGTGTGTGTGTGTGTGTGTGTGTGTGTGTGTGTGTGTAGTGGTGAACTGCAGTTTTTTTTTTTTTTTTTTTAGATTTATATTATTATTATTATTATTATTATTATTATATATCTTCTTATATTATTATTCTTTAAGTACTCAAATACAAGCATGATAGAAACTCCTGATTAGGTTGTTAAGGGAGGAGCAGAAGCTGAATGTACAGTATTTATCCAGACACACTGCATTATGAATTGATTCTGAACTAATTTACAGTATTACTCAAGTCAAACATAATTGCTTAAGTTTTTAAGATTAAGATGGTTAAGTGCTTAAGATTTTAAATGTTATTCACTTCGGGATTATTTACTTACTTTAGGTTATGCTGTTTACCTTTTAGTAAATTATATATTTTTTAAAAAAATTATGTTTGAATGAATGAAGTCTGACTCATGAACTGTATTATTTATTTATTTTCATTTTCATTTTTAAGTGTCTCTTGAGTGTTCAGTATTCAGTCTTAGGCAGGCTTAGTTTTTTAATACAAATGTTGTTATATGTGACTATATTATGACAATTCAATGAGAGTTTAAATGCACAATGTGTGTGTATAATATATAGAAAATGTATTTTGTATATAATTATAATAGACTATCATATACTTGTGTGTGGAAGTACAAATATATGATAATCTATATTTGATAGCTATGTAATTCTGTTTATTATTGCATTTTTATAAATGTATTTTGTTTGTACCTTTTATTATTTACTTCTAATGTGTTTTAATCCCAGGAAACCTCAGTCAAGCATAATTTATGATTCCTCTTGGCAACATCGTGCTTAAAAACAAAACTGAAATTGATTTTCTTTTCTTCTTGATGCAGACCTTGCTTCTTGCACAAAATGCAAAGTACATAAAATAAATAAAACACAAAAACACAAAAAAAATATAAACTTACTTCCTGTGGCTTTTCACTGAGGCAAACAAGTTTTGAACTGCTCTAGGTCATGTGCAAAACTCCATGCACAACAGCTCAGATCGGTTGTTTGTATGCTGAAAATAGATACTGTATGTGTAGTTGTTTTTTTTTTTTTTTTTTTTTTTCCCGAACAGCATTTTCTCCCATCATTATTAGACATGATTGAAGTTTAAGCACTGCTGATTGGATGCAAGTGAAATGCTCACCTGAAATGAAGATATGAAACCAGTGTTTTTCACATATTCTGGTTAAATCATTGTAAGTGGGCATTTTGCACAACGAGGTAAAAAAAAAAAAAAACACTGTAGAGTGATGACTAGAATAGACAGAATGAAAAATGAGGCATTGCAGAAGTATAAACACTGATGATCTGTTTATACATTTTTTTAGCACACACATGAAACCCTAAATATCACACCAAGTGTTTCCTGACAGATTACATGCTGAATAATTGCTATTCTTATTCTCAGAAAAAAAAAAAAAGATTTTAGCATTGCACAGAGAAACCACAACAGCTTTCTATCTCTGTACTTCCTCTTTCATATTGTCATTAGACTCTACACATAATAGACAGTCATGATATTCTTGCACATTCAGTAATGTTAGAGAAGTGCTCATTACTCTACATCACTGCTGTTATGGACATATTGCACATTGTAATTGATCTTTTAAATTTGAAACCTGAATATTATCTGCATCTTTATTCTCATTAAAAGATTAAACCTGATAATATTTGTTTGGGGAGTTTTTAGTTCATTAATATCTGTAAAATAAAGAATGATGCATTGGTTTTGAATACATGCAATAAAATTCTTGGAGACAATTCTGACAGAATTGTCAGAAAGGCTGGGCCATGCAAACAGGAAATCATGTGACTCAGTCTGTAAGTGAAATATACTGTGGCTCACATCTGACCAGAGCAGGTGCTGCTTTGAATAATTCTATTTGAAGACCATGGATCGGAATAGTACAGGATGTAAATTTAGGACATTTAGGACAGACACAGTGTTATTTACATTTTTTTAACAACATCAACTCTGCACAACACAGTGATAACCGTTAATAATAGGTGTAGTTTGTGCTGCCCTGGCTTGTCGGTTCAGCACACAGAGGCTATGATCACCAAAGGTTAGGATAAGGGTTAGGACCAAGACTGGGAACCTTCAGAAGATTGCACCTTTTTCATCCACTGGTATGTACTGTACGAGCCTCCTCTAGAATTTTTTGTGAAGATGGGGTGTTGGTTATTACCACCACAGAGCAAAGGGTGTACTAGGTGAACAGCATACCTGTAATGCACTCTAGCAAAGACTGAAAACACAGCTGTGCCCCAAATCACTCTACCTACTCAGCACCCTGTTGAGGTGAAACTGTTGATCTTCACAGCATTTCTCAAAGGCATGTTTTATGCTCAGCACTATGAGGAAGTCAACCTGGTTATCTCCACAGCCCAGAACCCCTCCAAGGTCAAGAGGTAAAACTCACAAAACTGGTTTTATTTTTTTTAGTCTTCTTTCTGCAGAAATTGAAGCCAGCTATGACTCCTGCCCTATTCCTGGCATGTCAGAAATTTTGGCTTTGGTCTCGCAGTGTGAGCAGGACAATGATAAAATTAGTTTAGACTGATGAAGAATTTAAGTTGAATACAGTTATTCCAGGAGTGCAGTGATACTTCCCTGCGAGTTGTTTCAGTCCTGTGTAACTAATACAGTTACAGTTGGATTGCAGGCATAATTCGTTCCATAATTTGTGTCCTTGTATATCAAAACACTTGTATATCAAAGTGACTTTCTCTATGAGAAATAATGGAAACTCTGTTGATTGGTTCCACAACCCAAAAATATTCTTATAAAAATAATTAATACAAAATATGAAGTGAAAACAAAACAAATTGACCTGCAATTTCGACTGAGCAATGTTTCCGTTTGTGTTTGTGCGCACACCTGCATGTGTATGTATGTGTGTGCTTGCATGTGTTTATGTGAGGGTGCATGTGTGAAGCTGAAGTTAGATGAGAGGAGGGAGGGGGCTACTGTGTAGAATGACTCCTTCCCACCTTTCTCTCATCTTAAACAGTAGCTCACTCCCTTCTCTCTTATTTAATGGAAACACAGCTCTGTCTGTAAATTTCTTTAACAGAATGACACTTGTTTTGCACACACGTGGTGATAATCATATAATAAACAGTACACACGCGCACGGATGCTGACTATACTGTATGAGTGACGCACACACACTGAGCTTCAGCATGGGAGACAGTAACCCTTTGAAGAAGGGAAGAATCATTGACTAAGTTGTGGTCACGTGATGCTTGGCAGACAAAGCGCACTCACACTACTCATATATCAAGACCTCACAATTGTACCCCGCAAATGTACCCCGTTGCACTGTTTTCCAAATATAGTTCTCTATGTTCTAGAGTGTAATGTTCAGTAAGTGATTTCCTTATCTGTCCAAGACATTTGAGGCCCATGAATGTGCATTTACAATAATTGAAGAATGCTAAGGTGTTTCATAAAGACATTAATTATATATGCTCCTGTTGTAAGTGCGTCATGGAGGAAGATGCATTAAGTGCAGTGTGTAATTATATATTACATTTTATATCTTCCTGTCAATGGCATGCATTGATAGGGAGTGTTGCAATGGCTATGTGGGAATATTTAATCTTGTCACCATGGCTTGGTTAATGACATTGCCTGCAGCTCCATTGTCACTTAGCACTAAAAGAACAGAGACAGAGAACTGATTGTTTTATATATATTTTAAGAGTAAAAGATGCTATCAGCAATGCCAGCTGCAACAAAATGCTAGTGGCAAGCACAACAACATAGTTTTGGAAACAGTTCTCCTGGATTTATCATTACAAGATAGCATATGAGGTGGCCATTGCATATTGGGTTCTTTTTTTTTTCTTCTTCTTTTTTTAAATGGGGTCACAAACCTTTAGTTGGTCTTGATAATTAATAATCTTGGCACGTCTGTCTACAATGATTTGACTTGTCTTGTTGCTGCCAATGTAATGCTAGCTATTGTCAGACTACGAAAAGGCAACAATGATGTTCATCCTAACTGCCAGGGGTACATACATTACCTTCCCCCTCTCTCAGTGAGTGAACAGTTTGCAAGTTGAAAATGTTTAAAAGGACAACCACAGAAAAAGACGATGAAGAAGAAAACAACAATCACAAGGTAAATTAATGTTTAACTTCTGTGTTTATAAGCATTTTCAAAAGTTGTACACTTAAACCATAAAAAATGAAAACTTATTTAAAACTTTTTTTTTTAAACACTTGTGCACATGTGTGACATCCCAACTGTCTGTAATGTTAATGCCTAGTAAAAATTAATCTAATTTTTGTCTCGTGTAAACACCAAGGCTAAAAATAAATTATTTACAGTTAGCAAATATAACAAATCCATAACAGCCTAAATCTGTACAGTTAACATGAATAATTTACCCCAGGATTTACAATGATTTACACTTGGCACGATTATATGTTTTTAATAAGGTTAATGGTTATCCACATCATATAGAAATCCAGGGAAGCAAAAAATGATGAGGAAGTATTTAACAGACACCGCACCAAGAGAGCAAAGAGAGATGGAAACCTAAAAAAAAAGTAACAATTTAATTTCTCATCTGAACTAACCTTGTACTGCTTAAAGCCCCTAGATGTACAAGGTCAGCCCCGACAGAACTCTAAAATATATTCAGCTGTTCCTTAATTTCCTTTCGTTTTGTGGAATGATCTAATACACATGAAAAGGTATAAAGTGGTTATAAAAGACCAGACATTCTCCTTCTCAGAACCATTTCAATTTGACCCAGCTCAACACTTCTCAGTAGAGTTGGAGAAGGAGAAGTTTTAATTCAAATGAAAATGCTACATAGTTATTAATAGAATTACCATAAAGTTATTTGATAGCATTTCCATATACATTCCATATTCATATAAAATTTGTTTAATTTTTCAAACAACAGTAAGCGTATTGTACATAGCAACTTTAATCTTGATCATAAAAACTCGATTAAAATATTTTAAAATCACTTATCACTATTGTATTAATGCTGAAACTCATATCTGAATATACAAAATACTGTATGACATATGGGTAGAATAAAACCAGCTAGTGAAAAAAAGGGGAGGCACATATTCAGTGTCAGAATAATGTGGGACAAATTCCATTTGTGTGTATGTATGTGACCTGTCATATCAAGCCAGGTATTACACCACAAAGGTTAGTTTTGCACTACAACCAATAGTATGCAGTTGGTAAAATATGCAAAATCTTACATTTAAATCAATTGATAAATTTATCTTATCTTATCTTATCTTATCCTATCCTTAGTCAGAATTAAATAGGTTTTAATCCAAAACATTCTATTAAAGCACTTAAAATAAAAACAAGATGATTACTCTAGTTTTAATTGAAAAACTTTTTTTTTTTACTATAAAACTGGCTCTGCTTAAAGTTTCTCAACAAAATTCCTGTAATGGGTCAGTCAGTCGTGTGCCATCGTTGGAGGGAAGCAGAGAGCAACCAGAAACACAGTCCAGTTTTTGCCACCAGAGGGCGCCTAAAGCAATATTTGGACGGGACTTTTACTGAGGGACGTTAGAAAAATTTCTGTTCCACAGAGGTACTTTGTGATTTTCATCCCGTCCGAATCTGCCATGTCTGTCTTTTTCTCACACGGCCTCTGTTAAAATTCCAGATCAAATTACCTATTGTTTTTTTAGTAAACTCGGCGGTCCTCTGAGAAATCTAATCCTGTCCGAATGCGAATGTCTGTGTTTGCCGAAAATGTTTTTTCCGAAATGCGTTTTCTTGTGTGTTTTGGTCAAGTGAATTACCTGAAAGGTAATTTAATTTACGTAATTTATGTAATTTAAATGTAATTTATGGCCAAAAACAGTGTAAAAGTGGACATTTTACACAGTAGGATGAAGTGAGACAGTAAAGTGATAACAATAATGAACATGAATATTTGTACTTGGCTCATCTCCTTTAACCCAGTGAGACTCTCTCATAATCAATACAAGAACTTAGAGATAACATTAGACATTGGCACTAGTGCCTTTTAATGCCCTGAGAGTTCAAGTCTAAGTGATTATAAATTGACTACAATCAGGCCAACAATCAGATCTCCTTCAGCAGCTTCCCACACTCTTGGGGTAACCCTGGACAATTATCTGTCATTTTCCCCATCACATTGCTAACCTTACTCGTTCTTATTGATTTCCTCTTTATAAATTCAGAGGAATCTGCCCATTTCTTTCTTCTCAGACTACTCAGGTGCTTGTTCAGTCCCTTGTTATTTCAAGACTGGACTACTGCAACAAACTCCTGGCAGGTCTGACTCTGTCCACCATTTGTACTCTGCAACTAATCCAGAATGCAGCTGCACGTCTTGTTTTCAACCTTCCCAAGTTCTCCCACACCACCCCACTTAAAAAAATTGCCTGCAATTGCTTCCTGGCCCAGTACCCACTTACCTCTCAGCTCTATTCACACCACGTTCCCTCCGATTCTCCAGCACTGCTTGCCTGGTCCCACCATCTCTGAGGGATCAAGTCAGACATTCATCCAGATTTTTTTGTGTTCTTGCACCTACTCTAGGTGGTGGAATGAACTTTCTCTAGATGTCCAATATTTAAATAACAACTCAAGACGTCTTTATTTCTTCAGTACTTGATCTAGTCCCGCCATTTATTATTATTATTATTTTTTTTAAATAAAAAATCCCTATCCCAACTGTGCACTTAGTTACTGTAGTAACCTACTGTAGTAACCCAGTGTAAGTATATATGCAATAACAAACTTTAAAGCACTCTTGGAGTATGCCTAAATGTAAATTTAAATGACTATCCACTAGGAAAAAACAATCAAACAAATCACTTTGATGTAAAAACAAAAAAAATTCAAGTGAAGCCAAATAGAAAGTTTATTTTGTTATACAATAGTGATACTTTGTTTAAACATTTTTTTTATGTAATTCAGCACTCAAAACCTAACCCAAACCATAGCATGAGGCAGCCATCACCATGTTTTTTAGCATAGTGTTATATAGGTGATAACTGTTTTCGTCCAATCATACAGTATATTTAAGAATTATGCACAAAATGTGTACCTTATTGCCTATATTTCTCATCTCATAACCATGTTATGATTTTCTCATAAGGAAAAGCTTCTGTTAAGACACCTTATCCAATAGTCGAGCTATCTAAAGAATAATTATATTATATTTTATCTTTCTACAGTATAAAGACATGGTAAAATGTGCAGCTTTGATATAAACATATATTTTGTCATGCAATCAGCTCTATTGTCAGATAGTTATATCTGCTGTTATAGAAACTCTAGAAAAAAAGTCTATAGCTCAGGTTTAATGCTGAAATTAGAGTAAAAAATGCATTCTGCTTCTTTATGATTTCTGTTTACTTTCCACCCAATGTATTTTGTGCGTAAAATATTAAATAGTCACTGTATTAAATCAGCAATTACACACTGTTGTCTCATACGTGCCCTATACAGTGATTAAAGATAAATTCGTGATTTAACTGCACGTACTCTATTTATTTTGGATACTACTCTTATATAAATGCACTACAAATTAAAGTAGTATATAGAGTGTTATAGTAATAAAATAATCATATTATCCTTCTATGCTGTTAAATTCTCCATACTGATTGGTAAGAAGGTGTTAATTTTCTATAGCAGCAGCTTATACTAACGCCCACACACTATTCACAGGGAAACAGTCAGGGTAATCTACATACAAGGGCACGCCCCCAAACACACACACACACACACACACACACACACACACACACACAGTAGATTCGATAAGTTTCCTGCGGATGCGGAAGATGTTATACGCTGTACAGGTTTCTGAAGCTCTACGGAATGTTCTGGACAGTGGGAGGAGTTTAGATTTACCTCAGAACAACACTGAGGCTCCAACAGAGAACAAAGGATTAGAATCCAGCAAGCTGTTAGCATGAGAAAGTTATTAAATCTTATATAATCCTTATTCTGGTAATATACAACTAATAATGTTACATTTTTCCTCATTTTCTCACAAGCGTTTGCCAGTTTATGTGAAACATTGTCATTTGATGTCACTTACATGGTTTAGTTAGCATTTAGATAACACTGCTAAATCATGCTAACATACTGCCTTATGTAGCACAAACAGGTTAGCTAAGTCACAAACAGGTTAGCTAAGTCTTTACAGGTCTTTACAAACAGGTTAGCTGACAGTGGCTAAGCTAATGCCTTATGTAGATTACAGATGGTTGTCAGTATCTGCTGTGGTGTAAATGAACATAATATATTCACCCCTGTTTGGATAGTGTTAACTTATGGTAGCTATTTGGTTCAGTTTTAAGTTAGCTTATAACACTGCTACTGTATCTATAATGTCATTTAGCACAAACACTTTAGCTCTCGATGGTTAATACTGGGTTATGCAGCTCACAGATGTCAAGTCAAGTCAAGTAGGCTTTTACTATCACTCCAACCATATACAGTTTCAGTACACAGTGAAACAAAACTGAAACAGACTCTGCAATTCCTGCCCGCACAGGAACCTGGACCACGACTGGCGTCTGGATTTGGGATGGGTCTCTTGTATTTTTTAGGTGGTTGGTCAGACGATAAGGCTTCACCTGTGACCGCGCACAACCGACACATGGACTGACCTCAGATGCCAGGAATGTTACCACTGCTGGTCGAAGGGTCTGTGTGTATTGTAAAGCAGTTCATGCAGCAAAAAAGACCATGGAAATGCCAGGTATGCAATGTTCACTTGTGTCTTCAGTTACAAACCTAACACCCTTTCTTCATAGTGCACTGTTGCTGTTCGTACTGTTGAATGTCTGTTTGCATGGCCATATTTACAGTATGCCAGAAATGTGCCTTCTGGGTATAAGATCATCTGTGTCACTCTTCCTCAATCCTGGACATTTACTTTGCACTAGGTGAAAGAGGTGACATTTATATGTTTATAAGTAAGAAAAATACACAAATGTCAGGACATGTCAGAAATACTTCAGGGCTCATAAACCTGCAGACCCCCAAATAATGAGTAATAATGTAACAAGCTCACTCATTTACACTCCTGTGGTGTGAAAGTAACTGAGTGAAAGTGTCCCTGAGAGGTTGGTCTCATGTTTTGTTTTTGTTATTAATTTTTTTTATCAAAACTTGTTTGCTGTTCATTGTTAAATTATCATTTTGTTACAAATGTGCATATTGTATATTGTTACATATTACACATTCTTAATACTGTTTGTGTTGGCCAATAAAGCTGATTTTATACTGATTCTTTTCTATATTTTACAGAGTTATTGGATGACCATCTGAGTTTTGTTTTGTTACTAGGGAGTTACTAACATGCCAACATTTGATGGGGTGGTAAATAGCCTATCATTAAATGTTGATATGGTATACCAACTTTTGGTATGCATGGGAAGCATATTGTGTGTTTTGGTGCTGGTATGCTGATATGCTGGTGACCCAGCACCAACATTATGTTGTTATCCTTTATATATTGAGCAGCTGACCACCAGCATATGTTGTGTTTTGGTA
Organism: Clarias fuscus; assembly: GCA_030347435.1. NCBI lineage: Eukaryota > Metazoa > Chordata > Actinopteri > Siluriformes > Clariidae > Clarias > Clarias fuscus. The sequence continues at coordinate 31,511,565 of CM059205.1, forward strand.
CTGGAATGTTGGTGCTGGTGACCAGCATCATAGCACCATGATGCTGGTGCTGGTATGCTAGTCATTCTGCTTATGCTGGTGCTGGTGGAAAAACAGCATAGACCAGCATAGTTGGTGACCAGATAGACCAGCAATTATACCATCATTTGTTGTGTTTTGGTGTTGGGGACCAACATAAGTAAGGTGACCAGCATTATAGCGCCATGATGCTGGTGCTGGTATGCTGCTCACACTGCTGATGCTAGTGGAAAAAAAAAACAGCATAGACCAGCATACTGTATATTGTGTTTTGGTGCTGGTATGTTGGGGACCAGCATCAGTAAGGTGACCAGCATACAAGCACCAGCACCAAAACACAACATATGCTGGTATAATTGCTGGTCAAGTTGGTCACCTGCTGTTTTTTTTTGTTTGTTTGTTTGTTTTTCAGCAGGGTAGTGAGCATTAGATCCCTCTTTTGTTTGTTTGTTAGTTTGTTTAGTTTGGCCATGTTAGTTGGATTATGGATCTGCTTACTTTGCTGACTGCTTGCATGCTGATCAGTTGTTGTTGTTAGTCTAAGCAGTAACAAATAATCTTTACAGGTACAGTAACCACAATAGCTCAGTCTCACAACACTTTCTTAGTCTGTACTTCCTGTTTTCACATTTTTTTTTATTTTAAGAATCACACTGTAGTTGTTTTTACTTTAAAATCCCCATTTCACACTTGAATTCACATGATTTCACTTCTCTCTCTCTCTCTCTCTCTCTCTCTCTCTCTCTCTGTCTCTGTCTCTCAAAGGTTTTTAGAAGCCTGGTAACTGTTGAAGTTTTAACACAGACCCTCCTCATTCACTCAGTCATCAGTAGGACAGGATGGAGCACCATCAACTCTGTGTGATGCTCTGTGAGTAAATGTTCTCTGTCTTCATTACAGTGATTTGTGTTGACTTACATTTCTAATTAACAAGCAGAGAGTCCTGAGATTGTGTTATTATTTAATTCACCAGTAGCTAATGTTTAATGCTGAATTTAGCAGTGTGTTTAGTTTTTTCCTATCTGGTGTGTTTACAACTGTTGTATCATGGGTCCTTCATTCATTAAAGCTGATTATTTTAACTGCTGTTATACATTATGTATGAACAATTAACATTTTTATACTTTATTCTACATTTGTTAGATTTTTTTTTTTTTTTTTGGGGGGGGGGGGGGGGGGGATCATCTGTAAAGTGAAGAAACTTGTTCCTATAGAGAGAGACTATATACTGTATCTCTGCAGGGGTCTGTGGCAAGCCGACAGGAAATCAAGTTTCTAAATAGAAGGTGCTTCTATTCAAAGAGCCAAGGCACAAATTCTATTTGTGGATGTAAGATTATTATAGCATAGCAGGTGTGAAATTAATTTAAGACAGACACAGCTTGATAGGAGAACACTTGTTTATAGTCTCTTTAACATACAGTGATTATAATAATCAACTTAAAAAGTTAGAAGTAATAGGGGGAAAACAACTAATTTTACTGACGTTCATTAATAAACTTTAACATTGTAATTGTTGGTGAATTTTTTTTTTAAGATTGTAATTGTTGGTGAATTGTGATATCAAACAGAGGAATAAAAAACTACAGACTAGGTAGATATATACTGTAGGTAATATATTTATCACGATAAAAAGTAAGCCTACTTCACAGTGGCCCAAATCGGACCACCTTCTTGATTATTTTCCCCTGCACTGTGTTTTATATCTTAATAAATCTATCATGTTTTACTCTTACTGACTTTAGTGATGACTGCACTCATCCACTCCACACAAACAGAAGGTGAGTTATGTTTATTGCATTTCATTTACTGGAGTTTTTTTTCCCATTGTTTTACTTTAATATATGCATGTAAAACTCATTAATTTAATAGATGATCATGACAGGCCTATAAACAGTAAAATTAAATAGAAAAAGTCACACATGCATTCTTAATTTAGGACCAGAGGAAAGTAATGAATCTTTCTACTGCGATAACAATTGTGTAAATTAGAGATACCTTTCATTTTTGTTTTTTTTACACAAGAGTTTGGTTGGACAGATGACCAAAAAATGTTAATATATCTACTTATTTTTCAATCAGTCACTTTTATATTTATTTAGATTCAATAGGCCGTGTTCAGTGATGTTTCAACTCCAGCATGTTAACATAGTTTATTTAAATAGTTGTAACTTGGTGTTTTTAAAACTTTCAGCCAGCGAATCTCATTTTGCTGGTTATATATTTTGAAGGGTGTATGTTAGGGGGTGTGCATATAAAAATGTTTTTAAATTGTAAAAGATCTTCCAGAATAGACACAGAACATTACTTCACTTACCATAAAAGCAGTGTCTTTAAAAATGGTGCTAGGCTTGTTGTGCAGCTAGATGAAGCTGAGTTGTCATTAATTCCTGACTCAGTGAGAGCAATGCTATCTCTATCTGCCTATTTTCACCTTTGGCTCTTTTTTTAAATAATCAGTTATTAACATGTAGGTTATTTAGTGACGGCTGGCCTAGATACAAAAAGTATCAAAAAGTATTTATACCCCTTGAACATTTTGTTAGATTACAACCACAAACATTAATGTATTTTATTGGGATTTTATGTAATAGACCAATACAAAATGGCACATAATTGTGAAGTGGAAGGAAAATGATGAATGGTTTTTAAAGTATTTTACAAATGAAAATCTGAAAAGTTGCCATGCATTTGTATTTAGCCACCTGAGTCAATACTTTGTATAACCATATTTTGGTGCAATTACAGCTGCAAGTCTTTTGGGGTACAGTATGTCTCTACCAGCTGTGCACATCTAGAGAGTGAACTTTTTGCCCATTCTCCTTTGCAAATAGCTCAACCTCCGTCAAACTGGTTGGAGACAGCAGTTTGGAGACATCACATGCAAAATAAAGTTAATATTTGCAAGAGACATTAACGTTTAAAATGATCAGCATTGTATATATTGTCTCTGTAGTGTTTTCAATTAAATATGGGTCAATAATAATAACAACCTTGTCAATAACTTGGTTGAGGGTTTTACTGCCAAGGGGGTCAACCAGCTATTAATTCCAATGGTTCACTTACTGTATTTATTTTCCACTATCATTTTGAATGGTGAATGACCATAAAAAAATATGTATACATTTTTTTGGTGTTATTATTTTGGGCACATTATATTTGTCAACAATCTTGACTCAGATCACATTTTATGAAAAATGAATGCAGAAAACCATGAAATTCCAAAATATTTTATTTTTGCCTATACACTACCACTCAAAAGTTTGGGGGCACTTTCTAACTCCATGGTTGTTTTTGATTTGTATTTCTTTCTACATTGTAAAGCAGTGCTGATGGCGTCCAAAATATGCAATAATCTCCTTTGAACAGTAAATGTTGAGATGTATCTGCTACTCATCATCTGTTAAGCCTTCATTATGCCTCTAATCTGAGGTGCTGTTTGAGGTTAATTGGTGATTTCTGAGGCTGGTAACTCTAAATGAACTTCTCCTCTGCAGCAGAGCTCAATTCTGTTCTTGCTTTGCTGGGAAGGTCTTCATGAGAGATAGTTTCATTATGGTGCTTATAAGGTTTTGCAAATTCACTTGACAATATTGTTTTACATATTCCAGAAAGGCTGACCTCAATGTCTTAAAATAGTTTCCATTATTTCTTATGAGTAAATTCAGTGTGTGTTCCATGACAAGCCTTCCATTCCCAGCTGGGAAAGCCACCCAGTCGAGGAATGTCTGGGAGATACCTGCCTGCCACCCCACCAATGAGAGCTGGGAGGAACTGGTTCGGCTGCCCACAGACCTGCACGTGTATCTTTTCTTCCCTTTTTCCCTTCCTCCCTCCTTTTAACCCTTTCCTTCCCCATTATTTAAATAAAATTTGAATAATGGGGCCTCACCTTCTGTTTGTATTTGTATATATTCATATTTTGTACACACACAGTATATATCAGATCTACAGTAAATGTGTACCAGGTTTTACATGCTTACTTGAAAGTGTGAATGAGATATGCAGCAAGATTTTCCATGATCCTCTGTGAAGGCTCTGTCCCATACACCAAGACCCAGTCACGCATACTAATTCAGCACATGGATTCCAACCTGTGTGCTTATTTTTATGTCTTTTGATGATGTTTACAGCCCCAAAAGTAAGTTGAGAAAAAAAAGAGAGAAAAAAAAATCATTAGGAACACAAAACGGGCTTTAGGGCCACTAGAGATTGAGCCCTAATTGAAGTGACCTATCAACATCTGGATTTAAATCTGATAGAGATCCGGAAACAGGCCGTCCATGCAGAAAATCCTCTAATGTGGCTAAATTAAAATGGTTCTACAAAGAAGAGTGGGCCAACCTTTCACCACAGCAATTGGAAAGATTCATTCCCAGTTATCGCCAATGCTTGATTGGAATTGTTAATAATCAGTTATTAGGTTATTAGGAGGCAATGACTTTGTCACATGTAGGTTTGGACAGATTTTTTCCCTTAATAAATGAAATAATAATTTAAAAACTGTATTATGTATTTACTCAGGATATCTTTGTGTAATATTAAAATTTGTTTAATGATCTCAATCATTTAAGTGTGACAAAATTATGTATTGAAAATGTGTTGAAATTGTTGCTCGATTGGCAGCTACAGTACAGTATTTCAAAAGGTCATTCAGCAATATCTACTTACAGCGTATATGATGTTCAGATTATGTAATGTTTTTCCATGAAGGAAGGACTGATGGACTTTTACAGTATGGAAATAAGGTTCACTGGTAAATTCATGTCATTAATGTTTTCATCATCATTTGTCGAGGTAAAAACTTACACAACCAATGCAAAGCAGGTGCTGTTCTAAAATGAGTGTCATTACAGAGACAGTAATACGGTTATATTATAAATGAATTAGTATGGTTTACTACTTTGCATCTTAAACTTTGTTTCATTTCTAACAGAAAATCCTAAACCTGAGCTCACATCAAATTTTAAAGGAGATGTACTGACTGGAGACTCAGTGACTCTGTACTGTACACTGAAGCCGCAGTCTGCTGGATGGACGTTTAACTGGCTCAAACAGACAAAGAGCACTGAAAAAGTAGGAGACTACCGTTCCCTCCCCATCAAAGACCAATCCTACTACATCAGATCAGTTAGTGTCTCTGATGGAGGTCGATATCAGTGCAGAGCTGCAAGAGGAGACGGAGGCAACTACACAGAATACAGTGATCCACTCTGGCTAAATGTTATTGGTAAGTAACATACTTTCTGGTATGTGGTTCTGTATCTATTACAGTCAGTTTCTTTTTAACTTGCTGACATTCAGCATTTATATAAATCTTACTGTATAAAAGCATGATAGCTAACACATTGTAATTCAGACATGAATAAATTCTGTAGTGTCAAACATGAGAACTGTCAGTACAGTAATCTGACTATTTTTAGTGGTATGTCTGTATTTAAAATTGTGATTTTCATTTACTTCATCGGTAAGGACTGTTATCTGACAGAGCTTAATCATTTACATGTAAGCAGATTTACTGTATCTACACTTTAATAGGTTTTATAAATTCTGTCTTCAATTTTAAAATCTTACAGAGAGTCCTAAACCTGTGGTGAATATAGAACCTCAAACACAGGTGTACAGAGGAGAGAGAGTGACTTTCAGGTGTGACATAAAGACAGGAGGAGACACTGAGTGGACATACAGCTGGTATAGAGACGGCTCATTCTTGACATCCAACACAGCACAGGGGTTTACAGACACAAATTATTCCAGCGGTAAATACACCTGCAGAGGGAGGAGAAGAGACTCTCAGTTCTCACAGTACAGTGATCCTGTTACACTCTCTGTGTCAGGTGAGTGTAAGAGTTTATTTAAATACTTATATATGTAAAATTGATCACTTTTGTCAAATATTTTATTGTACTAAATTTTACAATAATTTGTAAAAAATTTTGTACTATTTTATAGTAAGCAAATAATTTGAAATTGTGAAGAATCATCACAATGTATAAGTTTTCTGATTGATGTGAAAAATTATTCTCAGCTGTTCTTTTTATTGTCAGAAAATAATTTACCTTTATAATAAACATATTCTGTTACACCCAAAAATCAACAGGATTTTATTATGTTTAAAAAAATATTTAAATGAATAAATGAGTTTAAAAATAAACACTAATGCATGAAGGATTTGGCAAACATAATTCATTAATTTCATTACAAATTCATAAAGTATCATATGGAAAAGTTAATTTACAGGCGTACTACAGTGACCTAAACACTTGTCTAGACAATTTTAAAATATAAAATAAGTTGCACCACTGTAACCCTTACACTGTATGGAAATGCTAAATTATACACAACTATTAAACCACTGTTTATGTTGTAAAGGTAAAAGCAGCTCTATTACCTTCATAATTTCACATCAACAGAAAAACCCAAACCGACTGTGAGAGTGCGTCCTCAGAGCTCCATCTACACTGGAGACAAAGTTACTCTGAGCTGTGATCTGCAGTCTACTGGATGGATTTTTCACTGGTATGATTATCAGCAATCAAAATATCCAACACTTATAGATTCATACAGTAACATGCTCGATGTGACAGTCTCTAATGAAGGAAAAATAACATACTACTGTAAAGCTTTCAAGGAAAACTACGAGTCAGAGTTCAGTGATCCAGCCACGATCACAGTGACAGGTACGTCATGATTTCTACTTTTTCATTACAGATTTTAAAATAGGACTACTGCACAGTAAAATCCCCAGTTATGATTTAACACTTTCAGAGTTCATGCAAGTCTAGCTGGACCTACTGTTAGGTTAGTTCAACATTGAGAATTTTACTGTCTAAAAAGAAGTTAATTAATTCAAGTCATTTTAAGAAACTTTTAAGGAATTTGAATAAAAATCATAGCTGTGTAATTACATACACATTTTAAATTTAGATTTTAACGTTGAGATGCAGTATTTTTTTAAATAAGATTTATATTCTCTTTAGTGAGACCGCAGCCTGTAGTGATAGTGCAGCCAGCTGAGAGTGTGTTCACTGGGGAAAGCGTCACTCTCACGTGTAAGATACAGTCTGGAGGATCCTGGCAGTACCACTGGTATAGAGATAATAATAAACTCAGTGATGCTGCAGGAGAGAAAACATACACAATCACTGATGTTAAAGAGTCTAATAAAGGTGATTATACATGTAAAGGAACAAAGTCATCAAACCCAAAATACACACAGACCAGTGCTGCTGTTACACTGACTGTATCAGGTGAGTGTGTTTTATTTCACATATTGGCTGCTCTGTTAATAGTGTAGAGAAATGTTAAAGCCCCAAAAACGTATTATAATAAAGATTAGGGGAAAATATATACAAGAATTAAGTGTATAATGGTTAAAAAATTAATATATTTATGCATATATACATAAGTAGGTAAGTAAGTAACAATAATTTTAGAATGAGAATACTGTATAATGCACATAGAATAACTGTATCTGTCAACTTACAATTTAAAATAAAGTAATATGTTTGTCATTCATTTTTATTCACCCTCTTTTGTAATAACTGTATTACTAATATCTATATTACTAGAACATAGATATGTACTGTATAAAACAAAACAATGTGTCATCTTTGTACAGCAAGACTGAAGGCCATCTGAGCACTATTCAAAGAGAAAGACATTAACTGTCACGAAGTGTATGTAGTTCTGGCTGTTGTTAATACCATGGGCTTAAAGTAGTCAGGCATAGGCGCAGAGGGATGTTTTTACAACAAAAAAGGTCTTTTAATAACATAATAAAACAAGGCATGGACAGCATAAACAAGCCAAACACAGAACACTCACTCAACGTAAAACACACCTATACCACAAACATGCACTGGCTCTCATACACCACACACACTCGCGCTTCTAATAGTGAACCATACATACTCTCGCGCTCCAATGAGCGAACCACACACACACTCGCGCTTCTAATAGTGAACCCCACATACACACGCGTTCCTATGAGCGAACCACACACACTCACGCTTCTAAAAGCGAATCAGACATACACTGGCTCCTATGAGCAAACCACACACACATGCATAGAACCCACACGCAGGCTGATTACACACAGACAGACTAAACTTACATACTCCACCAACCAGAACAAGCCTGCTTAACATCCAGCCAAACTTAAACCAAAACTCAACTAAAATAAATCAAAACCAAATCAAACAAAACTAAACATAATGCCCTCTTAACATAATTAATGCTCGACTCAGATCCCCAGAACAGCCAGCTATTTATAACCACTTTAATGAGCTACCTCGGTTCAGGTGCGCTCAATCTCCTGACCAAGGTGCCTTCTGGGAAACTGAGTCTACAAACAGAACTACAAGAAACCAAAAAATACTCATGTCCACACTGCCCTCTAGGGGCAGTCCCTTACATTAACTTATGTAAAGAAACTTTTTTATTTATATTTAGTTTATATATTTATATTTATTTAGAATAAACTCATCACCATATGAATAAACAGAATTATCATGTAGAGATGTGTAGTAAATACCTGTGAATATTTTAAAGTTCTGTCTTACACTGAGAATGTAATAAATACAGTAAGAAGATGCCAACCCTATACTTGTATAGTGTAAAATGTACTTCACATCCTGAACTGTAATTTTCATTTCAAAAAGAAACTCCTAAACCTGAGCTCACAGCAGGCCTTAAAGGAGCTGTACTGACAGGAAACTCAGTGTCTCTGACCTGTATACTGAAGCTGCAGTCTGCTGGATGGAAGATTTACTGGATTAAAGACACACAGAGCACTGAGACTGAAACACAATACCACTATGATTACTACTACTCCTACTACACCATGAGCTCAGTTAGTGTCTCTGATGGAGGTCAGTACCAGTGCAGAGCTGGAAGAGGAAATCCAGTCTACTACACACACTACAGTGATGCATTCTGGGTAAATGTTACTGGTGAGTAAGAGTATTTCTGTCAAGTGAAGGAGACCTGCCTCAGTCTAAAACCTTCTAACTAGTAAAGAAAATGCTCAATAAGTATAAATCCTACACAAACATATTGTTTAAGATGTACAATTACACTTCTCAAAACACTCAACATGAAATATATAGCCAAATACTCTATATGGCATGATAACAGGTCACATTGGCATATGGGCATTAAGGATCCACAAACTATAGCATATGAGAGGCATTATTATTAATTTATACATTTACCCCACATTATCCTTTTGCATTGTTTTACATTTAAATTGAATAATTACATTATTGTAGGAAATAAACTATTATAACAGCATCAATTATATGCCACTGTCTAAGTTATTTATATACAAATTAATTATAGGCTCTATGTACTGTATCTATATGCTCTTAAAACCAAATCCCATCTGTAAATATGCTGCTTCTGATTTATGCGTGCTGAAATCTAGCTTCTGTATAACAGCAGGTAAATATTTTTTGCAGACAGCCCGAAAGCTGCCATGAGCATAAAGCCTGATAATCACGTGTTCAGAGGAGAGAGAGTGACTCTCAGATGTGAAATACAGGAAGGAGGTGACACTGAGTGGACATACAGCTGGTTTAAGAATGATTACACACTCAACCCAGTCCCTATAATACAGGAGTTCAGCCTCAGCTCATTTAATAATGATGACGCTAAATATACCTGTAGAGGGAGGAGAAGCAGTGACTCTCAGATCTCAAAGATCAGTGACACTCTTACACTCACTGTATCAGGTGATTTTTCTTTTTTTTTTTCAGATAACAAAATTTGCCAGCCTATATGAATTTATATTGATTTATTCTTATATATTTTGTCCATCAGACACAGCAGAGCCAGTAGTGAGTGTGTCTCCACTGAGCTGGCTGACTGAAGGAGACTCAGTGACTCTAAGCTGTGAGGTTAAACACTCCTCTACAGGCTGGACATTCAGCTGGTACACAGATGTTCCCTACAGAGACAGTCAGGGTTCCCTCAGGTACAGGACAGCGCTCCTCTCAGACAGCAGCAGAGGATCTGGAGGCTCCTACACTCTCAGTCCTGTTACTCTCAAACACACAGGAGTTTATATGTGCAGAGCAGAGAGAGGAGAACCAGTCTTTCACACACAACACAGCAAACCGCGGCCTCTGTGTGTCACTGGTGAGGAAATACAACAACAATAATTGTTTGTGTGTGTGTGTGTGTGTGTGTGTGTGTGTGTGTTGATGAAGAGAGAGTAGATCAACTGATAGCATATTTTAATGATGAAACGTTCTGTCATGTTCTCTTGTGGTGGTCATGTGCCCAAATTTTTTTCCACTGGTCACTCACTCCAGAGGGCTCATTTGGCATGCGGGCTCCCCTTTAGCAGGTGTTAACGGGTGGGGCCATCTGGCACAGCTGGCTAGCCATGACTGTAACCATGCTGTTGTAGAGCCTGTAGCCTATGCGAGTGCCACCATTGGTGGCCAGCAGAAAGGAGAGTGGCACATGAAAGGGGCCATGCTATGCACCCCAGCAACTCTAAAGGTATACAGAGTACACTGCTTTTTAAAACACCTGCTGAAGGACAATCGCTGTTTTGGTGAGGCAAGTCATCGCGACCCAGTCGCCCAAAGAAAAGGGCTGCTGCCTAAATGTTGAGGCTTCTCTGCCCAGTCAGGATCACCCCTGCAGCTACTGAAGAAGTGACAGTCACGCTGGCCAAAGTCATGTTCAACTCCTGCCTGTGGCCACACCAAAGGAGGACTGGGTGGAGACAGCAGGCCATGACTCTAACTTCGCCACTCTGTTGCCGGTGACATCAGACAGTGACATCACTGGGATGTTTAACTATATTAATTACTTCTAATAACCATTTTTTTTCCAATTGTCAGTCGCAGACCGGGTGAAGGTCAGTATGTTACACAGTACTGAGGAGAGAGTAGCTGCCTGCCAAAACCCACATTTTAAACCAGCCACAGCAGCACTTTCAGCAAGGAAACTAGATAATCCTAGATAATGGAGCTGACATTCTAAAGCAGAACTAGTGGAAATATAAAGGGACATTTTGACTACATAGTACCAGTAAGATTTTAAATTAATTTCATCCCTGTTAATTACACTAGCTGCTAATTGCTATCTGTCAGTCTCAAGCTCTGTCAGTTGCACTTAGTTTGTTCCACCAGGGATTTGTGTTGGCAGATCAAAATAACTTGTTAAATAAACAAACAAATCATAATATAATATAACAAATGCTGTTTGTGGAGCTGTTGTATAAAAGCAGTATCGCATTATATCATGCTATATTCGAATGTACAACAATCACTCTCATGTGGTATTGCTTAATTACATGATAGCAATGTTTCATGAGCATATAATCAACTGAAGTGGTGGTCAATGAAATACTGAAATCACATTTATTTGGAATGTTAGTCTGACGAAAAACGAGTTAGAAATGAATGTATATTTTTGCTTTGTTTTATCATCAATAATAAAATCATTAATTAACCACATTTAATCTTTTTGGTTGCATTGATAATTGTATATTGCCTGTGTTTCAGGAGAATCTCCACCAGCTCTACGTATAGTTAATATGCTAATCTTAGCTAAATCATGTTCCAAACCCTTTTTAATCACTTTTTTGTTTTTTTCTTACATTTTTATCAAAATTGAATATTATTGACATAAACGTACATATAATAATATTAATATAAATGTTAACAGGTGAGTCTCCTCCAGTGTCTCTGATCATCAGTCCCAGCAGAACTCAACACTTTACTGCTGACTCTCTCTCACTGAGCTGTGAGGACCAGAGAGACTCTACTGGATGGACAGTGAGAGGATACACACACAGTGAGACACTGTTAGATTGTTCAACAGTTTCAGGATCTACACATAACATCCAAAGCCTTTCTGCATCACACACTGGAGTTTACTGGTGTCAGTCTGAATCTGAAGGATGCAGTAATCTCCTCAACATCATAGTGCACAGTGAGTCTTTAATCAGTTCTCATGAGCAGACAGTATGAATGACCCTATTGAATGAACTATTATCTTTAAAACCTTTATATATTCCACTAACTGGATGAAATAATCATTTTTTATTCAATATATTTAGTTTATAAAATTTTGTTTCATTTGTGAATTCCACATACATTTTGACAAACCAAAAAAAAAAAAAAAACCCATTGAATTCACAAATAAAATTTACTTTGAAAAACAAAATTTTAGCTTTGATTATGGTACAGTGTATGGTACATTTCATCTTGCACCCAAAACCATTCCGTGACAATTTGAATCCTGGATTATGTACGTGCCATTAGGGAAGAAAAAGTCCATAGATGTGATAACCTGGTCATTCAGTAAATTCAGGTCATCAGCTGTCTTCATTTTATTGCCACATAACATTGCTGAGCCTAGACCTGAGCAACCAGATCGTAGAACTGCCTCTAGAGGCTTATACAGCTTGTAAGTGTTTACCTGATTTCCATTATTTTTTTCTGACCACGTTTGTCGTATGAAGTCCTTACAGGTTTCAATGTGTTAGACAGTTCTTAACCTAATTCCACTAATTTCAAAGCTCCTTAAGTTTTGTCCATGCTTGATGCAGGCCAATAATTTGACTCTTCATAAATGGTGACTTTTCACCATTGGTAGCACCGGTGGCTTTTGTATAACATCTCAGTGGCAAGGAGAGTTAGAGTTCAGTACTTTTTCAAAATACTGCATTTGTTTTTTTCAGGTCTTATAAAGTTCTGCATGTTCTAGTTATAATATAATTATTGCTTTGTTTTGCACAATTTGTGTTTTTAGTGTTGTCTTTCTCTTTCCTACAGGTGGTGATGTGATCCTGGAGAGTCCTGTCCATCCTGTAACTGAGGGAAATCCTCTGACTTTACACTGTTTATATCGCAACACAAAGATCTCAGACTCTGGTGTCAATTTCTATAGAAATGATTCAACTCTTCAGTTCCAGACTACAGGAGAGATGACCATCAGTAGAGTATCAAAGTCAGATGAAGGTTTCTACCACTGTACACATCCAGAAAGAGGAGAGTCACCGAAAAGCTGGGTTTCAGTCAGAGGTGAGGAAACCACATCCTCTGACTTTAATTATACTTGTAATAAGATAAGTTCAATAAAGGAATATTTGGGTTCTTGTTCTTGCCTAGTTTCAGTTTCTGGATCCTCTGGAGTAGTTGTAGGACTGAGTTTGGCCTTTGTCTTTATCATCTTAATCGTCTTATTGATCCTTTTGCTACGCTTCAAGGAGACAAAAGGTTTGATGGAATATGCCAGAGTGTATTTGCTTCTTCAGATATTGTCTTGTATTTTACTGTAAATATACCATGTGAAGTGAATGTTTTAACGTTGTATCATTGTTTAACTATGTTGAAAAGGTATAGGATATCAGATTCCTTCTAGAGTAAATCAGGACAATAATCAGCCTGCAGGTAAGTCTGAAATAACAACAAACACATCAGCATTTCTTTTTATCCTTGGTTTAATCATTTCTTCCATTATTATTTTATCTTTAGCTCATCACCCTATCTATGAAAATTCTGCTTTGATGTCCAGAGGTATAGTTAATTTGTGTTAAATATACAATATACAGTGGAACCTCGGATTGCGAGTAACGTGGTTTACGAGTGTTCCGCAAACCGAGCAAAGATTTTAAATAATTTTTTATTCGGAAACCGAGCAAATATTAGTTTACGAGCGCCGAGTATCATGCTTCACACATGCGACTCTTATTTTGACACCGAGCGTCACTCTCTCACCTTCCCCCCCTCCCCCTTCCCCCTCCCACCCTCCCTCCACGGCTTCGCAAACACAGAAACTCTGCTCGTGCGTGCGCAATTTGACACTGAAACACACACACACACACGCACAGACTCTCTCTCCCCTTTTCACCCCTCCCGACTTCACAAAGACACAGAAACTCTGCTCTGTCGCGATTCTTTTCAAAGGTAAGGTGCTGGTTCATTTGTTTTTTGTTTTTTTTACTTTACAGCAGTGATTCCCCTAGTATGCTCACGCCTGGTCAGAGAGATTTCATTTTTTTCCCCTGTTAAAACGGTGTTTCCGTGTTTGTGTGTGTGTCCGTTTGTTGTGAAACTTAAGTGATTCCTTTAGTATGCGCTCGTGCGAGTCTCGCTTTTTTTCTGTTAAACCGGTGTTTCCGCTGTGTTTATGCGCTTGTTGTAAAACTTAAAAAGTGTGTCTGTTAATATACGCTCATGTCAGTCTCAGAGAGATTCTTTTTTTCCTGTTAAAACGGTGTTTCCGTTGTGTGTGTGCGTGCGTGCGTGTGTTTGTTGTGAAACGAACAAGTTACCTGCCTGGGATTTCCCATGGGACAGGTGAGAGTGTGACACGGTGTGAGAGAAGCACATGAGGAGAGCAGTTTGTCTTGCCGTTTGGCTTAATAAAATTAGTTGTGAAAAAGCGAGGTGGGGAGAGGGAGGAGGAATGTTACTGTGTGAAACGAGGCGAGGGAAGGGGCTAATTCCACACACACACACACACACACACACACATGGAGCGTGCCCGCACCAATGGAAACACTTATCTGTCAGGATTTATTTGTACTTTTTAAAGGTAAAGTGCAGATTAATTTGTTTTATTTTCATTTTATAGATTGTATTAATTATTTTTATGTATTTATTTTTGGGGGCTGTGGAACGAATAATTTGAGTTTTCATTATTTCTTATGGGAAATGATGATTTGGTTTAAGAGTGTTTTGGAATATGAGCCCACTTCCGGAACGAATTATGCTCGTAATCCAAGGTTCCACTGTATAAAGAATAAAATATAGATAAAGGTAGCAACATAACATTAGCTTTCTAAAGCCTTTATTTTATTCTGTTTTAGTTGATTATGCAGCTGGCTCCAGCAATACAATGTACTCACAGGTTGTAACTTGGAAAAAATATCACAAAGGTAACAACACAGCAGCAACCATTAACCTTTTATTTTTCTTTGCCTTCACATTATTCAGAATTGATTTCTATAGTAGATAATGCACTGACAGAACCAGGTGATGAGATGTATTCAAAAATTGATATGGGAAAGTTTACATTTCATGGTAAAGGTGATTGCCTGCACAGTATTTTAAAACAACAAACAAAGTGTTTGCATACTAATAAGCTGTAGATAGTAATCAGACTATTTTGTTCTCATCAGATGACTCTGCATTGGGAGAAAATCATACAGTTTACTCCATGATTGAAATGAAAAACATGAACCCTAAAGGTAACTATAATTAAGATCATAATGTTTTTTATCGTGTGATTTTTAAATTCTTTTTACATCAGTTTTACAGGGCCAGGATTTAATCATGTTAAATACAGTAAAACCTTGGATTACGAGTAACTTGGTTTGTGGGTTTTGCAATTTTGTAATAATTTTAACTTGATAAACAAGCGAGGTCTTGAAATATGAACGGTATATATAGGCTTTGTCTGCTGAGCTTCATGTGATCACAACTGAGCCAATGGTTCTTCTCGTCTCAGTGTGTGTGCGCATCACTTGTATAGTCAACTTGTATAGTCAAATTTAGTAACTGTACTGCAACAATGCCCCCTGTGAAGAAAAAGATTAAAAAGGCAAAAAAATTTAATAACCCTGATTTTTTCCTTTATTATGGGTAACAGTGGCTATTATCATAGTTGAATGCACAGTGTAATGTGTCAGAAGTTGAACTCCATTACTGATGATTTAACCAAAATTATTTATGAACTATAAGGAAAATAGTGGGCAGGTCATGCCTTTAATATATATATATATATATAAATCTATTTTACAAGTATTTATGGGCTGAAATATATGTGGTGTATCCGCAGTATCGGTTAAATGGTTTACATCTGTAGTTGTAGTTGAACTGTAAAACAGGATTTGGCTGTGGGAGATATCCTGCAAAGTTTGTGTAATGACAGTCATGCAAGCATGAACAGTCAGAAAAGTAAGCTGTGACTATTCTCCTTTATAGATGCTGCCACTGACCTGAGTGATGTGACTTATGTTGAACTTGACCTGACAAACCAAAAGAGGCCAAAAAGAAAACAAGGTTAGACAAAAATCTTTTCATTTGTATTGTGTATTTTTTAAAATAACAATAAAAAACTTTATAAAACAAATAACAAAAAATATACTTTAAAAGTACTCTACAGATTATTTAGCAGTTGTTTATCTTACACACAATATTTTAAAACTACAATATGTTGGAGGCGCTAATATGGTGAATTTTAAATCTATGAATGTTGCCTACTAGAAAGGCGCAGTGAGGAAGCAGACACTGTTTACTCAGAACTGAACCAGAACACAGATCAAGGTAAGATGAGTTTAAAGAGTATGCATAATTTCTCCAGACAACATGAAACTTATTTCTTAGGCAAATTAAGGTATTTGAGGGATAAAAATCAAGTGCTACATCTACTCTACATTCAGTCATTTAGCAGATTGTAGCAGTTCGACACGGCGAAGAGAACCACAGAGACCAAGTTCCACAAACATGCAGTGCTTTTATTTACAGAAATGCAAAGAGCAGCATCTTCTCAATGAAATGTATACTCAGATAGTCTGTCTGAAGTCTCAGTAGATCTACAGAGTCACTGATGGCAGGGGCACAGATCCACAGGTTTAGTGCTTGGCAAGCTGAGCAGAAGGTGCTTTAGAGACAGAGGCAGCAGGGCTTATTCAAGCATGGGCACTGAGCAGGCGCTGCCTTATAAATCTTTCCAGAATTTGCTAAATCTGCAGACACAGGAGAAACACACAAAAGGTGTGGTACGAAAGTACCTACTCACTGGTCTTGGGTTCTACAGCCCTTTTATAGACCATGCGAGTTGTCTGATGTATTTTGGCACTGACTTTTAGCCCACTGTCACACGTTGCTCTTAAAGAAATTTACAAATTTACGTTTACAGCTCAGCAATTATACAAAACTGTAAACATACCAACCCTTTCTGTAATTTAGTTTCAATGCTCTCCATAATTTCCATGTCTCTATTTCATTCTTCAGGATATTTCAGTGAAACTGCTGATGCAGCTTATGCCCAGGTTAGCAAAAAAGGCAAAAGGGGATAATGCAGGTAGGAGCAATTCAGTACTACTGGCTGCCCATATCCATGTTAAAGAAACACAGCTTATGCATGTAAAAAAAAAAAAAAACATATATATATATATGTTTTCAGTTATTGTGATTGTGGATGTGAATTACACGGTCAAAATTAGACAACAGTTTTTTAAATAAGGCAGGCCAATTATTGAAACATATATTAATTATATTGATGAAAGTAAATTGAAGCAAATCTATAAAATTATACAAATTACACTAATCACTCACTTAAAACACAAAACATCAATGGTTAAGATACAACAAACATATTGGGGTGAGATGTTCCCCCGATTGATGGACACCAGGTTACAAAACCTAATATAAAGGCAGCAAGGATTTATAAAACTATTATAATAAGTTTTCATTTGGCTTGCATCCAACCAAACAAAAAAATAATAAAATCAAACTCAATAGCAGTTCGTATTATTAGTGTATACATTCGATAAAATGTCTTTTCTTTTCACTCTAGGTTCATAGAGAAAGTCCAAAGTGTCCTATCAGGAAGGATTTAGTTTCTGAATTTTATAATACAATTACAGTATTAAAATCAAAGCAATATAGAAACTCCTGAATAGGATGTCAAGGAAGGAACAGGAGCTAAATGTACATTATTCATTCATACACACTGAATGATGGTTTGGTAATGAAATGAATTGCAGAGTTATTAAATTTAAGCATATTTTTTTGTTTTTAGAATTTACTATTATTCACTTTAATGCATGTTTATTTACTTACTATAGTTTACTCTTGCTGTTTATCTTCTAGTGAAATGTAAAAAAAAAAATGGACAAGCTTTTCTTTTCTCACTACTTGTCAGAATTTGTATTCTATTGTCATGGGAAAAAAATGTTTGTGTTTGAGCCGATGTATTCTATATACTGTAGATAAGATGTATGAGCCGATGTATCTATTATGAATAGCACCCACTGTATATGCTTTGGTGTTATAATCTTTAATTACTATACAGGTGCAATAAAATTAAGTCAGCTGAATGACCAAGTCATCACATATTTTTTTTCTTTCTTCCCTAATGGCATGAACATAATCCAGGATGACAATGCTAAGAATCATCTGGCTCAAATTGTAGATTCTATGAGCATAATGATCATTTTTATGCATGAATTTCACATGAATCCTGACTTTGACCATATTGAATTTCTTAGCAATGTGCAAGGGAAGACTTTTAAGTCTCTTGTCAACACAGGATCTTTGGCAAAAATGCCACACTGGACAGGAGTGAGTGAGTATATAGATTGTGCACAGCTTAGGTTAAAACAATTACCACTGGTTGTTTAGTGGTTTACAAAATGCATATTGCCCCTATATACAATGTGTTTTTTACCATGAATGTTTTTAGTTATTATATTGCCATAAGTATTTTTTTTTTTTCATTTCAAATCAGTTTTCAGAATCAGTGTTTTACAGATAAATTGGTTTGTTTGTTGAAAGTAGGGATTTTACACAATGTGGCATGACTGTAGCTGTAGAGTAATTATTTTTATAATTATTTAGTGTGTTTTCTTTACCAAATTGCCGCATACCAATGTTGCAAATACAACCTTAACTTTTTTGTTTATTAGAAATTGTGGCAATTGCTGGAATTTTGGCAGGATTTTTTTTTTTTTACTATTTCAAAAGTCTACAGTTGTAGACCCACAAAGTGGCCCATGAAAACATTTGAACATGTTTCTTAGGGCTTGACAGCAGTGGAAGTTTATATGTATAGTGTTCACAGCCATGAAATCCATATTACATAGCTGTGAACCCTATAAATAAATATAAACCTTTCTCTGCACACTTCAGAGAAAGTAACTTGATTTCTCTTTGATTAATGCATTATTTTTTTTTTACCTTGGTGTTGAATGTTTTATTTCTCTCTTTTTTTCATATGGTTTCTAATTATAATCACATGTGTATTTATACTAAGTTTATACTCCTTCTCGAACATACCCATTTTGTTTGTTTATTTTATTTAGTTTGTTGTTTCGTGTTCAAATCAACTAATATTCAATTCAATCTTGCAATTATTAGTCATTTTAGTTAATTGTGACTCAATGAAAACGTGTACAAAATTCAATTATATAATTTTGCTGTCTAACAGTTCATATATAGAGAAAATGGTAATGGAGCTAAAAAAAAAAATCTTAAATAATAAAATATTGGTAACAGGAAAAATTAATTACAAAAACACAGGCCAACATATTAGGTCTCTTCCAAGCATTGCTTATGGCCTCAATTCCACTGAGCCAAATTTTCTACCAACCTCTCCGGACGTCTCCTAATTTAAAATCAGCTTTGAAGTTGTTGCAGCTGGTACCTACAGACATTAGAAGAATAGGACATATGCCCCCTCCACCCCTGCACTTTCTTACATACACAGGTATAATGTAGCTAAAGCACACTATCATGAGGATCCACTCTGTTCTCTCCAAGTGAAGAGAAATAATATTTTCGTAATGCAGTTGAAATTAACACACATTTACACCTGCATAAAGAGTGAAGGGAGTGACAGTATTATCTAAAGAAGAGAAATACAGGTCAGTATTAACAGTCACATTAAAATACTTGCACTGAGTTCAATAATTTTTACATTTTATATTGATAAGGCACTCAAAGGTTAACAAATACGATTAAAAGAAAATTGCACAAACACACACACACACACAGGAAAGAGCGAGAGAGTGAGAGAGATTTTGTAAAGCTGTGTGGCTTCACTCAGTAAAAAAAAAATAAGGAAATGTTCCATTCTTCACTCTCTTGAGTACTGGTTACTGTGGCATGAGGCATGATTTCAACAACAAGCACTGCCAGTACAAAATAAAAAATGATAATTAAATAAAATAGAAAACTTTCAGTAAGAAATTATTGCTATTACACAAGTTGAATGTGTGATAGGTTTAATGCATAGGTGGCGCCACAGCTGATGAAACAGACACAATTCAAGGGACTATGGGAAAAGGGTAATTTTATTTGGAGGCATGGTGACCAGCAGAGTGGCAGGATGGACCTGTGTGGGCAGTGGCTCCTGCATGCTCCCCTCCCAGCTTTCCTTGTGACGTCAGGCAGCTGGGTGGCTTTCGCAGCTGGGAACAGGGGGCTTAATATGAAGATGCAGCGGCCCTTTCCCCTTTGGTCGCAGGATCACGATAGCTGCCTCAGTATGAAAGTAGAAGTGCTGGGGGACCTGTGCAGTCTTTTCAACGGCTGTTCACCACATCGAGATCAAACGGCTGCATTCGGTTTCATGTCTTGAAGTCCCTGGAGCACATTACATCACTCCAATTGTTTCCCAGTCTTCCACATTCAGTGTCTGCCACGCAACTATGTTCGGTCCACCACCAGGACTTTAAACTAAACTTCCTGCATTGTTTTCTAATGCAGAGAAAGCCTGAGATACATTAAATATGATCATTAGCCAGCCATGCACAGCCATGTTTCCAGCTGCCCCACCCCTTCGCACACCTGCAGAAGGGGAAACTGCCTGCTTAGTAAGCCTACAGAGTGTGCAAGGAGTGACAAAAGATTGAGGCACATGCCCATCACTGGCACACGATATGACAGATGCTAAAATTATGTCTTTAGATTTACATTTTGTTTCATCAGCTTTACTGTGCGTGTGTGTCTACAATATGTACAGTACTGTGCAAATGTTTTAGGGAGACGTAAAAATGCATTTTGCATTGATATTTTAAATGTATAAATTAAATTACATTACATATTTGAAATATACAACCACAATAAACTGCATTGCTAAAAATGTCACACATTATGAATGGAAAAATCCTTACAGGATATCATATAAAAAAAAAATAATAATAATATTGCAACAAGTTTTGTTCAGTTCATGTACTTCAAATTTTTATTTTGCTTTGAGGAATTTTTCCAGTGTTATATTTCCATATGTGGGAGAAAACAGGAGTATCCAGAGGAAACCCACTAAGCAAAGGGAGAATGTGCAAATTCTAGATACGAAGAGCAAAGGTGGAAATCTAACCTTTTATACCGAGAAGCAAGGCCACATTGCTAACTGCATTATGCCACCATACTGCCTTTACCAGTAAAAAAAGAAATCAAAGACCTCAAAAAAAGTCCTCTTCCTCTTCCAGTTGTGTCAGACTAATCGCACTTAGTTATTGACCTAGTTAACCCAGTGTAAGTATCTATCCAGTAATGTAAACTTTAAAGCACTTTTTGTAAGTCGCTCTGGATAAGAGCGTCTGCCAAATGCCTAAATGTAAATGTAAATGTAAACTTCCCTTTTTGCTATTTTTTACCTTTGCAGCGCACTGGGTTCCAACAAGTTGTTTAATTATGCAGTTTCAACCACATTTCAGCACTTTCTCGGTGGGTTTAATGAGAGGGAGACTGCTGAAGACTTTCAGGCTCTGAACCTACATTAGATTATTTTCTGCTTTCTACAATACGACAGGCCAAATCCAGTCCTGTTTAAAGCCAGCAATGAAGCCCCAATGCTTCTGATTCTTTCATAATTTTTTCCCCTTACCCATTGTCTCATGAGTTTATACAGTAACAGACACATAACACACATACAGCAGATCATTGTTCAGACCATGATATTGTGAATGAAATAATATACTGTATTTGCTTTCTACTACACACAGTGTAAAATTGTCCCATTGAAGGTATTTTACTTTCAGCTCTAAACTCTATTTTTTTAAGCAAACAAAATAAATATAACACCATGTGTATCCTGAAAGATTACATGCTGATTTATTGCTCTTATTAGTCTGAGGAACACTAAATGTTTTTAGCACCACATAAATAAACCACAACACCTTTCCATCTCTGTACTTCCTCTTTCACACACACACACACACACACACACACACACACACACACACACACACACACACACATATATATATATATATATATATATATATATATATAAGATGCTGCTCTGAATAAATATATTATCATTATTGTACAGAGTGTGATGTTCATTTAGGACATACATGGAGTTATTTTAACTTTTAAACAATTTTCACTCTGAAGAATAAATTGTATGTGATACAGTAGCTGTAATTTTTTTCCAATGCTGTTTTTTAAAATAGTTTTTTTTTTAATCTATTCTTTTCTATACCTATTCTATAGCATTTATTTTTATTACAAAGAAAGAATTTCATTGTATGGGGAAAATGTGTTTCTATACTGTGCAAATGACAAACTTGAAACTGAAACTAATAATAAGTAGACTATGGCAGTGGTTATGACCACCAAAGAATCCCCAACACTAGGAAGCTTCAGGAAAGTAGCAGAAGCCATGAGACAGCAGCTTTTCCATCAACTGGTATGTACACTGGTATGCCCCTAGACATTTTTGTGGTGGTGGCTGTGGGTGTTGGCTATTGCCCCTACAGATGAGTGGACAATAGGGAGGATGCTTTAATGCCCCAAAACAAAGTTTTTACAGAGTGTCAACAGTGTTGTCATGCAAGATCACAAAGCCCTTGGATAGCAGTCTTCTGTGTTTAATCCGAAGTATATTATTGAGCTCTGCAAGAAGCGTCTCACTGTAATGAGCAGTGTTGATTGCTGAATGTTTTTCCTGATAATGTTTCAAAAATGTTACATTTTCTCATCTTTTGATTCTAAAGATGCTTTGCGACAATAAACATTGTTAAAAGTGACGTATAAACAAAACTGATTTTAATTAAACTTAAAGTTGATGGTTGACTTTTGAATACTTTCTTGGTCATTAATTGAGGATG
This sequence comes from Clarias fuscus, assembly GCA_030347435.1. Taxonomy (NCBI): domain Eukaryota; kingdom Metazoa; phylum Chordata; class Actinopteri; order Siluriformes; family Clariidae; genus Clarias; species Clarias fuscus. Next base: position 31,534,396 of record CM059205.1, read on the forward strand.
TTTCCATTCCATACTCGCGTTTACTCTCAGGCCTGTAGTGATGAATCCAGCCTTAGAGTAATGGTCCTGTCATGGAGCGGGACAGAATGAGGTGAATCCGAGCGCAGATGAATGACTGAAACATCAGTGGAAGTAGAAGCATTAGATCGCTAACTGGGAAATCAAATAGCAAAGCGACGATCCAAAAACTTGAAACAAAAGCTGTGGTCAGAATGAGAAAGCACGAGATGAACTTGTCCTGTTCTTCCAATGATTTGCCCCGTTCTGCCAGAGTAATGTTCTGTGATATCCCCTAGCTCATAAGAGATCCTAGCTGCACTACCTGCCAACTTTGAGGGTGACATGATTCCTCTGGCAAAAAAATTTTAAAGGCATTTTGGTGCTACAACCTGGCTTTATCGTGCTCTACACTAGGGCTGTAGCTATCGGATATTTCCGTAATCGAGTATTCTACCAAAAATTTAATCGATTAATCGAGTAATTGGATAAAATGCACTTTTGCTTAATTAAACAGCAATGTAAAATATATAAGAGAAACAAAGATTCATTGGTTTTCTTTTTTGGTTATCTACTTAAATTTTTTAAGTGCATACAGCATTTTATAAAAAAAAAACATTGTCATTATTCACAATACAAGAAATACCTTATACCCCTATCTCACCTATGCGGTTTGACCCGCAGTGAGATGCGGTGTTAGGCCGACGTTCCGCAAAGTTCTGCAAGGTCTGCCAAAAAATTCAACATGTTTAAACACGTTTTTAAGGCGGCTTAAACATATGAAATTTTTCATGCAGAAAGATGGAAACGTAATCGCAGCGCCAAAACTTGTGGTGAATCATCAAGAACCGTACTTCCAGCCACCGCGGTGAGATAGGGGTATTAAAGTTGACTGAGATTAATTAAGTGCATTACAGCACCATACATTCTTATTTTAAAGCCTTTTCTCGGATGCAAAAAAAATGGGGACTTTTCAAATGACTTGAAGGATAAAAAAAAACGAAGGCACACATTAAAATAAATAATTATACAAAAACGCTAAGTTGTGCAACTAAAAGTTTCAGAACTAAAAGTTTCAAAATCTACATCTCAGGCATAACATACTGTAAGCCTTTACTGACAATTTCTGTCATTTTCTCCTGCTGCTTTCTTCTTCTCTTCGCTGATATTTTTATTGCTCCCTTCCATTTTGCAGCCCGCAACAGAACACTCCCTCAAATCAATACACAACTAACTGTTTCCATCTCCTTCCGCTTTGTGGGTGACGTAAGCACTTCTTCTTCGTTGGTGTTTACTGGCGGCTTGCATCCGGAAGCGCGCTGTGTCAAAAGCGTACTGTCAACCAATAACGCAAGCTTTTAAAATTAATTAAACGAAGCTTCGAGGCGGAAGATTTTGAAGAGACGCCATGTGAAGCGCTGTTAGGAGCCTGCTTAATCAACAGGGGGCCAATCAGAGCCTAGACAAAATGTCATTACCTGTTGCGCTTTGTAGAAGTCTGTGACGGGTCACGTCCCAAAACGTCATTGCTGTCTGCGGGGTCTGTGTGTCATTAGAGTTTTGTACAGTATGTATCAGCAGTGAGCTTAGTAGTGCATTCAGGCACCTCTGTTCAATAGCGTATCGTGTGAGTAACTGCGCGTGTATGTACACGCATGTAAAAAGTCGAGTACGCAATGTTAACACAGTCACTAGTTTACTGTATGTACGTCCGCTATCGCACAAAATATCCTCATAAACAAAGCTGACATCAAATCAAGTAGACGAGCACACATACTATGACATCACCGGCACAAGGGGACATTACAACAAGCCGAAATCTCCGTTTCCCCATCTGTCCACACAACACCACTGAAAACTGAGTTTTGGAAAATCTTCACTTTGGCCGGAGTTTTTCAAAAGCTCCGTTTTCAACGACCAAAACAGCGTTTGCGTGTGGACGAAAGGCAAAAACCACAGAGAAAAATCTCAGTTTTTAAAAATACTCAGCTGGACATGGCCTTAATCTCAACATCCAAAACAGTCCCACTAAAAAAAAAAACTAAAAAAAACACATGCTTACTTTCAACAAAGCAATTCCAGTTGGCATAACAGCACACATTTAAAACTTTTAACATAAAACATGAATATGACATTAATCAAGTTAGACACTACTGGCAACCAGACATCAGTCTCCATGTTGGGCTCTACAGCTGGACCATGTGCTTCCATGCAGCTAACGCCGTTAAACAAACACTTATAAAACTATTAGAATTATAGAAAACACATAAATTCTTAATATCTTACTACAGCCATGAAGACAGAACTATAACTAACATGTTCACAGTCCTGTAATGCTTTGTGGAGCATAATTACCTTAAATAAAGACAGATAGTGAGGGGAGAAAAGTGAAAAACAGACCAGCACGCGGCTCTCACCGTCACTTGTTTAGATTTAATGAGGGAAAATAGCGCGGGAGCTCCAAAATAAAAGACATTACCAATGGATCAATGCATGATCAACCTGCCCAAGCAATAATGCATATTACCTATTTGTATTTTACTTTTTTTATATATATAATCTCAATGATACCTTTAAAACAATGACCAGTCACTGTAGACATGTATACACTGCCACATTCCTGATTGAGGCCTTTTTTTTTGTACCTGTATACTTTGCCTCAGCCTGGTTTATGCATGTTTGATGATAGTCTGAACTGCTTATCTGTTGTAACATTGCAGATATTGCGGCAGGCAAACCCAAGGACAACTGCTCCATGGGTTTTCAGTCAGGCAGGCCCACAGCCACTCTCATGTGCAGTTGCTAGGCAACACTGCCATAATGGTAATCAGGAGAATGCACAACACCATGACACATGTCTATATAGGCCCCCAACACAAATCAACAGATGTGCAGACATTTAGGTAGCTGCAGGTCTACCCACAGTAAAAGAAAAGAGAAGAGTGAAAATAAAAGAGAAAAATAAAAGAGAAAAATGAAAATCGAAATGAAAAGAAAAGAAATAAGTGGAAAAAAAGAGAATAGAGATAAACTGAAAAAAGTGAAAAGATAAAACTATAAAAACAATAGAGAAGGATTAACCCTTTCTCGATGGGATAGGGGATTTCTTGGTTGTGTGTGACTCTGTTCAATTAATAAACCCATGTTATCTATGAATGGGAAAAGCCTTCCGAAAGTGTGCACAATCACTCCCACAGCTCACGCCCCGCATCAGGGCTCTGTATAAAAACACCCAGGCATGCTAGCACCATGCGGCATCCATCCACATCATAACATTTGTCTGTTTATTTAATAGATTAATAAAAGTGGCTCAAAATAGGAAAATAAATAAACTCATTGTCATTTGTCATGTAGATTGAGCAAGATCCTGGAACCTGATTACTTGAATGACCAAAAATCTGGCAAGCCAGGAATTTTGGTCAAACTGATACTACTGTAGGTCGAAGGTCACCTTATTTGTGTATACAAAAAGAAACCGTGATAAGCGTGAAAAGTGGAGGGGCAAATTTACACTGTTGAACTGCTTTCTGATTGCAGTCCTACATTGCTTGCTGCTCGGCTATAGAAAGTGGGTAGTTTCAGGTGCAAATTGAGTTGGTCCCTGGGGGGACTTAACAGTACAGTCATATAGTCATTGCGGTGATAGACTACTGGTCTTTGTCTTGGTCTCTGGTAGTGATGGGAAATTTGAATCATTTTAGTGACTCGGTTCTTTGAATCGTGTTCATCAAAATGAACAAATCTTTTTTTGAGTCATTTAGTTTATTTCGTTCTTTTGACCAGAAATAAAAATATTACATTTTCAATAAACAGAACCCCAACACATCTACATACTGTACACATATTTTGGCTATAGTTCCAGTAATGAAAATATTACACTGCAGTTAAGGACATATTATAAACAGAATGAGCAGCTCACCATCATATCTTCTAGTCCGAATCGTTCGTTCTTTTGAATTTATTGCACTTCATAGCGTCTATCGGAGTCAAGAGACAAAAGACCGAACGACTCGGGACTTGGAAGATTCGTTAAGGAGAACCGTTCGATTCTGTTTCCTGTACATAACCTACGGAGGTGTTGCGATGATTTGCGCATACGCACCCAGTAGAAAATGAATGAATCACTCTCCGAGACTACTTGTTCTTCTGAGTCACATTAAAGATTCGTTCAAAAAGAACGAACCGTTCATGAACGAACCATCCCTAGTCTCTGGGCCATCATGAGTTGAGAAAACTGTAGAAAATGTTCTGGAGTATGATGATCTGTCTAGGACAGAGTTATTCTAACATTTATTTATTTGGTACTTGGCTCTCTTAGTACCACTCCGCTTGGTTTGACCCAGTTGTGTGTTTAGCCAGGTTACTAACAGTCTGTGTAATTCAGGCTCATCTGGACATTTGTTAATTACAAAGAAGATAATTCAGACTTAATTTTAGATTAGTCAGGGGATCCATAATCATTTCATCCACAGTCATCATCTTAGAAGGTCTTTTATATACAGTAAGGGCATCTGGGTTTAAACCTGGATTAAAAGCAGCTCTGAGCATGGATTAATTCCAGCTGGTACCTGCAACAAAAATTACACTATGTAATAATAGTGTGACAATGTTTTATAAATCCTAAACAGTCAGTGATGTACATACAAACTGTATGTAACAGAGCCTGTGCCCCAGGGGTTGAGGCTCCCTTCTCCCTCTCTCAATGAGTGAACAATTTGGATGTTGAAAATGTCTAAAAGGACATATCTGTCAGGTAAAGAAAAAACGAATCACAAAAAACAAGGTAAAGTAATATTTATTGCACTTAATAACCCCTGGAGGAACCTTGTGCCCAGAGACTCTGTTTTCATATTGGACTTTAATTCCCAGATCACACTGATGTTACATGCTGAGTGGACTCACCTCAGCACTGTTTGATAAGTAGCCTGGTTATAAATAGTCATGTCTTGGATTCAGTCATTGTCTTGCATCTGTTTTGCTCCGGTTGGGTCTATTTGGTTTGTTGCTGCAATTTAATGTCACCATTTTGAGACTCTTCTAGTTAAATCTTACTGTTATTTTTTTATGTTTTGTATCATTCAACATCTAAAATTCTGCACTTATGCATTGCCTGCATCCATCGAATCGTGACAGAATGCAAATTGAAGGCCAATATAAAAACAGTTACTGGATCCAAGGCGCCCTCCAGGGGTTATTCCTGACATTTACTGTACCAGATGATGAACATACACACTTCTGTTTTCCTTTTACTTCTGTGGTAAAACAAAGCTAAAAATAAATTATGTTTAGTTATCAAATGCAACAAATCAATTTTAAACTAAAACATGTATAGTTAACATAATCTTTCCACAGTGTAATCTGTAATATGACTTATCACATTGACTATAATGAGAATATAACAATAAAAGGTACAATAGTACAATAATAATATAATAATAATAATAATAATAATAATAAATTTTATTTGTAGGCGCCTTTCATGACACTCAAGGACACCTTACATACCATAAAAAACATCATACAAACATGGGAAAAAAAATAAATAAAAATAAATAAAATAAAAAACAATATGCACACAATAGTGTTAAAGATATGTCTGCCTGAATAGATGTGTTTTCAAACGAGATTTAAAAACAGTGATCGAGTTACAGTTACGGATATCGGAAGGTAGTAGGTTCCACAGGTAGGGGGCAGCGTAGCTAAAAGCTCGAGATCCCATGGTACTAAACACAATCATCAAAATACCATAATTAAAAAAAGTAAACTGTAAAATTAAGTAAGTAAGTAAAGTAGCTTTCCCTCTCTCTTTGTTCTCTGTGAGTGCTTCCTAATCCCTTACAGTATATGGCAACATGATAACGGTTCTATGTTTCATGTTTCCCTGGATTTCTATGGAACATGTGAATGACTCGTGCGCTTTTTATGTATCTGCAGAAATGAACTGAAATATTTCATGTATGAAATTAAATAAAACATGACTTAAATACCTTTCCTTTTTTGAATAAACTAGAGAACATCTGACACTGCATTGTGTATCTACGTGTGTGTGTGTGTGTGTGTGTGTGTGTTTCTCTCCCAGGCCCAGTGTGTTGGAGCAGACCAGAAATCATGTTTTACATTCATTAATTGATTGATTGATTGATTCATCACTTTTTATTAAATATTGCTTCTCTTTTCTTCAAACATATTTTTCTTTTTTTTTCAGATATCCTTTCTCTTTACTGATCTATTTTTTTGGAAACGAAATGTAAAAGAATAGCGTGGATTCGATCTCTATTTGAAGCGACACTTCCTTATCTATAAGTTTGATAACATTTCTTCTCATATGCTTGATTATTATTTGGAGATGAAGTGAGTTACAGGCATTTAGAGAGGAAGAAGAAGTAGATGTGGAAGTCTTTTGAAAGTCTTTTAGAAGATGTTATCCAACTCATCAGTCCTATGCAGTAAAGGTGATGACTTGCTCACAACAGAGAATTTAGAAAGAGAGTTTCCTTTTGTCAGCCTTCCTTGGCTTTATCAATATACTGTGTCTGTTTTAGCGGAAACAACAGTGGAGGTCTGGGACACGGTTCATAAGAAGTGAGAAAGCTGCTAAACCACATCCAATAGACATTGTGTAAAATGGTCATTATGTACATTGTAGGGACACTTTTTGCCTTTACTGCCACCCACAGAAATAATTTATAGATTAGGAGATCTCAGACACATACCGAATGAGGAAGTGTTTCTGGTGTCTTGGACTTCATCTAGAGTTGAGTCAACAGTCTGAGTCGAGCTGCAGTGAGACAAAACTGTCATTTACAAACACAATGCAGGACTATCATGGATATAACACTTTTGTCTCTGGAGTGCTGATGTTCAGGATTCTTCAGGGTATGTATGGAGATAAATATGGGACCTTCACAGTAAACACACTTCCTTTTATCTGTAAGTCAGGAGCTTTTACATGGTTTGGGAAAATGTTTTAATATGAAAAAGCTTAAACTTTAAAGATGGACATTAAATTATAGTTTAATAGTATTATTTATAGTATAAAGGTACAAAAATGTATTTAAGATTTTTAGATTTCATGATATATTTTTAATCTATTTTATTTGTGTCATAATATGAAATTAATTGCCATTTGGCAACTATACAAACCTTGCACGCAATTGAGCATATTTCTCATGTCTGCTATTATCAATTTTATCTGTAAAAAAAAGATTAGACTAAAAAAAAAGGTTTTTTAGTTACTGCAAATTTTAAATAGATACAATTACTGCAGTTTTACTGTAGCTGGTGGACATAGTCTGTGTAATGTGTAGTGTGTGTGTGTGTGTGTGTGTATATACACAGTGCCCTCTATAATTATTGGCACCCCTGGTTAAGATGTGTTAAAAGCTTTATTGCAGAAGCATATTGTCACATTGAAAATTTTAGAAAAATATAACGTGAATATAAAGTGAATTTTAAGGGGAAATAAAACAAATAATTATTTTTCATAAAATAACCTGTTCCACAATTATTGGCACCCCTAACAATTCCTAGAAAATAAATGTAATTGAAGTATTTCTGTCATTTTTATAGTTGTTTACAAAGTTGATCAGAGTATCTGGAACACTTAATTAGTAATTTATCACTTCCTGCTTCCCTGGGGTATAAATATGACGTGACACAGAGGCCATTTCTCTTATCCACTCTTCAACATGGGAAAGACAAAGGAACACATCATTTAAGTAAGGCAGATGTGTGTCGACCATCACAAGTGAGGCAATGGGTACAAGAAAATAGCCACCGCCTGCTCCTGCCCATATCTACTGTGAGAGGAATCATTAAGAAGTTTTAAAAAAACTGGAACAGTAGTAAACAAGCCTAGGCGAGGACGCAAGTTTATTTTGCCTCCACACACAGTGAGGAGGATGGTAAGAGAAATAAAAAAAATCTCAAAACTCACTGTTAAAGAACTGCAACAAATGATAGCATCTTAGGGTTACAAAGTCTCCAAAACAACCATCAGACGCTAGCTACATGCCAACAAGATCTTTGTGAGGCATGCAAGGAAAAAACCTTTTCTCAGTCACAATCATAAACACAACAATAACAAACATTTGGAGTTTGCTAAGCGGTACTGGGGCTTCAACTGGGGCCGTGTTCTTTGGTCAGATGAGACTAAGATAGAGCTTTTTGGCAACAAACACTCCAAGTGGAACACAAAAGATGAGGATGCAGAAAAGCACCTCATGCCCACTGTGAAGTATGGGGGAGGATCGGTGATGCCGTGGGGCTGTTTCTCTTCCAGAAGCCCTGGGAACCTTGTTAGGGTGCATGGCATCATGAATGCTTTGAAATACCAGGACATTTTAACAACAAAATCTGGTGGCCTCTGCCCTGAAAGCTGAAGATGGGTCGTCACTGGGACTTTCAGCAAGATAATAACCCAAAACATGTGGCCAAATCTACACAGAAATGGTTCATCACACACAGAATCAAGCTCCTCCATGGCCATCTCAGTACCCAGACCTCAACCCCATTGAAAACCTGTGGAGTGAGCTGAAGAGGAGAGGAGAGGAGTCAGGTCACTGGATGATTTAGAGATATTGTGCATACAGTACAGACCAAAAGTTTGGACACACCTTCTCATTCAAAGAGTTTGAATTTGTATTATGGCAAGAAAAAAGCAGCTAAGTAAAGAAAAACGAGTGGCCATCATTACTTTAAGAAATGAAGGTCAGTCAGTCCTGAAAAATTGGGAAAACTTTGAAAGTGTCCCCAAGTGTAGTCACAAAAACCATCAAGCGCTACAAAGAAACTGGCTCACATGCGGACCGCCCCAGGAAAGGAAGACCGAGAGTCACCTCTGCTGCGGAGGATAAGTTCATCCGAGTCACCAGCCTCAGAAATCGCAGGTTAACAGCAGCTCAGATCAGAGAGCAGGTCAATGCCACACAGAGTTCTAGCAGCAGACACACATCTCTAGAACAACTGTTAAGAGGAGACTGTGTGAATCAGGCCTTCATGGTAGAATATCTGCTAGAAAACCACTGCTAAGGACAGGCAACAAGCAGAAGAGACGCGTTTGGGCTAAAGAACACAATAAAGAAAACTCTTTGAATGAGAATGTGTGTCCAAACATTTGGTCTGTACTATATATTATTTTATTTTATTTTTATTTTATTTGCAAATAGGATTGTCATGGTTATAGTAATTTAGGTAATGGCTTCAGTCTAGAAATCTATAGACTTTCACACTTCATTTCAATATTATATCAATAGTCATGAAAACACTTTTCTGACATGTAGTCTGCAATGTGTTATCTTTTTATCTTATGGCAGGTGTGTGTGGTTTGGCTGATCAGGATATAGTGACGCTGATTAGAGCTACTGGGAGCTCCCTGGATTTCCCGCTGGAACATTTAAATAAGAAATTGTCACTTGTTCAGTGGAAGTTCAATGGGAACAGTTTTGCTGAATATGAGTCATATCATTACATGTTTCTACCATCCCAGTTCAGTGGAAGATTAGAAAAGAACCATGATAAAGTTGGAGTAACTATAAAAAATCTTCAACCCCAAGACTCTGGGACATTCTCAGTGGTTACATTATCTACCAAACAGCTTCCAACAAAGATATTTAAAGTTTATATTAAAGGTGAGCTTTATTATATTAATCAAGAGGAATACATTGAGTTGATTATTGTAACTGTGATTATATTGCATACACATGGTCAATATACTAAATATATATGTTTTATGTTTAGTGTTTACTAATCACACACACTATAGGTTAGGTGGGTGTGTAAAAACTCTTAACTGCTGCAGTTATAAATAGAACTATTTTACATTTATATACCTTTTAAATGCATGTTAAGATCCCATAAGTGCTGTGCGGATTGAGAAGAATCAGATGTGGAAAGTGTCCACAAACAGCTGTGATGTTGATGTGAAGTGTGCAGCGCTCGGAGCTGAGAGTGTCTCCTACCTGTGGAGCGGCTATAAGACTGGGAGTGGAGCTCAGCTGCAGTTCAGTCTCTCACCAGCAGATGGAGCCGTTATTCTGAAGTGCACTGCAGCTAACAACGTCAGCAACATTACTGCTGCAGAGACACTGAGGTGTAGAGTTGAACATCTGGACACAGGTACAATTAAATAATTCCCTTCTTCTTTAACAACTTTTACAAAAATATCTGTTCATTGAATACAATGGTTGTGTGTGTGCGTGTGTGTGGGTGTGTGTGTGTGTGTGTGTGTGTGTGTATGGTTTCCTTCTTAAATGTAGAAGTGCTATTGTTACTGATCAGTAGTCTAGTGACGGCCTCTCCGTACCTGCTGGTGACCATCATTCTGGGTGTGAAATGTTACAGAGCTCGAGGTAAATAAAATAACGAATAAAATAATAAGAAAAATAAGCAGTCATCTGAAAACAAATGTTTCATGACAAAGTGTTATTTCTTAACAATTGATTTACTTATTTATTATTTTATTCAGGTTATAACAGCCAGTATGCTGTAACTGTCACTGAGGAATAAGCACTTGGCTCTCTTTGCATCTCTCTCTACAACTATACAGTTTAGTAAAGGAGGAAAAAAATCTGCTTTAAAATATTGTAATGTTTTAATAATATTTTAATATATTGTGTAATTACAAAATTATAATTAATTATAATTTATATAATAAAAATATTATCCAGTGCCAAGAAAAAGTATTTGTCCCTTCCTAAAGTTTTATTTTTTGCATATTTCACTCATTCACTCTTTATCCTGTATTCAGGGTCACAGGGGGCCTGGAGTCTATCCCAGGAGTCAGGCGACAGTGCTTTTTTGCAAATTTGTCACACTTAAATGATTACAATCATCAAGCAAATTCCAAGATGTCCAGAGTAAATACAAAACTCAGTTTAATGATTATTTCATTTATTAAGAAAGAAAATCTGTCCAAACCTATCTGGTCCTAAAGTGATTGCAGTTAATTGATTAAAAGTCATTGTGAAAAAGTAATTGCCTCCCCCTTGCTAAGTCATGAATGAACTACTGTTAAGTATGCTTAAAGATCTAATGTTAATGTTGTGTGTAATTTTGCTAAAATAGCAATATTATCTAAAGAAATTCAAGATGAGAAACAAAGTAACTGACATGTATCAGTCTGGAAAAGGTTACCAAGCCATGTCTAATGCTGTGGGGATCCATAGTAAGAGCCATTATCCATAAATGAAGAAAAGCTTGGTATAGTGGTGAACCATCTCAGGAGTGGACGGCCAACCAAAATTACTCCAAGAACACAATGACAACTCATCCAGGAGGTCAAAAGAACCCATAACTACATCAAAAGGAATACAGGCTCCACTTGCCTCAGTTAAGATTAGTGTTTATGATTCGACAATAAGAAAGAGTATGGGCAAAAATTGCATACAAAGAAAAAGGTTGATTGAAATATCAAACTGAAAATGCACTGTTCCAAATTATTATGCGCAACAGAGTTAAAACATTTTATAGGTTGTAAAGAATTGAAAATGGGCTTTTGTTGAATTTGCAGCATTAGAAGTCATGTTTACGGAAATCAAAAGCTATTTCAATCAAAAACATCCTAACAGGGCATGTTACATCTTAACATAGGACCCCTTCTTTGATATCACTTTCCCAATTCTTTCATCCATTGAACTTGTGAGTTTATGGACAGTTTTTGCTTGAATTTCTTTGCAGGATGTCAGAATAGGCTCCCAGAGCTGCTGTTTCATTTCCTCCACCCTCATAGATCTTTTGCTTGAGGATACTCCAAAGGTTCTCAGTGGGGTTGAGGTCAAGGGAGGATGGTGTCCACACCATGAGTTTCTCATCTTTTATGCCCATAGCAGCTAATGACACAGAGATATTCTTTGCAGCATGAGATAATGCATTGTCATGCACAAAGATGATTTTGCTATGGAAGGCACGGTTCTTCTCTTTGTACTATCGAAGAAAGTGGTCAGTCAAAAACTCCCTATACTTTGTCGAGGTCTTTTCACATCTTCACGGACCCTAAAGGGGCCTACCAGCTCTCTCCTCATGATTCCGGCCCAAAACATGACTCCGCCACCCCCTAATTGACATCGCAGCTTTGTTGGGACACGGTGGCCATCCAACAACCATCCACTACTCCATCCATCTGGAACATCCAGAGTTGCATGACACTCATCAGTAAACAAGACTATTTAAAAATTAGTCTTCCTGTATGTCTGGGCCCACTGCAACTCAGCATTGGTTAGAGCTGGCCGAATAGAAGGTTTTGCACAACTGCAAGCCTCTGAAGGATCCTACACCTTAAAGTTTGTGGGACTCCAGAGGCAATAGCAGCTTCAAATACCTGTTTGCTGCTTTGTAATGGAATTTATCAGCTGCTCTCTTAATCCGATTAATTGGTGTGGCAGAAACCTTCCTCGTTCTGCCTTTATCTGCACGAACCCGTCTGTGCTCTGGAGCAGCCACAAATGTCCTCACAGTACGATGATCACGCTTAAGTTTTCATGAAATACCTAATGTTTTCATACCTTGTTCAAGGCATTGCACTATTTGATGCTTTTTGGCAGCAGAGAGATCCTTTTTTATTCCCATATTGCTTGAAACCTGTGGCCTGCTTAATAATGTGAAACAACCTTCTTCAGTACTTTTCCTTTAATTGGGCTCATCTGGCAAGCTAATTATCACAGGTGTCTGAGTGATCCAAAGAGCTCTGAGATGCAATATTATCCCGGAGTTTAATTTAAAAATATTTAACACTTTAATCCAATCTGCATTATAATTTGGAACACAGTGTATACAGGATATTTTGTAGTTCTGCATAGCTACGTAGTCCACATCTCAGAAAACTACAAAACACTGCAGAGCCCCACACCTTTGACCACATGTAATTTCAGAAAAAAAATAAAAATAAAAAATCCTGCAGGCACTATAAACAGTGTTAACTTCCTCCTACTACCATCTTTATATTCAACCAGGGAAACTATATTGACGATCATGTATTGCTGCATTCTAGTAGTAACAACAAATCATCACACAGGAGAATGTCATAATATCTACAGGTAAGTTTATCTTCCACTTTAACTACTGCATTTACAAACTTACTAGCATTGTAGCAGTGACATCAACTTAAGCTCTGCAGAGACACTGAGCCGTAGCACCAAATGCTATTAATTACACTGTTCCTTGTAGTGAGCTTTTTTAGTATAAAATTTGTCCCTTTTAACCTTTGATCCCCAAGATCTGCCACAGATTTTATGCTGGATGCCCTTCCTGTCACAGACTTCTCATTTTATAACTGGGCTTAAGCACTGCATGCGGTGGATGGGTTGTGTGGGTTGTATGCTTTCACGGATCCAACAGGGGTGACCCAGTGTTGATGAGACTTGAACTTGAACCCCTTGGACCTTGAACCCTTTCTCTCTGATGAGTAACCCAGAGCCTGAGCCACCACTGCCCCAACCCCCAACTCAACAAGCTTACAAAGCAAAATCTGTGAGAAAGAAACTAGATAGAGGAAAATGCCTAATGATTAAAGAGCTGCTTTTTTTTTGTATATGCATGCGTGCAGGCATGCATGTTAGTGTGTGTGTGTCTGTGTGTCATTTCCCTTTTCCCTGCAGTCTTCACAACCACACACAAACATGCCCTACATTTGAACACATTCTGGAAAATCATTTTTGCTTTTAATACTGTGTGTAAAGGCTGCATATAGGCTAATTTATGTGCAATAAAGTATTTGTTTTCTAATCAGTAACATATACTGTGTGTAAATATAACATACTTTAATTATTTAATATTTCATTAGTCAGTCTCATGCAGATTTGGATGGGCTCCATTTGTAACTCATGTTCTTCCCAAGATTTCTTGCAATAATGTGCATTTGCTTATTTCTTCAAATGTATTGATTATCTGTCAGTGTAAAGCAGATATGTTACTGGCCTTGGTTTTCGTTTCACTGAAGATGCTGTGAATGTAGATAAAGCTATATGGTTCAGACATTGCATTACTTAATGCGCACAAGCAACTTTTGTTCTGTACCTCTTTGTGTGTCAGTCAGAAATGGCAAATAAACCACTTTCAGAAAATACATTATATATGAAAACTGAATGTATTGACTTTTTTCACCATTACAGCTTCTCATAGCAAACATGTAAAAATGAAATGTATTAATCTGAACATATAAATTTGCAGAAGCGGAACTGTCTGTGTGTGTGCGTGAGTGTGTGTGTGTGTGTGTGTGTGTGTGTGTGTGTGTGTGTGTGTGCAGGACAGTGGAATATAAGTTTTAGTATACATTTCAAAACTCTCCTAGACATCTATAAACATGTGCTGACATTCGACTTGTGGCATTAAGAGACATTAAGAGAACAATAGTGCTGTTTAAAACATTTCTTGTGGAACTGTTTACTCTATTTTTATGTCTGCAAAGATGAGTTTCAGGAAACCACTGGAATTATAAGAAAGTGACATACCTCTCTTTCCACCAGTTACTTAGCAGTGCAGAGTTTTAAGTCAATGTTACTCATGTAAAAATACTAGATTTAACACAGTATATCATTATGAATTACTGAACAAAAGATGAGTCCCAAGGTTTAAATGTAAGGACACTGGACTTATTTCAGTTTATAGAAATGGCTACTAAAGAGTATTAGGAATACAAAACTATAAATGGTTAGTGGTATTGTAGATGCTAAGCTAAATCTTAGTCTGTGTGCAACAGATACAGATGGCACAAATAAGATGTAGCATTTAGAAATGAACATAAAATGTATAAAATGTTACACACACTTGTCACAATGACCTAATATTACTCTCCAAAAGTGGAAATCTATAGGCTTAAATGGCCTAGGCCCTGTATAGATGAAAGCCTAGGTAGGTTATGTCTTGGTTTGTCAGCTGCTCCTGACTTTTTCAGTGTGTGCAAACATACCACATGCCCAAAAGTCCAGATCCACTTTTTTGTTGCATTCATCATTTTGTTTCATGTAAGACCAAAGATGGCTTCAAAACTAAGAATAGAATATCAATAAACCTTGTTCAAATGTATGAACAACATGATTCATCACATGTAAAAGTTACTTTTGAACTTAATGCTCACATTTGCTTGTTTTTCTGAGGAGACTTTGGTGCACCCTGTATAGCCTGATTATCATCATGTTTCCCCTTGCAGCAAGTGTGTGTTGTTTTAAGTGATACAAACACAGTGATGGAGCCTAAAGTTGGCAGATTTGAAGAAACCTGTAAGTACT
Organism: Clarias fuscus; assembly: GCA_030347435.1. Taxonomy (NCBI): domain Eukaryota; kingdom Metazoa; phylum Chordata; class Actinopteri; order Siluriformes; family Clariidae; genus Clarias; species Clarias fuscus. The sequence goes on from CM059205.1 coordinate 31,549,614, forward strand.
TCTCCCTCTTTAAATGACTAAAGAAATTCAGTTTGGAGCAGCAGGAGAAACAGGAATTTTCAGTCAGGAGTGTTTCTTCTACATCAGCCACTTTGCTTGTGCAGGTGATAAAAGGCTTTGTGTTTTTATGATGTGTTTTCAGAAAAAGGAAGCTAGAAAACAGATATTGATTGATTGACTTATTCTTTAATTAGGCCAGCCTCCCTTAATTAACATAAATACCTCTAAAGCTATAAGACTTATTATTCTAACATGTCTATAAGTATTTAGTATAAGACTAGCAAGTTATTTTTGTTTGTGTTTTTGTTGTTGTTGTTTATTTGCATTTTAAACACACATTCATATCTCATAGCAGCTGTGCAGATTGAGAAGACTAAGACATGGAGATTGTCCACAAACAGCTGTGATTTTCTTGTAAAGTGCTAACCTCTACAATCCTGAAGTTGCAACATCAATACTAGTTGTTTTTTCCGTTAAACTCAGGTGTTGGATTTATTATAGGTATTATTGTATGTTGCATATTGTACATCTTGTGGGCTAATAATATACAATCACTGGCCACTTCATGAAGTACACCTTGTTACTGCTAGGTTGGATCCCCTTTTGCCCTCTGAAGTACTTTAATTATTGATGGCATACATTCAACAGGCTGCTGGAAACATTCCACAGAAATTTTGGTCCATATTGACACAGATGCTGCAGATCCATGATCAGAATTTCCCATTTCACCACATCTCAAAGATGCTTTATTGGATTGAGATCTGTTGACTTTGGAGACCATTTGAGTACAGTGAACTCATTGTCATATTCAAGAAACCAATTTGATATGACTTTAGCTTTGTGATATAACGAGCTATCCTGTGGTCAAAAAGGGATGGACATGGTCAGCAACCATAATCAGGCAGACCGTGGTAGTTAAATGATGCGCAGTTGTACAAGGCAGCATGGAACCGTGTCTTCATGTTGTTTACTTCAAATTCTGACCCTTCCATCCAAATGTGGCAGCAGAAATTAAGACTCATCAAATCAGGCAATGTTTTCCCTACTCAGGTGCTTGTTCAGTCCCTTGTTATTTCAAGACTGGTCAACTGAAACTCACTCCTGGCAGGTCTGTCTCTGTCCACCATTCGTCCTATGCAGCTGATCCAGAATGCAGCTGCACATCTTGTCTCCAACACCACCCCACTTCTCTCCTCCTTACACTGTCTTCCTGTCGCTGCCTGCATCAAATTCAAAACCCTGATGTTTGCCTACAAAGCTAAAAATGGGCCAGCACCCACTTACCTCTCAGATCTAATCACACTACGCACTGCAAAAATAAAAAATAAAAAATGTAATTTACACAGCATGGATTACTGCATAAAACTGCTGGATCTTTGCACATTGTATTACAGTGAAATGTCAAAAATATAGACATTCATTAAAATGCTTAAATAGAGAGTATTTAAAACATATATATTACAAAACTATCATGGACTATTACAGTAGAACTGTGTGAAGTAGCACTTCAACAAGCATGTAGGGAATGAAAACAGACTTTTTGTTTTGAAAGACTTTAATTTTTCTTGTTGATTCTACTTGACAAACACTCACATGAAAAGTGCACATTTCATGCTGATTGTTATAAGTTGGACTAACAATGCCTGTCTATTAATATCTGTCTTTTTGTCTTACCGGTTCCTGGAGTGTATTAGTGGGAGGGGCTGCACACAGGAAATCAACTATATGTCTTGCTGAAGGGGTGGAGTTGGAACATTAAGGATGTTTAGAATTTATTTAAAATTCATCAGTGTGTAAATTCTGGATGATTGTGATGAAATAATATCAATTATAAAAGTTGAAGGTTGATTAATATACTTTCTGTATTTTAATACATTCTTTGTAAAAATGCTCATTTAATAACTAATGAAGGGTTACCATTGGCCAGTTTGAAAAGGAAGGAGGGGTTGGAAGTTGAGTGGGTGAGACAAAGAACTGTTTGGGGGAGGAAGGGTGTGAGTTGGACCAGTAGCCAACTGAATTTGATATTCTGTTACCTGTTGAATTGTAGTATGAAAAGTTTATTTTGTTAGTTTTTTTTGTTGTTGTTGTTCTTTTGACTACTTTGAGGGACTTTGGTCCTTGTGAACCTTTTTGGAAAACCTGTGGCACAGTAAAAATTACTTTCCTTGGTCATTATTGGAGTTTTTGCCTTTTCCTTTTACTGCCTGTAGCCTTGCATCGACGATTCTACCACAAACTGGTACAGTAATTAGATGTCATTTCATTTCACATTTAGTGAATTTAAAAAATATTTCTTATTTCTCTTAATGAAATTAAAGAAATAAATTACACTTGCACTACACTAAGTGCTCACCACTGCTGTTTAACATATTTCCCAAGTAACTGCCAGCACTTATTATTCTCTATCCGCAGAAATATGTTTGGTTTAATATGGATGGACACTTTTCTCATCTGATTGTATAGTACATACATTTTGTAATTGTGTATTTATAAATGCAGCACACTTTAATAAATCAAGACATACAGTATATATTTGCCTCTCTTTACTGTTGTACAACAAAAATACAGAAATAACAGCACATTGTTGTGAACACGTTTCTGTCAGATATTTCCTCTCAGAGCTGCACTACAAGTATTGCTAAAAAAAAAAAAGTATGCATATTAGCAATACTTCAGGACAGCAACGTTCACTAGAGTTATAGGCCCTCTTGTGGGAAAAGTTGGTAACAACATCATTTTAACTTTGTTTTAAACTATGCAATGTCTGTGTACTTGAGATTGGAGTAGCAATATTTTATACACAAATCACACCATAAAGAAAGAAGTCCCATTGACATGACTCAACTTCCAGATAATCAACAAAGTACAGTAAGGTTTGCATGTTATAAGTATATTACATGGATATCAGATGTAAAAAGATATTTGGTCACTCAGTGGGGTAGTTTTATTCACATATCAGCATGTAATGTTTTCCTCTGCTGCAGGTGTGTGTATTGTTTTAGCTGACACAGGGAAGGTGCTTGAAGCTGGGAGTTCCCTGGATCTGGTTTTTCAGTATGCAATGGAATCAGGGTTAAGTGTTCAGTGGAGCTTCAAAAATAACATTTTTGCTGAATACAGTACAGAGCAAAACTACACACTCCTAGAATCCCAATTCAGAAGAAGATTAAAGGAGGACTATGATAGAGTTAAAGTAACTGTACATGATCTTCAACCCCAAGACTCTGGAACGTACTCAGTGGCATCATTTAGTATTGCTGGACAAAAGCATCCAACTCAATCATTTACAGTTCATATTCAAAGTGAGTACATCATTTTGTAAATGTAACTACAATAATTGTGCACTTATAAAGATTAATCATCTAAACTGATGTGAATTGTTTCAACTTAATTTAATTTATTTTATTAAATTAAAGTCTATGCATTCCAAACGTACAGTATATTCAAAGCTATTTTTTTTTATTTGTGTGTGTGTGTGTGTGTGTGTGTGTGTGTGTGTATAGGCCCAATAACAGCAGATTGAGTGCAGATTGAGACGACTCAGCTGTGGAAAGTGTCCACAAACAGCTGTGATGTTAGTGTGAAGTGTGCAGCGCCTGGAGCAGAGAGCGTCTCCTACCTGTGGAACGGCTATAAAACTGCAAAAGGAGCTCAACTGCAGTTCAGTTTCTCACCAGCAGAAGGAGTCATTACACTGAACTGCGCTGCAGCTAACAATGTCAGCAACATTACTGCTACAGAGACACTGAGCTGTAAACCTGGTAACATTACACCTTTCCAGTAACTTTACAAACCTTAAAGAGGTTTGTGCACTGCATGAGAAGTGTGTGTGTGTGTCTCACATATAGAAACTCCATTGGCAGTGCACAAACTAATCAGCAGTCTTGTGGCGCCCTCTCTGTATTTGTTGGCAACCGTCATTCTGGGCGTAAAATGTAAGAGAGCTCACGGTAAGAACAATAAGAGACACTAATTTTTTTTTTTTAAACATAATAAAATACTATTTGGATTTTTGTTTAGGTTTCTTTTGTTTGGTTTGTTTTTTTCCACAGGTCACACCCAATATAATCAATATGCCATGGATTAGTAATTGAAAGATAATATTGATTGAAAAATCACTGAAAATAAGTGAAAAAAAAAATCAAATGATTAAAAAAAAATAAGTTAAATAAATAAAACTTCACAGTTAAAGCTAAAAGCAATGATTCTGCTACAAAACATCTTAAGTTTTTAGATTTTATAATAATATTTTGTCAGCTTACCAGTATGTTTGTACTGTATGTATGATTGTATTGTGTGTATGTTTCTATGCTTTAGAGTTGAATAACTGAAGCATGCAACTAAACTGTCACACACAGACAATGATGCAGTGCATAATGAATATCTAGCTAAAAGCTAAATGGCAGTTCTGACAAACATCCAGAATAAATATGCAGTATATAAAAAGCCAACAATATAATAATATATAATAATATAACAATCCAACCAGCACTGTTCAATGTTCTTTACAAATGGACTATAAACCCTGATTGTAACCAGTGGCCAAGAACTGTGAAGGATTTCATTTGGTTGACTCCCACAAGCAGTTTGGAAATGTGGAAAAGGCCTCTTTGTCATGCTGGCATGTTCTTTTGAAAGCCGTATGTAGCCCAGATATTAATAGGTAGATATATAAATAATTAATGCATAAATAAGTGTAATTAATAAATGTGATTTATATGGTTAAATATTGACTTACTAGTACATGGTTAACAACAGATATTGCCTATTGTGCTTTAAAAAATGCCAAGTTCATGGTATAGAAAGTTGCTGAAGGTTAAAAATGTACAAGATGTGTATTTGTACTTTTGTTTTTTTATAGAGTTGTTAATTTTTGGAAGATAATTTCCTAGAAATTGTATAAGACTGAACAGGCTTTTACTTATTTATGTTTGTTAAAACCGGAAGTTTGGGGCGGAAGAATAGCGGAAAAAAAAGACGGAGAAGGGAAGAGACGGAGAGGAGAAGCATGCTACTGACGCAGTTACAAAGTGAGGTTTAAGTTGTGTTCTGTCAGAGTTTACTTGCCGGTGTTAGACTGTCGGCATGATAATCGAAAACCAATGCAAACTTCTGTGAGACACTGAGGAGTTCGGATAGAGTTTCCTTGAGTTTTATATTTTCTGGATACCAGCTCGTTAATACAGCGAGGGGATTTTAGCCACGTGAACAGTCTGAGCGAGTTAGCTAACCCAGCTACACGCGCTTCGGAGGACTGTTGCTAATCTGGAGATACGGAATAACTGCGTGACTGGGATCAACAGCTGCTACTCGGCGTGTGAGCAGGAATAGGACAGCAGGATTCAGTGGATAATCTCTGAACGGGGAAATAAGGTACCGTCCGTTTATTTTTGGTTTGTTGCTCTTAGGAGTGAAACGACCAGTGAGTTTTTGGTCTCACCGACCCCAAGCACCGAATCAGGCCTGCAACGTTTTGTTTCAAGTAATTTTGATCATTTATTTGGACATTAAACTAATAAAAAAAAAGGGAAAGCCAATTGATTTACTCTATATGAAACTTTAATATTTGTTTAAGTTGTTTTATTGTTTAAATAAACTTGAGTATATATTTTCCTAAACAAGCTTATTGATTCTTTATTGCTGTTTATGCATAGAAACTGTATTGTGAATTGTGTGAATTGTGAGTGCACATATATGTTTTATTTGGTGCTTGTAGTATTTTTTATTTAGCAATAGAGGTATATATTGTCATAGTGACCCAAGTCTTATTATATTAAAATAATAGAATAATCTGAGTTATCATAAAGGTAAGATAGAATAAAAGGACTCAGGGCCCCTTTCTACATAAGTTGACAGTAGATGGGCTACACGTACTTATTTAGTGACTTAATCATTATGCTCTCATTAACTTGCAAATGTTACAAAGACAGGTTCTGCATAGTCAGGGGTATGGGGGATCTGAGTGGCATCTGCATTGCTGGTATGCTAACCAGCTAACTGGAATTGTTGTAAATTACATTACCACATGAAATGTAGGAGTTGACACAGGATGTAGTGTAGGGTATGGATCGCAGGCTTCAATCAATTGCTTTAACATCAAAATTAAAGTTAACCACCAAAACAATTTTGCTTAGTTAAAGATGCTATGGTGGCTAATGTTAATTTATATGCTCATGCATTTGATTGTGGCAGCATGGTGGCTTAGTGGTTAGCACTGTTTGCCTTGCACCTCCAGGTTCCAGGTTCGATTCCCACCTCGGAGTCTATGAGCATGGAGTTTGCATGTTCTCCATGTGCTGGGTGTGTTTCCTCCTGGTACTCCGGTTACCACTCGCAAACCAAAGACTTGCAAATTAGGATAATTGGCATCCCCAAATTGCCCGCAGTGTATGAATGAACATGTGCGTGTGTGAACAGTGTGTGTGCCCTCCTCACAAATCTAGCTATTGGACCAATGTTTTTCTACTGTAAAGATGGGTACTTTAACATTGGGGTCTAGGGGGATTGATTAAGTTTTAGAGCCAGCCCTGAGTAGACATTGAGTAGACATAAGACTGGGAGTGAAGCTCAGCTGCAGTTCAGTCTCTCACCAGTTATTCTGAACTGCACTGCAGCTAACAATGTCAACAATATTACTGCTACAGAGAGACTGAGCTGTGAAGCTGAACAGATGGAAACAGGTAAAGTTTCACGTTTTGTTATGCTGTGAGAGATTACAAAAATCAAGTCAAGCCAATAAAAGCCTACTTGTCATTTCAACCACATACAGTTTAGTACACAGTAAAACAAAACATTCCTCCAGGACCAAGATGTTATATACACTACCACTCAAAAGTTTGAGATCACTTAGAAATTTTTATGTTTTCCAAGGAAACACCCATTAAATTAGTCTGAATAGAAAATATAGCAAAAGAACAAAACATGCTGCCAAAATAATAATTTTGATGGAAATGATGAATGTGTTCTTCAAACTTTTTTTTCAAAAAAAAAAACATCTTCTGCAATTGCAGCCTGGCAAACATTCTTGGAGCATCTCCCACAAAATGGATTTGGCTTGATAGTCTTCCTCCATACCATGCAGTCAAGCTGCTCCCACAACAGCTCAACAGGCTTCAGATCTGGAGACAGTGCCGGTCTCTCCATTATTACAGTCAGAACTCTGGCTAACTTTAATTGTTTGTGAATTTCATGAAACTGTGTTTTTCTTTGGAACAATTTTGAGTGGTAGTGTACGTACACCATAAATTAACAGAATTAACTAGCTAAATAAGAGACCTAATTATCTGACAAAGACAAAAGAAAATTAAAATAAAGCAAATTAACTCTTTAAATTAACAAAACTATCTAAGTACTGTACAAAAGACAACATTAAGTACACATGCAAATGTGCAAAGAAGAGCAACAACACAATGCAATACTTTGTGGTAATGTCACGTAGGTGTCGGTTGCAAGGCATAGATACAGAGGTCCAGATTGTCTTTGGAATGATGTTTTTATTTTATAAAGAAAACAGGGAAATAAAACAAACAAATATACTTTATAAGAAAACAAACCAAAACACGAATCTCTACGGAGAACCAAGAACTAAACTTTACAGACATTTACTAGAATTAAATCAACAGATGCAAGACAACGGAAAGGACTAAAACAAGCTATTTATAAAAAAACTAATAATCAACTCGGTAAAAGTGAGCGCCCACGTCAGCTGACCGAGGTGCTTACTGGGAACTGAAGTCAAATTAAACAAACTACAAACCAAAAGTTCTTTGGGCGCTTTGACGCCCTCTAGGGGTTATCCCTGACAGGTAAGAAGTTGAGGTGCAATAAATTGTGAGATGATAGGTGAAAAACAATAAATATTTCTTGTTAATTGTATAAATAATTGTACACTGAAATGTGTGTGCGCGTTTGTGCTTAGTCTCGCATATAGAAGCTTCATTGTCCATGCCTAAACTGATCAGTAGTCTAGTAGCGACCTCTCTCTATCTGCTAGTGTCCATCATTCTGTTACAGAGCTCATGGTAAGAACTATATAAATATACTGCATAATTAGCAATAAACCATTAGATTATTTCCTGTTAATTATTACCCATTTTATACCACTTTCCTTCATTCACAGGTCATCAAATCAGCAGGCATGCTGTAACATTGATTGAATAATAACATAGCAGGACATTTTTGGTGCTCAAAATGTTGTAGCAACAGTAATTTGGTAATGTTTTAAACATTGAGACACGACTGGAATTATGGTATTAGGTGCTTTTTGACATTTTAAATAATTTAGAGGAAATGTTATTGGAGCTATGTTGCGTGCATACGGTTAGGACTTGTATAACAATGAACAGATGACATCATTACAATTTAGCAAATATGACTTCATGTTCATGTTTTTGTTTTGCCGGAGTTAAAAAAGTTAAAAACATATTAGACAAATGAAAATCTCAATCATTGAATTCAGACAAAGATAAACAAAAAAAAATTGATATCCAGCCCTTCTGCAGCAATTCTGTTTGGATGTTAGATACTAGATACTACAGTATAACTGCCATGTACAAGTATGACTTGTACTTACAGTCATGAGCACTTCAGCCCTTTGCAGTTTCTTGACCCTGCATTTTTTAATCAGTTTTTAGTATTTCAGTTTAAAAATTGTATTAATGCTTATAACATTCTTTTGTATTCAAACCTTTGGAGTATAGAAGAAATTACTGTCGTTATGTTAGCTGTTCTACTGTATGGAGCTTTTTTTTCAGATTAGGGATCAGATCTACCTCTTCCAGTTCCTTCGTATTTTACCAGATTCTTATTTTGTTGACATATATATGTTCCCTTTCAAAAGCTACACTCGATGCTGCGTGAAAACGCTATGGGAACATCTCTTTGTTTCCGGTTGTGAAGCCTGTGTATGTCAAAACCGCCGAATACTTCAGCTTATAAACTCTGCCAGGCATGACGTCACCGAATAAGGTGCACCTGCAGGTTAAAAATAGGAGTGAACCGGAAACATCCTCAGATCTTTTGGTCTTCAGGACCGCTTTGTGTTTGCGTGTGTGTGTGCAACAGAATCACGGTAGGAAAGAAAATCTTTACTTACCGATAATGGCAAGAGTTGGTTGGAGAGCTATTAAGGCACTTCGAGCATTCCCGGGGCTCGCTTGCGTATGAGACGGGATTTCCCCCTTTCTCTCGCGCTCTCCCCGGATCAAGAAGTGTTTAGCGTCTGCTTCTCAAGCGCGCTCCGGCGCTTCTTGTGAGCAGACGGAAGAGATTCCTCCCTTGCTTCCATGGACATAGCGTGCCGATCTGGCAGACGTGCATGAGACGGGATTTCCCCCTTTCTCTCGTGCTCTTGCCGGATCAGGAAGTGTTTACCGTCCACTTCTCAAGCACGTTCCGGCGCTTCTTGTGAGCGGGGGAAAGAGACTTCCTCACTTGATTCCATGGAGATAGCGTACCGATCGGGCAGATGCGCATAAGACGGGATTTCCCCCTTTCTCTCGCGCTCTCCCTGGATCAGGAAGTTTTACCGTCCGCTTTAAATAAAAAAAAAAATAAAAAAAAATCCCCAAGCGCTCAAATTTAGATGACTGGTTTCTGTCGGGTGGCCAGGGGAGGGGCCTCAACGAGGGTTCCCCCCCTCTTTTTTTTGGCGACCTCCATGACGAGTTAACTCCTTCATGAAATAAGCCTTATTCATCCCGTTTTATGATGATACCCCAGATTGAAGAGACGCTTGCGAGCTATCTCTCTCCTGAGAGCTCATCCTCCCTGAAAAAGCCTACTGGCGGGTCTATTGATGGCGCCTAGCCACAGATTTATTTCTCTGTGCCACCAAGCAGACAGCCCGTGCTATCGGCCGTTCTATGGCTGTCGCGGTCGCCACGGCGAGACATCTGTGATTTAATCTCACGGGAATCGAGGTCAGGGATTGCGTTTTCCTCCTTGATGCCCCCCCCCCCCCCCTCTCGCTTTTCGGCTGTAAACACCGCCGCCACTAGGTTCGGAAGGCGAAGCTCTATGAGCAGACCTCTGTGAGGTTTCTCCCCTGCCGTACTCAGGAGTCGGGACCATCGGTCACCCAGTCCCGACCAGGTCTGGTCCCAACGAGGGCGTGAGGTGCAGAAGGAGTGTGTGCCGAGCCAGCTACCCCCTCGTAAAGACAGGGGAAGGACTCGTCGCGCTTCGCAATCCGCCTCAAAGAGAAGAGAAAAAAACACCGGACCTGAGGAGCATTATCTCCACCAAAAAGGAAGTCCTGAGGTTGACGTGCCCAGGACCACGGGGGTGTAAAAAATCCAATAAGGGATAGACTCCTCCCTGGCACCCTATGGGGGCCGTTGTCTAATCTCCGCCACCTCTGGTGTTTCGGGAAGCAGCGGTCTCCTAGCGAAATGTTAGGTGCTTGGTTCCGTCCTGCCTTATTTCAGGATGCCGGCCACCTAACACCCCCCCCCTTTGTTGCACATCGTTCTCCGCGTTTTCAATGGCGTGGTCTTCACTTCCATGAAACCGGAGCGAGCACATCTGCTGGCTTAAGTTACAGAATGAGTTTGCTGGCAAAAAGGGGCCATAGAGCATGTTCCCCTGCCAGACGAGAGATGGGGGGTTGCGTCCAATTTTACATCATCTTGGGCTGAACATCAAAATGTTGACAGCCAAAATGATTGTTCTCAAATTCAACCGGAGGTTTGGTTTGTGACGGTCAACCTGAATGACGCATATTTTCATATATAAATATTGCCATAACGCAGGAGGTTCCTGAGGTTTGCTTTTGGGGGCGAAGCTTACCAGTATCGGGTCCTTCTATCTGGCCTAGCCCTGTCACCCCGCACATATAAAATGCAGCTCTGGCTCTATGATTCCAGGGCATCTGTATTCTGAATTGTATAGACGACTGGCTGATCCTAGCTCAGTCTTAATAGCTAGCGCTTCGACATCGGGATGTCATCCTAGCTCATATCCATTCTTTAGGATTGAGACTCAACGCCACGAAAGGCGTTCTCTTTCATGTTCAGAGGACAACATATTTGGGTGTCACATGGGATTCGATCACAAGGCGAGCACAGCTGTTTCCTGCTCGTGTCGAACCCATCCTCCAACACCCTGAAGGAAATCAAGCTAGGCCAGAAAGTTACTCCATCACTTTTAAAGATCTTTAGGTCTCATGGCAGCTGCGTCTTGGCCCTTTGGGCCTTCTGCACATGAGGGCGCTGTCAGTTGTGGCTAAGAGCCAGGGGATTTCATTCAAGGGCCAATCCCCAGAGGCTAATAAGGGTTACGCTGGGGCTTTGTACCCTTTCTATGTGGTTCAGACCCCGGTTTCTGCCTTTGGGTCCCACTTTAGGTCCGTCTTGTCGTCGCAAGATGCTAACGACAGATGCTTCCCTCACGGGCTGGGGTGCGGTCTTGGATGGCCGTCCAGCACAAGGGAGCTGGAGAGGTCATCTTCTCGCATGGCACAGCAATTGCCTCGAATTGATGGCTCTGTTTCTGGCCCTGAAACACTTCCTCCAGCAGTTGAGAGGCTACCATGTCCAAGTGCGGGTGGACAACACTGTGGTAGTCTTGTACATAAATCGCAAGGGTGGACTGCTCGCGCCGCTTGAACAAGCTAGCGCACCAGGTTTTGCTTTGGGCACAGGACAAGTTCCTGTCCCTCAGAGCGATTTACATTCCGGGGCACATGAATGTAGGAGCGGACTTGCTATCCAGACAATCTGTGACACATGGGGACTGGAAACTCCACCCCCTTTACTACTCTGACTCCTTTAGCTCCCCTGGGTCTGGACGCCATGGCCCACACGTGGCCCAGATTACGCCTTTATTTCCTCTGATAGTTCTGCTCCCAGGAGTCCTGGCAAGGGTCCGTCAACAGGGTTGCGCCTCTTATCGATAGCGCCCCAGTGGCCGACCAGAGTGTGGTTCTCGGATCTAATACATCTCCTCGACGGCTCACCCTGGGTGATTCCGGTGAGGAGGGATCTGCTGTCTTCTGTCTCAGGGACCAACTATGACATGCTGGTCTTTCAGCCAGCGTAATTGAAACCATTTCAAGTGCCAGGGCTCCCTTCACTAAAAGAACTTATGCCCTCAAATGGAGTGTATTTGAAAGTTGGTGCATGGTAAGCATGTAGACCCAGTCCACTGCCAGATTGTTTCAGTGCTGGAATTTGTGCAAGAAAAGTTGTCCTCTGGCTTATGCCCTAGTACTCTCAGAACATACATAGCCGCTATTTCGGCACGCTCTGACCGATGGGGTTTCTGTGGAAAAGCACCATTTAGCTGCCCGTTTTATTCGTGGAGCTGAACGGTTGAGGCCGCCCACTAGAGCGATGGTCCCTTCATGGGACTTAGCTATCGTATTCCAAGGCCTGACTGACACCCCATTCGAACCACTAGAGTCAGCACCGGTCAGGCTTCTGTCTCTTAAGATGGTTTTCTTATGGCTATTACTTCTTCTTTTGACTCTGTCACACTGAGTGAGAGATGCTATTGCCCTAGCCTATGAGGCGCGTGATCACACTTCGCCTCTGGGAATTAGGGCTCATTCAATCAGGTAGATTGCCTCATCAATTGCTCTGGCAAGAGGCGTCCCCCTGCAGCAGGTGTGTGATGCAGCAGGTTGGTCCTCTCCACACACGTTTGTTAGATTTTATAGTCCGGATGTCAATGCTACTCCGGGTTCTTGTATCCTTGAGTCAGCATCCCAGAGCTATGTCTGAGACCTCTTTGGCTATTGTGCGCACATGCTACACAACCTGGGGGTCCAAACACTTGCAGTGCGGCAGCGTTGGTATTCTCATTCCCATAGCGTTTTCACGCAGCATCGAGTGTAGCTTTTGAAAGGGAACGTCTCGGGTTACTTAGCTGTAACCCTGTTCCCTGATAAAGCGGGAACGAGATGCTGCGTTTTAATGCCGCACTGCTGGCATGCCTGGACGTCCTTCATGAAAAAAATTGACCTGAGGATGTTTCCGGTTCACTCCTATTTATAACCTGCAGGTGCACCTTATTCGGTGATGTCATGCCTGGCAGAGGTTATAAGCCGAAGTATTCAGCGGTTTTGACATGCACAGGCTTCACAACCGGAAACAGAGATGTTTCCATAGCGTTTTCACGCAGCATCTCGTTCCCGCTTTATCAGGGAACAGGGTTACAGCTAAGTAACCCGAGATGTTTCATTTGTTTAAAAGCAAAACATAATGAAGGGAAGTTTTTGGACTTATCATTATGTTTATTATTAAATAAAATCTTATTAAAAGACCAGCATTTACAAAAATACATTGAGGTAAGTTTTATTTAAAATCGATGCTTTGTTAATGCACAAATGTTCTATATTTTGTGAACAACTTGAAATTGACAACAGTCACAAAATGATTAATAAAATATACTGTTTATAATCAGAATTGCAGCATTTATCGTAATCCAGAAGGTGGAGCTATGCTTTTATGAAAACTTTGAGCTGTTTTTATAACTATTGTTCATTAGAATTTTCATTTTAAAACTCAAATCTAATTATAATAATCTCTGTGTACAGTGGTATAATATTCCTTAATTATTAGGAAGTACTAAAAGTACTGTATAGTTTCTGTGTAAAAAAAAAAAAAATAATAATTCTGGTACCCTAGTAATTATCTGCTGCGTAGTTTCTTTAAATACAGAAAAACAATATTTTACACAAAAAATGCAGAGATTTCCATCCCTAATCATTTTTTAAAGCTTGAATTACTGCCTTTTCCCAAAAAAATAAGCACTGGTGTTTTTCTTACAGTCTTAGCAAATTTTCCAGCTTGGAGTTCACATTGATTCACAGACGATCTAGATGAAGTGACTAGCAGCATGGGCACCATTTTTACCAATACATTAGACACTGTTGCTCCCATCAGATTAAAAAAAGTCAGAGATAAAACACTTGCACCATGGTACAATAGTCACACTCGCGCCCTAAAGAGAGCAACTCGTAACTTCGAACGAAAATGGAGAAAAACTAAATTAGAAGGTTTTAGAATCGCGTATAAAGGTAGTATGTGCAGCTATAGCTGGGCTCTAAAAGCGGCTAGGGCCGAGCATCTGAGCCAACTCATAGCAAGAAACCAAAACAATCCCAGGTTCCTATTTAGTACAGTGGCTAGCCTAACAAACCCTAAGATGCCTGCAGGGAGTATCCCATCACAGCTTAGAAGTGAAGACTTCATGAATTTCTTCAATGAAAAGATTGATAGTATCAGGAAGAAAATGATGGAAATTCAACCGCTAACAACATCTCATGATCCAGTCCAGTCTAAAGCTTCACAATTATATTTTCAGTGCTTTACAGGTGTAGGACAGGAAGAGCTGTATAAACTTATCACCGCGGCTAAATCAACAACATGCTTGTTGGATCCAATCCCAGCTAGACTTTTAAAAGAAGTGATAAATATAACTGGAGCGCCCCTTCTAAACATTATCAACTCTTCATTATATCTAGGTCATGTCCCTAAACCTTTCAAGTTGGCAGTTATTAAGCCTCTTCTTAAAAAATCTAATTTAGACCCAAATGATGTAATAAATTACAGACCAATTTCAAACCTTCCATTTATATCAAAAATATTAGAAAAGATAGTATCAGCCCAAATATGCACATTCTTGCAGGAAAACGATATCCTCGAGGAATTTGTCAGGTTTCAGGCCTTATCATAGTACAGAAACTGCACTAGTTAAATCTGCAAATGACTTGTTTTTAGCTTCGGACCAAGACTGCATCTCAATTCTTGTCTTACTTGATCTTAGTGCTGCATTCGACACTATAGATCATGATATTCTCATAGATCGCTTACAAAATCACATTGGTATTCAGGGACAGGCGTTAAAATGGTTTAGATCCTACCTGTCTGATCAATTCCATTTTGTAAATCTGAATGGAGAACAGTCTGGTGTAAAGCCAATGAAATATGGGGTGTCACAAGGGTCAGTTTTAGGACCTCTGCTGTTCTCAATATACATGCTTCCCTTGGGTAACATCATTAGAAGACATGGGATTAGTTTCCATTGTTATGCTGATGATACTCAGTTATACATTTCCACAAAACCAGATGAAATACCCAAATTGTCTAGACTGAGTGTATTCAAGATATAAAAGATTGGATGACCGATAATTTTCTTTTACTAAATTCAGATAAGACAGAGATATTACTTATTGGCCCAAAAACCAGTACACACCAGCTCTCACAATTCAGCCTGCGTTTAGAAGGATGTACTGTTACCACCAGCTCGACAGTGAAAGACCTGGGTATAATATTAGACAGTAACTTATCCTTTGAAAATCATATCTCCAACATCACAAAAACATCCTTTTTCCACCTTAGAAATATTGCCAAGCTTAGGAACATTTTATCTGTATCTGATGCAGAAAAGCTGGTTCATGCATTCATGACCTCCAGACTGGACTACTGTAATGCATTACTGGGTGGCTGTCGTGCATCCTCAATTAACAAGCTACAGTTAGTCCAAAATGCAGCCGTCAGGGTTCTTACTAGATCCAGAAAATATGATCATATAACCCCAATATTATCATCCCTGCACTGGCTACCTGTTCAGTTTAGAATTAATTACAAAATAGCATTACTTACGTACAAGGCTCTAAACGGTCTAGCTCCCACATACTTAACCAGTCTTCTGATACATTACAATCCACCACGCTCCTTAACATCAGAAAACTCCGGACTACTGGTAGTTCCCAGAATATCAAAAACTACAAAAGGCTTTTTCATATTTAGCTCCAAAACTTTGGAATAGCCTTCCTGACAGTGTTCGGGGCTCAGACACAGTTTCCCAATTTAAAAGTAGACTCAAGACGCATCTCTTTAATCTGGCATACACAATTTATTTCTTTACCTCATACTCCAGTACATCTATCCTGAATGGCAACCAGGCTAATTCTTTTCACCTGCTCTTTATTTTTCCACCCATCCCGAGGCATCTGGAGATTGTGCCAGCTTCAGTAGACAGAGGCCAACCCTGCGAGGTTCCTGAGGCACCCAGAGAAGGACCTGCTCCAGCTAGATTCTTCTTCATGTTGGTTTGGAACTACACATGCTGCTCCTGAGCTCCCAGTGATCCAGACCCCCATCTGTCCTCTGCACCTGCTGACTCATCCCTGAGCTGAACTGGACTTTGTGTTCATTTAAATAACTTCTGTTATATCGAACTTTCATCTGCATAACACACATGATGTTCTACAATTTCTGTTATCTGTCATCACCCAGATGAGGATGGGTTCCCTGTTGAGTCTGGTTCCTCTCAAGGTTTCTTCCTATTGCCATCTCAGGGAGTTTTTCCTTGCCACTGTCGCCGTCACCCTTGGCTTGCTCATCAGGGACAATCTCATTATCTAGACACATTTTTCTTACACATATATACATTTCCATAAGTCTTTTCATTTTCTTTTCATTTCTGTGAAGCTGCTTTGAGACAATGACCATTGTTAAAAGCGCTATAGAAATAAAATTGAATTGAATTTAATTGAATTGAATTTTAAGTGTAAAATTCAACATGGCTATGAAAAGGTGGGTTTTCTATGTTTATTCATAAATAGATGCAGATTCAATTTTGAAAATAGTTCACACTTGAATTTAGTAATGATACTATAAAAGTCTTATGTGTAAGACAAATTAAGCAAAGGCTTACTGGTGAATGCATTTATTATGTAAATACACCATTATTTATGATATCACAAACATGATTATAGGTAGCCACAGTTAATGTGTGCAAATTCTACAGATGGCCTTCCATAGTCTCAGAATTTCAGTTCCCTCTTTTATTTCCTACAGACACACCCTGTCGGATTGCAAGAAGTGGAAGTTACAAACACCCTGTATAGCACATATAAAACACAAGCAAACAAATTTACTAATTTTCATAGTTGCTGTACGAATGCAGTCACAGCACACCTTCTATTATTAGGAAACAGCTTTTATACTTCCAGAATCTTGGTACTGTTTCTGTTTGGGCAATGACTCGTCTGTGTCAAACCATGCACATAAAAACAAGAACTGAAATTTATAACGAACATGATGTACAGATGTGTGAAGAGCAGTATTCTAGTTTTGCCACCGCACATCACGGCGACGGTATGCAGTTGCTGGCTTTGACCACTGAGTGGCGCTATATAACTATAGACCGACATGTCGGACCTTATTTCATTCTCTCAAGGATTAATGAGCCGCAGCTCCTTTAGAGCTGCACGTAGTAGCGGATAAAATCAAGTGTAACATTGTACTTAAACGAATTCATAATAACACTACTAAAATTACAGTACAAATGTAGAATTAAATTTTATTAGTATCGAATTTAAGCAAAGTAAATGTTAACACAGTGAGCCTTTAAATTTTATCATGTGTAATTAGAAAGCCTACGCGTGTACACTGTAAACCCAAATGCTCAAAGTAATTAAACACATTGAGTACTGTTTACCTAAATAATTGTTTGAGTACGTAAGTAACAATAACTTAAGTAAAACTTCCACCACTGTAATCTCTATAGAGCTCTCGTGGTGCAGTGGTTGTGTCTCGCCTTCCATGCGGAAAACCCCTGGTTCGATTCCTGTGCAGGATGGGCTGCAATATATATTTGTTTATTTGTTCAACAAACTCAAAAATTCATGTTTTCAATTTTAAATAAACAGAACTATCATTAATTACAAAAAAATATGTAACTGATTACCTCAAATATTTGGCGTTTTGCCAACTTAATCGGGTTTACAGTGTAGAAGTCAAAAAATACTCTAAAAATGCTGTGCTGTTTTTGTAAACACATTGTTGGGTTGCTCATGTTGGGTCAAATGAGATGTAGTGAGTCATTTACAAATTAACACCTGGTTGGGTTAACTATAAATGTTTGAGTTTGTTGAACAAAAAAAAAAAAATATTGCAAACTATCCAACACGGGAATCGAACCTGGATTTTCTGCATCGAAGGCAAAATACGTAACCACTGCGCCACAAGAGATCTATAGAGTTTTTGCTGGTTTTACTTCAGTTATTGTTACTTACGTACTCAAAATTATTACTCATTCAATTATTTAGGTTAACAGTACTCAATGTGTTTAATTACTTTGAGCATTAGGGTTTACAGTGTACTAGTTTTAATGTTCAACTTCAATGTTTACTCATTACACTATTGTACAGCAAATATCAATAGCTCTGATTCAGATTTTTCATGCTTGTTGTATAAAATATACAGATGTGGAAATTACCATTACTGTAGTATTTCTTCGATACAGCATTTTTTTTTTACTTTTTTATGACTTAATTATTTTTTAAAAACCGAGATGACGGAAAATGTCACTTTGCACCACCTGGCGGTCATTTCACGAATTGCCTTGAAATGCAACTGATTTATTTTGGCCGCTGTTGTTTTGTCGCGGCGGTGAGCGCGACGGTAATAGACATTCTCCTCTTCACACATCTGTAGAAGCAAGCCACTTAGGAGTAAATATTATTACAGTTTGCAGATTGCAGTTCATGCTTTTTATGGAACAGTATGTGATTTTTTTAAGAATGTGACATAACTTCATAAATTCATATAATGTAGGTGAATTTACATCAGCTCTTCAATATAATTAAAATTCTCTGATAGTGTAGCTGATGTTATTACTTTGCCTATATTTCCACGTTGTATTGCCATGTTCCATGTTCTGTTCATGGGACATTATGCAGTTTTACCAATGAACTTAACAAATCACTTCTAGAATATGGTGCGCACATTTTTCAGACTTAAACTAAATTCACAGCACTTTCTATATTCAACTGTGTTTCTGGACCTGGTTCTTTCATGTTCCAGTGTACTGCCAATTTTTTATTTTTTTTGTATTATACCCTACCAAAAAATTATAAATGCTATAGGGGGTAAATGTACTATAACCTGAGCATGTTTTGATACCTTATTATTACCATAATGTGCTCAGTAAATGTATTCATTCATCTTCAATACGGATTATCCTGTGTACAGAGTTGCAGGGACCTGGAGCCTATGCCAGGAAACTTAGACAAGAAGAGGGGTACACCCTGGACAAAGCGACAATCCATTACAAGGCGCACACACACAAACGCAAACACACACATGGTACAGGCAATTTGGGAACGCCAATTAGCCTAATCTGCATGTATTTGGACTGTGGGAGTAAGGAAATCCAGCAAGCACAGGGAGAACATGCACTCAGACACAAGGCGAGAATCAAACCTTTGCTAACCACTATGCCACTGTGCAATATATCATCAGCAAAATGAATGAAACACTTTCCAAGCTTGTCAGTCTTTGTGTGTGCTGAACCAAAAAATTATAGGCTGCATGGATTGGCAGAACACTGGCTCCATCTGGTACTCGCTGGTTGTCCAGAACTACTGAAAATAGTGAGTTACAGTTGTGGGCTACAATTCTACCACATATGCTTAGTTCTAAAGGTGTATGTATTACCCCCACATACCTTTTGTATGGCATAAAATTACAATTGAAAAATTTAATTTACCAAGAATAATGAATATGTACCTGATCCTGTCAAGTCATCATTCATGTGGTTAAACCTACTGTAAATGATCCTCATCAGTTAAAGCATTTTAACCCATGCACTTCTGTTACTTCAGTAATATACATGCAGCACAAGTGGAAATGTTATTTAAACATACAATATATAACCTCCATTGCCTTTGAAGCAGAGTGTGTGAAGCCTTGTGGTCACACTGCATCATTCATTCAATGTGCACACAGACCCCTAGCAGCTCTCAAGAGGAAATGAGACAGCAGATCACCCCTGGTGGCCACTTCACTGATTTCAGGTCAGTTTCAAAAGCTTGAGAAAACAACAGGACTGGTGTCAGATCAGGACCCCTTTCAGCCCACATGAAACAGTAACACTTCCTTAGTGTATAAATTTGTTGCCTGTTTATTATCTAAAGATGAAGTGAGTTACTGGCATTTAGAGAGGAAGAAAAAGTGGATGTGGAAGTCTTTAAAAGACTTGCATGGAATTTTACCCAGCTCATCAGAAGACACCAATCAGACCTACAGTATGCAGTAAAAGTGATGGCGTGCCCATAACAGAGAATTTAGAGAGAGTTTTTCTTTTGTCTACCTTGGCTTTATCTACTTCATTAAGCCTTCCTAAGCAGAACAACAGTGGAGGTCTGGGACGCGGTTCATAAGAAGTGAGAAAGCTGCTAAACCACATCCAATAGACTCTGTGTAAAATGGTCGTTATGTACATTGTAGGCACACTTTTTGCCTTTACTGCTACCAACGGTGATCATTTATAGATTAGGAGATCTCAGACACACAGCGAATGAGGAAGTGTTTTTGGTTTCTTGGACTTCATCTAGTGTTAAATCAACAGTCTGAGTCGAGCTGCAGTGTGACAAAACGTTCATTTTAAACACAGCAATGCAGAACTATCATGGATATAACACTTTTGTCTCTGGAGTGCTAATGTTCGGGATTCTTCAAGGTATGTATGGAGATAAATATGGGACCTTTACAGTATAAAAGCTTTCTTTTATCTGTAAGTCTGGAGCTTTCACATGTTTACAATGTCTTAATATGAAAAAGATTAACATCTTGAATAACTGTTTAAAGCTTAAAGATGCACATTAAATTACAGTTTTATAGTATAATTTATAGTATATAGGTGTTCAGATATGGGCATTCTGTTTACAAAATGTATTTAAAATTTTGGATTTCATGATATATTTTAAATCTATTTTATTTGTGTTATAATATGAAACAAATTTCCATTTGGCAACTATACAAACCTTGCACACTATTGAGCATATTTCTCATGCCTGCTCTTATCATTTTTGATCTGTAAAAAAAGAGTAGACTCAAAAATCCTCAGGCATTATCTAAAAATGCGGCTGTTAATGAAATGAATGTTGTGTACAGGTTTTTTAGTTGCTGCAAATTTTATCTGCGAGAAGACATAGTGGTGGACATAGTCTGTGTAATGTGTAATTTATGTTTATATATATACATATACACACATGGACAAAATTGTTGGTACCCTTCGGTCAATGAAAGAAAAACTCACAATGGTCACAGAAATAACTTTAATCTGACAAAAGTCATAATAAATAAGAATTCTATTAATGTTAACCAATGAAAGTCAGACATTGCTTTTCAACCATGCTTCAACGGAATTATAAAAAAAAAAATGAAAACTCAAAAACTCATGGAACAGGCCTGGACAAAAATGATGGTACCCCTAACTTAATAGTTTGTTGCACAACCTTTTGAGGCAATCACTGCAATCAAACGATTCCTGTAACTGTCAATGAGACTTCTGCACCTCTCTGCAGGTATTTTGGCCCACTCCTCATGAGCAAGCTGCTCCAGTTGTTTCCGGTTTGAAGGGTGCCTTTTCCAGACAGCATGTTTCAGCTCCTTCCAAAGATGCTCAATAGGATTGAGGTCAGGGCTCATAGAAGGCCACTTTAGAATAGTCCAATGTTTTCCTCTTAGCCATTCTTGGGTGTTTTTAGCTGTGTGTTTTGGGTCATTGTCCTGTTGCAAGACCCATGACCTGCGACTGAGACCCAGCTTTCTGACACTGGCCAGCACATTTCTCTCTAGAATCCCTTGATAGTCTTGAGATTTCATTGTACCCTGCACAGATTCAAGACACCCTGTGCCAGATGCAGCAAAGCAGCCCCAGAACATAACAGAGCCTCCTCCATGTTTCACAGCAGGGACAGTGTTCTTTTCTTCATATGCTTCATTTTTCCATCTGTGAACATAGAGCTGATGTGCCTTGGCAAAAAGTTTCATTTTTGTCTCATCTGTCCATAGGACATTCTCCCAGAAGCGTTGTGGCTTGTCAACATATGTAGTTTGGCATATTCCAGTCTGGCTTTTTTATGATTTGTTTTCAACAATGGTGTCCTCCTTGGTCGTCTCTCATGGCTCAAACAATGACGGATGGTGCGATCTGACACTGATGTTCCTTGAGCATGAAGTTCACCTTGGATCTCTTTAGAAGTCTTTCTGGGCTCTTTTGTTACCATTCGGATTATCCGTCTCTTTGATTTGTCATCAATTTTCCTCCTGCGGCCACGTCCAGGGAGGTTGGCTACAGTCCCATGGATCTTAAATTTCTGAATAATATGTGAAACTGTAGTCACAGGAACATCTAGCTGCTTGGAAATTGTCTTATAGCCATTACCTTTAACATGCTTGTCTATAATTTTCTTTCGAATCTCCTGAGACAACTCTTTCCTTCGCTTCCTCTGGTCCATGTTGAGTGTGGTACATACCATGTCAGCAAACAACACAGTGACTACCTGGAGCCCTATATATAGGCCCACTGACTGATTACAAGATTGTAGACACCTGTGATGCTAATTAGTGGACACACCTTGAATTAACATGTCCCTTTGGTCACATTATTTTCAGTATTTTCTAGGCGTACCATCATTTTTGTCCAAGCCTGTTCCATGAGTTTATTTTTTTAAATAATTCTGTTGAAGCATGGTTGAAAAGCAATGTCTGACTTTCATTGGTTAACATTCATAGAATTTTTTTTAATTATTACTTTTGTCAGATTAAAGTTATTTATGTGACCATTGTGAGTTTTTCTTTCATTGACCGAAGGGTACCAACAATTTTGTCCACGTGTGTACATACAGTATATATATATATATATATATATATATATATAATTTTATATATATGATGGGAGAGTCTTAAGGTTTCAGAAGTCAGAAGCAGTAATCCTCAGTTTTTGGTTGGGGCATGAGATGATGCTCTTGGAGACAGTGATGTCATTGGTGCACTTGTTGATGGATTCCTCCAAGTCATCGTTGCAGCCTCCCCGAACATGTTCCAATCAGTGTTCTTAAAACAGTCCACTGACTTGAGATTTGCATGCTTAAAATCTCCAGCAACAATAAACAGTCAAGTCAAGGGAGACAATTAAAAAAATTCTTCAAAGAAGAGTTGGACAAAACTCCTCCACCGCGATGTGAAAGACTTGGTTATTGCAAATGCTTGCTTGCACTTGTTGCCAGAAAGGGTGGCACAGCCAGGTCCAAGCGCAGGTGTAGGGGAAATTCTTTTTTCATTTAGGGCCAAGCAGATTTGGACAGCTTTTTTCCTTAACAAATTAAATAATTATTTTAAAACTGCATTTTGTATTTACCTGGGTTATATTTGTGTAATATTAAAACCTATTTGATGATGTTAATGATTTAAGTATGACAAATATGCAACAAAAAATAAATAAAACAGGAAAGGGCAAACACTTTTTCACAACATTGGAACACAAACTTGTTTCTATTAGCAGTTATTCTCAACTTGTAGTTTTTCAAAATGTTTTCAATAAACTCAGCCAATAATAAAAAAAAAATCCAGAATCACATGTTATGGTGATAGCCTGTAATCATATGATTTGGAAATGCCAGTGTGTAACCAAGCATGATAATGTAAATCTTATCTGAAAGTGGCTTAATACCTGTCAGTTAGGTTAATTGATTAGGTTTTTATTTCAATGAAAAAAGAATGTAATTAAACTCTTTATGATGCTCAGAGTTACAAAAATAGTCATAAGTCATTAAATAAAAGTCAAATGCCAGTAAATATAATTTACTGCAGTTGTGGCCATGTAATGACATGACATGAGCTGGACTTCAGAGCAGATATAAATGTATTTCAATTTTATAATAAACCTAAGTGTAATGTTTGCTAACTGCAGCTGGCCTTTTTTGGAAAAAACATTTCTGCAGATTGCAGTTAAATATCAGTGCAGTCACTACTGAGTTTTATCTTACATGCTGTTATCATACGCCCAACCCATCCACCAACATTCTCCATTTTATGGTAAAAGTCCTTAAATTGATTCTTAGCTACCATTAACTATCACTGCAGGTAAAAAAGCATTATTAAAGATTAGCTGCTTTTCACTTACACAAGACAATTCTGAAGGTATAAACAAACAGGCTGCATCTGAAGGCCGCTGTAGGAAAGAACTGGTAATTCAGTTCAATGGTGGAAAGTCTTTATTCGATGTCCATAGATTCTAGATTTTTTTTCAAAACAAGACTGCAAACAATTATTGATTCAAACAATAATACCTGAAGATTAAACACTAATACACTACCTAGCCAAAAAGTAAAAAAACTTAATATTTTGTTGGTTTGTGCTTTACCTTTGGTACTGGAGCCCTCTGCCCCGAGGACGTGAGTCAAGGAACCGGTGAACGGTGTAGGCGGGACCACTCTCAATGATATGGGGAGGAGGAGCAGGGTGGGTGGGGGGAACCATTGGTGAAGTGATGAAGGGATTTGAACTGGGAGGTGTGGAATACCGGATGGATCCGGAGCGCCTCAGGCAGCTGGAGCCGGTAGGTGACAGGGTTAATCCGGAGGTTGATGTGGTATGGTCCGATGAATCTTGGTGACAACTTTCTTGATTCAGTCTGCAGGTTTAGGTTTTTTGTTGATAGCCATACCTTATCACCTACTTGGTGCATTCGTCCCGGTGGGTGTCGACGGTGATGTTGTAGAGTGTAACGGCGGTTAGCCTGTTGAATGCCGTTGTTTGCTTGTCTCCATAGCCGTCGACACCGGCGAACCAACTGTTGGGCCGGTGGTACTTCCACCTCCGGTTCTTGATGGTCGAACATCGGAGGTTGGAAGCCGTAGCATACCTCAAATGGGCTTAGGTTGGTGGCAGAAGACGTGTGGAGGTTGTGCGACAGCTCAGCCCAAATGAGGTAGCGGGCCCAGGAGCACTGGCGATCAGCAATGAAGCATCTCAGGTAGCGCTCCAGTTGTTGGTTGGTTCGCTCCGTCTGACCGTTAGTCTGTGGATGGTAACCGGAGGACAGACTGCAGGTGGAATTGATCAGACGGCAGAAGGCCTTCCAGAACTGAGACGTGAACTGGGGCCCCCTGTCCGAGACAATGTCCTTTGGGAACCCATGCAGGTGGACTATGTGCTCTAATATCAGCTCGACTGTCCTTTTAGCTGACGGGAGACCGGAGAGGGCAACCAGGTGAACAGCTTTGGAGAACCGGTCGACGATGGTGAGGATGGTGTATATATATATTCGGAAACCGGCAGGCCCATGATGTAGTCAACGGCAATGTGTGTCCAGGGTCGGCGGGGAACTGGGAGTGGTTGAAGTTCCCCTGGCGATGGTCGTTGCTGTCCTTGGACCTGGCACACACTGAGCAAACCTGGACGAACTTGTCTACGTCCTTCCTTATATAGGGCCACCAGAAGGCACGTTGAATGAAAAGTAGGGTGCGCCGCTTTCCGGGGATGTCCAGAAAGTGGGGAGGAGTGTCCCCACTGGAGTACTTCGGCCCTGATGTCGTTGGGTACATAGAGTCGGCCAGGCGGCACACCTTCCGGTTCAGTCTCCGTAGCTTGTGCCTGGCGGACCCTCGTTTCCAGGTTCCAACTGAGCGGTGCGAGGATCTTGGTGGGTGGCAGGACAGGCGCAGGGTCCGCCCGGGGGGCGTCTTCCTCGTGCTGTCGGGAGAGGGCGTCGGCTTTGGTGTTCTTGGACCCCGGGCGGTATGACAGGTGGAAATTATAGTTCTCAAAAAACAGTGCCCACCACGCCTGTCTGGGTTTGAGTTGTTTTAAGGTGCGGATAGTGATGAGGTTTTGATGGTCGGTCCAGACGATGAACGGCTCTCTGGCGCCCTGGAGCCAGAGTCGCCATTCCTCCAAGGCCCACTTTATGGCCAGCAGCTCGCGGTCCCCTACTCCGTATCGCTGTTGAGTGGCGTCAAATTTCTTGGAGAAAAAACTGCAGGGGTGCAGTTTTTGGTCTGGACCTCGCTGGGAGAGAACAGCCCCGGCACCCACATCCAAAGCGTTCACCTCCACAACGAATGGTTTGTCAGCATCCGGGTGAAGGAGGATGGGAGCAGTGGTGAAGCGACGACAGAGCTCATGGAAGGCAGAGACGGCAGTTGAGGTGAGGTTGAAGGGGTGAGATGATGGGCGGGTCAGAGCAGTTAGTGGAGCTGCAACGGTACTGTAGTCCCGGATAAAGCGGCGATAGAAATTGGCAAACCTGAGAAATCGCTGGAGTTGTTTAAGTATCTTGGGTAGGGGCCAATGACTCACAACTTCCAGTTTCTGTGGGTCCATGGCCACACCTTGGGGCGAGATGACAAAACCCAGGAACGTGGTGGAGCGCTCGTGAAAAGCGCACTTCTCCAACTTACAGTACAGCTGGTGGGCGAGCAATCTCTGTAGAACCGCTCTGACATGCTGGATATGTTCGTTGACGGTTTGGGAGTAGATGAGGATGTCATCGAGGTAGACGAACACCCAGCGGCCTAACATGTCTCTGAGGACGTCATTGATGAATTGTTGAAAAGCGGCAGGTGCGTTGCAGAGACCAAAGGGGATGACCAGACTCTCGTAGTGTCCTGTAGGGGTGATGAAGGCCTTCTTCCACTCATCGCCCTCTCTGATGTGCACCAAGTTGTAAGCGCTCCGGAGGTCCAACTTAGTGAAGATGGTGGCACCAGAGAGGGCGTCCAGGGCAGAGTTGGTAAGAGGCAACGGGTGTCGGTTTTTTATGTTATTGAGCCCCCGATAATTGACACAGGGACGTAGACTACCATCGTGTTTTTTTACGAAGAAGAACCCCGCAGGTGAGGAGGAGGGCCGGATGGTACCATGGCGAAGTCCGCTGGAAACATACTCCTCCATCACCTGCATCTCGGTGTTGGATAGTGAATAGAGGTGGCCGCGGGGTGGCATGGCGCCTGGCTGAAGATCGATTGCCAGGTCGTATGGGCGATGAGGAGGTAGGTGGGTAGCGCGTCTCTTACAGAAGACTTCAGCCAGGTCCCGGTAGTCTAGCGGGATGTTGTCTGTGTCGACATCGGGGGCCTCGGACTCCCTAGAGCACGTCCCAGCCTCGGCCCATAGGCAGAGCTCGGTGCAGGTCGGTCCCCACTGTAGAATCCGATTTTGGGTCCATGATATGAGTGGGTCATGATGCAGCAGACAAGAGTGTCCGAGGATGATGGGTGGTGATGAAATGGTGGTGGTGTAAAATTTAATCTGTTCCTGATGCTGGTTGATGATGAGGGTGATAGGCTGAGTTTGAAAGGAGATGGGGCTGGAGGAAAGGGGCCGACCGTCGACTGATGTAATGGTTATGGGCTGGAATAACGCCTCGATTTTTACCCCCAGTTTTTTGGCGTATGAAGAGTCAATGAACTTACCTGCTGCCCCAGAGTCGACGAACGCGGTACTTCCAACCTGTTTGTGGCCAAACTGGAGGTGTACTTTTACCATGAGACGGGAATCATTAGTCAGGGTGGTGGAGAGGGAGATGGGACCCGGTGAGCTACTCTCATTTCTCACCGGGGCTGCGCATTTCCCGGCCACAGAGGACAGATGGCTCGATGGTGTGCAGCAGATCCACAATACGCGCAGAGCCCCTCTCTAAAACGGTGTTCCCGTTCTGCAGCGGTTAAGGAGGCACACCCTAATTGCATGGGTTCCCCGGCTCCTGTGTCAACCACGGCGGGAGGTGGAGTACCGACGGTTCTGGTGGGTGCTGCAGTGAATGAGGAGTGGACTTCTGGAACTGGAGCGTGGGAGACGAAGGGTGTGGTACGAGGTAGTGCTGTCGTGATGGGTGGTAGGGTACGGGGAGCTGGCTTGGGGCAAGCGAGCAGATGTTGGTCGATCCGGAGGGTGAGTTGGATTAAGCCCTCCAAGGTCGCTGGGAGCTCTCGTCCGGCGAGCTCGTCTTTTATACGCGAAGCCAGTCCCCCGTAGTAGGCCGTTGGGAGGGCGGAGTCTCCCCAGTCGGTCTGCACGGGGAGAGTGCGAAACTCCGGGTATATAGCGACTCACAGACGACCCTCCCTGCCGTAGATGATATAGTTTATAGTCGGTCTCCACCTCAGCAGCCGGATGCTCAAAGGTGAGTTTAAGCTGACGGGTGAATTATGTGTAGGAGTAGGCAACGTCTGAATCTGAACAAAGAACCGCTTTGGCCCACTCAGCTGCCTGCCCGGATAGCAATGAGACGAGAAGAGCAATGCACAGTCGGTCTGTGGAGTATCTGGTGGAATTAAACTCAAACACAAGATACAATGCAGTTAGAAAAACACTGCACTTCCCATCCGTGCCATCCCATTTGTCTGGTAAAGCTAGAAAAACATCTGAAGGTGGGGAGGGGGTTGACGGCGCAGCAGCCGCTGCGATGGGCGTGGCAACAGCCGGCTGAGCGGCTGCCCCGCGGAGGGTCGCATTCTCCTGTCGCAGCTCCGCCACCTCGCGGCGCAAGACCGCGACGTCTTGGAGCTCCTTGCGGATAGATGCGACTTCACCACGGAGCTGATCGATCAGCTTAGCATGCTGGTCAACCACATCGCAGAGGTGAGCAAACTCCGCTGGGTTTAGTGCTGGTGGCTCAGTCATTCTGTCACGAACTAACTGGAGATTAATCAGAAGACTAGCAGTTAGCCCTGTAGCGTGGATGGTAAACCCAAACGCGGAAGTAGCACGAGCAGGCAGGATAACCACGCTGGTTATTATTAGAACTCTCCCGAAGCGAGAGCAAGAGTTTACACAAATAAACCCACGTTCTAAATACACCCTCTGTCTTGTTAAACAGAAGTAGCCTTAGAAGCATTATAAACTTTGGAACATGTGTAAAACAACCTCTAATGTACAATTTTATTTTTACAATTTAATATAATACGATTTTATGTTTGCATTTATGACTTTGCTGTAATGTCAAAATGTTATTGAAATATGAATAAAGATATATAGATATATATATATATATATATTATATAAATTTTTAACCTTGTATTGTCTTTACATTCAGTATACTCCCCTTCATTTATTTATTTTTACATGTCTTTTTGTGCATATATAAAATCTATTACTAGTAGTATTGCATGTATTGCATATGTGTAAACATTGATTTTTGTGTTTTATGAGATATCGCTTAGCATAAAGTATTAGAAATGTGCAGAAAGGAAAACAGTGTTGAACTCAAGATAAGATAAAAGATTCTTTTTTTCGTCCCACGGTGTGGAAATTTGTTTATTACAGCAGCAAAGAAAAATGTGAAAATAGATAGCAGGGACAGAACAGTGTATAAATACAAAAGAAAAAGAAAAAAATACAAAAGGCTAATATTGCCCCGTATATTAAATACTAATAATATTAAAATGCTGTTACTGCACAGTTTCTATTGCATACAAATTTATGACTTTATTGTAAGATATTATTACTTCAATATTATATGTTATTACTGGTTAACTGGGAGCAGCTCTGATTGTAAAGTCTAATAGAGGCAGGGTGAGAAAAGACCTTCAATATCGCTCTCTCAGACACTTAATATGTAACAGTCTGTCACTGAAGGAGCTGCTCAGAGATGTAACTGTTTCATACAGGGGGTGAGAGTCATTCTCCAGCAATGATGACAGCTTAGCTACCATCCTCCTTTCTCCCAACCCCTGTATAGTGTCCAACGTCCAAACGTCGTCATCCGGTGTGAGGTCAGTGCTACTGGTCTGTAGTGCCCAAAGTCATTTTCCCAACATAGTAATATATTTGTATATACTGTACAAAGAGGAATTCAACAACTAAATAATTGTCATACTACTTTTTATCCAACAACAACAAGCATGTATACTACCAGGTAAAAATTTTGGACACACCTTCTGACGCTGCCTTTTGCAAAGAAAAAGTGTACGCCGATGTGAGCAACTTTATTTCAGTCATAAATTCAAAACCACATTTTGGCCATTTGTCTACCGTTTGTGTACATATTTTTTTCCTTGGTTGCTACAATATAGTTTCATTTAAAAACATGCGCAAAAGAGAAAAAAATGATTGGCAAAGCTGGCGCCACTTTGTTCTTGCCAAATTAATAAAAATAATATTTGCGTAATCCCGTTGTAATTAACACACATTTACAGCTGCATGAAGACATCAATCACATACAAAAGCTGCACACAGTTACACCTGCTGTAAAACAGTAGCTGTAAAAAAAAAAACAGTGACACAAATGATGTTTAGCATGTTGGCAAATGGCAGGTTTTACCCCACTTTATATTAAAGACGTTTATTTTTAATTTGCTTTTCTTGTCTCCTTTTGTATCAATCATGTTTCATCTTTGACTGCGCTTTCTCCATTCATTATTGTTATATTATTATTATTATTACCTTTGCTTTTTTTAGTAGTTTTAATCCCTAGCGTCTTTATGCTTGACTGCACAGTTAAATGTGTATATATATATTTTTCATCTGGTTATTTTATTTATTTATTTATTTTTTTTTTGTGACTTGATTCTGAGCTACAGCAATACAAGTGTATGCAGGAGCCGTCATGCATGACACATAATATTGCGTGTGTTTTGTAGGATTCTCACTTAATCATGTGTGTTATTCTTTGAATGTTGCCATGAATATAAATACTGATTTTCTCTGTCCTAATAAAATATACGGAACATGAGCCATGCAGGCCCTTATTTTCTAAATCTCACTCCAAGCATTTATGAACAGTTGGCAGCTATGCTACACATATTTTAGGAATAAGAATTATATGGTAAATTTGTCACCAGACATTATTATGAAATTAACAAGAATGATCAAACTACAAACATTTTAGACTAAGACATTTTTATTGTGCATCAGACATTTAATATATCTTTCAATCATGTTTAATCATCACTGTTTTCCTTAAAAGATTACTTTGTTAATTTTGTCATTATTTCCATCTACATTTAATATGAGGATTTTTACCTGCCAAATGCTACCAAACAGGTAAGGAGGCAAACACATCAGAATTCATACAGAGCCCAAAAGAGACTGTAAGCAGCCCTTACTGATTTGCATCTGTCTAGATTCGGGAGCACATTCAGCTCCTTAATGCTCCCTCGAATGGCTCCTCTAACTGACTGGCCATTAAAATTAGTTCTGTAGTTTTTATGTGAAGGTCTTTACCATCTGAGGGAATGTCTGGGCATGAAGACTGCATATATTGTGAGCCCTGGTGTTATATCTGTGTATGCATCAGTATGTGTGTGTGTGTGTGTGTGTGTGTGTGTGTGTGTACATGCGTGTGTGTGTTGTGTGTAAACAATTTTCTATCTGGTGGGACAGGAATGACCCAGTAGCCAATCTTTGTACCCTGGTGGTGTACAGCTTTCATGGAAATATAAAGAAGGTACTTTCCTCACTTTTTCTAATGTTGACATTGCTAGTCATTTAGAATTTAGGGGGTTTTCTCTGTTTTTGCTTGACCCTGAAATTAGCACAGGGGTTAACTGATGTTTTTCCTCGTCACTTGTTACAGGAGCAATGACCTAAAAGATGGAAAACAGTATACAGATTGTCAGATTTTTTAAAATACAGAAATTTCTTCTCACAATACTGTCCTAAACCACATTTGCGTCACCTTGTTTCCTTTTTTTAGTGCCACTATGAGTTTAATTCAAAGCAAGTTGTTATGTAAAATAATTTTACATCTCATATAAAATAGGTTAAAATTATACTGCACAGCCAAAAAAAGAATATTTTGGTGGACCACCCTTAGCATGAATTACTGTACAATGCATGTTGGTCATGGCATTGATTAATTATGGAATGCTATAATGGAATACCACTATAAACTATGAACTAGATGCTCACGCTGAAAGAAAAACAGGGGAGCAAATTCTCTTGAACACATTATGTGGCATTCTAAAACTTATAAAGAACAAAAACATATTATGCTCCCTGAACAAAGAAAAATTCACAGTCTGATATTTTCTGATATATATTCGTCTTGTATTAATGATGTGAGAGTTTCCATCCCAAAGATTTCTAATGGGGTTAACACCTGGACTCTGTGGTGGCCAATTCATGTGTAAAAAGTTGTATCACAAGCCCAGTGAATCCTAAATATCCCGGAAAAAATTGATGGAATCCATTGATGGAAAAACCTGGTCATTCAGGACATTCGAATCATTAGCTGACCTAAATTTTTGGGCATATAATGTTTCTAAACCTAGACCTAATCTACGGAAGCAAACCCAGATCATAAAACTGCCCCCACAGGCTTGTACAGTAGGCAGTAGGTATGATGGGCACAGTCCATTTGTTATGCTCCTTGCAAACTGAAGCTTTCTTTTTTGGTCTAGGGCTAGACAGCTGTTTAGTCCCAATCCATTAAGTTTTCATTTCACTGGTCAGATCATTCATCATTCATTCAGATACTTGGTCATTGATCTTCACATGTACATCGCTTTCACTTCCACAATTTCTTTAACAATTTGATTTCATTAAACATAAATGATCTCTTATTATAATCATTCTACCTGTTTTAATTTTTTGTTTCCTTTTCTCGTATTTTTTTCCCCTTTTTACTTAATTGTAAAAATGCTTAAACTTGTAAGTATATTGACTGGTTTGGTCATATTATACCATAGCAATTCACAACATCATCACAATAGCTTTCACAATAGCATCTAATTCTTGTATAACTGCTTAAAAGCATAAATATAAGCATAAAATCGCACTTCGCATTATTATTATTATTATTATTTTATTTTTTGGAATCATATTCTCCCATAAGAACATGGACTACATATTTTATGTATGATTTGACTTATACAAGAGTTTAAAAAACACATTTTGACCAACCTTAAGCCAATATGTACAAATGTTTTAGTCCACGTGCATCTTTTTTGACAGCCACCTTACCCCATATTTAGCTCATTTTTTAAGCTGTCTAATGTTGAAATGTCACCTTACACATTATAAATAAATGAAATTAAATAGAATTTTTATTCTGTCTGAATAAAAAGTAAAGAATTTTTTGTTTTAAATAAATAAAAGCATTACAAAAAAGTGTAAAAATAGATATATCTCACCTGTATTATATAGAAGTATAAACACTGTGAAACAAGAAGCAATGAATCAGCCCAGAAAGAAATAGCATACAAGATGACATTCTTTCTCTTTTGGATCTATAAAAAAAGACATAAATAAATAAACAAACAAACAAACACATACATGCATACATACACACACACACACACACCTAAAAATTAGCCAGACAGCACATGTTACTTACACTATTTTCTATAACGAATTTAACTAAAGTGAAATTCTTTAGTCCAAATATATTTACTCATTTTGTATAACAGCAGCATTGATAGTTTTGTCTATAACGTAAATCACAAGTGTATATTATTGCATGTTTAATACATTATTCTTTCTATATTTAAGAAATATTTATATAAATGAAGCACAACAAATAATGTCATGATTCCTTTTTATCATTCTTTTTACATGATAATCCACTGAAGAAGCTTTATTTATTTATTTATTATTATTTATTTTGTGTACACCTTGAATGATCTTATCAATATACCTAAGGTGGGAAACAAACATCTCATTTACAGCAGCAGATGTTTCTCAAGTGAAGTTTAACTGCAGAAAGATAAAAAACTATAATGTTCCATTCATCAAGGATTTAAACATTGTAATTTTGAGTGTAACGCGGAATAACACATCATGTGGTTATACAACCATAATACACTTCAGGGTGATGATATTTCACCAAATTATAGCACCCCAACATGGATTATTTTTATATAACCAGTCTGCATTATATATCAGGGCAATTTGTCAACCATTATTATGAATTAAAAGATTTCCAGCATTAAAAGAATCCAGAGCCACCACTGTGGCAAAAGAGGATCCCCACAATACTGGTCATATTATTTTGTGTTGTAATGTTATGGTTATGGTATATCTTAGTAGCAACAACTGCAATTTACATTTAGACATTTGGCAGATGCTCTTATCTAGAGGTTATTTGTTTTGTTTTGTTTTTACAAAAAGTGCTTTGAATTTGCGTCATTGGATGGATCTTTCTTTTTTAAGGGGGGGGGGGGGGGGGGGATTTGTCACAATCAGCTCAACAACTGAGTCACAATCAATCAGTTTAAACATTTTTCCAAGTTTTCTCCATTTGTGGATAATGGCTCTCACCATGGTCCACAAATGGAGAAAACCTGGAAGAATGGTAAACTTTCCCAGGAGTGGCCAGCCTACCAAAATTACTCCAAGAGCATTACAACACCACATCCAGGAGCTCACAAAAGACAACATCTAAAAATCTGTAGGCCTCTCTTGTGTTAGTCACGATTCAACAATAAGAAAGAAACTGCGAAAAAATGGGAGAGTTCCAAGCCACTGCTGACCAAAAATAATACAAAGGCTCGACTCACATTTGCCAAAAAAATTTAGTTTTGGTCCCAAGGTTTTATTTTGTGAACTGATGAGACAAAAGTTTACATTTTTGGAACATGTGCATCCCATTACATCTGGTGTTCTGGCGCTGCTTTGCAGCTTTACTACATGACATGCCATAATTGATGGAACCATGAATTCTGTGCCCTACCAAGAAATTATGAAGGAGAATGTCCGGCTGTTGGTATGTGACCTCAAGCTCAAGCGTACTTAGGTTATGCAGCAGGACAAGCATCCAAAACACAACAACTAAATGGCTAAAAAAAAAAAAATTGTGGCAAACTAGTTATTGGGTTTAGGGAACAATTACTTTTTCACATAGGGCCAGTTAGGTTTGGACAGGTACCCTTTTTTTCCTTAATAAATGAAACCATTATTTTAAAAATGTAAAAAGTTTGTATGTACTTGGGTTATTCTTTGTGAAATATTAAAATTTGTTTCATAATCTGAATCATTTAAGTGCGACAAATATGCAAAAAAAAAGCAAATGGAAAAAACGTTTTGCAGCACTGTAATTTATAATCAATGTTAATTTTGTGGCTAATCAGTATGATTACTGATGATTCCAAGCTTAAAATATAAATATTAATCAAGATCCTCTGTTTTTATTGTAAGTGTGCTTATTAATAGTCTAATCAAATAGTCTTGATTAAGACTATTTCTTACCTCGAACAGACAGATAAACACATGCTATTACTTTGATCTGCACCTTTCCAGCTCACAGTGTATTTCATAGCATCACTTGCTCTTAAATGTTTTATTTTTAAATTGCCCGATGCTGTGTCAAGATCAAGACGCCCAGTAAATGGTGGCCAATAGTCGACATTGACGATCCCATTTTGAAATGTTGCAATAAATGTGGAGTTGTCATAGATGGACCACAGGATTCTGTTTATCTTCCAGGAGGGATCAATTGTTGACATTAAGACAACTGGTTCACCGATGTAACCAATTACATCTTTACACCTGGATCCTAGAAAAAGCAAAATGGTATCAGTCAATATGAAATACAGCAAGCTAAAAGATGTATATATGGCAACATGCAAACTCCATGCACACAGAAATGGCAATTGAGCCTGGCCGGGAATTGAACCCGAACCCTGGAGGTGCAAGGCGACACTGCTTTTTTTAAATATATATTTTGTGAACTGATGAGACAAAAGTTTTCATTTTTGGAACATGTGCATCCCATTACATCTGGTGTTCTGGCGCTGCTTTGCAGCTTCACTACATGGCATGCCATAATTGATGGAACCATGAATTCTGTGCCCTACCAAGAAATTCTGAAGGAGAATGTCTGGCTGTTAGTATGTGACCTCAAGCTCAAGCGTACTCTGGTTATGCAGCAAGACAAACATCCAAAACACAACAACAAATCCACTAACTGGCTAAAAAATAAATAAATTGCAGTTGTTGCTGCTAAGTGTGGCAAACTAGTTATTGGGTTTAGGGAACAATTACTTTTTCACATAGGGCCAGGTAGGTTTGGACAGGTACCCTTTTTTTTCCTTAATAAATGAAACCATTATTTTAAAAATGTTAAAAGTTTGTATGTACTTGGGTTATTCTTTGTGAAATATTAAAATTTGTTTCATAATCTGAATCATTTAAGTGCGACAAATATGCAAAAAAAAAAGCAAATGGCAAAAACTTTTTGCAGCACTGTAATTTATAATCAATTTTGTGGCTAATCAGTATGAGCTTGATTCCAAGCTTAAAATATAAATATTAATCAAGATCCTCTGTTTTTATTGTAAGTGTGCTTATTAATAGTCTAATCAAATAGTCTTGATTAAGACTATTTCTTACCTCGAACAGACAGATAAACAGACGTGCTATTACTTTGATCTGCACCTTTCCAGCTCACAGTGTATTTCATAGCATCACTTGCTCTTAAATGTTTTATTTTTAAATTGCCCGATGCTGTGTCAAGATCAAGACGCCCAGTAAATGGTGGCCAATAGTCGACATTGACGATCCCATTTTGAAATGTTGCGATAAATGTGGAGTTGTCATAGATGGACCACAGGATTCTGTTTATCTTCCAGGAGGGATCAATTGTTGACATTAAGACAACTGGTTCACCGATGTAACCAAATACATCTTTACACCTGGATCCTAGAAAAAGCAAAATGGCATCAGTCAATATGAAATACAGCAAGCTGAAAGGTGTATATGAGTCATTACTTTTCAATGCCATTTCTATCCCTATGACTTAGTTAATGTTTTATACAAAATATAAAGCAATAACTCCAAATTCTAAAAAATAAACTCCAAAAATAATTATCAGAAACCTACTTTCATTCATTATAAATATAACTTCTAAACATAAACTTGCCAGAACCTAAAAATACCAATGTCTATGTACAGCAAAACCTACAGCAAATACTCACTCACTCATCTTCTATACCGCTTTATCCTGTATTCAGGCTCACGGGCCTGGAGCCTATCCCAGGAGGCTTACGGAACAAAGCGTGGTATACCCTGGACAGGGTGCCAATCCATCGCAGGGCACACAGACATACACACACTCGCTATGGGCAATTTTGGAACGCTAATTAACCTAATTTGCAAGCCTTAGGACTGTGGAATGAAACCAGAGAAAACACACCAAGCACGGGGAGAACATGCAAACTCCATGCACACAGAGATGGCAATCGAGCCTGGCCGGGAATTGAACCCGACACTGCTAACCACTACACCACAGTGTGCTTCACTACTACTTTGCTTCACTACTACTTCACAAATACTGACTTTTTTATATGAAGCTTTAAATATTTTTCATATAAAAGAGGCATTGTTTGCACTTTTTCCTATCCGTGATGGTATTGATACAATTTTTACACAAGTCAGTGAGCACTTCTTTCTCAGCTGTGTCAAATCAGACTGTCGGCACACATCAGGAATAAACAAAGCAAGACTTATTTCTGTTAAATTAAGTATAGTGTATATATAATTATTACATTTCAACACACAAATCAGCCATAAAATGAAAACCATTAACATTAAAACTACCTAGGTTTTAGATGCCTATTGTGCCCCCAAAATGCCTCTGACCCCTGGAGGGATGATTCCACAAAATCAACAATTTTGCTACATTGGCTTTTCTGTGGGATCCAACCAGACAGACTAGCCTTTTTTGGTGCCTACCAGAGGTGGGTAGTAATGAGTTACATTTACTCTGTTAAAGTTACTTGAGTAAATTTTTTGAAAAAAAAAAAAAACTTCTATGAGTAGTTTTACTGCACCATACTTTTACTCGAGTAGCTTTGCGAAGAAGAAACGCTACTCTTATTCATCTACATTCGGCTACACTCGACTCGTTACTTTTCTACCATTTATTCTACACATGCAGCCGGTAGATCTACCATATGACTGTTTCACCAATCAGACCCAGCAATAATAATCACATGACTCTGTTTAACCAATCAGCCGCAATAACAATAACCACATGTAGTCAGGTGGCATTGTGGGAAAAAATCTTCAGCTGGTATCCCTGGCATCATATACAAATTAGTGATGGAAAGTTTGAATAATTTTAGTAACTCGGTTCTTTGAACCTCCTTCATCAAAATGAACAAATCTTTTTTTTTTTTGAGTCATTTAGGTCATTTTTTCCTATTGATCAGAAATAAAATAAAATTTTATATTTTCAATTAACAGACCCCCAACATGTCTACATACACAAATTTTGGCTATAGTTTCAGTAATTAAAATATTACAATGCTAAAACTAAGGACATATTATAAAAAGAATAAGCAGCTCACCTCTCATATCTTCTGGTCCGAGTCGTTCGTTCTTTTGAATCTATTACACTGCATATCGCCTAGGGAGTCACGTGACAAAAGAACGAATGATTCAGACCAGAAGACTCTAGAGGTGACTACTCATTTCTGTTTCCTGTATATAGCCTACAAAGGTTTTGTGATGCTTTGCACATGCGCGCCCAGCAGAAAATGAACGAATCTGAGACTACTCGTTCTTCCGGGTCATGTTAAAGACTTGCTCAAAAAGAGCAAATCGTTCATGAACAACCCATCACTAATACAAAGCATGTTTCTCTTGCAAAAGAATAGCTTCATACTGTAGTGTTTTATCTATCTGCCAAAACAGACAGACACTTCAGCATATAAAAACTTCTAACCTGAGGAAACATGTTGCAGTAAGTTTAGCTGTTTTAATGAATGTTGCATGTTGGCATATATAATTATTATAATTATACGCTCTCTTTCTCTCTCTCTATATATATATATATATACATAGATAGATAGATAGATAGATAAAATAAACATATAGATACACACACACACACACACACACTAATATACTGTTTAATTATTATCATTTGTAAAAAAAAAAAATCGGACATTATGATGAAACAGTTACTCAGTACTTGAGTATCATTTCACTGAATACATTTTTACTCTTACTTGAGTAATATTTTGGATGACTATTTTGGATAACTACTTGAGTAATATTATTTTGAAATCCACTACTCTTACTTTTTTGGCTACTCTATCCTCTAGTGCAACAAGCAAAAATGTGCCTTGGAAGCCAATGACACTGTCAAGTTTAATGGCATATAAATGATAACCACTTAATAAGTTATTCAAGTAACCTGGCAGTGGTGTTGGTGTTGTGGCTGATTGGTGTATATTTGTTTGTTCAATCTAAAACACTAAACTGTTTGACAAAAAATACACATCACTAATATGAGTTAGCTGCCTAGCATATTGCTAACCAAAGCTAAACATGGGGGGCCTCCAGAACATGCTGAAGTTGAAAATGATGTAATTCTGATTAGCGAATTAATGCTTAGGATAAATGGTGAATTATATGTTCATCGACGTTTATAATTTTACTTGTACAAATTCCAATCTATGATCTGTGCTGACTAATTAAGAGAAATTATGATTCCAATCTGTGCTGACTAATTAAGAGAAATTCACCAAGCACTAGTTAAAGCTAGACTGTTTTCACTCAGATCACAAAATGCACCAAACCAAATATCATGTTTAAATATCATGTAAATTTGAATATGTGTAATTTGGACATTTCCCCTAGTCATCACCATGTGCCAGCATGTTCTTCATCATATGTCACATGAAATCTCCACCCTTTAACTTAGTACCTAGTTACCTTTTGCATGCTAACAGGATGCATCAATAACAGACTTTTGAAACTGACCAGACCAATAAGTGATTACAGCATACTAATAATTACTACAAAATTTTAATTAATATATATATTATTAACTTTTTTAACAGTTTCTGAAATGGTATACAGTTGCAGAAAATGGCACCATTGTCCACTGCAATAAATGATCACTCCTTCTTAGTCCGCACAAACCACATAATGCTTCACAGCCAGAGCTGAAAATGTTAGAATTACACTAACCTAGTTAGCGTATGTCTAAACGCTAACAGAAATCTTGACATACACTATACATACACTATCAAAGTAATAACAACTAGTAATTATAATAGTACTAATTTAAAGTAAAAACAAGAATGATTATGAAATAATAAATATATAAAGAAAACAATGATTATTGAAAAAATGTTACAAATATTACAATATACAAAATTGAAAAAAAAAAAAACTATTATAAGCTATTATAACATTAAATACACTAGGACAACAACTGTGTAGTGAAAACTCTATTTTAACATATTGTTACCCATGTTATTTTCTCACCAATTACAAAGAGATTTTATTTCTTGGAAAATGTGTGGTAACTGGGAAGATGTACATTTCCTATGTCACAATTTTTTTTTTTTTTTTTTTTTTTTTTTTTACAGAAAGTTACTTTGGTGAAATGGCACTGAATAATAGGAACGACTTATTTTTCAATATATGACCATATAACACTTCTTCATGTCAGACTGAATAAACAGATCTCAAACAACAATATTGTTTTTATACTAGACATTATATTTTATGCTTATTTTATGTTAGCTGACAGGGAATGGAACCACAGTGTTCTTCAAATTATTATAATATTATAAGTCGTATTCATACTTGATTGTCAAACACTTATAGTAAAAATTACAGGTTTTGTGTTTTTAAACAAATTTAAAGATATTTAAAAGAAAATTAAAAAGATTTGCCTAAAAAGATTCTACACATTTACTGTTGGCACATTTCCACCTAAAGAATGCTAATTGATGATAATTATAGCTGAGATAATATTGAAAATACTAATAAAACATGCTTACCTTGTAAACACACTACTAAATAAATCACTAAAATTGTGGTCCTGTGAAACATAATTTTTTTACCTAAGTATTTTAAAAGTATTCTCTAAAAAGACGCCCACGCATAAGCTCACTTTAGCTAGCTTCATGCAGAATGACACAGAAGTTGGTTTGTTGTGGTTAACGTGCTTCCTCTCAGCAGAGATATATAGTCCCTGTTGAAAAATCCAGCATAGACCAGCATGTTTTATATGCTGGTCTATGCTGGTTAATACTGGTTAGTGCTGGTCTGATGCTGGTTTAGCTGGTGAACCAGCATAACTGATGGAAGACCAGCTTGCCTGCTGAAAAATCCAGCATAGGCCAGCATGATTTATATGCTGGGCCACCAGCAAGGTTTTGGTAATTAAAATTGGTTACCATTTTAGCTCAATATGCCAGTGCATTTATATAAAAGTTTTGTGTTGTGTTTTTAGACAACCCACAGATATTTAATAAATGTAAAATAATGTATTTACATGTTTTTGGTAAATGGATTATTTTTGTCTCTTGTATGTAAATGCATTTAAAGATAACACTACACGGTCACACATCACACATTATTTTCAGTACTAGCTATTAAAATACAAGATAATGAGCTAAAATGGTAACCAATTTTAACTACCAAAACCTTGCTGGTGGCCTAACATATAAATCATGCTGGCCTATGCTAGATTTTACAGCAGGCATGTTGGTCTTCCATCAGTTATGCTGATTCACCAGCTAAACCAGCACCAGACCAGCATTAACCAGCATAGACCAGTATATAAATCATCCTGGTCTATGCTGGATTTTTCAGCCGGGATGTTTCTCCGATATACAATGACACAGGTGACGTCAGGACTGGTGTTTCTGCATGCATTGCAGAGCTGTATGATGGGGTTGAGGGCAGTCAGAAGCAGTAAGTTGTGGACATCTTCGAGGTGGGCAGCCATCCAGGTCAGGATCTGTCTCAACACACTGGAGTGAGATTTGACCTGTCCCTAAATGCATTGCTTTTCTGTCCCTAACACATGCTTCACACATCCACATCTCAAAAGCAGCTCAGTTATTAATAATTTCACATTTCCCCTTTATTTTTTTCTCTTTTTTTCTTTATTTTCCTTATTTTCTCAAACATAATTTAGATGTAATCTTTACCACAGGAACTCCACATGATCTCTTGTTTTGTTTTGCTCTTACCCATTATTTTTACTTGTCAATTTTACGCGCGCCACTACCTCACAGTGAACTCTCATAGTCCCCTTGACTGTTACCTGTGCACCTTGCACACTGACTTGATTTACCTCTGGAGGTCCTTACACAGAGTTCGTCCGCTGCGGAGCCAGTTTTCGTAAACTGACGAAACCAGTACCCACTCTCTCTTTTTGTGCACCTTGCAGTTTTGGGTATTTCACGGGCCCCTTACCCTTGTAATAGATGAAAGTCTAAATCTATCTCTGTCACTGTGAGAAAGCGCACTTCTTACTCAATTAATGACAACTTACAGAAAAACAATTTCCTTACGACACGATTTTATTTCTTTTAACTCATTCCGGTGTTGAGGCGACATGGTGAATCCCCGGTCCTCTCACGCTCGATTGCCAATTAAGCATTCGAGATGAAATGAAAAAGCCTTCAAGGTCCAATGCCTTTCTCAAACACGGAACGCTGCCGACTACGCCAAGTATTGTGTTGGAAATTCTGTAAATATTATAAAGACAAGTAATTCATACACTGGGTAAGAGCAAAGTCACAAAGGTATTATTTTATACTTCTGCAGAAGGACCAGTCTCACACAGCAAACAATTGCAGCATGGAGAAAGGTGATCTCTTTCTCTCAGCTGTCCTATTTTATACACAAACATCTCTGCTAACATAATCAACGCCCCGTACATGAAGTTCCTACATTCAAAGTCACAACTCTATCTAACCCAGACCAGATGTCCATACCTTATCATTTATTCAGGGACAATTACAATGAGGTTGTTTCTGTACTATTCTCGGTCTTCTGTTTCTAAGCAAACAAGTTTAGAGGTTCTATAGTCTACATGGCACAATTACAAATTAATACATAATTCAAATGTGACATTTCTATTACACATTATAGGATTGGTTAGACAAGTATATTGGTTAGACAATTATACTTAACTGCTGCAGTTACAGAGAGTCTTAAGTTTGTTTATTTATTTATTTATTTTTATTTCATGTCAAGATCACATAAAAGCTGTGCAGATTGGGAAGAATGGGAAGAATTATTTGGCTCTTCCTGAAGTTTTATTTTTTGCATACTCTCATGTGCACTCACCGCGACCGGCACTAGGACCCGGAAGTAGTACGGTCGCGATTCAGGAAGCATAAAAGGAAGCAAAATGGCTCTGTACATCGCTCAGTCATTGAGTCTACCTATGCCATCTCCGAAGCTATCTCCTCGATTTCGTGAGTACTCACCATTTTGGGCTATATTCCTGATTGAGTGTGTGTTGTTAGAACGCAGGTTTAATTGTGTAAACTCTTGCTCTCTTGCTCTCTAATAATAAATCGCGTGGTGATCCTGCCTGCTCGCGCTTCTTCCGCATTTGGGTTTACCATCCATGCTACATGGGCTAACTGCTAGTCTTCTGGTCCACCTTCGGTTGTTTCGTGACAGAATGACTGAGCCAGCAGTAAACCCAGCGGATTACGCTCACCTCTGTGATGTGGTGAACGGGAATGCCAAGCTGATTGAGCAGCTGCACGGTGAGGTCGCAGCTCTCCGCACTAGCGTCCAAGACATCGCGACCTTGCACCGCGAGGTTGTGGAGCGCCGCATTCTCCTGCCACAGCTCCGTGACCTTCTCAGCCGGCTAGGCTACCCTCAGGTAGAAATCCAGAAGTAAGTAACCGGTGAAGAGTGCAAGTCTTGAGCCTTACCGATAGGCCTCCCCGTTTCCCCCAGCGCCTACGGCGTTTAACTCGGGGTAGGGCGCAAACAGAGCAGCGTAGATTCACCGGTATGTTTACTAAAAAGGGGGGTAAAGGATGTTATTTGCCTCCCAGATCTTGCTTATAAAGTCCGACAACAGTAGAGCGTATCACAAGAAGTGTTGCTCGATCGTACACCAGATAAGATGAGACATTGTTGGTAAGAAAAGATGTAAATAATAAAACAGTAACTAAAAATACGGAGACCAGACGGCAAGCCACACACACCTGCGCCATCACAGAAGAAACCTTAAATATAAAGGATGAACTTGCCGGATGAGAGCTCCCCGCTACCCTGGAGGGCCTGATCCAACTCACCCTCTGAGTAGACCAACGACTGCTCTCTCTTGTCCGAGGCCAGCCCCTCGGACCCTGCCACCTGCCACTTTGTTAACATCACTGAACACGCCCCGATCTTCCACGTTCTTCTCCTACACCCCAGTTCCTGAAGCATGCCCCTTTTCTACCGCCACCGAACCTGTCGGATCTCTGCCTCCCGCCGTGGTTGACACCGCAGCCAGGGAACCCAGGCAATTAGGATGTGCCTCCTTGAACGCTGCAGAGCGAGAACGATGTTTTAGAGGGGGGCTCTGTGCATATTGTGGGTTAGCGTCTCATCACAGATCTATCTGCCCTCTTTGCCCGGGAAACGCTCAGGCCAGGTGAGTAAGGAGAGCGGGCCTGAGTGGGCCCTCTCCACCTCTCTGCCACCACCACCAACGTTTCCTGTCTCATGGTGCAAGTACACCTGCAGTTTGGCCACAAACAGGTCAGAAGTACGGCGTTCATCGATTCCGGTGCCGCTGACAAATTCATTGACTCTTCTTATGCCAAAGAACTGGGAGTGGAACTCGCACCGTTATCCCAGCCCATTCAAATTACATCTCCCATCATCCTCGGGCACCCTTGGCTACTGTAACATGACCCGTTCACCTCATGGACACAGCATCGGATTCTACAATGGGGCCCGCTGCACCGAACTTTGCCTACGGGCTGGGACATGCTCTAGGGAGTCCGAGGCCCCCAAAGTCGACACCAACGCCATCCCCGCCACCTACCAGGACCTGGCTGAAGTGTTCTGCAAAAGACGTGCTACTCACCTCCCTTCTCATCGCCCGTACGACCTGGCGATTGACCTTTAGTCGGGTTCTATCCCCCCCCCCCCGCGGCCATCTCTACTCACTCTCCGCCACCGAGATGCAGGCTATGGAGGAATATGTAGCCGATGCTCTCTGCCTGGCCCTCACCTGCCGCCGCGGAGTTCTGCTTTGTGAAGAAAAAAGGCGGTGACTTACGCCCGTGTGTCAACTATTGGGGGCTCAATAACGTCACTATCAAAAACCACCACCCGTTGCCTCTTACCAACTCTGCCCTGGATGCCCTCTCTGGCGCCACCATTTTCACAAAGTTGGACCTACGGAGCGCCTACAACTTGGTGCGCATCAGAGAGGGCGATGAGTGGAAGACGGGTCGTT
Source organism: Clarias fuscus (assembly GCA_030347435.1). NCBI lineage: Eukaryota > Metazoa > Chordata > Actinopteri > Siluriformes > Clariidae > Clarias > Clarias fuscus. Next base: position 31,594,536 of record CM059205.1, read on the forward strand.
GTGGAGGTGGACGCTTCAGATGTGGGCTCCGGGGCCGTTTTCTCCCAATGAGGTCCAGACCAGAAGCTGCATCCCTGTAGCTTCTTCTCCAGAAAATTTGATCCCACTCAGCAGCGATACGGGGTAGGGGACCACGAGCTGCTGGCCATAAAGTGGGGCCTGGAGGAATGGGGTCACTGGCTCCAGGACGCCAGAGAGCTGTTCATCATCTGGACCGACCATCAAAACCTGATCACCATCCGTAACTAAAAACAGCTCAACCCGAGGCAGGCGCAGTGGCCTCTCTTCTTCAAACACTACAATTTCCATCTATCGTACCGCCCGGGATCCAAAAACACCAAGGCCGATGCTCTCTCCCAACATGAAGAGGATGTTCCCCGGGTGGACCCTGCGCCTGTCCTCCCACCGTCCAAGATAATTGCACCTCTCCAGTGGGATTTGGGAACGAGGGTTCGCCAGGCACAGGCTGCGGAGAGCGAACCGGCAGGTGTGCCGCCTGGACGTCTCTACATGCCCCGCGACATCAGAATGGAGGTCCTTCAATGGGGCCATTCCTCCCTCCTCTCCGCAGACCCCGGCACTCGCCGCACCTCCAGTTTGTTCAGCATGCCTTCTGGTGGCCATCCATGGCGAAGGACGTCGAGGAGTTCGTCCAGGCGTGCCCAGTGTGTGCCAGGGCTAAAGACACCAATCAGCCAATGCCGGGGGAACTTCAACCACTCCCGGTTCCCTGCTGGCCCTGGACACACATTGCCGTTGACTTCATCACAGGCCTGCCGGTCTCCAAAGGGAAGGACACCATCATGACCATTGTCGACAGATTCTCCAAAGCTGTGCACTTGGTGGCCCTCGCCAGACTCCTGTCAGCTAAGAACACAGCCGAGCTGATACTAGAGCATGCAGTCCGCCTGCATGGGTTCCCAAAAAAACATTGTCTCGGACAGAGGGCCCCAGTTCACTGCCCGGTTCTGGAAGGTCTTCTGCCATCTGATCAACTCCACCTGTAGTCTCTCCTCCGGATACCACCCTCAGACTAATTGTCAGACGGAATGGACCAATAAACAACTGGAGAGCTATCTGAGATGCTTCATCGCCGATCGTCAGTGCTCCTCGGCCCGCTACCTCATTTGGGCTGAACTCTCCCACAATCTTCACGTTTTGTCCACCACCGAGTTAAGTCCATTTGAGGTATGCCACGGTTTCCAGCCTTCGATGTTCGATCACCAAGAACCGGAGGTTGATGTACTGTTGGCCCAACAGTTGGTTTGTAGATGTCGGCGACTGTGTGTTTTGTGACACATATTTGTCACACTTAAGTGATTAAAATCTAACAAATTCATGCGAAGTGATCCAGAGTACAAAAATATCAAGAGTAAATACAAAATGCCTCCCATCAGTAATTTCCTCCCCCTTGCTAAATCATGACTGAACAGCAATTTTTGGATAGCTGAGTTAAATTTATATAAATACTCTGTTCCTTATAGTAAGTGAACATCACTGTCTGTGATTACATCCTACCTCTAGAACCTTTTTAGTATGATCCTTGTAACCTTTTAACTTTTGATCCTCAAGATCTGGCACTTGTTTTATGCTGATGCCCTTCCTGTTACCTGCCCTCCCATTTTGCTGATCCATTGGGATCAGAACTGCATGCGGTGGCTGGGTAGTGTGGGGTGTAGGGTTGCACAGGCACAACAGAGGTGACCTAGCATTGGTGAGACTTAAACTTGAACCCCATGGACTTGATCCCCTGTCCTACTGATTGGCAACCCAGAGCCTGAGCCACAACTGTCCCAACCCAAACTCAACAAGCTTACAAAGAAAAATTTGCAGGAAACAGAGGAAACTACATGGAGTAAAATTACTAATGATTAAGGAGCTGTACTTGTGCGTGCATGCTCGCTCGCATGCATGCATGCTTGTGTGTGTCATTTCTCTTTGCTTTGCAGTTTTCATGACCACACACGAAGTCTTACATTTTAACAGATTCTGCATGTTCCTAGTTGCTTCTACTACATATTTCTGGTACATAAAGTCTAGTTTATGTGGAATAACATTTGTTTTCTAATCAGTAACAATTATATACATAATAAACTTTAATTATTATGGTCTCTGAATGTATGCAGATGTTTTACTGGCCTTGGATCTTTTTTCACTGTACAGTCGTGGCCAAAAGTTTAGAGAATGACAAATATTAGTTTTCACAAAGTTTGCTGCTAAACTGCTTTTAGATCTTTATTTCAGTTGTTTCTGTGATGTACTGGAATATAATTACAAGCACTTCATACGTTTCAAAGGCTTTTATCGACAATTACAGATTTATGAGTCAGTATTTGCAGTGTTGGCCCTTCTTTTTCAGGACCTCTGCAATTTGACTGGGTTGCTCTCAATCAACTTCTGGGCCAAATCCTGACTGATAGCAACCCATTCTTTCATAATCACTTCTTGGAGTTTGTCCACCCACCTCTTGAGGATTGACCACAAGTTCTCAATGGGATTAAGATCTGGGGAGTTTCCAGGCCATGGACCCAAAATTTCAACGTTTTGGTCCCTGAGCCACTTAGTTATCACTTTTGCCTTATGGCACGGTGCTCCATTGTGCTGGAAAATGCATTGTTCTTCACCAAACTGTTGTTGGATTGTTTGAAGAAGTTGCTGTTGGAGGGTGTTTTGGTACCATTCTTTATTCATGGCTGTGTTTTGGGGCAAAATTGTGAGTGAGCCCACTCCCTTGGATGAGAAGCAACCCCACACATGAATGGTCTCAGGATGCTTTACTGTTGGCATGACACAGGACTGATGGTAGCGCTCACCTTTTCTTCTCCAGACAAGATTTTTTCCAGATGCCCCAAACAATCGGAGAGAGGCTTCATCCGAAAATATGACTTTGCCCCAGTCCTCAGCAGTCCATTCGCCATACTTTTTGCAGAAGATCAATCTGTCCCTGATGTTTTTTTTGGAGAGAAGTGGCTTCTTTGCTGCCCTTCTTGACACCAGGCCATCTTCCAAAAGCCTCCCTGTCCATGCAGATGCGCTCACACCTGCCTGCTGCCATTCCTGAGCAAGCTCTGCACTGGTGGCACTCCGATCCCGCAGCTGAATCCTCTTTAAGACACGATCCTGGCGCTTGCTGGACTTTCTTGGACACCCCGAAGCCTTCTTAACAAGAATTGAACCTCTTTCCTTGAAGTTCTTGATGATCCTATCAATTGTTGATTTAGGTGCAATCTTAGTAGCCACAATATCCTTGCCTTTGAAGTCATTTTTATGCAACGCAATGATGGCTGCACGTGTTTCTTTGCAGGTCACCATGGTTAATAATGAAAGAACATCACCCTCCTTTTAACATGTCAAGTCTGCCATTCTAACCCAATCAGCCTGATCTACAGCCTTGTGCTCGTCAACATTCTCACTTAAGTTAACAAGACGATTACTGAAATGATCTCAGCAGGTCCTTTAATGACAGCAAAGAAATGCAGTGGAAAGTTTTTTCCAAATTAAGTTAATTTTCATGGCAAAGAAGGACAATGCAATTCATCTGATCACTCTTCAGAACATTCTGGAGTATATGCAAATTGCTATTATAAAAACTTAAGCAGCATCTTTTCCAATTTCCAATATTTATGTAATTCTCAAAACTTTTGGCCACGACTGTAGATGCTATGCAGGTAGATAAAGATTTTGGTTCAGACATTGCATTTTTTTATGCCTATGAGCAACTTTTGTTCTGTGCCATGTTAATCACTTTTCTAAACATGACCCTTTTTTGTAAATTAAAAAAGCATAGTCTGTGTCGGTTTCTTTCTCTGATCTTTCAGCAACTTCCCACAAGTAAGTAGAACAAACATGTGGTTTAGTCCTATGCACTTTATTAAGCAGTGCGTGCTTTAGCAGAACCACATGGTGTGTCAGTCAGAAAAGCCATTGTAGTTTCTCATAGCAAATATTTAAAGATGAAATGTATTGAGTGAGGAAGAGAAACTGTGCCTGTTTGGGTGTGCGTGTGTGGCCATGTAAGACTGTCACGGATCATATGTTTCCATCCGTAAAGTTCTGATGTATGGGATTCTTTAGGATATATATTGAAATAAATATGATACATTTCTAATGCCTTTAATACATTTGACTTTTTTCCACAAATTTTAGCTGCTAAGTTTTTATTTGTTAAAGATTTACATTCAATTATAATGATATAGACAAGTTCAATAATAAATCATTATAACTTGAAAAAGTTTAAATATTAAATGTCATATTGCAAAGATGTTTTGAAGTACATTTGAGCATAGGTTTTTCTATATATTTTAAAACTATCCTAGACATCTATTAGAACTGTGCCATCATTTGGCTTTTGGCATTACATTAAGAGAACACCTGAGCTGTTCAACACATTTCCTGTGGAGCTGTTTATATATATATATATATATATATATATAAAAAACCTCAGGCATTAAAAAAAAAAAAAAAAAAAAGTGATGTCTCTTTGCACCAGTTACGTAAACTTGACTTTAATTTACAGCAATGCAGTTAAACATTATTCATTTGAAAGACAAATCATGAGTAGAGTTAAATTAATTTAACACACTATAGTCTTATGATTTACTGAAAAAAAGGAATTCCAAAATAAACTACTAAATGTTACACACACTTGTCATAATGACCTAATAGTTCTATCTAAAACCAGACATCTATGTGCTTAAAAAGACCTAGGTTCTAAGCCTATTGTGGATAATGAACAATACAGAATATTTGTGTTTGCCCTTGTCATTGTTATAGTTGGATAGATGAAGGTCTTGGTTATGTCTAGGTTTACCAGCTGCTTCTGTATCTTTCGGTGTGCATAAACAGACATACTGTACCTTTTTTTTTTTTTTTTTTTACATAAAGGGAGGCCCAAAAGTTGGGATCAGTATGCATTTAGTTTTTATAAAATGTTATTACTTTTTACCTATTTGAGACCAATGATGGCTTCCAAACTAACAACAGAAGACCAGTATACTGTTCCTTATTTCAATGAATGAACAACAGGATTCATCACATGTAGACTTTACTTTTGAGCTTAATGCTCACATTTGCTTGTTTTCCTGGGGATCCAGACTTTGGGGCACCCTGTATAGCATGATTCTCATTGTCTCCCCCTACAGCAGGTGTATGTGTGTGTACTGTTTTAGCTGATACAAACACAGTGATGGTGCCTAAAGTTAGAAGCTTTGAAGAAACCTATGAGTACTTGTCCTTTATTAATGACTATAGAAATTCAGTTTGGAGCAGCAGGAGAAACAGGAAACTTCAGACAATAGTCTTTCTCCATGTCACGGAGAGCCACAGAAGGACTTTGCTTGTGCAGATGATAAAAGGCTTTGTGTTTTTGTTACATGTTTTTAGATATAGAAAGTTAGAAAACAGATTGATTGACTGATTTATTAATTAGGCCAGCCTCCCTTTCTGAATATAATTAATTATAATTTACTGACATTATTTTAACATCTATGAATATTTTGAATACTTATTGGATCTTGGACTTATTGAAAAAGAATACTTATCATTATAGCCTTTAATTCCTGAACTGTTCACTAACATAACAAAGACCTTGCTTAAATATGTTATTTAATTTGGAGTTTCTGAAGGATTAGTCAGTCAGTCATAAGTCCATATGACCACCAGCCACAAGAACTCAAGAATAAATGCTAGAAAAAAAAACATATAATATTATGAGTCCATTTTTTTGGTGAATTTATGGAAGGAAAGACTAACAAATGATTTTTGTTTGTGTATTTTTTTTTTTACTCTTTTTTAAACACACATTCATATCCTGTAGCAGCTGTGCAGATTGAGAAGACCCAGACATGGAGATTGTCTGCACACTGATCTGATTTTGACGTGAAGTGTGCAGCACACTGTTCTGAGAGCGTCTCATAACTGTGGAGTGGCTATAAGACTACGGGATGAGTTCATCTGCTGCTTTGACACTAATCTGCACTGCAACTAACAAGGTCAGCACTGGTTCTGCTACAGATACATTGTGCTCTAGGGATAAACAGCCCACAACAAAAAAAAGCGCATGTTTCCTTCAGTGAGTGAACTCCACAATCTCAAACTAATCTACAACCTTTAGAGATGCACAATTGATTGGCTCATGACTTGAGTCATCTGGATTTTTAGGTTTAAATTTAACTGGTTCTGTCCTGAATTATTGTACTTGTGGCATGGTGAAGTTAGTTTTTATTTGTTGACTTTATTTATTTGTTATTTTATTTGTTGGTTATCCAATTAATGAGGGGAACGTAGTCTATTTAAGGACCCTTATTTTGACGCGTGTGGATGTGTCTTGTGATTTCTGGGTCACCCCCAACCTGGCGTGTTACCTTTCTGGTCCAGGTTCCTGGTTGTGTTCAGGCATGTTTGGATTTTGTTGACATAGTAACTATGTGGATAGCTTAAGGCTAAATTGCACTATTTAGAGTTTAATTATAGTGGAGTCGGCGGCAGAGGAGGGTGGAATATTCGTGGCGGAGTGCGCTTTTAGGTAGGCCAGTATTCACAATAAATTTCTTTATCACTTTTGTAACAAGTATATGTGGTGTATTGTTTATAGTTACAGTGCCATTAGAAGGGTGAGAACGCCGGCCAGTAGATTGAGTTGCGGCATCTGCTGTGAGTAATCATACAGCTTCACACGTGGCGGTTGTTTAACCCAAGTAAGTATTTGTTTTTCCCTTTTTTATTCCAGTTAATAGATTGGGCTCTAATGTGTTAATTTTTTTTTCTAGCCTTATTCCTAGTTGGCAACACTATATGTGACACTGTTGCTGTTTTGTTTATGGGTATTGAGGATCCTTCGCTTGCGACTCGGCTGTCTTGTGGGTCGTTGGGCTGGTAGCTATGGTCCGTGTGCCGATTAAGGGTTAATTTATTATTATTATTTTTTTAATTTACTTTAAAGTTTAGTTTTTGGGTTGTGTTTGGATTGAGCTGCCCTTGTTGGCAGATTGTTCCTTTTGTTTGCCTTGTGTATTATGTTGTGATGTAAGTGTTTGTGAGGTTATTTCTTTTTTGGGGGGGGGCTGTGTTTATTTGGTGCATTTATGTACCAGTATCAGTTGTATACAGGGCTGTGAGAGGACGTGAGTGTTTTAGTCCCTATACTATTGAGTCTATGAAACTGTTTAGTTTATTTTTCTTTTATTTGATTATTGTTTAGTGTGGATTGTGTAACCTTCATTAGGGGGGAGGCACAGGGGAGGCAAGCTGCATTCGTTTGGGGTGGGTGCTTCACCGAGTGCAGGTGTGCCATCACGACTTCTTTGCAGTGGGTGCATGGCATTTGATCTGAATTTGGGTGGGTTTTGGATGATTTCCTGAGCTGCAGCTGGCCTGCTTTGTTCTTGCTAGTCTCTGGCCCTAGAGGAGTATATTTACAAAATAATGTTTGTTTATTGCTCCTGTGTTTCTTATGATGGAGTACTTTATTGTTGATCTGTATTTTTTAATAAGAAAATATATATTTTGTATTGGTACCCAGTGGGATACATATGTTGGCACGCACCCTCTTTCCTAGTGTATCTCTACACAGCAGGTTACCTACATACTTCCCTGAACCAGTCTCTCAAACAAAGTGTAGCCAAAACAAAGTGAGTCTCAAGACGGCCTCTAATTCCTGAAAAAAACTTCTTAAAAGACAGCTGGTGGATGAAGTACTAAGATGTGCAGAAGCCAATCAGAAGAGTGGACTGACATGATTGGTTGAGGTACTGAGATGTGCAGCAGCCAATCAGACGAGTGGAATGACGGGGTTGGTTGACCTAATGGAACTTAAGCCAACCAATCAGAAGCTGTAAACAATGGATGGAACAACTAAGAAACCTGAAATGAGAGAAAAAGAGCAACAAACAAAAAAAAAACACCCAATAATGTTCTGGAACGTAACACCCCCTACCTTAAAAACAAATAACATGCAACAATAACCCACACAATTTCTTCAAATAGCAAATAAAAGAAACAGACTTACATGTCAGATTGAGACAAGGTGTCTTGATCTGTTCCTTTCTTATGTTGGATCTCTAGGTTATAGTTTTATACAATCATAGACCAGCGCATCAGCCTCTGGTTCTGATTATACATTCTTGACAGGAAAACAAGTGGGTTATGATCAGTATAAATGACAACACGGAGCGAACTAGAACCCACATACAATTAAACATTTTGGAGTGCCAGAGTAGTGCAAGAGCCTCTTTTTCGATTGTGGAGTAATTAAATTGGTCTTTATCAAATTTGCGGGAAAAATAACAAATCGGGTGGTCAATTCCATCTACGTCCTCCTGCAACAGGACGGCCCCAGCCCCCACAGCACTAGCATCAAACTCCAACTTATATGGGAGATCAAAATTTGGTGTTGCGAGTACTGGAGTGCTGCACAGCAATGCTTTCACACTGTCGAATGCATGTTGGCATTCCAAAGACCACTTAAACTGTTGCAAGGGGCTCAACAAACTTCTAAGAGGACTTGAGAAGTTTCTACAAAACCCACGATAATATGCGGCCATCCCTAAGAATCGCTTCAATTGACGCCGGGTAGTAGGAACAGGAAAATTCGAGATGGTCGAAATTTTAGCAGCAACTCGACGGACTTGCCCCTGCCCAACCTGTGATATGTAATATCACAGATATGTAATGGTTGCCTTAGCAAAATCACATTTTGCCAGGTTCAGTGTTAAATTGGCTTTTGACAACCGTTCAAACACAGAATTCAACTGAGACATATGCTCCGGCCAATGAGGCTTTCCTGGGAAAGAACTGCATCAAAACACCTTTTTAACGTCTTGTCCTTTTCCTGCGCGATAATTACCTGCTCACGGGTCATGTTTAGATTAAGCATCTGAAAATTATCTTTGTCTATTTCAAGAACATGAGGTTCTTCCCACACTCTTAGAACTAAGTAGCAAGGGTTCGTTGGTATGGACAAATTTTATGTCAAGGGTGTTCAATCAGGTGTTAAAGATTCTTGCAATTCAGCACAGTGTTTCTAGCGCCTACCATCCTGAAAGCCAGGGAGCACTTGAGCGATTCCACCAGACGTTAAAGTCTATGTTACACAAATATTGCCTAGATATGGGCAGGGATTGGGATGAAGGGGTTCCTCTTATCCTGTTTGCTGTACGAGAGGCAGTACAGGAGTCCCTTGGTTTTAGTCCAGCTGAGCTTGTGTTCGGACATACTGTACGTGGCCCACTAAAGGTGTTGAAGGAGAACATTCTGGCTTCAGTGTCAGAGAGCACAACAAATGTTGCAGGTTTCGGGAGCGGTTGCATAAGGCTTGCTCCATGGTGCATCAAATGTTGCCTTCTGTTTAAAACACTATGAAACAGTGATATGACAAGAAGGCAGTAGTTTGTGAGTTTAAAATTGGAGACCAGGTATTAGTTTTGTTACCCATTGTTGGGTCCGCTTTGTCTGCGAGATTTGCTGGTCCATATACCATTGGAAAAAAATTGAGTGACTCCGATTATGTTATTCGCGCACCTGAAAGATGTAGAAAAATTAGGATTTGCCATATTAACATGTTAAAAGCCTACCACCCACGCCAGTCTCACCCAAAACATGAGGAAACGACAGTGAAACCTGCCGTTGTCCAACCTGCCGTTTGTACCTGTGACTAGAGTGTTGGAGACGGATGAGGATGGTTTAATTTTGCGTAATGCTCCGCAACAGTGTGCTTTATTGCCCAGTTCAGAGAAATTACGAGAGTTGCCTACATTATTGAGTCATCTGCCTCATTCCCAAAAAGAAGATATTGAGTGATTGGTTAGAATGTATCTGAATCTTTTTGGTGATACCCCGAGTCAAACCACAGTAATACAACATGATATTGATGTGAATAATGCTGCTCCAATTAAACAGCATCCCTATCGCCCAAATGCTGTAGAAAGGGAGCTGATGAGAAAAGAGGTGAAATATCTCTGTGAAAATGGTCTTGCGGTACAAAGCTGAAGCCCATGGTGCTCGCCTTGCTTACTTGTCCCCAGATCTGATGGCTCTTTTTGTTTTTGCACTGATTACCGTAAGGTCAATGCTGTGACAGTGCCCGATACTTACCCATTACCGCGGATGGAAGATTGCATTGACAATTTAGGTGCTGCTCGGTTTGTAACTAAATTGGACTTGTTAAAAGGACCAATTCAGTCCACATGAAATAGCGACACTTTTTTATGTATAAATTTGACATTTCTTCTCATATGCTTGTTTATTATCTGGAGATGAAGTGAGTTACACGCATTTAGAGAGAAAGAAGTAGATGTGGAATTCTTTTAAAAGTCTTTTAAAATATATAATTTTTATATAAAGTTATAATAAACTTTTTGCCTTTAGTGACACCCACAGTGAACGTTTATAGATTAAGAGATCTCTTGATCTCTCTGAACTCTGGGCGCATGCGCACGCAGCAACCGGCAGTGAGAGTTTGGTGTGAGAGTGTCCTCGTCTTTGTTTGTTACGTTTTTAGTTTTAACTTTTTATGTTTTAGGTGTCCGCTCACTTTTTTGTTTATTTTATGGAATTGTATTTTTGATATTTCATAAAAATTTATCTACAATGGAGATTTTACTTTTTGCGTTGTTATGGATGCCATTCTACTTATTGCTTACTGGTGAATATACTCATGGAGCTGTTAATCAAGGAAGAATTCAGTACTCCAGGAGCATGCTACTACAATTGGGCGGTGTAAGGGTTGAGACAATGCCAGATATCCATCTACCAAATGAGGTACGGAAAGTATCTGATGGAACGTGGGACACAAAGCCGAAGGCCAAGAGGAGGAAGCGAGGTAAGCGAGGGGGCGTCAGGCAACGCTTGAGAAAACAGCAGGTGACTCGCATACCACTTCCATCAATGATCATGGGAAATGTTCGGTCCCTAAGGAATAAGATGGACAAGCTTGTGGGTAACGCTCGGTTTCAGAAGGATTATAAGGAATGTTGTGTCCTGAATGTTGTGACAAACTAGGAGACTAAACAGACTAAGAACTAGGCAGGTTAGTATCATGTTAGTAGCAGGACAGACTAAGAACTAAACATTCTAAAGTGGTACTTACACAAGGGAAAACCAAAACAGACTAAGATACAAACTAATATATTTAATAAAGACAGCTCCACAAAACATATGCCAACTTAAAACAACCACAAACTAAAACAGAGCATAACCAAACCAAAGCCCACTTAACATAACAAATGTTCAACCCAGTTTCCCAGAACAAACAGCTATTTATAGAATTTCTAATGTGCTACCTTGGTTCAGGTGGGCACTCATCACCTGACCGAGGTGCCTTCTGGGAAACTGAGTCTACAAACAAAAACTACAAAAACCAACTCAAGAAGAGTGCCATCTAGTGGTGAACCCTCACACATGGTGGTAGTTTGATAGTGTGATCAGCTTCAGGACCTGGACGACTTGTCATAATTGATGTAACCATGAATTCTGAACTCTACCAGAACATCCTGAGGGAGAACTAGTTTGTGACTTTAAGAGCACTCGGCATATGCAGCAGGGCAATGATCTTAAACACACCAAGTCCACCTCTAAATGGCTAAAAAAAAAAAAAAAAAAATTTAAGGCCATTGAAGGATGAATTCTCTCCAATGTTGCTCAAAATTCCTACACAGCACTATGAAAGACTCATTGCCAGTTTTGTTCCTGCAAAGGGGTTGCCTCAGTCAAGCAGCCAATCTGCTATTGAAATTTTTACAGGTTTTATGCCTGATATCTTCTTGATCTTTTATGCTTTGCAGGGAAGATGAGAAGCCACCAATGTCCTAACTATGTATTTCCTTGTAAATGTAAAATAAAATAAAACAAAACAATCAATCAAATAGTTAACTTGTTCTGGAATTTACAATTCCTATGCACTTAAAATTGAAATATTTAACTATGTCATCCCTAACTCAAATCACATTGTAACGACGTAGACAGCAACCTCAATACTTGATACTACATATAAATTGATTTATAAAAGCATTTTATAAATCATTTTATATGATTTGTTGTTGTTAATGTGATGAAGTATCTGTGAAGTAATGTTAATTATGCATTTTTAGAAAAAAAAAATCCAATGACAGTGCTTACATGACATGTTAGATAGATGTAAAATTGTTTTCCAACAATATTACAGCTTGACTATACAGGATATTTTTTTAGTTCTGAATTGCTACACAGTCTACGTCTCAGAAAAACTACACAACATTGCAGAGGTGAAAAAAAAACATCCTACCAGCACTATAAACAGTGTTAACTTCCTCCCACTACCATCTTTATATTCAACCACGGAAACTATATTGAGCACCATGTATTGCTGCATTCTGGTAGTAGCAACAAATTATTACACAAGAGAATGTCATAATATCTAATTGTATCTTCCACTTTAACCACCGCATTTACAAAGTTACTAGCATTGTACCAGTGACATAAACGTAAACTCTGCAGAGACACTGAGCCGTAGCACCAAAACCTATTAATTAGGTTTCTTGTAGTGAGCTTTTTTAGTATCAAATTTGTCCCTTTTAACTTGGTTCCCCAAGATCTGGTACAGGTTTTATGCTGGATGCCCTTCCTGTCACAGCCTTTGTATTTTATAACCGAGTTTGGGATCAACACTGCATGCGGTGGCTGGGTTGTGTAGGGTCTATGGTTGCACGGATCCAACAGGGGTGACCCAGTGTTGATGAGACTTGGACTTGAACCCCTTTCCCTCTGGTCAGTAACCCAGAGCCTGAGCCACCACTGCACCAACCCCATCTCAACAAGCTTACAAAGCAAAATTTGTGAGAAAGAAACTAAATAGAGGAAAACCACTAATGATTGAAGAGCTGTTTTTTTGTATATGCATGGGTGCAGACTTGCATGCTAACGTATGTGTCTGTGTGTCATTTCCCTTTTCCCTGCAGTCTTCATGACCACGCATAAACATGTCCTACATTTGAACACATTCTGGAAAATCTGTTTTGCTTTTAATACACACTGAGATTGTGATGGGTTCCCTTTGTAACTCACGTTCCTCCCAAGATTTCTTGCAATAATGTGCATTTGAAAATTATTGATTGTCAATGTAAAGCAGCTATTTTACTGGCCTTGTGATTCTTTTAACTGAAGATGTGAATGTAGATAAAGTTATATGGTCCAGACATTGCATTACTTAATGTGCACAGGCATTTTTTATTTATTTATTTTTTGTTCTGTACCATGTTAATCACTTTTCAAAACAGGACTCATTTTCTTAAAAAAAAAAAAAAAAAAAAAGCACAGTCTGTGTCAGTTATTTTCTCTTCAGGGGTCCGTTCTTCGTACGTCGCTTGAAACATCCGAGATGAATTGACGCCTCTAAGATGAGATCATCGTGCTAATTACGATACGGCTAATTCGGTTCTTCGAGCACACCTGTTGTTGATGATTAGTATAGGCTGGATTGAGTTGTCTAGGATTATTGCGCGTTCCTGTGTTTGTTTAAAAGGACTATATGCATCGACAGTAGAAACACTGATCACAACCCCTGCGATTGGTTGACAAAATGGCAAAAGAGCAGCTCGATTTTTTTTCTCAAGCGGAGCAAGAGCTTTTATTAGAGAGTTATGGAGAATTTCAAACTTTAATAAAGATAATTTAAAATAAAATGATTAAATACGTGAGTGCTGTCCGTGTTACATAAGTAATCATAAGTACTTAAGTAACAGTAACTGTCACCTTAAAGTTCCACCAATTTAAATCTAAAGCGCACTGGTGGCTCAGTGGGCGGTGTCTCGCCTGCCATGCGAAAGACACGGGTTCGGTTCCCGCGCTGGATCGAATTTACTTTTATTTGCAACAAGTTCAACAAATTAAAATATTGATAGCTCTGTTTTAAATTACTTAAAAAAATTATGTAACTGATTACCTCAAATATTTTGAGTTTTGCCAACTTAATCAGGTTTATAGTGTAAAAGTGAAGTAGAAGAACAAGTATAGTAAGAAGTATATTGTCATGCTGTGCTAAAGGATCCTGTCTATCACACAATACACGAGGAATTTGAAAACCTCTGCATATAATCCTGACACCTTCAATTACCGGTTGCTCTCTCATAAACGGACAAGATCCCAGCAAACATTGGTCCGACGGCAACGTCGTGTCCCTGGCCAAAAACAGTCGCGGTAAGACGGCATAAATCGGTAAAAATATGTGACACAAAACATTTCCTAAAAATGCATTCAGATACATTTGTACATGTCTACAGTTGTCTGGGATTGCATGTATAGCGGTTACATTGACTTTTGTTCTCAATAGTGAGTGCATGTGTGAGAGAAGGTCCACTATGTGACGTCCTTTACGCGTGCATTTACAGTCCATCATGATCCTTTATCAAATCCACTCTAAAGGATCTTTATATTGAGCGCAAACCATGCAAAAGCGATTGTTCTTACACCGTGGTTAATACTGCAATAAAACGTAAGTGCCCCGTGTAGGTTTTAAGAGGTTGTGAATAGACGGCCATTGACGTCCTATGCACGTCTATAGTCAACCAAGAATCATTGGGTAAAAGGGAGAAATTTTTTTATGAAAAACACAATTTTTATTTAACATCTTGTTTTTTGACAAATTATATATTTCACAAAGTGCTCTATGCAGTTAAGATTGTGAAGCCACTGCATTTGACATTACGCGACCCGTGTTTTCGTATATTACATAAAGATTTTATTTTATTTTTTTTAAATGTATGCATTTACATATAAACATTTATATATCTGGTCACTATTTATAGTCCGAGTTGGATGTGGCAAACTTAAAAAAAAAAAAAAAACTACTCTGCGTGCGTATAATTGCTCCATGTGGATAAATAAAGTTTTTTTATTTGAATTTTGTGGAAAGTCTCGCGATATTTCGCGGTATTCTAGCTTATCTTGAGAGTTAGCGCATTTTCATCTTTTGTTTACTGCTAAGAGAAGAGGAGGCCTTGAGGAGTGTGCAAGCTAACGTTGTAAAAAAAACTACTGTTTGGTGAGTATACTTTTTGTATTGTTTTATAAATGTTTACAAGTTTAACTTGTTTGGCGCGAAGGAATTGAAATTGAGTTTGATTTTGGCTAAATTTAACTAGTAGGCTAAAAGTTAGTAGTGTTAATGTTAGGCTTCTCCTAAAATAAACTCTGTTAGCATGAGTTCACATGTAACTTATGCATTTTATGCAGTTGAGCAAACGTCTTGGTGGAAAACTCATGGCAAAATGACAATCCCCATAATGTTACGTTGGCTGGTAAAAAAAAATATTTACAAATAAGCAGGGCAGTTTCATGCTACTGCAGGAACATGGTTTAATAGATATGGAGCTCCCAACCCTGGTCCTCAAGGACACCTGGCCTAATTGTTTTCCAATTATCCCTGCCTTACCCACTGCAGGTGTGTTCTGTCAAATCAAAAGTGGTATAAAGATATCATTTCAGATGAGATTGGAGTGGGGGAGGGTAAGAAGAGTTTGGAAACATACAGAGCATGCATAAGTATCAGTTATATATGTTCAAGAATAAGGTCTGATTGTTGCAGGGTTTGATGGTGCAAGTGTAGGGCCATTTTTAAAGATATTTTGAGATATGAAACAGCAAAAAGGATATAAACTTTGTTTTGGTGTGTTTTCTACACAGGGGATAACAGGCTTCATGATCGTGATCATCAGTATCAAGGTGGTAATCCATACCCTAGGTTAACCAGCGACACTATGAGACATGTGCTTCTGATGCTGATTAATTTTTTGTTTTTCCTAATGTTTACATATCCTAAAAATTTCCAGTGATTTACTGCATTAATAATTTACACTACCATAACGTTAACTATTTGTGCAGGTGAGGTAAGGCACAATGATCACCGACAAGGATCAAGAAGGAGACTACCAGAGTATGGAAATACCAGAGTATGGCCTCAGCTTCCAACACAAGAAGTAAGTAATGCTTTATGGTGCTGCATTTTGCATAATGAATCTGAGTCACTCCGGTCTGTATGAAAAATATGATTCTTTGGTATATAATACTTTGATCACTTTGATCAATTTTATAAATAAGTAAATATTAATCAGCAGTAAGTAGGGCAGGTATAGTTGGAAAGCAAGCAGGTTCGTGGCACTTGACGACCAGGATAGGATACCTTTTTAGTTATTGTTAACGATAATATAGCTACAATACTTGTCTAGGTTGAATTGGACCATAAAAAGGCTAAATGTTTGGTTCCTACCACGAAGTAGTTCAAATAATCCAACATGGGTTGTTTGTGTTTTCTTTAAGTACCTTGTTATTTTTGTCTGTGTGTGTGGTGAAACATTAATGATTGCGTGTCCTAACCTTGGCCTGCTTCTTAACAGCTGCATCCCGGAGAGAGCACAGAAGTAAGGTTATGTATGTATGTTAATGGTCTGTTCTAGCCATCAGCTTGTCCTATCAAAAATTTGGTTTTACATTTTTTACATTTTGTAACAGGTGGCACCAGACCCTCAAGAAGTGCTTACCCCATGTCAACTGCAAGTAAGAAATTACTGTATATATAATATAAAATATGTGGTGTGTTTAAAAGCCTAGGCAGTAAAATAAAATGCATATTTAAGCGAAGTCATTATGCATTCACAGTTTGCTGTCAATGTTTGTTAGAACTACAAGTATTTGTTGTTAACGAAGTATCAAAGGACAATAAATACCAGTGTTTTTGCTGGCTGTCAATTCAGTTTGCACTTAAGTTTTTATGACCTTATTCTCCCCGTTAATCAGCAGGCAAACAAGATTATAAATAAACTGTAAAGTCTAATGTCCTGCATAAATACAAAGTGTCACATTTCAGAAATTTAAGTAGTAATGTGTAGATGTTTAACATATTAATCTACTGATTTTTTTCTTTCTTCCAGGATTCCAACGGAAGGTGTTTGCATTGTTGTTTGACTTAAAAGAGGAACTTCAGCGAGTAGCTGCCATTGTGGACCCTGGCAACACTACATGTGCATCATCTATAAAGAGACTGGATTCGGAGAGTGACCTGAAATCCTTTGAAGAGTCCATCAAAGATGAAGAGAAGAAGTCGATCTACGTAAGTTTTAAATGTGACAAAAAGAATGTGCCCTTTTTAAAATATCATACTACAGATTGTGGTGTCACATTTAGGTTCAGCAACTGTCCAGAGTTGGGGGATCTTCTGTCAGGGACTGTGTTAACAACGTCATGAACAGGTATGTATTTTACCTTGTATTATTTGTATTGCTGCATAATTCATAAATAAAATATACATGTACATTATGGCCACAATAATAAACCCAGTCTTAGTTTTTTTTTTTCTTTCTTTCAGGATTTAATCTTTTATTATATCTCACATACGTGCCTATTTTCTAGTTCAGAAGGTTTTAGATGTCTGTACTGACTTAGTCTACCAAAAAATCTAAACCTAATTTTTACCATTAAACCATTAATGACTAATTGGTTGTCACATAAAATGTGGATATGGATAAGGACATAATTCAGGGAACTTGTTACATGACAGATAATTAGTTGTGAAAGTGTATAACAGTTAAACATTGCGTGCAAGTGACACGGTAAAAATTACAACTGCTAATTGTCATTGCATGTACATTTTACTGAAGGAGAAGTAATACTGAGTAATTTCTTTCACAGAATCATGTCGAATGTCTTAATGGCAAAATTCAATATGAGGGGTGGTGCCCAATTTCAAAAGCAGCCAGTCAGAAATGACAAATAAACCACTTTCAGAAAATACATTACATATACTGTATGAAAACTGAATGTATGTGTGCGTGCATGAGCGTGTGTGTGTGTAGGAATGCAGGACTGTGGAATATAGGTTGTAATATAAATTTCAAAACTCTCCTAGGCACCTATAAACATGTGCTGGCATTCGACTTTTGGCACAACATTAAGAGAACAACGTGCTGTTGGCATTGGACTACGGTTCAGAAGATCCCAGGTTCAAACCTCACAACCACCAAGTTGCCACTGTTGGGCCCTTGAGCAAGGCACTTAACCATCAATTGCTCAGATGTAATGAGATAAAAATAAAAAAAATAAAATAAAAATATAAGTCGCGGGACTTCCGGTTAGCAGCCACATGGAGTAGACATGTTAGAAAGCTGCTCCGATAATTTCAAATTTCTAAATGTTAAATTAAATCTTTAGGATACAATAACTTTGTACCTTACCCCACGATCATTTATTTTCCACTTATAATGGCTACCAGGAGTGTTAAAACTGGAAAAAAAGATGACACTGCGGCCGTTCTAACAGTGGAGGCTATTTCTGCGTTGTTAGATAAACACTGTGAAGCGCTAGCGGCTGACTTTAAATCTTTGTTTAGTTTACTGGAATGTAAACTAGACAAAATTCAAGCCCAAGTAGAGGACCATGGTCAGCGCTTGCCTTCATTAGAGCTCACTACGGATGACCTGAGCCAGCGTGTGAGCGAGTTGGAGAACATCTGCTCCGGTCTTCGGGAAAACAACTCGAAGTTAACGGCCAAAGTCGTAGACCTAGAGGGCCGGAGCAGGAGACAAAATCTGCGTGTCCTGGGTCTTCCAGAAGCTACGGAAGGTGGACTCCCTACAGAGTTCTTTTCAAAATTTCTGTGCGAGGTGTTTGGTAGCGAAACGCTGCCATCCCCGTCTGAGATTGACCGAGCCCACCGTGTACCTGCATCCAAACCCGCTTCAGGACAGAGACCTCGGCCCGTCATTCTCCATGTACACCGGTACCAGGTCAAAGAGCTTCTGATTCGAGAGGCACAGAGGAGAGGGAAGCTGAAATACCACGGTCAGCAGGTTCGCATCGTGGAAGACTACGCTCCCGAAGTTTTAAGCCAGCGAGCCGAGTATAGAGACGTTATGACGGAGTTATACCAGCGTGGACTCCGGCCTTCTCTCCTGTATCCTGCACGGCTCCGGATCACTCTCTCTACCGGACAGAAGAAGTGGCTACGCTCGGTAGAAGAGGCGCAAAAACACATAGACAGCTTGCCGAAAACACCGTGGAACACTAGATTTAAAATTCCATTTCAATATACAACTACAGTTCTCAGGAAAGTATCCTTTTTTTAAAAAAAACTTAAAATCCAGTCATGTTTACGTTTTTCCTGGTAAGAGTACTGTGTTAAAGCTTGTGTAGTGGTTATCATTATTTTTTTGTTATTATTCTTTCTATTTTTAATGACGTGTGATTTATATGTTTGTTTTCTTGAGTTACAATGTAACGTGGGGGGGTGGTGTTCTGTGTTTTTCTCTCATTAAGAGATTTCAGTATTGGAGTGTAGAAATGTTTTATTTATATATTTAATTCTTAGTTTATGTAAAGTACGTCGGAGCTGAAGATGGGGTGGTTAGCGGCAGGAAGATTTGTCGGGTGAAACTATGGAAAGATGGAAGAGCTTGCTGCTTTGTTTTTTAGCATCTATCTTGTTGTGTTTGGGGGCAGTGGGGTGCGGGGGGGAGGGGTATGGGGGGGAGGGGTATGGGATCTCCAAAGCCAGTACTATGTTAGTTCTGTGTATACAGTGTATGTTGCTCTGTGTTTTACACTTTTGTTTTAAGGCTGACGCTAGGCATTTCAGTATTATTTATGTTTACATACCCACATCTTCTGTCAAGGAGAATTAATAGTTCTTTAAACTTTGTGAGCTGGAATGTTAAGGGTTTAAACCATCCGGTCAAGAGAAGGAAGGTGCTCTCACACCTTAAACAACTTAACACTGCAATTGACTTTTTACAAGAAACTCACATTCGCAGTTCTGATAACTCTCGCCTTATGTCGCGTTGGGGAGGGCAACACTACCACTCAACCTTTCAGGCCAAAGCTAGGGGCGTCTCAATTCTTATTAATCCAAACATTTCTTTTGAGCACCATAATGTTATTACTGATATACAGGGTCGCTATATCATTGTTTCAGGGAAATGATTTAGTACTAATGTAGTTTTGGCTAATTTATATGCCCCTAATTATGATGATGTTTCCTTCTTTGAACATTTCTTTTCTGCTCTACCAGATCTGGGCTCATACTCTCTCATATTAGGGGGATATTTTAACTGCTGTTTAGATCCATCACTTGACAGGTCATCGCCCAATCCTATACCACTGAGTAAATCTGCCACGCTACTTCAGTCCTATCTCTGCAGCTTTGGTATCTCTGACATATGGCGCTTCCTCAATCCAAAAAAGAAAGAATACTCCTTTTTCTCACATGTTCATCACACTTTCTCCAGAATTCTTTGTAGACAATCAACTTATCCCAATGGTTAATTCTTGTTCTTATCAGAGCATTGTGATATCGGATCATGCTCCAGTTGTTATGTCTATACAACTCCCTGATCTCCCTCAAATTAGAAAACATTGGCGCTTTAATTCATCATTACTGATAGATGATGACTTTATTAAATTTATGGAAGACCAGATAGTTTTTTTCTTAAACACAAATGAAACACCTGAAGTGTCACGTTTAACTGTTTGGGATGCTCTGAAAGCCTATCTCAGGGGACAGATAATTTCATACACTGCAAACATGAAAAGAAAGGCATATAAAGAACGAAAAGATCTGTCCAACCAAATTAAAGAAATAGATCAGCAGTATGCCCTGCTTAAAAACCCGGATCTGTATGAAAAACGGGTAGAACTGCAAACTAAGTTTGAACTTGTTTCAACACATGTAATTGAAGGTCAGTTATTAAAGAGTCGGAGCCAATTTTACATTCACGGTGACAAATCTGGAAAACTTTCAGCCAATCAGTTAAGAGGATTTAGAGCACAGCAATACATTACAAAAATTCGGATGGAGGATGGTACCATTACTACCGATCATTCTAATATCAATGATGCATTCAGAAATTTTTACTCTCGATTATATACTTCTGAGTTCCAAAAGGACCATAGTTCAGAAATTCCTGTCTCAACTAGATATTCCAACACTGTCCCCTGAGTCTAGATCAAGATTGGAAGAGCCCATATCACAAGAGGAAATAGTTTCAGCTATGTCATCATTGCAATCTGGTAAGTCCCCGGGTCCTGACGGGTTCCCTGCAGAGTTTTTTAAATCATTCTCCTCATACCTTGCACCACAACTAGCTTTAGTTCTATCTGAATCTTTTAAGCAAGGTAAGCTGCCTGCTTCATTTAATGAGGCTTGTATCACCCTTATAGCAAAGAAAGATAAAGACCCAACAGAGTGCTCTTCATATAGACCAATCTCTCTTCTTAATGTGGATGTTAAAATCCTTGCTAAAGTCCTAGCTCACAGATTAGAGAATGTTCTACCCTCAATTATATCTGAGGACCAGACCGGTTTTATCAAAAATCGTCACTCTTACTTCAACATGCGACGCCTTATGGACATCTTTAACACACCATCAGAGGGGATCCCCGAGTGTGTCCTTTCTGTGGATGCTGAAAAGGCTTTTGACCGTGTGGAATGGGAGTATTTATTTAGGGCTTTAGATAAATTCAATTTTGGCCCAAGTTTTATCACTTGGGTTAAATTATTGTATTTAAGCTCAGTTCGCCTCAGTTCGGACAAATGCTCAGCAATCTCAACCATTCAGCCTTCAGCGGGGAACTCGTCAGGGGTGTCCTCTTAGCCCATTACTCTTTAACCTTGCCATCGAGCCACTGGCAATCGCATTCCGTAGTTGTAGGGAGATATCTGGGATTTGGAGGCAGGGAAAGGAACATAAAGTGTCCCTTTATGCAGATGATCTTTTACTTTTTATATCAAATCCAATTTCCTCCCTGCCACCTTTGCTGTCATTGCTAAATGAATTTAGCTATTTTTTGGGATATAAATTGAATTTGCACAAAAGTAAACTTTTTCTGCTAAATAATACAGCACTAACAACAGGAATGCAATCAGTTTACCTATCTTGGTATTACAATTACAAGGAAACATAAACCTTTTTAAAGAAAATTTTATTAGGTTGTTGAACCAAACAAAAAAGGACACCACTGTCCATGTCCCTGGTGGGCCGCATTAATGCCATTAAAATGAGTATTCTTCCAAAATTTTTATATCTGTTTCAGTCTGTACCTGCTTTTATTCCCAAATCTTACTTTGTTGCTTTAGATTCAATTATATCATCTTACATTTGGAAAAGTAAACATCCTCGATTGAACAAGTCCCTCCTTCAAAGATCTAAAAGAGACGGTGGCATGGCTTTACCTAATTTTCGTTTTTACTACTGGGCAGCAAACATTCGATGTCATCTTTTGGGCATATTTTCATAACCAACCTAATCGCCCTGTCTGGGTGGAAATGGAACTAAACTCTGTCAAAGACCTCTCTGTCTCTGCACTCCTTGGATCTGCACTCCCCATCCCCTCAATTAAATCAATCAATAATTCAGTTATTAAGCACACCTTGAGAATATGGGCTCAGTTCAAAAAGCACAGTGGTCTTCTGCGCTTTTCTCTCTCCAGTCCTATCGTCTCTAACCATCTCTTCCAACCTTCTTTACATGATTCAGTGTTTCAGGAATGGTACAGTAAGGGCATTAAGTTTTGCAAAGATTTGTTTGTTGATCATAGGTTTGCATAATTCAAACAGCTTTCTGAGAGGTTTAACTTACGTAATTCTCATTTTTCAGATATCTGCAAGTAAGACACTTCATTAGCTCATCAATATCAAATTTCCCTGAGGCTCCTGATGCAAATATTATAGATAATCTCCTCCGTTTGTCCCCACTGCTTAAAGGCCTAATATCCACTATTTATGGTGGACTGATGGGTTTGAGTCACACGTCTTTGAGTAAAATCAAAACTGTTTGGGAGAAAGACCTAAATCTGACACTGTCAGACGACACTTGGAATTCAATTCTCAAGCGTGTCAACTCAACCTCTTAATGCGCCCGGCACTCTTTATTACAGTTTAAGGTTGTACTCAGGGCTCATTTCTCCAAACTCAAGCTTTCCCCGTTTCTACCCAGACGTTGATCCTTGTTGTGATAAATGTAAAACCGGAGAGGCGTCTCTTATTCATATGTACTGGACATGCCCGAATTTGGAAAAATTCTGGAGGGATGTCTGTAAACCTTGTCGTACATATTGAAATGCAACCTTGAACCAGACCCTCTGATTGCTCTTTTTGGTATCACTGGAGAGGAAGATAAGCGTCTAACTCCGGCTAAACAGCGTTTGTTGTCTTTTGCGACACTCCTGGCCAGGCGTTCTCTTTTATTCAAGTGGAAGCATGCCACCTCACACACTCACACTCAGTGGCTCAGAGATATTATGTCCTGTTTATCCCTGGAGAAGATTCACTACTCAATCCGCCATTCGGGCCCTTCCTTCGCTTTTTTCATATACATTTATAGTTTGATTCCTTTCCTATTTAATATTTATTTATTTAATCTTTTTTGCACGCAGAACCAAAAACTTCCAGCTCTTTTTTTTTTTTTTTTTCATTTTTCTCCTTTTTTAAATATGCCTGGCATCTAACCTTTCCCATACATGTATAGCTGGCTTGGAGTCAGGGAGGGGTGGGGTGGGTGGTATGGGGTTTTATAAGGGGGCTATAAAATGTGTATTGCATGTTTACCCTGTTATATCCCTGTTTAAAGTCAATAAAAATATTGTTGGAAAAAAAAAATGTAAGTCGCTCTGGATAAGGGCATCTGCCAAATGCCTAGATGTAGATGTAGTTTCAGGAAACCTCAGGCATTACAAGAAAGTGACAGTGATTTTAGCAGTGCAGTGTTTTAAGTCAATGTTACTCATGGTTCGCCTGTTAAAATACTAGATTTGTAAAAGATTTACACAGTATATCATTATGAATTATTGAACAAAAGATGAGTCTTAAAATTATCTTAAGGTTTAAATTTAAGGACAATGGACTTATTTCAGTTTACAGAGATACTAAAGAGTATTAGGAATACAAAACTATAAATGGTTAGTGGTATTTTAGATGATAAGATCAATCTTAGTCGGTGTGCAACAGATACAGATGGCACAAATAAGATGTACAGTTGTGGCCAAAAGTTTTGAGAATTACATAAATATTGGAAATTGGAAAAGTTGCTGCTTAAGTTTTTATAATAGCAATTTGCATATACTCCAGGATGTTATGAAGAGTGATCAGATGAATTGTATAGTGCTTCTTTGCCATGAAAATTAACTTAATCCCGAAAAAAAAAAAAACTTTCCACTGCATTTCATTGCTGTCATTAAAGGACCTGCTGAGATTATTTTAGTAATTGTCTTGTTAACTCCGGTGAGAATGTTGACGAGCACAAGGCTGGAGATCATTATGTCAGGCTGATTGGGTTAGAATGACAGACTTGACATGTTAAAAGGAGGGTGAAATCATTGTTCTTTCATTGTTAACCATGGTGACCTGCAAAGAAACGCGTGCAGCCATCATTGCGTTCCATATAAAAGTGCTTTACAGGCAAGGATATTGTGGTTACAAAGATTGCACCTAAATCAACAATTTATAGGATCATCAAGAACTTCAAGGAAAGAGGTTCAATTCTTGTTAAGAAGGCTTCAGGGCGTCCAAGAAAGTCCAGCAAGTGCCAGGATCGTCTCCTAAAGAGGATTCAGCTGCGGGATCGGAGTGCCACCAGTGCAGAGCTTGCTCAGGAACGGCAGCAGGCAGGTGTGAGCGCATCTGCACGCACAGTGAAGCGAAGACTTTTGGAAGATGGCCTGGTGTCAAGAAGGGCAGCAAAGAAGCCACTTATCTCCAAAAAACAAACATCAGGGACAGATTGATCTTCTGCAAAAAGTATGGCGAATGGACTGCTGAGGACTGTCATATTCTCGGATGAAGCCTCTCTGCGATTGTTTGGGGCATCTGGAAAAAGGCTTGTCCGGAGAAGAAAAGGTGAGCGCTACCATAAGTCCTGTGTCAAAACATTGAAATTTTGGGTCCATGGCCTGGAAACTCCCCAGATCTTAATCCCGTTGAGATCTTGTGGTCAATCCTCAAGAGGCGGGTGGACAAACAAAAACCCACTAATTCTGACAAACTCCAAGAAGTGATTATGAAAGAATGGGTTGCTATCAGTCAGTATTTGTCCCAGAAGTTGATTGAGAGCATGTCCAGTCGAATTGCAGAGGTCCTGAAAAAGAAGGGCCAACACTGTAAATACTGACTCTTTGCATAAATGTCATGTAATTGTCGATAAAAGCCTTTGAAATGTATGAAGTGCTTGTAATTATATTCCAGTACGTCACCGAAACAACAAACAAAGATCTAAAAGCAGTTTAGCAGCAAACTTTGTGAAAACTAATATTTGTGTCATTCTCAAA
The DNA here is from genome assembly GCA_030347435.1 of Clarias fuscus. Taxonomy (NCBI): domain Eukaryota; kingdom Metazoa; phylum Chordata; class Actinopteri; order Siluriformes; family Clariidae; genus Clarias; species Clarias fuscus. Next base: position 31,619,811 of record CM059205.1, read on the forward strand.
ACTTTTGGCCATGACTGTAGTATTTAGAAATGAATATAAAATGTATAAAATGTTACACACACTTGTGACAATTATCTTATATTTCTTTGTAAATGCAGAAATCTATAGGGTTAAAAGGCCTAGGCCATGAATAATGTATAATACAGAATTACTGTAACTAAGAATGTTTTTGTATGTATCCTTGTCATTGTTATAGTCGGTTAGCTACAGTATGTCTTGGTTTGTCAGCTGCTCCTGACTCTTTCAGTGTGTGTAAACAGGCAAACCCCAAAGGGAAAAAAAAAGGGAAGCCCCAAAGTCTACATCCATATGCATTTTATATATATAAAATTCAATCATTTTGTTACAGGATTCATCACATGTAAAAGTTACTTTTGAACTTAGTGTAATGCTCACATTTGCTTATTTTTCTGAGGAGACTTTGGTGCATAGTGTATAGCCTGTTCCCTTTCAAAAGCTACACTCGATGCTGCGTGAAAACGCTATGGGAACATCTCTTTGTTCTCCAGTTGTGAAGCCTGTGCACGTCAAAACTGCCGAATACCTCGGCTTATAACCTCTGCCAGGCATGACGTCACCGAATAAGGTGCACCTACAGGTTATAAATAGGAGTGAACCGGAAACATCCTCAGATCTTTTTGTCTTCAGGACCACTTTGTGTTTGCTTGTGCATGTGCAAGCCATAACGAAAGCAAAAAAAAAAAAAAAGGAAATAACAGCATTAACTTACCGATATGGCGGAGTTGCTTAAGAGATGCGTGCCTCCGTGTGATAGATCTCTTTCTGAGGGCGATCTCCATGAATTTTGTCTTGAGTGCTTGGGGGAAGAACACGCTCGCCTCGGGCTTCAGGGAGATTGTGAGTACTGTGATCTTCCCCCTATTAAGGTGCTTCGCGTGCGGCTCCCTTTCTTTAAAGAGAAACCGCGAGCCGCGGTGCATTCCTAGGTCTCGCGTGCTGATGTGGCAGACGCGCACGAGACGGAATTCCCCCTTTCTCTCACGCTCTCTCCGGATCAGGAAGTTTTAGCTTCCGCTTCGCAAGCGCGCTCCGGCGCTTCATGTAGAGGAGCGGAAGAATCCTCCACTCTCGCTACCATGGAATTAAATTTTAGAGGTTATAACGTGTGCGGTCGAACGATTGCATATTGACTGGCCGCAGAAGCGAGTTTCCGCCAAGCACACGAGATTAGATGACAGGTTTCTGTCGGGTGACCGGGGGGAGGAGCCTCAACGTCTCTCTCCCCTTCTTTGGTGACCTCCATGACGAATGAACTCTTTCATGGAGCAAGCCGTATTCATCACGTGTTTTTGTGCCTTCGACTTATTCGAATATCGTTGATGTGAAGGCACGCGGTTTTATGATGATGCCCCAGATAGAAGGCATCATCCTCCCTGAAAAAGCCTACTCTCCCCTCCAAGCCGTGTAGATTGACATCTGCTTTGGTGGGGAAAGCTTTTCAGGCAGCAGTTCAGGCTTGCGCTTCACTGCACACCATGGCGGTTTTGCAGGCCTAACAGGCTGACCTGCTGAAGGACCTGAGCACCGGCGGGGTTATTGATGACAGGGCGTTTGCAGAGCTGCGCTGAGCCACAGACCTGTCTCTCCGTGCAACCAAGCAGACGGCCCGTGCTGTGGGCCGTTCTATGGCTGCCATGGTATACACGGAGAGGCATCTGTGGCTGAACCTCACGGGCATCAAGGATAAGGATCGTGCTGTCCTTCTTGATTCCCCCGTCTCGCCTTCCGGCTTCTTTGGCGACGCTGTTAATTCCGTCACCACTAGGTTTCGGGAGGAGAAGCTATATGAACAGGCCTTTGGGAGGTTCCTTCCCCGCCGTGCTCAAGAATCCGTCGGCCACCCGGTCCCAGCCAGGTCTGGCCCCTATCAGGCCTGAGGTTCAGAACCAGCCGCGCACCCCCTCGTAAAAACTGGGGTGGGGCTCGCCGCTCTTCTCAATCTGCCTCAAAAAGACCGGACCTGAGGAGCTTCCTCTCTTCAAAGAGGAAGCTCTGAGGCTCGTGCGCCCGGGGCCATGGGGGTGTCTCCCCCCAGGGAGGGGTGCTTGGATTTCCGTCACAAAACATGGCCTCCTCCCAGCTTGTGCCCCTTTCGGAGAAGCTGGCAGCGTGGAAACTACTGCCAGGCGTATCTCCTTGGGTACAAAGGACTGTAGCCACAGGCTACAGGATTCAGTTTGCACATCGTCCTCCGCGTTTCAATGTCGTGGTCTCCACTTCCATGAATTGGATATATTATAATCCCTTGTTTTACTTCACTTTGCAATTCATCAACAAAAAAAAATAAATAAATACAATTAAGTTCACTTACCTCAGGTTTTTGTTTTTGACTTTGCTTGTTGCTGCAATACTCAAATCTAACAGAAACAAAGAAACCACAAGGTGTTTAAATGATAGTAAGTTTAAATGAAAGTATGTAGAAATATTTGACATTCCACTTCAGATACTTTTTAAAAATAAAAAAGTATCTGAGAATACGAGAATAAATAGTCATACCTCTCTCTCTCTCTCTCAATATATACATACATAAATACAGTGGAACCTTGGATTACGAGCATAATTCGTTCCAGAAGCGGTCTCGTATTCCAAAACACTCATAAACCAAATCGATACATACAATATATAAAGTAAAAATAAAACAAATTAACCTGCACTTTACCTTTAAAAAGTACAAATAAATCCTGACACATAAGTGTTTCTGTTCATGCGCGCAGGTGCTGACATTAAATTAGAAAGGAACAATGCTAATGACACCCGTGTGAGTGCATACTAACGGAATCACTGCGGTAAAGTAAAAAATGACCAACAAATGAACCAGCATTTACCTTTGAAAAGAATCGCGACAGAGCAGAGTTTCTGTGTAGAGCAGAGAGTGCGTGTCTGTATGTGTGTGTGAAGCTGAGGTGGGGTGGGGTGTAAAGGCAAAAGAGAGTGTGTGTGTGTCGGTGTCAATACATGTGAGGCACACTATCTCAGCATTTCTGACGCGCAGCGACCCCTCGTGTAACATGCAGAAAACAGTTTTTTTTTTCTTTACTTCACACCCTTAAACTTCTTTTGTGCTCTCATCTCTCTCCTTCCCTTCCGGTCTTCATTTTGTTTAACCTTTCAATATAAAAGTTTCTGCAAAATTAAGAACAGTATTCACATCTCACAATGTGCTGTGATATCAAATTAATGTATTCTTGGGCAGTTTTCATAATTATTAAATGGTTAAGGGGATGACATTTTTCTTGTACCCTCTATGATGTCTGGTACCATAGTAGGATGTGACAATCATCCTGCTTACTCAGTCACAGAAAACAATGTGTAAATTTTAATTCAATAAAGACCCTATTTGTTAGGAAAGACCATATGTGAGGACACTTGAACAATCATGAATAATCCTGTAATTCACACCAGAGAACACCCACATAATGAGCTGCATAATGAGCATTTCAGTCAGGTATGTGACAGAGACGGAAGTGCTGCAAGAAAAATTAATTGAGAAAAAGAAACAAATATTTTATTTAGAATATAGTTAACTGACCAAAGAAAAAAAAAAAAAAGCCAACTCTTACCATATGCATAACCTGGAGAGAGAAGCAGATGATCTTATACATCATGCATGAATTTACATGTGAAATGTGGTGATACAGAAGGGAAAGTCATGGCAAAACCATAAAAAAAAACAGACATTCAGAGTAAAACAGTGCAGGATGGAAAGAAGGGTGTTAAGTTCGTGAAAGCTCACTCTTACACCATACACACAGTCTCACATCTCTGTGCCACTCATGAAAGCAGTTCCTGTTCAACTGAAGACGTACTGTAGACATACTGTACCTGGAATTTCCGTGGTATTTTTTGCTGCTTACCGCAGACTGACTGACAATGCACACAGAGCCTGTGACCAACAGTTGCAACACTCCTGGCATCTGAGGTCAGTACATGTGCTGGTTGTAGAGATGAGCAAATCTGGATTCATCTGGATTAAATTACTCGGTCATTTATATGCGTCTGTATTTACGAACCCTTCTCTTTATTTACTTGGATCAGTGGAATTCTAACTTATCTTATTGCTAACAACAACATTAATAAACACAAACAGAAAATTTTATTATTTAGTAGTTGTTAGCGAGTAACTGTAGGAACAAGTAGCTGTCTTGTTATGAAAACTTCCAGCATGGTCAGAAACATAAAAGACTCAAAATCATGTGTGCTGATTTATCTGAACCATGAGATTCAGCTGATCTGTTGGATTTGTATGCGTAGCGCAACAGCCAGATCTGAGGGACTCAGTGTGTGACATTCAAGAGTCCAAGGATTCAGTGGATTCTGAAGATACATTGAGTGACATGACAAAATCATGACAAAAGTGGAGTAAGCACTTGGCTCTCTGTGCATCTGTCTCTACAACGTTACAGTTCATTAAAGGAGCAAAAAAATTCACTCTTCAATATTTTCATATATTGTATTCATATTCTGTCAGCAGCACAGAAAAGTAATAAGTATTAAATAAGTAATTATAATGAAATAATACAAATACTCTACAGTACCATGAAAAAAAAGGCCCTTCCCGATTTTTTTTCATATTTGTCACACTTAAATTATTAAAATCATCAAACAAATTTATGCAAAGATACCAAGAGTACAAATATGAATAATGAACATCACAGACTGTGATTACATCCTACCTCTAGAAGCTTTTTAGTACAGTATGGGTTTGTTCATTTTAATCTTTGATTAACAAGATCTGGCACAGGTTTTATGCTGGATGCCTTTCCTGTCACAGACTTCAGATTTTATAACTGGGCATGGGATAAGCACTGTATGCTTAAACAGATCCAACAGGGGTGACCCAGTGCTGTAACCCAGAGCCTGAGCCACCTGAGCCACCACTGCCCCAACCCCAACTCAACAAGCTTACAAAGCAAAATTTGTGGGGAGGAAACTAGATGGAGGAAAATGACTAATGATTAAAGAGCTGTACTTTTGTGTGTGCATGCATGCATGTATGCTAGCGTGTGTGTGTGTGTGTGTGTGTGTGTGTGTGTGTGTGTGTGTGTGTGTGTGTGTGCGTGTGCGTGTGCAATTTCTCTTTGCCTTGCAGTCATGACCACACACAAAGTCCCTTGGACCTGCGTTTCTGAAAAACCCTTTTTGCTTCTAATACACATTTAAAGTACATACATAAAGTATGTGTTTTCTTATCAGCAAGAATTATATATAAATTAATTAGCCAGTCTTGTGGAGATTGGGATAGGTTCCCTTTGTAGAGAAACTCAGGTTCCTCCCAAGATTTCTTGCAATAATGTGCATTTGCTTATTTCTTGGTGAAATGTATTGATGGTCTGTCAAGCAGATATTTTTTACTGCACTTGGATCTTTTCGCACTGTAGATGCTGTGCATGTAGATAAAGATACAGTTTATATTTCAGACATTACATTACTTAATGCACACGAGAAAGCTTTGTACTGAGCCATGTTAATTTCTTTGCTAAACAAGACTTTTTTTTTATTAATGGTGCAGTCTGTGTCAGTTATTTTCTCCTCTCGCCTTTTAGCAACTGCGCACAAGTAAAAATAATAAACATGTGGTGTACTGTAACTCATGTCTATCCACTTTATCACACAGATGGTGTTTTGTCACTAGAACCACATTGTGTGTCAGTCAGAAATGGCAAATAAACCACTTTCAGGAAATACATCATACATGAAAATTGAATGTATACACTTTTTCACCATTACAACAAGTTTTTATATTTGTCCTTGTCATTGTTATACTTGCATAGATGAAGGTCTTGGTTATGTGTTGGTTTGTCAGCTGCTGCTGACTCTTTCGGTGCATGTAAACAGACACCAAAGATGATTTAAAAACTAACAATAGAATATTTACCAAAAAAAAAAAAAAAGTTAGAAAACAGATAGTGAGTGATTGTCTGATTAATTAATTAAGCCAGCCTCCCTTAATTAACATAATTAATTAAAAATTAATAAAACTTTTTTTTTTTACTATTTATAAGACTATTTTAACATGTCGTAGAGTATTTAGAATTCTTACTGGAGCATCCTAGCCTTTTATTTCTGAGCTGTTCACTAACATAACAAATATATTGTTTATATGTTATTTATTTTGGAGTTGTTGAAGGACCAGTCAGCCAGTCAAAAGACCACATGACCACCAGTCATTGGAACTCAACAGTAAATGTTAAAACAGACCTCAGTTGGTCATTAGGCTAGGAAAGACTAACAAATTATTTTTGTTTGTGTTTTTGTTGTTGTTGTTTATTTGTATTTTAAACACACATTCATATCTCATAGCAGCTGTGCAGATTGAGAAGACTAAGACATGGAGATTGTCCACTAACAGCTGTGATTTTCTTGTAAAGTGCTAACCTCTACAATGCTGAAGTTGCAACATCAATACAAGTTTATTTTCGTTAAACACAGGTGTTGGATTTATTATAGGTATTATTGTATGTTGCATATTGTACATCTTGTGGGCTAGTAATATACAATCACTGGCCACTTCATGAAGTACACCTTGTTACTGCTAGGTTGGATCCCCTTTTGCCCTCTGAAGTACCTTAATTACTGATGGCATACATTCAACAGGCTGCTGGAAACATTCCACAGAATTTTTGGTCCATATTGACACAGTTGCTGCAGATCCATGATCAGAATCTCCCATTCCACCATATCTCAAAGGTGCTTTATTGGATTGGGATCTGTTGACTTTGGAGAACATTTGAGTACAGTAAACTCATTGTCATGTTCAAGAAACCAATTTGATATGATTTTAGCTTTGTGATATAACGAGCTATCCTGTGGTCAAAAAGGTATGGACATGATCAGCAACCATAATCAGGCAGACTGTGGTAGTTAAATGATGCTCAGTTGTACAAGGCAGCATGGAACTGTGCCTTCATGTTGTTTACTTCAAATTCTGACCCTACCATCCAAATGTGGCAGCAGAAATTAAGACTCATCAAATCAGGCAATGTTTTCCCTACTCAGGTGCTTGTTCGGTCCCTTGTTATTTCAAGACTGGTCAACTGAAACTCACTCCTGGCAGGTCTGTCTCTGTCCACCATTCGTCCTATGCAGCTGATCCAGAATGCAGCTGCACATCTTGTCTCCAACACCACACCACCTCTCTCTCCTCCCTACACTGTCTTCCTGTCGCTGCCTGCATCAAATCCAAAACCCTGATGTTTGCCTACAAAGCTAAAAAATGGGCCAGCACCCACTTACCTCTCAGATCTAATCACAGCACGCACTGCACCACGTTCATTCTGATCCTCCAGCACTGCTTGCCAGGTTCCACCATCTCTTAGTGATCAAGGAAGACATTCATCCAGACTCTTTTTTTTTGTTCTGGCACCTACAGTATGTGGTGGAATGAACTTCTTCTAGATGCCCATACAGCTGAGCCTTTGACTCAACAATGCCTCAAGACGTATTTGTTTCTTCAGTTCTAATCCCCTTCAACCCTAACACCCATAAATGTGAAAAAAAAAAAAATCTCCTTCCCAACTGTGTTTGACTTGATGGCACTTAGTAACCCAGGAACCCCGTGCAAGTATCTATCCAATGACAGAAACTTTAAAGCAATTTTTGTAAGTTGCTCTGGATAAGAGCTGCCAAATGCGTAAATGTAAATTATGTACAATATAAGTGCAATTGTCTTTACTGCCACCCACAACAAACATTTATAGAAAATATCTCAGACCCTCAGGGAGTGCGAAAGTGTTTTTATTGGCCAAGTGTGTTGAGTGAACAGTTTCAGCTGAGCTGCAGCGAGACTAAACTGTCATTTACTAACACAGCAATGCAGCGCTTGCATGGATATCGTGTTTCAATCTTTGGAGCATTAATGCTTGAAATTCTTCAGGGTATGTACAAAGAAAGATATGTGATTTTTAATGATCATTAAACAATAATGATCCACAGCAAAAAATAAATAAAAAATGTAATTTACACAGCATGGATCACTGCATAAAACTTTTGAATCTTTGCACATTGTATTACAGTGAAATGTCAAAATATAGACTGTCACAGGCGTCACTCAAGAGAAAACACGTAGATCCAGTAGCAGAGAGAGGCAGAGAGAATAATCAACCAAGAGACACTTACAGCCAGTAGAGGGCGTCTCGGTCTGAGAGAACCAGGAAGTGTAGGGTCAGCACACAACTCCACGTTAGTGAGGTCAAAGCTTCCACTGCACGTAATCCAATCTCGTAGCCAAAAGTCGGAAGCCGAGTTCAAAACCAGTAGATCCAATGAGTGCAAATCCAGAAGCAGTGTCAGACGTGGGCTGTAAATCCTGGGACAGGCAGTATCGTAGTCAAAACGTGAGCGGGGTTCTGTAACAGGCGGTTGCCTTAGTTAAGGAGAGCAAAAAACCAACCAGCCTCAGTATCGCTCAGGCAAGTCCTTCTTTGTTGATGGTACAACTCACCTTAAATCAGATTCCCTGCACAGCCGTCATCGATACAGGCAGTACATTTTCCCTCATAACCGAGATGCTGTGGAAGAGGATAAGGAAACCAACTGAAAGGTGGCAATCAGCAAGAGGGCAGACATTCTCATTGGCCAATGGCCTGGTACAGGCTGCAATAGGCAAACTGTCAGTCCGATACTACTTACAGGGAATAGAGTCTGAGGTTTATCTTTTTATAATGAGAGAGAGTGATTTAGCATTCCCCTGTGTGCTGGGGCTAGATTTTTTGACAGACACCGGTATACAGATTAATTTTAGCCAGCGCTCCTACTCAGTCCCAGGGAGAGAGGGTGAGTATTTCCCGCTATGTACCTCCACTCACGGCCAAGTCTCCCTTTATGTGGCCAATCCATTGCCCCCAGTGTCTGATGCCTCCAAATTCACCATCTCCAGCTTGGTCAGCAATGCTTCCCTGTCAGAAGAACACAAGTGTCAGTTGCAGGAGCTGTTGGACAAATGGCCGACTGTATGTACCGACCGAATTGGCCATGCCAAGGCCATAACCCACCATATATACACCACCGACGAAAGACCAATCAGGAAAAAGGCCTACCCCGTCCCTGTCCACAAGCAGCAGGTTGTAGAGGAGGAGGTCGCCAAAATGCTGGAGTCAGGGATCATCAGACCATCTAACTCGCCATGGGCTTCCCCTGTCGTGCTAGTGGGAAAAAAAGATGGCGGGACTCGTTTTTGTGTGGACTTTAGAGCCGTCAACAGCAAAACTCCGCTGGATGGCTTCCCTATGCCCCAGGTCCACGAAATCTTGGAGGCGCTCTACGGGGCTACTGTGTTTAGCTTGCTAGATCTATGTAGTGGCTATTGGCAGGTGGAAATGCACCCGGACAGCATCCCTAAAACAGCATTCGTCACCAAAATCAATCAATATGAATTTCTCCGTCTCCCCTTCGGCTTGAAAAATGCAGGAGCAACCTTTCAGAGGCTGATGACCTCCGTTCATCTTAACCACCTCCGACAAGTATTTACACTCCTCGAAGCGGCTGATCTCACACTCAACCTACAAAATTGCAACTTCTGTCAGACGTCACTCTCCTTTCTGGGACATATTATATCCGCCGAAGGCATAAAAACTGAAGAAGCCAAGGTAGCAGCTATACAATCTTATAGCTCTTTCAGGTTCCCTGCAACCTGAAGGAGCTGCAATGCTTCCTCGGTTTGGCTGGTTGGTACCACCGTTTCATTCCCCACTTCTCAGAGCGTGCTGCTCCTTTACACGCTCTGAAGAAGAAAGGAGCCAAATGGGTATGGACGTCTGAGTGCCAGTCAGCCTTTGAGGACCTGAGAGTGGCTCTGCAAAACACACCGGTTTTAACAGCCCCAGACTTCAACCGCCCCTTCAAGGTGCAGACCGACGCCAGCAACGTCGGCCTGGGGGCAGTACTCACCCAGGATCATAAGGATGGGGAACATGTGATCGCCTACGCCTCCCGGCTGCTACATGGAGCGGAAAGCAGATATTCGGCATCAGAGAAAGAATGTCTGGCTGTGGTGTGGGCAGTGGAGAAGTGGCGTCAGTATCTGGAAGGCAAAGCTTTCATCATCATCACAGACCATGCTGCTTTGACCTGGACTTTTAATCAGCCGAACCCCTCCTCCCGCTTAACACGCTGGGTACTCTGGCTGCAGGCATTCAAATTTTTAGTTCAGTACCGAAAGGGGCAATGCAATACCGTACCTGATTCCCTGTCACGGCGCTGGGAGGGAGAGACTACGAATGGCCATCTGGCGATACACCGAGGCAATGAGATGCAGTGGGGTCTGCCATGTGACTGGGGGGAGTTGGAAAAGGCCCAGAAGGAGGATGAAGCGCTTTGTGAGCTGTGGAGAGAGGCGAAGTAAGATCCTGATGTCAAGAAAATACATTACTGCATCGTGAACCAGTTCCTCTATCGCCAAGTTCCCAGACAAGCGGAGTGTAGTCTACTCCAACTGGTCATCCCAACATCACTGCGACCTCAGTACCTGCAATACGCCCACGACAACCCTCTCAGTGGTCATCTGGGGCGGATGAAGACCCTAAGGAGGCTACTAGAAGTCGCCTACTGGCCGGAGATACGCTGAGATGTCTGGGAATATTGTAAGAACTGCGTGACTTGTCAGAAGTATAAACCACGTATTAGTAAGCTGGCGGGTTTACTACAAAGCACACCTGGAGTGGAACCTGGTTTTATGTTGGGGGTAGATCTCATGGGTCCATTTCCCCGGTCATCCCGGCTCAACGAACATCTGCTGGTGGTCGTAGATTACTGCAGCAAGTGGGTCGAGATGTTTCCTCTGAGAACAGCCAAAGCTCATAACATCGCCAACATCTTAACAAGGGAGATTTTCACACGGTGGGGTGCACCAGCCTACTTGGTTTCCGCAGTTCACTTCCCAGCTTCTCAACACCATCTGCCGACACTGGGGCGTGACCCAGAAGCTCACCACGGCCTACCACCCACAGACCAACATCACAGAACGAACCAACCGAACATTAAAATTCATGATTGCAGCATTTGTCAGAGAAAACCACAAGCAGTGGGACCAATGGCTTCCTGAGTTTCGGTTTGCCATCAATACAGCCTGGCAAGAAAGCACTGATTTTACCCCGGCAGAGATAGCACTGGGTCGGAAGCTAAAGGGACCACTGGAGAGAATGCTGCATCAAACCATCCCTCCTGATCATCCTGCCTATGCCACAGTGGAGCGTCAGGAAGCACTGTTCCAAGCCGTCCGGAGCAACGTAGCCTGGGCCCAGGAACGGCAGGGGAGGTATTATAATGCCAGAAGACGGGCGTCTTATGTGACGTCACGTATAATGTGGGCGACCTCGTGTGGGTCCGCGCTTTCCCCTCAGTCTCGGGCAGAGGACTCCCATATGGCCAAACTGGCTCCGAAATGGAAGGGACCGGCTAGAATCCTTAACGCTCTTAACAAGGTTAACTATCAGGTGCAACTGATTAGCCAAGCTGGACCATTCACAGTCCATGTAGTTAATCTAAAGCCTTTTTACAGCGAGGTCACGCCTTCTTCTGAGGGGGAGGGGGTGTAACAGGCGGTTGCCTAGTTACGGGCTCCCGTCCAGTGGAGGCGCTGTGGGAACCGTTGGTGTCAAACCAATAAAGGAAGAAGTGAGGTTAGGCCAGGTAACAGCAGCCATTTCATCTATGCTAAAAGCTAATGCCAAAAAGATACAGAATTGTAAACCCGAATGCGGGACCTAGTACGTCCAAGAGCGCATGTAAGTGTGTTGGTTTTATATGTTTATATGTTTGTGTGAAGCCCGCCGAGGCATTTATAGCACATTATATAGCCTACTGTGCATTCACGGCTATGCCTCCACGGTTTTTTGTGTGTTTTGTGTTTTATGCGTGTGTGTATGTCCCGGGAGGCGACGTGAGTGACAGCGGTTCCTCCGGGATTAACTACACCAGCGGCAGTGTGCGCGGGACCGGTGCATCGGTGATCACCGCGTCACCCTTGAAGGAGACGTCGCTCACGGAGGGCATCGGGCGTGGAGCGGGACGTTCTCTGGTTTTTGTTTTTTGTTAATGGACTTGGGTGCAAAGGAGAGAAAGGACTCTAAACCTTTGGCATCATTGCGCACAGTATGAGCGTGATATGCGTGGCGGGTGTAAGGGTGGTGTAATATACCGCATAATATTAAATGTACATACACTTTAATTATATAATCGATATCTCTGGTGGTCCTTACCCATTATTTCTGTTAACAGCTAGTTACTATTGCAAGAATAGTAGCGTGTTTGTTACAGTTCAAAGCCGGTAATCCAAATAGCGATAAATCCGTAACGCGAAGACAAGGACGAAAACGATAAACCAGGCGGGGTCGTAACCGATAAACTGTGGCAAAACAAACGCGAGAATAAAGGCATGAACGGCACAATAATCTGGCAATAAGTGGGTGTCCTGTAGCGCCTTAAATACACCTGTCTGATTAATCCAAAGCGGCAGCAGGTGAGTTCGAGCCATGACTGAGGCGGCAAAAAACAAGAGGCGGCGCGGAGCTGGAACAGGAGTGCTTTAGACTGCTTGCGGACGTGCTTATGTTGTGGGCGAGATCTGGCGTGTCGTGACAGTACCCTCCCCCCTATGAACGCCACTTGGCGTTCTAGAAGGAGCCTCCGGGTTGAGCCTATGGAACTCTCTAAACAGGGACTTGTCAAGAATAAACCTGGCAGGTATCCAACTTCTTTCTTTAGGTCCATACCCTTCCCAGTCCACTAGGTATTGTAACCCATGTCCACGGCGGCGGGATCTGAGGAGCTTACGGACCGTGAATGCTTCGCCCCCATCAATGAGACGGGGTGGGGGGTGGGGGGGGGGTTGGTGTGTTGAGGACAATGGACAGGAGACCAGACGTCGGATCTGAGACACGTGGAAGGTGGGGTTAATACGGCACATCGACAGGGGCAGGGAAAGCTTGACAGCGCAGGGGTTGATGGTTCGGGAAATGGAGAAAGGTCCAATATACCTCGGAGCCAATTTCCTTGACATGGTCCTTAATGGTATGTCGCGTGTGGACAGCATTACTCTTTGGCCTACGCGGTATCTGGGAGCTGCTGAGCGATGGCGGTTGGCCTTGTGTCGGAATGTATTTACCGAGCGCAGCAGTTGAGAGCGCGCCTGTTGCCAAGTTTTCTTACAGCGACGGAAAAAAGCTTGGGCTGATGGCACCGCAACTTCCTCCTCTTGAGCAGGGAACAGAGGCGATTGATATCCCAGACAGCATTGGAAGGGAGACATACCAGTGGAAGATGTGGGGAGCGAGTTGTGGGCATATTCTATCCAGAACTTTCGGGAAAGGGCGTCCGGCTTTGCTAAAAACTTTCATGAGATCGTGGTATTCAGCTGGGATGTTCAAGAGGTTTGAGCAGTCCTCCAGCGGAGAAGGCAGGGACCCTTTGGCAGCAGAACGGAGACATGATGACAGACAGGAAGGACTCCATTCCAAAACTCTCTTCTTGACCTCAATGTGGAGATTGTGCAACTGTAACCATGGGAGACCCAAAACAAGTGGGGCATGGGAGCTCTTAACAATCAGAAACAAGATGATTTCTAAGTGGTTTCCTGAAAAGTGCAACATAATTGGTAATGTGCGGTGGGTGATGGGGGGCCAGGAAACAACCATCGAGGGCCTGGACCTGAGTGGGTGGCTTAGTGGCATGGAGGAAATTCCAAGGAGGTTCACCAGTGAAGAGCAGATTAAGTTTTGGTCAGCCCCAGAATCCAACAGGGCGTACGTGTCGTGGGACTGACTCTTATGGGTCAAGGTTACTGGAAAACAGGACCGATGGTTGGGAAATCTTCTAAGATCCGGGCCCCCCGGTGCACCCAAAATTACCGAGGGGCCTGCCCTTTTAACGAGCAGTTACGTGAGAAGTGACCCAACTGACCACAGTAGAAGCATGCCGACTTTCTTGTTTCTGGCACTTGCTGGACTTTCTTGGACGCCCTGAAGCCTTCTTAACAAGAATTGAACCTTGAAGTTCTTGATGATCCTATAAATTGTTGATTTAGGTGCAATCTTAGTAGCCACAATATCCTTGCCTGTGAAGCCATTTTTATGCAACACGATGATGGCTACACGTTTTTTTGCAGGTCACCATGGATAACAATGAAAGAACAATGATTTCAAGCATCACCCTCCTTTTAACATGTCAAGTCTGCCATTCTAACCCAATCAGCCTGACATAATGATCTCCAGCCTTGTGCTCGTCAACATTCTCACCTGACTTAACAAGACGATTACTGAAATGATCTCAGCAGGTCCTTTAATGACAGCAATGAAATGCAGTGGAAAGTTTTTTTCGGGATTAAGTTCATTTTCATGGCAAAGAAGGACTATGCAATTCATCTGATCACTCTTCATAACATTCTGGAGTATATGCAAATTGCTATTATAAAAACTTAAGCATCAACTTTTCCAATTTCCAATATTTACTGTATGTAAATCTCAAAACTTTTGGCCACGACTGTATATAAAAAGCCAACAATATAATAATATATAATAATATAACAATCCAACCAGAACTGTTCAATGTTCTTTAAAAATGGACTATAAAACTTGGTTGTAACCAGTGGCCAAGAACTGTGAAGGATTTTATTTGGTTGACTCTCACAAGCAGTTTGGAAATGTGGAAAAGGCCTCTGTCATGCTGGCATGTTCTTTTGAAAGCCATACTTACAGTATTTAGTGACTTAATACTTATGCTCTCATTAACTTGCAAATGTTACAAAGACAGGTTCTGCATATTCAGGGGTATGGGGAATCTGTGTGGCATCTGCATTACAGGTGTTAAACCGCTAGCTGTATGATAACCAGCTAACTGGAATTGTTGTAAGTTACATTACCACAATAAATGAAGGAGTTGACACAGGATGTAGTGTAGGGTATGGATTGCAGGGTTCAATCAAATTAAAATTAAAATTAACATCAAAATTAAAGTTAACCACAATAACATTTTAGTTTAGCTAAAGATGCTATGGTGGCTAATGTTAATTTATATGATAATGCATTTGACTGAGGTGGTATGGTGGCTTAGTGGTTAGCACTGCTTGCCTTGCACCTCCAGGTTCGATTCCCACCTTGGAGTTTGTGTGCATGGAGTTTCCTCCCGTTACTCCGGTTTCCTCCCACCGACCAAAGACATGCAAATTAGGATAATTGGCATTCGCAAATTGCCCACAGTGTATGAATAATCATGTGAGCGTGTGTACAGTATGTGTGTGCCCTCTTCACAAATCTAGCTATTGAACCAATTTTTTTTCTATGGGGATTGATTCAGTTTTAGAGCCAGCCCTCAGTAGACATTCAAGGAACTGCACCTTTTTGCTTGCCACTTGTTCATTACCACATTGCCGGCCATGTTGGATGTCATTCAGCATTATTTCTGCTAGGGGTACTAAATGAGAAAAAGATCAATTCATGCCCGGTCATTTACTGTATGATGAAACAGAAATGCTTAAAATAAATGTATTTAAAATTATTTAATATAGGTTAATATTGGTGTCTGAGTATTATTTCAATGTCCAAACTTCCAATCACCAACAATCATTATTAACATATTTCGGTCATTATTCACATTTCAGAATTCAGTATTAAAAAAATTACATGGGACAAAAAAAGTTCAACTGAATTTCCAATCTTAAGATAAATATTTTTCAAGCTAATTCTTACTTAACCCAGACATTCGTTGGGAAGTCTTCTGATCAAACATGTTGTTACTCGTAACTGTGCATGTTTTAGCAGAAACACAGTGAGCATCCATGACAGTTGATGGGAAATGAGAAAGCTGCTAAACCATCGGCAATGCACTGCGTATGAAATGGACATTATATACTACAATGTAGGTGCAGTTCTTTGCCTTTATTGCCACCTACTTTTTTTTTTGCAAACATTGCAAACATTCACATATTAAAGGATCAGAGACACTCTGTGAGTGAAGAAGTGGTTTTGGTATCTTGGAGTTCATCTACTGTTGAGTTAACATTCTGAATCAACCTTCAGCACGAGGAATCTGTCATTCACTAACACATCAATGCAGTACAATCATGGATATAAAGCTTTTTCTCTCTGGAGTTCTGATCATTGCTATTTTTCATGATAGGTACAGGAACACATATGGGACATTAATGGACATGGCAAATTACTTATTTTTTATGATTTATATTAAAGGACCTTCTATATTCATATTATTTAGTTACTGTAGGTACATGGCTTTTTGAAAATGCTCTAAAATTTAAAAGGGATCTTGCGCGCTTCCGCGGCAGCTCGCGGGAAGCTGTGAAAATGCCGTTCATTGCCTGTAGGGGGCAGTCGTGTTTCAATCTGAAGTATTGTGTGTCTACTGAAGCCAAAAATGTGTTCTCTCTCTTAGGCGCCCATTGACAGGAAGCGACAGAGCTCATAAACGTGTCAAAGCTCAAACTTTAATTACTGATATGTATTTATTCTTCATTTTCTTCTCTCCTGCAATGATGATACTTCTTTGACTGCGCTTTCTCCATTCAGTATTATTGTCATTAGTAGTAGTAGTAGTAGTAGTGAAAACTACCGCTGATTAACTATCTCTGCAGTAGTTAAAACAGCGGATTAATTTCATTTTGGGTATTTCTAACAGGCAATCTACTAAATAATAATAAATAGATAAAATTACCCAGCACTTTAACATTTAACCCAGCAGTTTTAGAGTGTAACATAAAAATATTCCATTTGTAAAATAGCATAGGTGAAATCATAGGTTGTGTATAGTGATTAAAAACAATACAACAAAGCTTATGGTAAATAAATTCTCAGACTCTTCCACTGCAGGTATTAAAAAACAGTAGCAATGTCAATTTTAGAATCCGTAGAAGCTCAGTGGTCCGGATAAAACCTCTCGCGGAGGAGCCTTTCCCTGAATTCGCCATTTTCATGGGGATGGGCATCTCGGTTAATTCATACAGCTGGACAGTACTGTACCTATTTACAGTACATGGAATTTTACGGGGTTGTCACTTACCGATTTACAGTACCCTGACAAAGAGCAATATAAGAATAGTGCCAGCTGGCACACCTTAGAAAATAATTCGGCATCTATTTAGAGTCTAAATATTTTTTTTTAAACTTGTGCTACTGTTGTTTACTTACAATATTTGTTAATATTTTTTTTTTCTTTAAATGAGGCTTGGGCTCCGGGATGTTGAGGCTATTTACTAGTATACGTTGTCTAATCAGAGCTCTATCGCCCGTTCGAGTGTAATTCATAAATTATGTTTATAATAATGAAATGAGATCGTGCTTTAAAATTAATCTACAATTCATTTCAAACCCGCGGCTCGCACTTTCACTTTACAAAATGCAGCGTTTTGATCAAAAGGTGATAAACGCATGCGATTTATCGATAACAATACTGCATTGATGGATGGATGTTGTTGATAAATATTTAAAATGATAATTAAATAAATACCTGTCCATCTTTTTTGTGTTTATCTTTTTGGTTTATTATACACCTCTGCACCACTTATTATAATAAATAGTTTTAAATGTTAGTAAAGGTACCATACAGTAGCAAGAGAGGGGGGGTATATATATATATATATATATATATACTGTATGCTGTAATTTGGTCATGTTCACCCATGGCTTAAATATATGCGGCATTTAATAGCATTCGCTAGTTATCAAGTTGATATACAGGTCAATCTGCATCAAATAGAATCTCTCCGAATAAGTAAGCATAATAATAAATAATGAATCATCATAGTGTCAGCCCATGGGTGAACATGACCAAATTACTGCATAAACACTGCAACACGAGGATTTAAGAATTTAATTAAACACAAATATGTGTGTGGCATTTTAATTCAAATCCAACATTTTAATGGTTTGTCATCGGTGCATGGGCGCAAAAAGACGAAGTACAACAAAGAATACGAAAGTGTATAATGTTGAATAAAGTTAGCCTAAAACAATTTTGTTTCCAATGCTGAAGCAAACATGATTTTGTTTTTGTTTTAGTCTATTCACTGAATAGAACGTGACATCGCGCTCCGAGGTGAACACCCACAGAACTCCCAGTTACTGTAATCCCTCTTCTCACCTTTCATTCATGATAGGTGTGAAAGTATCAAACCGGTTTCACTGATCGGAGATTGGCAGAATTGAGGGGTTTAAAAAGAATAAACAAGACCGAGCAGACGTCTCTGTATAAAATCTATTTCGCCAGCACGTCTTCTTTCCTTGTGCTAATCTGTAATATTGTGAAATAATAACTGAAATGTATATTGTGTATATGCTTAAATATTCCTTTTTATTTATGGTCATGTGTATTGTGTTTGATCTGCATTATTGCGAGACGCGATTACTTTCTGGGATTTTTATCGATAAATAACATGCATTTATCAGCCTTTTGATCAAAACGCAGCCTTTTTGTAAAGTGAAAGTTTATTCACAAATTGGGGTTAACGCACGGCAATGAACAGCTTTATTTCATAAATTTATTTCCATCTATTATTTCCAACAAAGGTCAAATAATGGATGAAAAATTATTCAATGCTGGACACAAACAGCAAAAAAAAAAAAAAAAAACATGATTATTATTATAAAAAGCCAGAAGCACTTGTGCATATAAGAACATTTACAAAAAAGGATTTTTTTGTTCATTCATGTCTTTTGATGGTGCTCAATGTCGACACATTTTTACGTTTTAACTAAGATATGTTGACATCTTCACGAATCAGGTAGTTAGTTACCACTATGAGACACAGCACACACAAACTCTCCGTGCAGATACACCGTGCAGGGAGCAACTGGACACCAGGTCTTCACTTCGTAATACACATGTCCATAAACAAAAAGAAATATTTAGACATATACGCTAAATATATTTCACTTAAATATTACAGATTAAAACAAGGAAAGAATACGTGCAGAGCTTCAGTTCATTGTGATGGAGACTAAAGTCTCGGAAGGAAACGGTTGTCGTTATTTTACAAAATCTGAATATATTCAGTAAATTTGTCAATTACACTGAAAGTATCAACTCCAACTATGAAGTCTGATTTAATTGGAACCATTAAACATTTTATTTCTATTTATTTTATGTTTTGCTGGTGAAACCGTCAGCTCGGTCCCGTTAATTCATATTAAACCCCTCAATTCTGAATACGAAAGTGTTTAATCTTTAATAAAGTTAGCCTTAAACAATTTTGTTTCCAATGCTGAAGCAAACATGATTTTGTGTATTTCTATGTATTTTTTATATTTGTGTTCATTATTAAAGAACTTAAAATGGTTTAAATTTAATCAAATAAACACAACATACAACAAATATATCATCTCAAAGCTTTTATTTTTTTTAGTCATAAATGCAGTGTTTAGTTACATTCCAGTGTGTCCACCCTGATTTTTAACCACGACTGGAAGAACTTTAAACAACCTATTTATGTATTTATTACATGCCTCTTCTGTAAGTACCTCAAACCAGAATTTATTAATGGCAGCAATTAAATCTGACTTTTTAGTCGGTTTTGCTTCTTTTCGAATATAGTCTTTCAGAGCATGCCACACCATTTTAATGGGATTCATGTCAGGAGATTCGGCGGGTGTCTTCACCCAGTTAATTCCCTGGACCTGACACCGACTAGCACCCCTGCCGCTCCATTGTTCTTCTGCTTTTGTTGTGCAAACACAAAACACACCCATTACCTGTCCCACACCGAGGTTTGGCCTGCCTTGGATCTGAGCTACTCTGAGTAAAACTAAGGCCGTTTTCACACTGGTAACGATCTGTTCCGTTCTGTAATAGCAATTGTGATCCCGGGGACACTTGCGTATTTACACAACTGTAAACAGTAGGTGGCGGTAGAGAGGTAGTTGGTGTAGTTGGTGACCCGCTCGGGTCATGAACTGTGAGACACCTGTTAATGCTCCGTGTGGATGTTTGAATTTTTAT
This sequence comes from Clarias fuscus, assembly GCA_030347435.1. Classification (NCBI taxonomy): domain Eukaryota; kingdom Metazoa; phylum Chordata; class Actinopteri; order Siluriformes; family Clariidae; genus Clarias; species Clarias fuscus. The sequence continues at coordinate 31,639,767 of CM059205.1, forward strand.
GACAAAAACAACGGCACTGTAAACAACATGTCTACTGACACATCTGTCGCGCGACTCAGAGGGTGAAATGAGCGCGCGCTGCACGGACACTGCACGAGGCACTGAGGAATGACTTTACATCTCTACTCTGTAAGGTGAGTAATCAGGTGTGTCCACATTCTCTACTGATTCCCAGTCAAATAGAAATAAAGTGCTCATTAAACATTACTTTCTTTAGTCATAGCACATTTAAAATGTTTACTTTTTTATCATAAAAATAAAGTGTTTATGTACACTGTAAATTAATCAGATGTAAACAATTTATTGCATTTATTAATGCTACAAATAAATATAATGCCTGCTAGAATAAAGTTCAACAAATAGCATAGATACATATAATAAATGATAAATATCTAATCATGCATTTTTCTGTTCTCCTCAGGATCATCTGGGTTTAGAGAGGGGTGGTGTGTGATGGCAGGATGTCCTTGTGACCAGGAATGGCTACTAAATACTCCTATTAAGAAGACAACAGTCCTACAAGAGAGATGCTTGTGCTCTTTTTTTCTTACCTTGCTATGTGTAGATTTTTAAATTTAGCTGGGGTGTTGAAACTATTGAATTTAAAACCTCACCATGCATCAATGTTTAGTGTTTAACATGTTTTGTGTGCCGTGTGTTTATATTGTATTTTTGTAAATGTAAAAATAAATGTATACTGTAAAATCCAAGATGAGTGTGGGGGATTTGGAATAGAGACAAAGTACTGGATAGAGTGCAAAATGTTTTATTAAACATTATTAAATTAAAATATAATAAAAGTAAATTTTGTAACAAAATTAGCTGTCAAATAGGACATATGTGTTATATGTCAAAAAATATAAACATTAAAATGTAGCATATTTTATGTGTGTGTGTTAATGAAATGAAGACAACAGTTGGTCCACTGTCTGCATCAACATTCTATTCGATCTCTTGCTCTTCCTTCCTCTGTATCTGTAGTCAGAACTCATCCATCTAAATTTGAGATTTCATGCAGACATTATGAGTCTCCTGCTCTGCACGTCAGGTTTTGTCTCTTTCTTGTTGTTAGCTGGTCTTGTGCTACTGTCAGAGGTCTCAGTCTGTGTTTCCTCCAGTGCCTGTCTGCAAGAAAGTATAAACGCAAAAAATTAGCTGAAAGTTGCAACCATAACAGCTTGAACAAATTAAATTTTTCCAACATTTAAATTTTGTCACCGCAATCACAGATAACCTGAAACTGTGTGTGGAGCTTATGTGGCTCATCAGCATCTCAGTTTTTATAAGTGTCTCTGAGATGTGTTGGAGAATATACATGAAGTTTATATATAACATAAGAGTAAAGTAGCTGTAACTCTAATAGCTACATAAGCACAACACTTGAGTTCATCACATTCTGCTCTTCTGAACAGTAAAATGATCTAAGGCCTTAAAGTGAGCAGACATGAACATTCGAAGTGAACTTTACTGTGAGCTAATGTGAAAGGATCATCCTGTATATCTTATTATATGCATTTAAATGTCACCACAAGATCCACAGACAATTACCTGGATATGTGGTGATATGAGACTCTCTTTAACAATGTTAATAACAGGAGTTAATAGTATTTAATATGGACTCACCGCTCACGCGCAGGCTCTCTGCTGGACCAGGCTCCACGCTGTCCGGTTCCGATGATGAAGGTAGATGTTGTTGTGGGTTTGAGGGGTTCCGACTCGATCACACTGGATGGTTTTTATCCTATTGTTTATCTTTTCCTCACTTCAGTATCGCACGCGCGCTGTGTGCTGCACGAGCCGAAGTTTGTTTAACTCTGCATGGCATTGCTCAGTGCTGCTGTACGCGCGCGCGTCTAAATACTTACGGATACTTCCGTAAATATCGGAGTTTTTATGTGTAATGTCCGATTATCTCCGGATATTTTAGTCTGTCTAAATTTCTAGCAAATGCTATACTTCGGCATTACTTCACAGAGATTCTTCAGCAGCCACGTTTGTTTGTGTACGGAGTCGAACTGGAATTACGTCACTTCCTCTTTTGAGCACGAGCGTGTACTTATGTCCCGCCTTCCGTTCTCGGGAAGGTGTGAATCGTTCCCGAAACCACCTCTGCAATCAGTCCAGGGATTCGTTCCCGAGCGTGGAACGATTACATTCTCACAGAGAAAAATCAACTGGTGGCCTCCGAGTGGCGCAGTGGTTAAAGCGCTCGCCCTATCATCCGGAGATCGCTAGTTCGAATCCCGGGTCGTGCTGTAACCTCTCGCAGCCGGAGGTCTAGAGAGAGCTGATTGGCTCTCTCAGTGGGAGGGATGAGAGGTACTTAGTGCTCCCACATTAATCACGGCTCTACAGCCAGTCAGGGGCGTCTGTGAGCTCGCGCAACGGAGGGAGCGGATAGCGCTGTCCTCCGAGTGTGTTACGCCGCCCCCAACGGTGCGCGAGCGAACAGTTCGAAAAGATGCGGTCGGCTGGCGTCACGTGGTTCGGAGTGGTAGTAGTAGCCTTAATGTGGGAGCCCCCTAGTGACGGGGAGGAATTGGACACGACTAAATTAGGGAGAAAATCGGGAAAAAATAAAAAATAAAATAAAAATCAACTGGTCCCGGGGCCAAGTGTACTCGGAAACAGATCCGGGACCCCAGTGTGAAAACGCACTAATGCAATTGTGCCAGACCTCACAGGTAAAGGGTGGTTTGCATAGCAAAAGCAGGAGGAGAATCAAGCTGAAGAACTGTGAACACCTCGGAACTTGAAAATAAAAAAGTCAGTAATTCTAGTTAAATGGTACTTCAGCGTATTGAAAGTACCATATCAAGAGTTTATATATATATAAACTTATATAAACTCTTGATATGACTCTTGAAACACTTCGCATTCTCACCATCCTGTTCGCCGGTCTCTCGCTGGTACTTTCACTAAACTGAAAAAAATAAGAAGTAAAATTTACAAAATTTTTATTTTGCAAGTTTTTGCACTCAGGTTTTTCAAGTAAATTTTACACTTGTGAAAATGAGTAAAATTTACTTAAGGAAGGTGAGTAAAACTAACAAAGTAAATAATTACATATCACATGGCCTCTTTAAATCATCTTAAGTAGTATTTACTTACTGATCTGATGTAATTAATTGATATAATTAAGTAAAACTATTTTCTATTTTACGTAAATTTGACACGTTTTATTCAGTCAATGTTAATTATTTTAAATAAATAAAATGAATCACTGTTACAATATGACAAAATAGTACTGTGACAATAAATAACTCTTGATTGCACATTTATTAAGATCTTTATTTAAAGGAATTAACATGCCCATATATAAACAAGATCAGTGCTTAATATTTAAACAGCTCAAGCAGCAGTAAAGTGCAATGACATTTTTTATTATAAAACTTTTGCTTATTCAAGCCATCTTAACTTACATATCTATACAAAAACTAGGACAGAATCTTAACTAGAGCAAGTATTAGACCAAATATTAACAGACTGCTTTTACAAATAAATCTGTCTTTCAAGTAAATTCAGCACGTCCATGGCCAAGTGCCCTGTAGCAAAGATAATGCAGCTGATAGGACTCTTTACTGTCTGTACAGCAGTCTGGAAAAATAGAACAAGTTGCCTCAAAGCACCAAAAAACCTGTGAACACCGGGCTCGTAAAAAAGAAAACGGTACAGTCCGGTTGATGTTCACGACACTGATGGAGACCATTCTACGTCAACCATCGGACGGTTGGATGACGTTGATTTTGGCTTTCCACCAGCCGCCTCAACACCCCTGACTGACCGTACCAGGTTGCAGATTGATACGGAAAATGTTGCATCAGCTGCAAACCATCAACTGGCAACTGATTCAGTCCTCGACTTTCACAGTTCACCAGTTCTGGAACATTCAGTGTCTTCTCTGCCCAACGTCTTACAAGAACATTCAGAAGTTTCATCATTCTGTTTGAGATTGCCTGAAACACCGAGAAACACTTCGCATTCTCACCATCCTGTTCCAGTCTCTCATACATGGAGTGATAATACCCGATGTGATTTTAAATCACATGACCATCGAGGACGAGAAACAAATATATCTGGATTCAGCAGAATCAGATGGCAGACCAAGGGCAGATCGGTTTGCTGTTACTTTGTTTAAAAGGTTGATTCCGCTCAACGTTTACCAGAACTGGGCAGGTTCGGTGAACTATGATGGTTCCATGGGGAAAAACGCACTGCCCTCCAATCTGCGTCAAGCAATTTCCGATACTGTTGCTCGGAAATTCCACCCCACAGCCCGCAATAAAAAGCAAATAAGAGAAAGAATCAACGAACTTCTTAAAAAGAAAAGACTGAGTTTTCCTCTTTTTAAAAAAAAAAAATCATTCTACTCTCACTTTTGCAAAGAGTGACAATTTGCCATATACCTGTCTGATATATTCTATATTTAGTAAAACTGTATTGAAACAAATTTGTGTATTTTCCTTATTTAATATTTACTAACGCTTCCGGAACATTGTTGTCTATACGTTTTATCTATATGGAAAACAGTGAAACCTAAACACAAACAGAAAGAACGAATAAAAGAATGTACAAAACATTAACACCTTTGCCATGTTCAAATAAATAAAGAGTTACTGCATGTTTCAAGACATCATTAATTTACATTTTTCTCCTAATTATATGTCCACAAATCCTTTGACACCATCAATTTATCAGCAATTATCAAGAATTGCATTTCATATGAACGTCACATATGAGACGCGCGCACAAACACACACAAACTCTCCATGCAGGGAACAACTGAACAACAGGTCTTCATAGTTGGAGTTGATACGTTTTTATCGATAAATCGCACAGGTTTATCAGCCTTTTGATCAAAACTCTGCCTTTTTGTAAAGTGAAAGTTTACGGGCAAATCAGGGTTCACGCACGCCGATGAACAGCTTTATTTCAGTCATAAATTCAAAACCACATTCCAGCTATTATTTCCAGCCACGGTCAAATAATGGATGAAATACTGGACACAAACAGCAAAAAAACGTTTATTATTATAAAAAGCCCGAAGCACCTCATGTGCATATAAGAATATTTACAAAAAAATATATAGATTTTTTCTTCATTCATGTCTTCTGATGGTGCTCAATGTCGACACATTTTTACGTTTTAACGAAGATATGTCGGCATATTCACGAATCAGGACATTCGAGTATGTCTGCACCTTTTATAAAGTGAAAGTACAAGCCGCGGGTTCACGCACGCCGATGAACAGCTTTATTTCAGTCATAAATCCACAATCACATTCCAGCTATTATTTCCAGCCGTGGTCAAATAATGGGTGAAACAATTATTCAATGCTGGACACAAACATCAAAAAAGGCAGATGATTATTTTTATAAAAAGCCCGAAGCATTTCATGTTTATATTTGTTCATTCATGTCTTCTGATGGTGCGCGACACATTTTTACGTTTTAACGAAGACATGTTGACATTCACGAATCAGGACATTCGCATAATTACTGTATATGTGCGCGCATCTCATAGGTGTGTGTGCGCGGAGAGTTTGTGTATATGTGCAAACGTCTCATAGGTGTCTGTGTGCGCGCATTTCATATGTAGTTGTGTGAGCAGTTAGTAGTATACATAGATGTGTGACTGTTTCATACTGTATATGTGTATGCAAGTGTTTCACTTTTGTGTGCATGAGTGAAGTTTGATTTAAGCCCTATACGGCGCCTCACAGATTAGGGCATCTCTTTTCATCGTTATGAACATAATATGAAGCAGATATATACACACATTCATCATAAAATATTATTATTGTAAAACAAAATAAAATTCATGTTTGCTTCAGCATTGGAAACAATATTGTTTTAGGATAACTAATTATACACAATTCTTCATTGTACTTGGTCTGCCTTTTAGATAAAGTGAAGATTCAGTGAAGCACAACACATTTATTTAAATTCCCGAATGTTGCTTGAGGGATTTCGCGGCATGTCGTGAGCCAAATTGCGGGATCTCACGGGAAAAAGCGCGCATTCTTAATGGCCAGATCTGTATTGCTGGAATTTAAGCAGGATTTCTATTATTTTTACTATTTCACAAGTCTACAGTTGTAGACTCACAAAGTGGCCAATGAAAACATTTTAACATGTTTCTTAGGGCTTGACAGCAATGGAAGTTTATAGTGTTCACAGCCATGAAATCCATATTACATAGCTGTGAACCCTATAAATAAATATAAACCTTTCTCTTTATTACAGAGAAAGTAACATGATTTCTCTTTGATTAATGCATTATTATTTTTTTAACTTGGAGTTGAATGTTTTATTTCGTTCTCTTTTTTTTCATATGGTTTCTAATTATAATCACATGTGTATTTTCCTACTCCTTCTCAAACATATTCGTTCAGCATGTGTATTTTATTTAGTTTGTTGTTTCATGTTCAAATCAATTAATATTCAATTCAATCTTGCAATCAATTAGTCATTCTAGTTAATTGTTGAAAAGAAATCACTCTGCTGTTTGGTATCATGACGTATGCCTCACTGAACATGCACATAATTCCCCCTTCTAGTGTCCAGATGAGTAAGAGAAGTATGGAGTAGATGAGAGATAGTGTCATCTGTAGAGCCGTTTGAATGGTAGGCAAACTGTAGTGGATCCAGTGTGTCTGGTAGTGAAGAAATGATGAAGTCTCTGACCAGCCATTTAAAGCACTTCATCACCACTGATGTGAGGGCTACAGGTTGATAGTCATTGAGGGAAGCAGGATGGGGTTTCTTCGGAACAGTATCAATAATGGACTCTTTGAAGCATGTAGGGATCACCGACTGAGATAAAGAGATGTTGAATATCTGCGAACACTGGTGCAAGCTGGTCTGTGCAGGCTCTGAGGACTCTACCTGAGATGCCATCTAGTCCTGCTGCTTTCCTGGTGTTCACTTTCCTGAAGGCTCTCCTCACGTCATGCTTGGAGATGATAAATGCATTTCCGGTGCGGGCATTGACTTCCTGTCCGCAGCCATTAGCACCGCTAGCATTAGCAACGCTAGTGTCCTTAGCTGTAGCCTCAAAACGAGCATAAAAGGTGTTCAGCTCGTCTCCCAGAGAAATGTCTGCATTCGTCATACCGGATGTTGGTGGGTTATAGTCTGTTATTGTTCTTAGTCCCTGCCACATGCTCCTAGAGTCACTCTCATAGCGTTTCCTCCCATAGCGCTGCTTCGCCTCTTTCATTGCCTTCCGGACATTATATGACGCAGCCTTGTACGGGTCCGAGATTGTGCCTTGTAGCCATCCTTGACTGTTGTGTAACAGTGGTCGCGCTGTTGCACCAGCTGCTGTTCACCATTAAACATACGCCGCCTCCCCTAGTCTTCCCCGAGTCCCGTGTCCCGGCACCGCTGGGTTCAGCCATGTCTCAGTGAAGCAGAGGAGATTGCATGTCTCTCTGGAACTTTATCCTGGCCCTGGACGCTTCGCTTCACGTCCTTTGTTCTCCTTCAGGATCTCACTCGGCCAACTTGGATCCAGAGTTAAACAAAAACTTATTTTTTTTCATAATATAATATTTTCGTAATCCAGTTGAAATTAACACACATTTACACCTGCATAAAGATATCAGTGACACAAAAGCTGCACACAAATGCATCTGCTGGAAAATTACAGTAAAATGTGAGTGGATGGAGTGACAGTATTATCTAAAGAAAAGAAATACATGTCAGTATTTACAGTGACATTAAAATATTTCCATTGAGTTCAATAATTTATAAATTTTATATTCATAAGGAACTCAAAGGTTAACAAATACGATTAAAAGAAAATTGCGCACGCACACACACACACACACACACACACACACACACACACACACACGCGAGAGAGCAAGAGAGAGAGAGAGATTTTAGTAAAGCTGTGTGGCTTCACTCAGTAAAAAAATGAGGAAATGTTCCATTCTTGGGCACGGCCACAGTTCCTTGTGACGTCAGGCAGCTGGGTGGCTTTCCCAGCTGGGAACAGGGAGCTTAATATAAAGATGCAGCGGCCCTTTCCCCTTTGGTGGCAGGATCACGATAGCTGTCTCAGTATGAAAGTAAAAGTGCTGGGGGACCTGTGCAGTCTTTTCACAGCTGTCCACCACATCAAGATCAAACGGCTGCATTCGGTTTCATGTCTTGAAGTCCCTGGAGCACATCACATCACTCCGATTGCTTGCCAGTCTTCCACATTCAGTGTCTGCCACGCAACTATGTTCGGTCCACCGCCAGGACTTTAAACTAAACTTCCTGCCTTGTTTTATAATGCACTATTATAAAAGAAAGCCCGAGATACATTAAATATGATCATTAGCCAGCCATGCACAGCCATGTTTCCAGCTGCCCCACCCCTTCGCACACCTGCAGAAGGGGAAAATGCCTACTTAGTAAGCCTAAAAAGTGTGCAAGGAGTGACAAAAGATTGAGGCACATGCCCATCACTGGCACACGATATGACAGATGTTAATCATGTGTTTAGATTTACATTTTGTTTCATCAGCTTTATGGTGTGTGTGTGTCTACAGTATGTACAGTACTGTGCAAACAGTTTAGGGAGACGTAAAATGCTGTAGAATAAACATGCTTTCAAAAAAAAAAGAGCTTATAGTTGTTTTTATTAATTAGCTAAATGAAAAGAAGAGAAATCCAAATATTAATAATAAAAAATGCCATACATTCTTCTAGGTACGCAAGCACACAATGTTTGAAGGAACTCAGCAGGTAGGTTTTTCCCAAACATCTTGGAAGACTAACCACAGATCTTCTGTGGATGTAGGTTGCCTCAAATCCACAAATTCAGGCTGCCAAAATTCAGGTATTAAAATTCTTTAAAGTATAATATGAAATGTACCGCAGCAATCACCAATTCATTGAACCCAATCTAGGGATGTGAAGACGGGATTTTTTAATGCTTTATTCAACTTAAATTTGTAGACTCGCATTTTGTCAATGTGAATTTTAATACCTGGATTTTGGGACACTGAATTTGTGAGGTTGAAAATAAATGATTTTAACACTCGAAAATATTTTTGAATATTGCATTCAAATTTGAATTTTGCATTGACGTTTTAAATGTATGAATAAAATTAAATTACATATTTGAAATATACAACCACAATAAACTTCAGTGCTAAAAATGTCACATTATGAATCGAAAAATCCTTATAGCATTTGTATCATATTACAATGCAGAAAAATAAATAATATATATATATATCGCAACAAGTTTTGTTCAGTTCACGTGCTTCAAAATTTTATTTTGCTTTGAGGAATTTTGCCAGTTTTATATTTCCATATGTGGGAGGAAACAGGAACAGTATCCAGAGGAAACCCACTAAGCAAACGGAGAATGTGCAAATTCTAGATACAAAGAAAGGTTGAAATCTAACCTTTTACACCGAGATGCAAGGCCACATTGCTAAATGCATTATGCCACCATACTGCCTTTACCAGTAAAAAAGGAAATAAAAATAAATTTTGTCTGAGGTAAAGAGATCTTCAGCAGCACCAGAAACCTGTGGGACACAGACAAATTCCCTCACTGCCATTTGTTTTTCTTCTCCACCATATCATAGGTCTGGCAAGTAATGTTTACACTCCAGTGCAAAACTTAGCATTATTTCCTGTGTAATTTCACTTCTTGATTTGTGTTTGGTTTGAAGACATATCTTTGAAGACAGTCTTTGAAATCAACTTCCCTTTTTGCTATTTTTTACCTTTGCAGCTCACTGGGTTCCAACAAGTTGTTTAATTATGCAGTTTCAACCACATTTCAGCACTTTCTCGGTGGGTTTAATGAGAGGGAGACTGCTGAAGACTTTCAGGATCTGAACCTACATTAGATTATTTTCTGCTTTCTACAATACGACAGGCCAAATCCAGTCCTGTTTAAAGCCAGCAATGAAGCCCCAATGCTTCTGATTCTTTCATAAATGTTTCCCCTTACCCATTGTCTCATGAGTTTATACAGTAACAGACACAACACACATACAGCAGATCATTGTTCAGACCATTATATTGTGAATGAAATAATATACTGTATTTGCTTTCTACTACACACAGTGTAAAATTGTCCCATTGAAGGTATTTTACTTTCAGCTCTAAACTCTACATTCTTTTTAAAGCAAACAAAATAAATATAACACCATGTGTATCCTGAAAGATTACATGCTGATTTATTGCTCTTATTAGTCTCAGGAACACAATGTTTTTAGCACCACATAAATAAACCACAACACCTTTCCATCTCTGTACTTCCTCTTTCACATACACACGTGGACAAAATTGTTGGTACCCTTCGGTCAATGAATGAAAAACTCACAATGGTCACAGAAATAACTTTAATCTGACAAATGTAATAATTTAAAAAAAAAATCTATGAATGTTAACCAATGAAAGTCAGACATTGCTTTTCAACCATGCTTCAACAGAATTATTTAAAAAAATAAACTCATAGAACAGGCCTGGACAAAAATGATGGTACCCCTAGAAAATACTGAAAATAATGTGACCAAAGGGACATGTTAATTCAAGGTGTGTCCACTAATTAGCATCACAGGTGTCTACAATCTTGTAATCAGTCAGTGGGCCTATATATAGGGCTCTAGGTAGTCACTGTGTTGTTTGGTGACATGGTATGTACCACACTAAACATGTGGAAGGAAAGAGTTGCCTCAGGAGATTCGAAAGAAAATTAAAGACAAGCATGTTAAAGGTAAAGGCTATAAGACCATTTCCAAGCAGCTAGATGTTCCTGTGACTACAGTTGCACATATTATTCAGAAATTTAAGATCCATGGGACTGTAGCCAACCTCCCTGGACGTGACCGCAGGAGGAAAATTTATGACAAATCCAAGAGAAGGATAATCCGAATGGTAACAAAAGAGCCCAGAAAGACTTCTAAAGAGATCCAAGGTGAACTTCATGCTCAAGGAACATCAGTGTCGGATCGCACCATCCGCCGTTGTTTGAGCCAAAGTGGACTACATGGGAGACGACCAAGGAGGACACCATTGTTGAAAACAAATCATAAAAAAGCCAGACTGGAATATGCCAAACTACATGTTGACAAGCCACAAAGCTTCTGGGAGAATGTCCTATGGACAGATGAGACAAAAATGGAACTTTTTGCCAAGGCACATCAGCTCTATGTTCACAGACGGGAAAAATGAAGCATATCAAGAAAAGAACACTACTGTGAAACATGGAGGAGGCTCTGTTATGTTCTGGGGCTGTGTGACGAGGAGCTTGCCACGGTCAGCTACAGCACACATACATAACTCATTTTAGGCAAGAAGCTAGCGTGGATGGGTGCACACAGCTGCGCTACGAATTTACTGACGCATATGCATACACACACACACACACACACACACACACACACACGTTTATACATCAGTGCTACATCATATCTTTTGCAGTTGATACACATACAACACAAACGCTGTATTGGTTTAAAAGAGATTGATTGTTTATTGTTTGTCGCGGCACAAGTTCAGTTTCCTTACCGGATTCTTCCGGGTATGGCAATTGATTGCGTCAGCATGCGTCATCACCAGGGCATTAGGGGAAACCGAGTCCTGAGTGCTCTCGGGTGTATATACGCGGATTTCCCGCCCTGAGCATGCGCGCTACTGACGAATCGGCGGGAAAAAACATTCAACGTTTACCCAGAGGGATTATATTTACATAATTCTATAGTTAGGCATTTCTGAATATTAATAATATATTTATATGTTTAAATATTGAAGAGTATGATTTTGTAGAAATGCTGTCTCTGTTTAACGGTCTCTGAAATGTGTGTGGGTAAAAACGGACAAGGGGAAAATTTGGATGGTATATTCCAGGAGGCGGAGCCTCCTACATATAAGGCTATCATCAGCTGAGGCCGAGGAGGGTTGTTGGTTGGAGTCGATGAGAGTAGAGGTAGAATTTGTAATAATTGAGAGAGCTGAGTTGGAGTGTAAATTTTTGTATATATTTTGTAAATTATTGTTTGGTTTCTTTCTTTATTATTTTCTTTTTCCTCACTTTTTTTTGTACACTGTTTGGACCACTTGAGCACCTTTTTGCCCAATAAACACCTGTCAGCACCAAAGTGCTATTGTGGTTGAGCCATCAATGGACTTTTTGCCAAGATTGGCAGTAAAGAAAGAACCCCAAGTAGGGCGGTGACGCGACAGTGCAAAGCCTCCGTGACAGGCTGCTTTGCCGCATCTGGCACAGGGTGTCTTGAATCTGTGCAGGGTACAATGAAATCTCAAGACTATCAAGGGATTCTAGAGAGAAATGTGCTGGCCAGTGTCAGAAAGCTAGGTCTCAGTTGCAGGTCATGGGTCTTGCAACAGGACAATGACCCAAAACACACAGCTAAAAACACCCAAAAATGGCTAAGAGGAAAACATTGGACTATTTTAAAGTGGCCTTCTATGAGCCCTGAGCTCAATCCTATTGAGCATCTTTGGAAGGAGCTGAAACATGCTGTCTGGAAAAGGTGCCCTTCAAACCGGAAACAACTGGAGCAGCTTGCTCATGAGGAGTGGGCCAAAATACCTGCAGAGAGGTGCAGAAGTCTCATTGATAGTTACAGGAATCGTTTGATTGCAGTGATTGCCTCAAAAGGTTGTGCAACAAACTAGTAAGTTAGGGGTACCATCATTTTTGTCCAGGCCTGTTCCATGAGTTCATTTTTTTTTTTTATAATTCCGTTGAAGCATGTCTGACTTTCATTGGTTAACATTCATAGAATTCTTATTTATTATTACTTTTGTCAGATTAAAGTTATTTCTTTGACCATTGTGAGTTTTTCTTTCTTTGACCGAAGGGTACCAACAATTTTGTCCATGTGTGTACATATTAATATTTTATATATATATATATATATATTTATTCCTGGCATATATATTATGATGCTAAATATAATGTGCAGTCATTGCAGTATACAGTGGTCATGGTTATTACAGCTGGTAAGAGCAGATGCTGCTTTGAATAAATCTATTATCATTATTGTACAGAGTGTGATGTTCATTTAGGACATACATGGAGTGATTTTAACTTTTAAACAATTTTCACTCTGAAGAACAAATTGTATGTGATAGCTGTATTTTTTTTCCAATGCTATTTAAAAAAATATATATATTTTTTTTATCTACTCTTTTCTATAGTATTTATTGTGCACAGCAAAGAAAGAATTTCATTGTATGCGGAAAACATCTTTCTATACTGTGCATACTGTATGACAAACTTGAAACAGAAACTAATAATAAGTAGACTTTGGCAGTGGTTATGACCACCAAAGGATCCCCAACACTAGGAAGCTTCAGGAAAGTAGCAGAAGCCATGAGACAGCAGCTTTTCCATCAACTGGTATGTATGAGCCTCCCCTAGACACTTTTGTGGTGGTGGCTGTGGGTGTTGGCTATTGCCCCTACAGATGAGTGGACTGTCAACAAGCTTTTATATTCCTTCATTAAAAAATGTTTTAGGCTGGGCTGAAGCTACAAATGTTACACCACTGTCTCTACGTCTAAATCAGAAATTAATCTTCATTCTCATAAGATTGCTTTTAGGGAAATAATAGGTAAAAGTCAGATGGAGCAATTTCAGGACAATAGGGAGGATGCTTTAATGCCCCAAAACAAAGTTTTTACAGAGTGTCAACAGTATTGTCATGCAAGATCACAAAGTCCTTGATAGCAGTCTTCTGTGTTTAATCCGAAGTATATTGTTGAGCTCTGCAAGAAGCGTCTCACTGTAATGAGCAGTGTTGATTGCTGAATGTTTTTCCTGATAATGTTTCAAAAATGTTACATTTTCTCATCTTTTGATTCTAAAGATGCTTTGCGACAATAAACATTGTTAAAAGTGATGTATAAATAGAACTGATTTCAATTAAACTTAAAGCTGATGGTTGACTTTTGAATATTTTCTTGGTCATTGATTGAGGATGTTTCCATTCCATACTCGCGTTTACTCTCAGGCCTGTAGTGATGAATCCAGCCTTAGAGTAATGGTCCTGTCATGGAGCGGGACAGAATGAGGTGAATCCGAGCGCAGATGAATGACTGAATCATCAGTAGAAGTAGAAGCATTAGATCGGTAACTTGGAAATCAAAGAGCAAAGCGACGATCCAAAAACTTGAAACAAAAGCTGTGGTCAGAATGAGAAAGCACGAGATGAACTTGTCCTGTAATTTCAATGATTTGCCTCGTTTTGCCAGAGTAATGTTCTGTGATATCCCCTAGCTCATAAGAGATCCTAGCTGCACTACCTGCCAACTTTGACGATGACATGATTTCTCTGACAGAAAATTTTAAAGGCATTTTGGTGCTACAACCTGGCTTTATCATGCTCTACACCCTAGGTTCAATGATACTGCGCCTTTGGCTCTGCGCCAATGTTTGGTGGCCTACTTCTGAATTGTTACATCCAATCACTTGTAGCTATGTGCACCAAGCTGTTTGTGTTGTACCTTATATAGGGACAGATAAAGAGGGGAGAAAGGTGGAAAAATGACCAGCACGCTGCCCTTACCGTCACTTGTTTAGATTTAGTCCATGTCCACACGTAGCCGGGTATTTTTAAAAACAGAGATTTTTTCTTCTTTGTTTTTAAAAATAATTCCGTCCACACAACCTAGGGTTTAAAAATATCTTTGTCCACATGAAAACGCAAAACGCCCTGTTAAGCGCTGTTAGGAGCCTCCTTAATCAACAGGGGGCCAATCAGAAGCCTAGACAAAACGTTCTTACCTGTTGCGCTTTGTAGAAGTCTGTGACGGGTCACGTCCCAAAACGTCATTGCTGTCTGCGGGGTCTGTGTGTCATTAGAGTTTTGTACAGTATGTATCAGCAGTGAGCTTAGTAGTGCATTCAGGCACCTCTGTTCAATAGCGTATCGTGTGAGTAACTGCGCGTGTATGTACACGCATGTAAAAAGTCGAGTACGCAATGTTAACACAGTCACTAGTTTACTGTATGTACGTCCGCTATTGCACAAAATATCCTTATAAACAAAGCTGACGTCAAATCAAGTAGACGAGCACACATACTATGACATCACCGGCACAAGGGGACGTTACAACAAGCCGAAATCTTTGTTTCCCCATCTGTCCACACAACACCACTGAAAACTGAGTTTTGGAAAATCTTCACTTTGGCTGGAGTCTTTCAAAAGCCCCGTTTTCAACGACCAAAACAGTGTTTGCGTGTGGACGAAAGGCAAAAACCACAGAGAAAAATCTCAGTTTTTAAAAATACTCAGCTGGACATGGCCTTAATGTCAACATCCAAAACAGTCCCACTAAAAAAAAAAAAAAAGAAAGAAAGAAAAAAACACATGCAGCAAACATTTAAAACTTTTAACATAAAACATGAATATGACATTAATCAAGTTAGACACTACTGGCAACCAGACATCAGTCTCCATGTTGGGCTCTACAGCTGGACCATGTGCTTCCATGCAGCTAACGCCGTTAAACAACACTTATAAAACTATTAGAAAACACATAAATCCTTAATATTTAACTACAGCCATGAAGACAGAACTATAACTAACATGTTCACAGTCCTTGTAATGCTTTGTGGAGCGTCATTACCTTAAATAAAGACAGATAGTGAGAGCAGAAAGGTGGAAAACGGACAGCACCCTGTTCTCACCGTCACTTGTTTAGATTTAATGAGGGAAAGTAGCGCGGGAGCTCCCCCTAGTGGAGCTCCAAAGTAAAAGACATTACCAATGGATTAATGCATGATCAACCCGCCCAGGCAATAATGCGCATTACTATATAATACATTTGTATTATACTTTTTTTTTTATCTCAATGAGACGTTTAAAACTATGACCAGTCACTGTACACATTTGTAAATAATAAAAAATTACACACAATTAAAACAGGACACTGCAATCTCTGATTAAAGCAAAATTAACATGAATAAATGTGTAACTGCCACATTCTAATAGAACTACACCATTCTATCTGTCACATTTGGTGTCCTGTTTCCTGTTTGAGGCCTTTTTTTTGTACCTGTATACTTTGCCTTATCCTGGTTTATGCATGTTTGATGATAGTCTGAACTGCTTATCTGTTATCGCAGGAATTGCGGCAGGCAAACCCATGGACAACTACTCCATGGGTTTTCAGTCAATTAGGACCGCAGCCACTCTCATGTGTAGTTGCTAGGCAACACTGTCATGATGGCAATCAGGCCCCCTGTCTATATAGGCCCCCAACACAAATCAACAGATGTGTGGACATTTAGGAAGCACGACGTCTACCTACAGTAAGAGGGGGGAAAAATGAGAAAAGAAAATATAAAAAATGAAAAGAAAAAACTAAAAGATAAAACTGAAAACCGAAATGAAAAGACAAAAGAATAGAGATAAACTACAAAAAAGTGAAAAGATAAAACTAAAAAGACAAGTGAGAGGGATTAACCCAGTCTCGAGGGGATAGGGGATCTGCAGGCCAGAAGAGTGATGGATTTCTGGCATGCCAAAAATTTTGGTCAAACTGATACTACTGTAGGTCGAAGGCCACCTTCTTTGTGTATACAAAGAGAAACCCTGATAAGCATGAGAAGTGGAGGGGCAAATGTAGACTGTTGAACTGCTTTGTGATTGCAGTCCTACATTGCTTGCTGCTCAGCTATAGAAAGTGGGTAGTTTCAGGTGCAGATTGAGTTGGTCCCTGGGGGGACTTAACAGTAGTACAGTCATATAGCGACTGTTGTATTGGTCTTGGTCTCTGGGCCATCATGAGCTGAGAAAACTTTAGACAATGTTTTGGAGTGTGATGATCAGTAAGTGATTACCTTATCGGTCCATGAAAGAGTCATTCTAACATTTATTTGTTTGGTGGTTTTTTTCTCTTAGCACCACTCAGCTTGGTTTGACCCGTCGTGTGTTTAGCCAGGTTACTAACAGTCTGTGTAGTCCAGGCTCCTCTGGACATTTGTTGATTACAAAGAAGATTATTTAGACTTAATTTTAGATTAATCAGGGTATCCATAGTCATTTAATTATCTTAGAAGGTATTTTATATAAGGGCATCTGGGTTTAAACCTGGATGAAAAGCAGCTCTGAGCATGGATTAATTCCAGCTGGTACCTGCACTAAAAATTACACTATGTACAAGTAATAATAGCGTGACAATGTTTATAAATCCTAAACAGTCAGTGATGTACATACAAACTGTATGTATAGTGACAGAGTCTGTGCCCCAGGGCTTGAGGCCCCTTCTCCTTCTCTCAATGAGTGAACAATTTGGATGATGAAAACATCTAACATTCCTGTCAGGTAAAGAAAAAAAAAGGAGGAACCTTGTGTCCAGAGACTTTGTTTTCATATTGGACTACTAACCTCGCTATGGCTCCATATGCTACTGTATTCACTGGCAACAGGTCATTTAGCCAGTCATAATAGTGCATAGCTAAATATCCTTCTCGCCACATTACAGCAAATAAAAGCAGCTAACTGCATGCTTTTAATGTTACCACAGATTCTCAACACTCTGTCTTACTCAAGGGTATTTACATCTCATTTGGAGGAATATTAACCCACCTGTAGATAGGAGATAAGAGCCACAAAACTTTAGCTTGTGTTTAGCTCGTCAGATTTAATTAGCAGCACCTGGCCTCTGTGGAGTTTTAGTTTCCTCCCTAGCAATGAGCGCCATCTAGTGACCTGTTTGTCAGTATTCACAGTTGAGCGCAATGAGTTTAACATTTATCATTTTAGAAAACATAAGAAAATAAAAAACAATTGGGGTGTTAGTTAGGGATGAGTTAGAGATATAGTGCCTTCAATGTTATTTTTGTAATAGATTGGTAAGCAAATTTCATAATAGCTCCTGATGTGATGGCATCATTGAGAGAGCCTGCTGCACAAAGCTAAAGCAATATCATTTCTGATTTCCAATTTTCAACCTTGCCATTATCTACTGAACTAATGTTGGCACAACCTATCTTTGGCCCCACCAATAGGCCAACAGTGGGCCCACGGACAAAATGACGCCAAACACTGATTCCAGGATGGGCCCAACATATACACTGTCGTTTATACAACTTTGGCCCGACATGGGAGCACTGGCATAATTTTGCTGACATTGGGCCAACAAAGCAGTGCTATCTGGGTTCCGCCCTCTCACCCATGTTACATCCAAAACTATCCCCATGAAACCAGGGCACATAATTTGTTAGTTCCTCTTATGAGAAAAATGGAACACAACCAGCAAATCAAATGTCAGACATGCAAAGATACAGACAAAATAATAGCATGCTGTAAATTATAATGAAATACCACTGCAATACTATTAAATTTTAATAGAAAACACAGAAATAAATAACTTATGTACTACATATAATAATAAATAACAAATCAATACAGTAAACTTAAAATAATCCAAAAATATATAGTGTGCAGGAACTAAGGTTACATTATGTTGTTGTAGTCACAGAAACCATAGGAGCACCTGCAGCTCAGCATGCTTGGTTACAAACAATGTTGATTTCTACATATGCTGGTCACATTTTAACATAACTGTATAAATGATTATAGGTCCACCTCCTTTCAACTGGCCATCTAGAGCTGCTACTGCCAAAAGATATGTTAGCAAAGTCTTCATCAATATATTTATAGCTGCCCCATAGTTTAAAAAAGTCCTGTTATTTAAATAAACTTGGTGTTCACAGGTCTGTGCATCCATGATCAAAGACCCTGGGCTTTTGTCATGGCCGAAGACATTGTGCCCTACTTGTTCACAATGCCCACATATGGTGTTCTGTCCCTGTACATGTTTGCTACCACTTATCCAGCTGCCCCAGTCTGCATGGGCTCCAGAGAGCCTTTCTCTGTAATGACCCTTGGTGGAGGATGAACAAATGTGCTGCTGTTGCCCGGACCCTGATTGTGTGGGCATTCACTCTGATGTTCACTGAGTGCACATTGTTTCTAAACTGCATCCATTGTTTCTAAATTGTGGGGAGGATCTCAGGTAGCCAGTTCATCCATCAGTGCCTGTGAAAGGCCCTGACTGAAAGCAGGTTTGGTAATTCCTGATTGAATTAGCAACAGAGGTTTGAAAGTTGTAGTCAGCTGCTAATTGATTAATATGCCTACCTTGCAGGAGCGAGGTGGATGCGACTCGCCCTGCAATCAAACGTGGACCTGAATATCTCAACAAATGACTCAACGGTAGCATTTTGCGTGATTTTATTTTACCAGATGGCCATGGCCCACTCAAGTGCCCAGTTTATTAAGGAGAGGGACAAAAAGGGGGAGTTTTGTCTTTTTCTAAAGAAATTCAGTTGGTTGCAATTTATATATTAATGTTATGGTGTGATGGTGCAGGACGTATTAGTGCCAGATAGAGTGGGAGAGGCTATGTGCTTCAGCGCACTTTTTCTGTCTTTTCAACTGAAAATCAAATTGTACACAAATATAAATTTTGTATGTAGGAAAAATCTAAATAACTGATTACATTTTTGAAAATATAACAAAATAACGGAGTACTTAAATGGCGGTGTCATGGGTCTAGCTGGTGGTGCTGGCTAGACCCGGCTGATGTAGTTGCCGTGGGCATATAGGT
Organism: Clarias fuscus; assembly: GCA_030347435.1. Classification (NCBI taxonomy): domain Eukaryota; kingdom Metazoa; phylum Chordata; class Actinopteri; order Siluriformes; family Clariidae; genus Clarias; species Clarias fuscus. The sequence continues at coordinate 31,659,374 of CM059205.1, forward strand.
AGGCATGAAGACAGAGGGGTTGTTGAAACAGAAAGTCTTTATTTAAACAAAACTCAAAACAGGCAAACAAACAAAGGAACCAAAACAAACGTAAACTAAAACTAGGGCTCAGGAAAAACAGGGACGGCGCGCTAACACAGGGAACGGCGCGTCAACACAGGGACAAGAACTGACATGGGAGCCAGGAACTGACAGGGAACTAGGAACTGACACAGGGAACCGACAGAGAACTGGGGATGAGGAGACATGGAGCTGAAGCTAACTAAAGACACATAGGGGAACTAGAGACTGGAGAGACAGGAGACGGGAGAGACAGGGCTAGACAGGAGAGACAGGACTGGGAGCACAGAGACAGGACCAGGAGCACAGAGACAGGGCTAGACAGGAGAGACAGGGCTGGAGACACAGAACACGGGCTAGAGACGGGAGACTAGAGACGGGAGACTAGACTGGCTGGGTTAGTGGTTAGTAGCTACATGGAATGCTGGGGACACTGGATGCTGACCTAACCAGGTTAGTATCTAAAGGAGTTAGTGGCTAACCGGGTTAGTACTGACCTATTGGTGGGGAACTGAACACAAAAGGCCAGGCACACATGAGGCTATTCCAAACTAGGGGCTAACCCTGCTAGCAATCAAGGCCTACTAGCGGCTAACCCTACTAGCGGCTAGACCCTCATGTGGCTACACAAAACTTAGACAAAGAACGAGACTGGAAGACAAACACTGGGAAGACAGAACGGTACTTACACTGTACACAGGAGGAGACACAGCCTAGCTAAACATGAAACAGGACAGCTCCATGAATCCATCAACACAAGGAACAAAAGGAAAACAAACAGTAGAGCCCTCTACAAACAAAGGTAAAACAATATAACTAAAATATAAACTTAAACAAAAAGGGATACCCACATGACGGTAGTTACAAATACAAACAAACATGCATGCATGCATGCATGCATGCATGCATGCATGCATGCATACAAACAAACCTACAGACAAACAATGCTCGACCCAGTTTCCCAGAACAAACTGCTATTTATAGAAACTTTAATGAGGCACCTCAGTCCAGGTGAGCATTCATCACCTGACTGAGGTGCCTTCTGGGAAACTGAGTCAACCAACAAGAACTACACAAGACCGACAGACATAAACAGTGACCTCTAGTGGAGGTTCCTAACAGGCGGACCTAATTTGTTAGATTACTTATTATATCTAAAAAGTATTCCAAGCACTTTGTATCATGTTACACTCAACACTGATCATAATATGTAATTCCACTTTAAATTGAAGAGGTTTCAACTGCTTTAAATGGACAGTGCTATAAGGGATTTTGGATTCAGCATTCTGTTAAAAGCTATTTAGCTTTAAAAAAAAGTTTTTTTTTTACGTTTTCAGAGGCATACTGTTATTTAAGATGACAACTTTATTTTATGTGTTTTCTTGCTAAAAGTTCTACCATGACTTGCTTTGTTTGTGGGTTTTGCCATTGGCATCCAGTAAGTAAAAGCTTTTTGCCATATTATGCATTTATTAAACAAACCAAAAGGTGGTGCAATTACTTTGTCCTCATTAGCTTTAATGTATTTCTGAGGAGCGGTGGTGTAGTCGTTAGCACTGTCGCCTTGCACCTTCAGGGTCCAGGTTCGATTCTTGGGCAGACTTGATTCCTGTCTCTGTGTGCATGGAGTTTGCATGTTCTTCCTGTGCTTGGGAATTCCAGTTTTCTCCCATAGTCTAAAGACATACAGATTAGGCAAATTGGTGTTCTCAAATTGCCCGTATTGTGTGAATGAATGAGTGTGTAAGTTAGTGTGTGTGTGCCCTGAGATGGATTGGCACCCTGTCTAGGGTATACCCCGCCTCATGCCCTAACTCTCCTGGGATAGGCTCCAGGCCTGCTGCATCCCCGAATACAGAATAAAGCGGTATAGACGATGAGTGAGTGAGTTTGAGTATTTCTTGGTTTTGATAACTTTTAAATGACATTTTACTGGCCTTCTTCTATGTACTGTGCATGCATTGCATTTCCTCATCCATACAGCAATTACATTACTGTGAAGAGTTTACTAAACGTGATCAGTTATTTAAAAAAAAGCCGCAGTCAGTGTAGGGCTGTTTCCTCTACTGGTTGCTGTTAGCAACTGACCACCAGTAAACAGAGATCATGTGTGTCTGCTTTATTAGCTGTGCTTGTTTTAGCAGAACTGCAGTGTTGCTTAAGTTCATCTGAAGAAGCAAATGCTTTAAAATACTTTAATAAGAAAATACTCTGCACATTACAACTACTGTGACTAATACTGTAATCAACTACAGGTGAAGCTCGAAAACTTAGAATATCTACAAAAGTTCATTTATTTCAGTAATGCAACTGAAATGTGAAACTAATATACGAGATAGACTCATTTCATGCTAAATAAAATGGTTCAAGCCGTGGTTTGTCATAACCGAGATGATTATGGTTTACAGCTCATAAAAACCCAAATCTACAATCTCAGAAAATCATAATCATAATATGGTATATAGATGAACTATTGTTTTCTAACAATATTACAGTTTGAATATACAGGATGATGTGTGATCCTAAAGAGCTACACAGTCCACATCTCAGAGGATTACAATGAAGACAATGAGGGCCCACACCCTTGACCTCATGTCATTTCAGAAAAAAAAAAGAGAAAAAAAAAAAACATTCTACAGGCACTATAAACTTCCTCCTACCATCTGTATATTCACAGATATACACAGATCCAACAGGGGTGACCCAGTATTGGTGAGACCTGGACTTGAACCCCTTTGACTTAAACCCCTTTCCATCGGATCAGCAACCCAGAGCCTGAGTCACCACTGCCCCAACCCTAACTCAACAACTAACAAAGCAAAATTTGTGGGGACCTTAGAAGAAACAGAGTAAACTAGATAGAGGGAAATGACTAATGATTAGGAGCACTATTTGCATGTGTGAATGCATATGTGTGGGTGTATGTGGGTGTGTCTGTGTCATTTCCCTTTGCCCTGCAGTCTTTATGACCACACAAGTCCTACATTTGAACAGATTCTGAAAAATCCTATATCTTCTAATACACACTTCTACTACATAAAGTCTCATTTAGGTGCAACACACACACACACACACACACACACACACACACACACACACACACACACACACACACGCACACACACACACACACACACACACACACACATTAGCCAGTCTTATGCAGATTGGGATCTGTTCCCTTTGTAAACATGACCCATATTTTTTTCTTTAAAAAGAAAAACAGTCTGTGTCAGTTATTTCCTCATCTGGCTATTTACAGTAGTCAACTGTCCACGAGTAAAAAAAAGAAACATGTGGTATAATGCATGTGTCTCCACTTTATTACGCAGGTGCTGTTTAAGCAGAACCACATTGTGATACACAATATACATTATACATGAAAAGAAAATAGAATTTATACACTTTTTCACCATTACAGCTTCTTATAGCAAACATTTAAAGATGAAATATATTAATATGCACAAATATATTGAGTGAAGAAGACAAAGTGTGTACTGTATGTATGTGTGTATTCACAAGGGTCTATACATATTTACACATCACATAGTGTATAAGCTCAACTATGAATGTTATATACTGTGTCTAGAGAACTTGTACCTTCTCAAAGATGACCAAATTGTTACAAAAACAAGCCAGGTCATCGCATTTGCTTATGGATGGATTTTTATCCCCTATTAAAAGCTGGAAATAAAAGAACAATGTAAATATAAATATATATATATATATATATATATATATATATATATATATATATATATATATATATATATATATATATATATATTATGGCATGCCGTTTAGGAAAATATTCATGAGAGAACTTAATGAAAACTCTGAATATATTGAATGAAACGTGAGAATATTGAATGGATTCCGAATATATTGATTGAAACTCTATATATATTGAATGAATTCTGAATATATGGATTGAAAACTGATATATATTGAATGAAATCTGAATATATTGAATGAACTGTGAGAATATTGAATGGATTCCGAATATATTGATTGAAAAATATATATATTGAATGAATTCTGAATATATGGATTGAAAACTGGTATATATTGAATGAAAAGTCTGAATATATTGAATGAAACATGACGTCATCGAAACACAGCGCCATCTTTAGGAAGGATGAGTGAGTCGGCGAGAAACTTGGTTGCTGCAACTGTGAGAAATGAAGAGATGGTGAACACATTGATGAGTGCGTGCATGACCCAAAGTGGTGGCACAAGCCGCACTCAGTACCAGACTACGGATGAAGAAATATATTCGCTATTTCACCGCGGAAGACCGGTGTTATGCGCTAAAATGCTCCCCTGCCACATAAAAGCAGCAGTTATAGCCAACTCTATATATTTTTTTAATTATATATAATATGTGTGTAGGTGTGTGTGTGTGTGTGTGTGTGTGTGTGTGTGTGTGTGTGTGTGTGTGTGTGTACATAATGTACATTGTAGGCACACTTTTTGCCTTAACTGCCACCCACAGTGAACATTTTATAGATTACGAGATCTCAGACACACAGCGAATGAGGAAGTGTTTTTGGTGTCTTTGACTTCATCTAGTGTTAAATCAACAGTCTGAGTCTGAGTCGAGCTGCAGTGAGACAAAACTGTCATTTACAAACACAGCAATGCAGGACTATCATGGATATAACACTTTTGTCTCTGGAGTGCTGATGTTTGGGATTCTTCAAGGTATGTATGGAGATAAATATGGGACCTTTACAGTAAACACACTTCCTTATTCTGTATCTGTAAGTCAGGAGCTTTTACATGGTTTTGGAAAATGTTTTAATATGAAAAAGATTCACATCCTGAATGACTGTTTAAAGCTTAAAGTTTAAAGATGCACATTAATTTATAGTGAGGTGTCCAGATATGGGCATTCTATTTACAGAAAGTTATTATACCTCAGGCATTATCTAAAAATGGGGATGTTAATGAAATGCATGTTTTGTGTACAAGATTTCTAGTAACTGCAAATTTTTTAAAAAGATGCAGGTTTACTGTAGAATATTGTTTAAATGTTTTTGCAAATAGGATTGTCATGGTTATAGTAATTTAGGTAACGGCTTCAGTCTAGAAATCTACAGACTTTCACACGTCATTTCAGTATTATATCAATAGCCATGAAAACACTTTTCTGACATATAGTCTGCAATGTTATATTTTATCTTATGGCAGGTGTGTGTGTTTTGGCTGATCAGGATATAGTGAGAACTACTGGGAGCTCCCTGGATTTCCTGCTGGAACATTTAAATGAGACAGTGTCATTTGCTGAGTGGAAGTTCAATGGGAACAGTTTTGCTGAATATGATTTACCTCATTACATCTTTCCACCATCCCAATTCAGTGGAAGATTAGAAGAGAACCATCATAAGATTGGAGTAACTATAAAACATCTTCAACCTCAAGACTCTGGGACATTCTCAGTGGTTACATTCACTAGCAAACAGCTTCCAACAAAGATATTTAAAGTTTATATTAAAGGTGAGCTTTATTATATTAATCAAAATGAATACATTTTAGCTTGTTAATGTAACCGTGATTATACTGTCATACACATGGTTAATATACTGAATATCTATGTTTTATGTTTAGTGTTTACTAATCACACACACTATAGGTTAGGTGGGTGTGTAAAAACTCTTAACTGCTGCAGTTACAAACAGAACTATTTTCTATTTATTTACTTTTTAAATCCATGTTAAGATCACATAACAGATGTGCAGATCGAGAAGAATCAGACATGGAGAGTGTCCACAAACAGCTGTGATGTTGATGTGAAGTGTGCAGCGCTCGGAGCTGAGAGAGTCTCCTATCTGTGGAGCGGCTATAAGACTGGAAGTGGAGCTCAGCTGCAGTTCAGTCTCTTACCAGCAGATGGAGCCGTTATTCTGAAGTGCACTGCAACTAACAACTTCAACAACATTACTGCTACAGAGACACTGAGGTGTAGAGCTGAACAGATAGAAACAGGTACAATTAAATAATTCCTTTTTTCTTTAACAATTTTTTTTTAATGTCTGTTCATTGAATCCATTGTGTGTGTGTGTGTGTGTGTGTGTGTGCGCGTGTGTGTGTGTGTGTGTGTGTGTGTGTGTGTGTGTGTGTGTGTGTGTGTGTGTGTGTGTGTGTGTGTGTGTGTGTGTGCATGCATGCATAGTTTCCTTCTTAAATGTAGAAGTGCTATTGTTACTGATCAGTAGTCTAGTGACGGCCTCTCCGTACCTGCTGGTGACCATCATCCTGGGTGTGAAATGTTACAGAGCTCGAGGTAAATAAAATAACGAATAAAATAATAAGAATAATAAGCAGTCATCTGAAAACAAATGTTTCATGATGAAGTGCTATTTCTTAACATTTTATTTATTTATTATTTTATTCCGGTAACAACAGCCAGTATGCTGCATCTCTCATTGAGGAATAAGCACTTGGCTCTCTTTGCATCCCCCCCCCCTCTCTCTCTCTCTGTCTCTCTCTCTCTCAACAACTATACAGTTTAGTAAAGGAGAAAAAAATGAATCTGCTTTAAAATATTGTATTTTTAAATAAAATGTTAATATATTGTGTAATTACAAAATGATCATTAATTATAATTTATATAATAATATAATAATTATATTATATAATAAAAATACTATACTATACGATAAGAATACTATACGAAAAAGTATTTGGTCCTTCCTAAAGGTTTATTTTTTTGCATATTCCACTCACTCACTCTTTATTCTGTATTCAGGGTCACAGGCGGCCTGGAGTCTACCCCAGGAGACTTAGGGCATGAGGTGGGGTACACGCTGCACAGGGTGTCAATCCATCGCAGGGCACACACACATACACACACTCTTGCACACACTCCAGGTAATTTGTGAATGCCAATTAGCCTAATATGCATGTCTTTGGGCTGTGGGAGGAAACTGGAGTACACGGAGAAAACTCAACAAGCACTGGGAGAACATGCAAACTCCATGCACACAGAGACGGGAATTGTGCCTGGACCCTGGAGATGCAAGGTGACAGTGCTTTTTTGCATATTTGTCACACTTAAATGATTACAATCATCAAACAAATTCCACAATGTCCAACGTAAATACAAAATGCAAATAAAATGCTTCATTTTATTAAGGGCAAAAAGCTAAAGTCCTAAAGTAATTAAGATTAACTGATTAAAAGCCATTGTGAAAAAGTTATTGTCTCCCCCTTGCTAAGCCATGAATAAACTGCAATTTTTTTTGAAAGCGGAGTTAAATTTCACTTTCCACAAACAGGCCTGATTATTGCCTAGTAAAGTTAAGCTCTAGATCCAAGCAACATTATCTAAAGAAAGATGATCTTTCATTCTCAAGATGAGAAACAAAGTAAATGACATGCATCAGTCTGTTACTGAAAGTAACTGACATGTATCAGGAAAAGGTTACCAAACCATTTCTAAGGTTTTGGGATTCGAGCGATGCACAATGAGAGCCATTATCCACGAATGGAGAAAAAACATGGTATAGTGATGAACTTTCCCAGGAGTGGACGGCAAACCAAAATTAGTCCAAGAGCACAATGACAACTCACCCAGAAGGTCACCTATGTTTAACTTTTTTGGAAGGGGCTTGTTACAGCTGACATAAAACTATAAAAGCATCTTATGAAAAGAACATCATACCAATAGTCAAACATCATGGTGGTAGGGTGATGGTAGTGATCAGCTTCAGGACCTGTATGACTTGTCATAATTGATGGAACCATGAATTCTGAACTCCACTAGAAAATCCTAAGAGCACTTGGCATATGCAGCAGGACAATGATCTGAAACACACCAAGTCCACCACTAAATGGCTCAACAACAACAACAAAAAAGGTTTTGGAGTGGTCTAGTCAAAATCCGGACTTAAATCCTATGACACAACCGGTGACAAGGAAGCACGATTGCTCTCCAATGTTGCTCAAAATTCCTCCACAGCGCTATGAAAGACGGATTTCCAGTGTTGTTCCTGTAAAGGGGTTGCTGCCGTCAACCAGCCAATCTGATATTTAAATTTTACAGGTTTTTTGCCTGATATTCTTCCTGATGCGACCCTCACAATTTTGTCCTTTCTTGAGACCTGCACTAAGAATACCCAGCAGCCAGTGCCTGGGATCAAGACTTGAACGGCAGGTGAGAAAACCAACAATGCCCTAACTACTGTATGTATTTCTTTGTAAATATATATATTAAAAAATCAAATAGTTAACTTTTTCTGAAATCTACAACAATATTACAGCTTGACTATACAGGTTATTTTGTAGTTGTGAATAGCTACACAGTCCACGTCTCAGAAAACTACACCACATTGCAGAAGCCCACACCCTTGACCTAATGTCATTTCAGAACAATAAATGCACAGTGTTAACTTCCTCCTACTACCATCTTTATATTCAACCAGGGAAACCACATTGAGTACCATTTATTGCTACATTTTGGTAGTAACAACAAATCATTACACAAGAGAATGTCATAATATCTAAGTTTATCTTCCACTTTAACTACTGCATTTACAAAGTTACTAGCATTGTACCCGTGACATAAACGTAAACTCTACAGAGACACTGAGCTGTAACACCAAAACCTTTTAATTACACTGTTCCTTGTAGTGAGCTTTTTTAGTATAACATTTGTCCCTTTTAACCTTTGATCCCCAAGATCTGGCACAGGTTTTATGCTGGATGCCCTTCCTGTCACAGACTTCTTATTTTATAACCGGGCTTGGGATCAGCACTGCATGCAGTGGCTCGGTTGTGTGAGTTGTAAGGTTGCACAGATCCAACAGGGGTGACCCAGAACTTGAACCCCTTTCCCTCTGATCAGTAACCCAGAGCCTGAGCCACCACTGCTCCAACCCCAACTCAAAAAGCTTACAAAGCAAAATTTGTGGGGAAGAATCTAGATAGAGGAAAACGACTTAAGATTAAAGAGCTGTATTTTTGTATATGCATGCGTGCAGACTTGCATGCTAGCGTGTGTGTCTGTGTGTCATTTCCCTTTGCCCTGCAGTCTTCATGACCACACATAAACATGTCCTACATTTGAACACATTCTGGAAAATCCGTTTTGCTTTTAATACACACTTCAGCTGCATAAAGGCTAATTTATGTGCAATAAAGTATTTGTTTCTAATCAGTAAAACACACAGTATATATAACATACTTTAATTATTTAAAATTTCATTAGCCAGTCTAATTTTGTCTAATTATTGTTTCCATTTGTAACTCAGGTTCTTCCCAAGATTTCTTGCATTGTGTGACAGTCAGAAATGGCAGATAAACAACTTCCAGAAAAAAAAATATTATACATGAAACTTGAATGTATACACTTTTTTCACCATTACAGCTTGTCATAGCAAACGCAAAAAAAATGAAATATGTTAATCTTTACAAATATATTTGTGGAAGTGGAACTGTGTGTGTGTGTGTGTGTGTGTGTGTGTGTGTGTGTGTGTGTGTGTGTGTGTGTGTGTGTGTGTGTGTGTGTGTGTGTGTGTGTGTGTGTGTGTGTGTGTCTGTGTGTGTGTCTGTGTGTGTGTGTGTGTGTGTGTGTGTTAGTGCGTGGCAATGCAGGACTGTATTCTATGTTTCCATCACTATAGTTGGGTATGTATATAGGGTATGTATCAATATAAATATGGTATCTGTTAAACATTTATTTGTTAAAGCTTTACATTCAATTATAAAAATGTGAACAAGAACAATACTAAATAATTTTAACTTGAAAAGGTATGAAATATGTCACACTGCAAAGATGTGTTGAAGAACTTTTTAATATAGGTTATATATATATATATATATATATATATATATATATATATATATATATATATATATATATATATATATATATATCGCAAAACTCTCCTAGACATCTGATCCTAGGCATTTGACTTTTGACACTACATTAAGAGAACACTAGTGCTGTTTAACACACTTTTCTTGTGAAACTCTTCAATATCTTATGTCTGCAAAGATGAGTTTCAGGAAACCCCAGGCATTAAAAGAAAGCGACGTACATCTCTTTGAATCAGTTCCTTAACAGTGCAGTGTTTTAAATCAATGTTACTCCTTGTTTGCCTGTTAAAATACTAGATTTGTAAAAATCTATATAATTTAACTAACAACAGAGTCCCAAAATAAACTAAACAAAAAACAAACAAACAAACAAAAAAAAAAAAGGTTTAAATATAAGGTTAAGGCAATACATTTCTCCAACTGATATAAGGACACTGGACTTTATAGAAATTTATAGAAATGAACATAAAAAGTATAAACTGTCACACAGATGTGTCACTAATATTTCTCTCTAAATTGAGAAATCTCTGGGCGTAAAAAGCCTAGGCCCTGGATAACGTACAATACAGAATTACTATAAAATGTATTTGTATTTGTCCTTGTCAATTGTCCAACGTCTCACCAAGGGCTTTCCCCAAAGATGTCATCTCAATAACAGTGCACCAACCAATCAGCAATGGTCTGATTCCCTTTGCTGGAGGCGAACCACCAATGAGAACGAAACACAATGCAAATAAACAAAGAAATCTTCATACCTTGATGAAACTGGTGCTCGCTTCATAACTAAACCGTAAGATTAAACCCAAGACTCTGCTCTTGTGACTTTCTCAGGTTTAGTAAACATTACTAGATGAACTTCATTAACTTTCACCCTTTGAACTGTTTGTGTGTATGTGTGTGTGCGTGTGTTTAAGTAGAGTAGTTTTATTTATCGTAGATTAGTCAAATAAATTCCTGTTTCTTTATAAAGAACTGTTGTCTTGGTCATGTATTTGCAAGTCTAAACATTTGCCCAGATCTTAAGTTACCTTGCTCACAATTGACAAATACCAGAGTTTGTGTTCTCATCAATGGCCATGTGATAAGCAGAGTTGGTAAGATACACTAACTCTTACTAAACACTGGACGGGTAGTTGATAAAGTGTACAGTTGCTATAAATTTTAATTCATTTAATAAAATTAACCAGAATCCTTAAAGTTGGATGGAAAGATTTCACCTCTGATCCTAAAACACTACAAAATAAAGGTAAAGAATGCAGCGGTTAATCTTTGTCTACATTATGTAAACCCTACACATATTATTTTTGTTTGTGTTTTGTTGTTGTTGTTGTTTTTACTCTGTTTTAATTCCTTCTGGTGAGTGAACATAGTAGTCTTAAACTAATATCTAACCATTAGAGATGCACTAATTGATTTGCCCATAATTTAATCAGCTAGTTTTCCGCCACAAATATGACTGGTTCTTGGTAATTGTGCGTGCACTGCCAAAGGGTGCAACATAAACTCATTCGCTCTAAACTGGAGATTGCAAGATTAAATCCCATTACAGCCATCATGTAGATAGAGAGATGTAGCCCCTCTGTATCTGCTGGTGATTATCATTCTGGGTGTGAAGTGTCATGGAGTTTGGAGTAAAAAAAAAAAAAAAAAAACACACACACACACACAAAAAAAAAAAAGCATTTGCCGATGACATGTAGCGGTTTTTAGGATAGCCAATAGCTTTTTTTTTTTTTTTTTTCACTGAGGAGTTGGCAACACTGATCCTGGGAAGATTGCCAACTGTTTACTCTCACATACTCTCACAACTTTCAGTTCCTTTTTCTGGTGTGCATCCAGTGTTAAACCTGTGCCAAACTGAATTGCTGATGAGTTGAGGTCTGTGACAACCCCTCAATGGGAACAACCGAAAGACTAACATCAATATAAGTTTGTTTTCTTTAAACACAGGCCTGGAATTTAGCATGGGTATTGTTCTGTGTTGCATATCATACAGTACATCTTGTTGGCTAGTAATACACACACACTTGCCACTTCATTGCTACTTCTAGTTTGGATCCTCTTTTGACTTCAGAACTGCCTTTATTTTTGATGGCATAGCCTCAACAAGTTGCTCGAAACATTCCTTGGAGATTTTGGTCTATTTTGACATGATAACATCACATACCTGTAGGTGCTGCAGATTTGTCTCCTGCACATCAATGATCAGATTCTTCCCTTATACCGCATCCCAAAGGAGCTCTACTGAATTGAGATCTGGTGACTATGGAGACTACTTGAGTACAATGAACTAATTTTCAGGTTCAATAAACCAGTTTTAAATTATTTTAGCTTGCTAAATATAGCATGGCTTGCTATATTTTGGAGTCACTTTTATACAGTATATGTTTTGCAAAAGTATAACATAATAAAATAATAAAAATTATTTTTTACATTCTTTGCTATATGAGGTGCACAACATAATTAGGTTGCACAATTCGCTTTGCATGTGTACCTCACACGGGGGAAAAAAAACTATCAAAATTTCTATCAATCAAAAGGATATCTGTGGAAATTTGGCTACTGTTGACTGGAGAACAAAGAGAAGGAGAGGGGGCAGACATGTCCAGAGAAAAAGAGAAGTAAATAAATATATATATATATATATATATATATATATATATATATATATATATATATATATATATATATATATATATAATTTTTAGCTCCCTGAGAGATCAGCCCCACAATTGCACAAACTCTAGCAAAGCCACCTACAAGCTACATCTAGGTTAGTAATCACCAGAGGTTTTCCTTTTCGTAAAATAGATTTGTGTGGCCTGCTTGTGTTCCTTCAATAAAAGTTTTTTTTTATTTTTTTATTTTTTTTTTTTTCATTTTTACTCATGTGCTCATTTGTGGGTCTTCTGATATGTTTAAACCAGCTCTTATGTGACAGACACCCAAAGACTCAGGAAGTGTTTTTGGTGTCTTAGACTTTTCGTGTTGAGTCAACATTTGAGTTGCAGCTGAACAAAACACAAACATAATGCAGGACTCTTGTGGATATCATGTTTCCATCTTTGGAGTGCTAATGTTTGGGATTGTTCACGGTATGTACAGAGATTAAGAAAACTTTTTTGAAGCTTATTGAAATGTTTCAAAATTGTGTTGTTTTATTCATGACATGAAGTAGGAGCAAATAATTTTACACTGGTCCATGAAAAATGTTTAATTGCAAATGTTTCACTGCATTTTATATATATATATATATATATATATATATATATATATATCACAGCAATTCATGCAATATAGAAGGAATAGAGAAACAAATCTGATAACTAACACTAGGAAGTCCTTTCAACTATTGAGGATTTTCAGTTATCATTTAAATCATCTCTAATGTTAAAACTAAATATTGATATAAAGTACCCGACTAATACATTTTAAAAAGAAAATACTAACGTATATTATGTTTTTCCCTGCTGCAGGTGTGAGTGTTGTTTCAGCTGATACAAACACAGAGATTGTGTACAAAGCTACTGGGAGTTCACTGGATCTTTCATTGAGTGATTCATATGAATCAGTGTTATTCGCAGAGTGGAAATTCAACAATAAGAAGTTTGCTGAATACAATCCACAACACAATTACACGCTTCAAGATTCCCAGTTCAGTAAAAGACTAAAAGTAAACAATCGTCATATTGGAGTAACTATTCAAGATCTTCAGCTTCAAGACTCTGGAACATTCTCAGTGACTGCTTTTAGTACTAACCCACAGCATCCGGGTCAGACAGTTAAAGTCTATATTCAGTGTAAGTATAAGTGTTTTATCAATCAATGTAATATTATTAATTATTAAATCTGTAGAGATTAATTACATGAAAATGTGCATTGTTTCAATTCTCCACAAGTCCATACATTGTGTGTGTGTGTGTGTGTGTGTGTGTGTGTGTGTGTGTGTGTGTGTGTGTGTGTGTGTGTGTACATAGATCCCATAAAATCTGTGAAGATTGAGAAGACTCTGACATGGCGGGTGACCACAAACAGCTGTGATGTTGATGTGAAGTGTGCAGCGCTCAGAGTTGAGAGTGTCTCCTACCTCTGGAGCGGGTACAAGAATGGGAGTGGAGCTCAGCTTCAGTTCAGTCTCTCACCAGCAGAAGGAGATGTTACACTGAACTGCACTGCAGTTAACAACATCAGCTCATTTTCTGTTATAGAGACACTGAGCTGTAGCGCTGGACAAACAGAAACAGGTAAAGTTTCATGTTTCGTTGTGAAGATTACAAAAATCATTTTTAAATCTTGGATTGCATGCATAATTTGTTCTGGAAGCATGCTTCTATATCAAAACACTTGTATATCAATATTCCCCATATTGAAAATGTCCCCATAAGAAATAATTGAAGCTCAAATGATTGAGTCCACAACCCAAAAATATTCATACAAAAAATTAATAATTTAAAAAACATAATAATAAAATAAAAATGAAAAAAATTGCCTGCACTTTACCTTTGAAAGAACTGTTGTTAGACGAGGGAAGAAGCAGGAGCAGAGGGGCTACTGTAAGGGACCACCCCTAGAGGGCACTGTTTGCCCGATTAGTTTTTGTAGTTTTTGTTTGTAGACTCAGTTTCCCAGAAGGCACCTCAGTCAGGTGATGAGGGAGCTCACCTAAACCGAGGTAGCTCATTAGAAACGTTATAAAAAGCTGTTTGTTCTGGGAAACTGGGTTGAGCATTAATTAAAGATGTCAAGTGGGCATGTATTTTAGTTTGTATTTGGTTTCTTTTGGTTTAGAAAGGCTCTAGTTTAGTTATGTTTATGTTCATTTTGCTTTTGTGTTATGGAGCTGGTTTTGTTAGGTTGTCTCTTGTCTTAGGTTGTGCTGTGTGATTTCCGTTTTTGTTTGCCTCTTGTTTCATTCCTAGTATGTCTAGTTTCTTGTATGTTATTTGTATTAGTATGTTTATCCACATGAGTGCTTAGCCACTAGTAGGTGTAGCCGCTAGTGGCTCTAGTCTCTAGTAGGTTTAGCCGCTAGTATGGATTAGGATTATGTGTGCTTAGCCTTTTGTGTGTTCGTTTTCCCCTGTGGGTTTAGTCACTAACCAGCTTAGTTACTAACACTTATAGTTACTAACCCGGTTAGGTCATCTTCCATTTCCACAATAACCAGATTGGATACTAACCCTATTAACGACTAACCCTCTCTAGTCTCTCCCAGTCTCTAGTCTCATCTCTGGTCTTGTCTCGTCTCTGGTTTAATTCCAGCTCTATGTCTTTGTGTAAGCTCTTAACCTGTGTAAAGCTCTTAGCCTGTTTTTCGCCATAGAGCCTGTGTTAATTGCTCTATGTTTCTGGTTATAGTTTGAGTTCTCTGGTTAAGTTTCTTTGTTTATTTTACTTGTTAATAAAAAGACTCTTTTGTTTAAAGAAACTCTCTGCGCTTATGCCTATCCTTTTGCCCACAGCAACTACAACAGCCAGAACTACCATCAGAAATGTGACAGCTACTGTGTAGGACAACTTACACACACACACGCACACGCACACGCACACACACAAACAGAATCACTCCTCTAAACATATTCATCTCCCGCACTGCTACAGCCTTTTTTAACTTTTTTTTTTCTTCTTCACTAAGGCTGTTGCAGTACAGTTATTAAAAAACAGTCACTGGTCACAACAAAATGCTTTACATGCGCACACACACACACATGATCATAGTGTTATGGTAAACAGTACATGGACACAGATGTTGAATTTACAAGTTATGCACGCGCACTGAGACTCGTACTGGGAGACATCGCTCGTTTAACCTCGCTCGTTATTCTTAAGAGAATTTATTTTAAAATCTTGCTCGTACTACAAAACACCCACAATCCAAGGTTCCACTGTACATTGAAGTGTGTGTGTGTTGTCCATTCTTAGTGCTCAACCTGATCAGCAGTCTTGTGGCAGCCTCTCCGTATTTGCTGGCAACCATCATTCTGGGAGTAAAATATAAGAGAGCTCATGGTGAGACCTACGAAATACAAATACTGTGACCACTGTGTGTCTTTGTGTATTTATGTATAAAATATATATAATAAGGAATATGTTTAATGTTTTAAGTAACATATATACACACAGTGGCATGCACCATAGACACACTACTTGTTCAATGTTTTATGTAATGTAGACTCATGAACACCGATGTCAGATGTTAGCCAGTTCCAATGATGCCTTCAAATCTTTGTCTGTCACCATGTTTGTGTGTGTACACTATACTATTTATAATATATACTGTACTAGCTGTGCCCATATTTTTGTTCGCAAGGAATAATAAATAAAGGCAAATCACAAACTAAAATTGGTATGAACATCTGTATTTGCAAGCCAAAGCAATAGGTACAGTACAACAGAGAATTCTCAGGAAGTCTGCATTTCAAGCCCAGTAAAATAAGAGAAACAAAACTTCCCAAACAGCAATATTATACTATAGATTTTTTTTTTACAATATTTTCATTACATAAGGTTGTTTTATATGTGAACTTCAAATTAGCATATATTCTCTTTCCATTGGCTGTTTGTGATGAATCAAAGCCTATATGTTACCTCAAGCTCGGCCAAATACACCTGTGACAACTGCATTAAAATTTATTCAGTACTTTTTACGTGATGAGTGCACAAACAGACAGACAAAAATTCCAAAACCATCTTGATGTGTTCTATTACTCATCTAACATCCCCCAAAATTATTTTATTTCACAAGTATCTTCAATGTACAGCCAATTTTACAGTTTTATTACTGTTTGAATATTTTTTTTAGTTTTTTTTTTTTTTTCATTTGTTTGCTGATCTTGTTTTGTTTTTCTACAGGTTACACTAGCAGCCAAGATGCCATGGCTGTAATTGAGGAATAAGACAGATTTGTCTTTGTTAATTCTACATGTCTTTGTTAATAATAATAATAATAATAATAATAATAATAATAATAATAATAATAATAATAATAATAATAATTTGTTGAATATAAAATATATATTTGTTGAATATTTTTTTGAGGCTTAAAACAATGATTCTGCTACAAGATGACTTATATGTTTTTAAATTTTATAATTATGACTTCTCAGCTGAACAGTATATTTTAATTGTATACATTCTCTTTTGAATTTAATCTGTTGGAACTTTTATTTATTCATTTATTGTACTGTGACACATGCTCTTAAACATTGCCACATATGGCCAATGATGTAGTGTATATTGGGTGGTAAGCTAAAAACTAATTGGCAGCGCTGTTCCAAATAAAAGCATAAACCTCTTTTTCTTTTGATTATACAGCATAGGTGAAAGTCCTATGCTGAATTAACCACTATAAGTAACATGGTCAATTATTTGAAAGTAGTCAACATGGAAATGGCCATAAGCAATAAAACATGCACACTTCCATTGATGATCTTCATCATCTTTACGCAGTTGTTTACACTTTTGAACCACCTTTGAGATGTCAGTAATGCCCCATAAAAAGTTAGAAAGGCTTTAAGAAAATACACGTGGTAGCACTGTAAGTGCATGTTTTGCCTTTACTGCCTTGCGCCGCCAAGAAATGTCGTTGCCGTTGTTGTGGATCTTTTTGTTGTTCCCTCCAAGGATTAATAGGAAAAAAAAATCATCTTGATTCTGTTGAATCCCATGTTCACTTAATTACTTGACAACAAGCCCAGACGCTTCAGTGCCTTGCAAAATTATTCAAAAGTATTGTGAAGTGGAAGGAAAATTATCAAATGTTTTTTTTTTATAAAATTTATCATTTTTATTTTTATTTTTTTTACATTTTTTTAAACCATCATTTTCCTTTGAATTCACAATTATGTGGCTATTTGTGTTGGTCTATCACAAAATCCAATAAAATACATTTACGTTGTTGGTTGTAAAATGGCACAATGTGGAAAAGTTCAAGGGGTGTAAATACTTTTGCAAGGCACTGTATATTCAGATGTCAGAATAATTTTACTGTTCCTATGGTTCCTTTTCTTCTCTATGGAGACTCTTCATTCAGATTAGAGGTCACAACTTTTTTAAGATTGTTTGTTTTGTTGTAATGTTTGTTTGACTGTATCTGGAAGTCAGACAAGATTTTTCTTGTTTTCTGATGCTCTCTGTGAGTACTCTCATCAGTCCACAAGACTCTTAAATCCATATTCAGGTTTTTCTGTCCCTGTAGACAATTTCTGACATGTTTACTGCACACAAAAAATTTTGTATAGTGGACTTAGTATAATCTGGTCTGTAAAAAAAAAAAAAAAAAAAAGATTATTAGAATCATATTGTCTTTCTGTTTCTATAAAATTAATTAGTGTGATTGTGAACTATGACTGTTTAGTTTTAGAAAATCTGTGAGAAAGAAACTAGATAGAGGAAAATGCCTAATGATTAGAGATTAATATTTTTTGTATATGCATGCGTTCAGGCATGCATGACAGCATGCGCATGATTTCCCTTTTCCCTGCAGTCTTCATGACCACACATAAACATGTCCTACATTTGAACACATTCTGGAAAATCCTTTTTTGCTTTTAATACACACTTCAGCTGCGTAAAGGCTAATTTATGCGCAATAAAGTATTTGTTTTCTAATCAGTAACACACATATATATATATATATATATATATATATATATATATATATATATATATATATATATATATATATATATATATATATAAATAAACAGTATATATAACATTCTTTATGTTTTTAAAATTTCATTAACCAGTCTCATGCAGATTGGGATGGGTTCCCTTTGTAACTCAGGTTCCTCCCAAGACTGCGTACAATAATGTGCATTTGCTTATTTCTTGAAAATTATTGATTGTCTGTCAATGTAAAGCAGCTATTTAACAGGCCTTGGTTTTCTTATCACTGAAGATGTGAATGTAGATAAAGTTATATGGTTCAGACATTGCATTACTTTTCTGTACCATGTTAATCTCTTTCCTAAATATAACCAATTTTTTTTTATTATTTTTTAAATTATTTTTATAGCACAGCTTGTGTCAGTTATTTTCTCATCTGGCCTTTTACCAACTTCCCACAAGTAAAAATAATGAAGATGTGGTTTAGTGCATAGTTCTCCATGTTATTAACCGCTGGGTCTTTTAGCAGAACCGCATTGTGTGTCAGTCAGAAATGGCAAATAAACCACTTACAGAAAATACATTGCATATATGAAACATATACATTATACATGAAAATTGAATTTATACTTTTTTTCACCATTACAGTTTCTCATAGCAAACATGTAAAAAATTATATATATATATAATTTTTATATATAAAAAAATATTATATTTATATATAATTTTTTACATGTTTGCAGAGATGTGTACAAGGTCAGTAATAAATGATTATAACTTGAAATTGTTTAAATATGAAATGCCATACTGCAAAGATGTGTTTAATATAGGTTATAATATAAATGTAAAAATCTGTGAGAAATGTGCTGGCATTTGACTTTTGGCACTACATTAAGAGAACAATAGTGCTGTTTAAAACATTTCTTGTGAAACTGTTTAATCTATTTTTATATCTACAAAGATGAGTTTCAGGAAACCACAGGCATTACAAGCAAGTGGCGTACCTCTCTTTCCACCAGTTACTTAGCAGTGCAGTGTTTTAAGTCAATGTTTAATCAAATACTAGATTTGTAAAAATTATGTTATAATATTTATATGATAAACTAAGTTTATTAAGTCCTAAAATTAACTTAAGGTTTAAATTGATAGAAGGTTTAAAAAAACAGAGATGGCTACTAAAGAGTATTAGGAATACAAAACTATAAATGGTTAGTGGTATTGTAGATGCTAAGCTCAATCTTAGTCTGTGTGCAAGAGACTCAGATAGCACAAATAATATGTAGCATTTATGAATGTATAAAATATTACACACACTTGTCACAATTACCTAATATTTCTCTGTAAATGCAGAAATCTATAGGGTTAAAAGGCCCAGGCCGCGAATAATGTACAATACAGAATTACTGTAACTAAAGATGTTTTTGTATTTGTCCTTGTCATTGTTATAGTTGGTTAGATGAAGGCCTTGGCTATGTGTTGGTTTGTCAGCTGCTCTTTATTGATATTCTAAGAATAGAATATCAATAAACCTTATTCAAATGTATGAACAACAGGATTCCTCACATGTAGAAGTTACATTTGAACTTAATGCTCACATTTGCTTGATTTCCTCAGGAGACTTTGGTGCACCCTGTATAGCCTGATTCTCATCATGTTTCCCCCTTGCAGCAAGTGTGTGTTGTTTTAAGTGATACAAACACAGTGATGGAGCCTATAAATAAAGTTATAAAACAGATATTAATTGACTTATTCTTTAATTAGGCCAGGCTCCCTTAATTACCATAAGTACAGTACCTCTAAATTTATAAGACTTATTATTCTAAGTATTTAAAATACATATTGGAACATTGTAGCCTTTAATTCCTGAACTCTTTACTAACATAATGACATTGTTTATATGTTATTTATTTTGGAGTTGCTGAAGGACCAGTCAGCCAGTCAAAAGTCCACATGACCACCAGTCATAGGAACTCAACAATAAATATTACAACAGCCCTCAGTTGGTCACTAGCCTAGGAAAGACTAACAAATTATTTTTGTTTTGTTTTTGTGCTGATTTTGTGGTGTTGCTTTTTGACCGTATTTCTTTGTGAAGACTAAGACATGGGCAGTGTCCACAAACAGCTGTGATTTTGACATGAAGTATGAAGTGTGCAGCACACTGCTCTGAGAGCGTCTCCAACCTGTGCAGCAGCTATAAGACTGTGAGGGGAACTTATCTGCAATCCATCACAGGGCACACACACACACACACACACACACACAGTATGGGCAATTTAGGAACGCCAATTAGCCTAATCTGCATGTCTTTGGCCTGTGGGAGGAAACGTCTCGGGTTACTTGACTGTAACCCTGTTCCCTGATAAAGCGGGAACGAGATGCTGCGTGAAAACGCTATGGGAACATCTCTTTGTTGCCCGGTTGTGAAGCCTGTGCATGTCAAAACCCGCCGAATACCTTCGGCTTATAACCTGTACCAGGCATGACGTCACCGAATAAGGTGCACCTGCAGGTTATAAATAGGAGTGAACCGGAAACATCCTCAGGTCAATTTTGTCTGAAGGACGTCCAGGCACGCCAGCAGTGCGGCATCGGAACGCAGCATCTCGTTCTCTCTTTATCAGGGAACAGGGTTACAGTCAAGTAACCCAAGACGTTCCCTTTCAAAAGCTACACTCAATGCTGCGTGAAAACGCTATGGGAACGAGAATACCAACGCCGCCGCACTGCAAGTGTCTGTACCCCCAGGTTGTGTAGCGTGTGTGCACAAGCCGAGGAGGTCTCAGACCTAGCTCTGGGATGCTGACTGAAGGATCCGTGAACCCGGAGTAGCATTGACATCCAGACTATAAAATCTAACAAACGTGTGTGGAGAGAACCAGCCTGCCGCATCACACACCTGCTGCAGGGGGACACCTCTTGCCAAGGCAATCGATGAGGCAGTCCCCCTGGTTGAGTGAGCCCTGATTCCCAGAGGCGAAGTGTGACCACGCGCCTCATAGGCTAGGGCAATGGCATCTCTCACCCAGTGTGACAGAGTCTGTCTAGTGGCAGACTCCCATGGCAAATAAAGAACTGCTCTGACTTACGCCACTGGCTAGTGCGGTGGACGTAGATCCTAAGAGCACGTACTGGACACAGTAAGTGAAGTCTTTCCTGCTCCGGAGCTGTGAAAGGCGGAGGACAGAAGGCCTCGAGAACAACTGGGTGCATGGTCGAGAATGGAACCTTGGAAGATAGTTCGGGTGAGGATGCAGAATAGCTTTAGAAGTAATAGCCATAAGAAAAACCATCTTAAGAGGCAGAAGCCTGACAGGCGCTGACTCTAGTGGTTCGAAAGGGGTGTCGGCCAGGCCTTCGAGTACGATAGTTAAGTCCCACGAAGGGACCGTCGCTCTAGTGGGCGGCTTCAACCGTTTAGCTCCACGAATAAAACGGGCAACTAAATGGTGCTTGTCCACAGAAACCCCATCATTCAGAGCGTGACAAGCCGAAATAGCGGCTACGTACGTTCTGAGCGTACTAGGGCATAAGCCCGAGGACAACCTTTCTTGCAGAAACTCCAGCACTGAAACAATCTGGCAGTGAACTGGGTCTACATGTCTTGCCATGCACCAATTTTCAAATACACTCCATTTGAGGGCATAAGTTCTTCTAGTGGAGGGAGCCCTGGCACTTAAAACGGTTTCAATTACGCTGGCTGAAAGCCCAGCATGTCTTAGTTGGTCCGTTCAGGGGCCAAACGTGAAGGTTCCAGAGCTCGGGCCGGGGATGAATTATTGTCCCCTGCGCCTGAGACAGAAGATCCCTCCTCACTGGAATCACCCGGGGTGAGCCGTCGAGGAGAGGTATAAGATCCGAGAACCACACTCTGGTCAGCCAATTGGGCGCTATCAATAAGAGGCGCAAGCCGTGTTGACGGACCCTCGCCAGGACTCCTGGGAGCAGAACTATAGATGGAAACGCATAAAGGCGTAATCTGGGCCACGTGTGGGCCATTGTGTCCAGACCCAGGGGAGCTGGAGGAGTCAGAGAGTAGTAAAGGGGGCATTGTGCTGCCTCTTATGAGACAAAGAGGTCCACCTCTGCTACGTAAAATCTTTCCCAGATTGACTGACTACTTCGGGGTGGAGTTTCCATTCTCCATGTTTTACAGCTTGTCTGGATAGCAAGTCTGCTCCTACATTCATATGCCCTGGAATGTAAATCGCCCTGAGGGACAAGAACTTGTCCTGTGCCCAAAGCAGAACCTGGTGCGCTAGCTTGTTCAAGCGGCGCGAGCACAGTCCACCCTGGCGATTTATGTACGAGACTACCGCAGTGCTGTCCACCCACACTAGGACATGGTAGCCTCTCAACTGCTGGAGGAAGTGTTTCAGGGCCAGAAACAGAGCCATCATGTCGAGGCAATTGATGTGCCACGCGAGAAGATGACCTCTCCAGCTCCCTTGTGCTGGACGGCCATCCAAGACCGCACCCCAGCCCGTGAGGGAAGCGTCTGTCGTTAGCATCTTGCGACGACAAGACGGACCTAGAGTGGGACCCAAAGTCAGAATCCGGGGTCTGAACCACATAGAACGGGTACGAAGCCCCCGGCGCGTAACCCTTATTAGCCTCTGGGGGTTGGCCCTTGAATGAAACCCCCTGGCTCTTAGCCACAGATGAAACGCTCTCATGTGCAGAAGGCCCAAAGGTATCACCATGGACGCAGCTGCCATGAGGCCTAAGATTTCTGAAAGTGATGAACGGTGACCTTCTGGCCTAGCTTGATTTCCTTCAGGGTGTTGAGAATGGATTCGACACGAGCAGGAGACAACTGTGCCCGCATTGTGACCGAATCCGATGTGACACCCAAATATGTTGTCCTCTGAACAGGAAGGAGAACGCTTTTTGTGGTGTTGAGTCTCAATCCTAAGAATGAAGATGGGCTAGGACGACATCCCTATGTCGAAGCGCTAGCTCCTGAGACTGGGCCAGAATCAGCCAGTCGTTTATGTAATTCAAAAATACGGATGCCCTGGAGTCCTAAAGGAGCCAGAGTTGCATCCATGCATTTTGTATATGTGCGTGGTGAAAGAGCTAGGCCAAATGGAAGGACCCAATACTGGTAAGCTTCGCCCCCAAAAGCAAACCTCAGGAACTTCATGTGCTGTGGCAATATTTCTATATGGAAATATGCGTCCTTGAGATCGATTGTCACAAACCAATCCTCTAGTTGGATTTGAGAAACAATCATTTTGACAGTCAACATTTTGAATCTGGATTTCTGAGATAGCGGTTCAAGCCGCGAAGATCCAAGGCGCCCCTTCCCGGGGGGAGACACCCCCACGGCCCCAGGGCTTCTTCTTTGAAGAGAGGAAGCTCCTCAGATCCGGTCTTTTCGAAGCAGATTTTTGAGAAGAGCGGCGAGCCCCACCCCAGTCTTTACGGGGGGGGTGCGCGGATGGTCACGCTCTTCTTCTGCACCTCACTCCTGATAGGGGCCAGACCTGGCCGGGGCCGGGTGGTTGACGGTCCCGGTTCTTGAGCACGGCGGGGAAGGAACCTCCCAAAGGTCTGTTCGCATAGCTTTGCCTCCCGAACCTAGTGGTGGCGGAATTAACAGCGTCGCCAAAAAGGCCGGAAGGCGAGATGGGGGCATCGTGGAGGACAACACGATCCTTATCCTTGATGCCCGTGAGGTTCAGCCACAGATGCCTCTTTGTGGACACCATGGCAGCCATGGAACGGCCCACAGCACGGGCCGTCCGCTTGTCATCAATAGCCCCGCCGCTGCTCAGGTCCTTCAGCAGGTCAGCCTGGTAACCTGCAAAACCGCCATGGTGTGCAGTGAAGCACCAGCCTGTCCTGCTGCCTGAAAAGCTTTACCCACCAAAGCAGATGTCAATCTGCACGACTTGGAGGGGAGAATAGGCTTTTTCAGGGAGGATGATGTCCCTGGAGAGAGATAGCCCGCAAGCATCTCTTCTATCTGGGCATCATCATATAACCGCGTGCTTTCGCATCAATGATATTCGAATAAGTCGAAAGCACAAAAACACGCAATGAATACGGCTTGCTCCATGAAAGAGTTAATTCATCATGGAGATCACCAAAGAAGGGGAAAGAGTGACGTTGAGGCTCCTCCCCCCGGCCACTCGACAGACACCTGTCGTTCAATCTCGAACGCTTGGAGGAATCTTGCTGCTGCGGCCGGTCGATATGCAATCGCTCGACCGCACGCGTTATAACCTCGAATAATTCCTCAAAAGCTCTGTCAGCACTGGAGGAGCGTTGTGAGGAGGCTACTTCCATGGAAGCGAGAGAGGAAGATTCTTCCGCTCCTTCACAAGAAGCGCCGGAGCGCGCTTGCGAAGCGGAAGCTAAAACTTCCTGATCCGGAGAGAGCGCGAGAGAAAGAGGGAATTCCGTCTCGTGCGCGTCTGCCAGATCAGCACGTGAGCCCCAGGAATGCGCCGCGGCTCGCGGTTTCTCTTTAAAGAAAGCGAGCCGCGTGCGAAGCACCTTAATAGGGAGAAGATCGCAGTACTCATATTCTCCCTGAAGCCCGAGGCGAGCGTGTTCTTCCCCAAGCACTCGAGACAAAACTCGTGAAGATTGCCCTCCGAAAGAGATCTATCGCACGGAGGCACGCATCTCTTAAGCAACTCCGCCATATCGGTGAGTTAATGTTGTTATTTTTATTTCGCTTTCGTTACGGCTTGTACATGCACACGCAAACACAAAGCGGTCCTGAAGACAAAAAGATCTGAGGATGTTTCCGGTTCACTCCTATTTATAACCTGCAGGTGCACCTTATTCGGTGACGTCATGCCTGGCAGAGGTTATAAGCCGAAGGTATTCGGCGGGTTTGACATGCACAGGCTTCACAACCGGGCAACAAAGAGATGTTCCCATAGCGTTTTCACGCAGCATTGAGTGTAGCTTTTGAAAGGGAACCGGAGTACCCGGAGGAAAGCCACCAAGCACAGGGAGAACATGCAAACATGCACAATGATATTGATTTATTAATTATTTTACAGGTTATCATGAGAGCCAATATGCTGTAACTGTTATTGAGGAATAATTGCTTGGCTCTCTGTTCCCACTTTTTTCCCAGTTCATTACAGCAACAAAAAAAAAACTACTTTGATTAAAATATTGTGTATAATTTTATTTTTGTAAATAATATTTTATAGTCAGGTCTCAGAGAGAATATACATTTGAATAATTTTACACCACTCCTGGGAAACTGTCTTGAATGATTTTCACTTTTGAATAAAAAAAATCTTTCTCAGTTTAAAATGATAAACTCCAAATTGTTGTCATGAACTGTAGAGTAGTCCGGGGTGTTAAAGCCAAGGGCTTAAACAAGGCGGGCATAGGCGCAAAGAGGTGTTAAATCAAAAGAGTCTTTTAATAACAAAATAAGACAAGACATAAACAGAGAGCAAATCAAACACTGAAACTCCCCAAACGTAAAACAGTCCTTTACAAACAAAACATACAGGCTCTTTTAGAACAAATAGGGATGACAAACATACAGGCTGTTTTAGGACAAGCAAGGATCACACAAAACATGTGGGCGACTCGCACACCAACTCACGCCCCTGTGGGCGACTCGCACACCCACTCGCGCCCCTGTGGGCGACTCGCACACCCACTCGCGCCCCTGTGGGCGACTCGCACACCCACTGTGGGCGACTCGCACACCCACTGTGGGCGACTCGCACACCCACTGTGGGCGACTCGCACACCCACTGTGGGCGACTCGCACACCCACTGTGGGCGACTCGCACACCCACTGTGGGCGACTCGCACACCCACTGTGGGCGACTCGCACACCCACTCGCGCCCCTGTGGGCGACTCGCACACCCACTGTGGGCGACTCGCACACCCACTGTGGGCGACTCGCACACCCACTGTGGGCGACTCGCACACCCACTGTGGGCGACTCGCACACCCACTCGCGCCCCTGTGGGCGACTCGCACACCCACTGTGGGCGACTCGCACACCCACACGCGCCCCTGTGCTCCTAAGAGCGGTACACACACAACCACGCTCCTATGAGCGGTAACACACACTCAAAGAGCGTACCCGGGCTTAGAGCAGGCACCGGCTGAGAACCCACACGCAGACCACGCTCCTAATGAGCGGTAACACACAACCACGCCCCTATGAGCGGTAACACACACTCAAAGAGCGTACCCGGGCTTAGAGCAGGCACCGGCTGAGAACCCACACACTCACACACAGGCTGAGACTCCCACACAGGCAGAGATACCCTCACACACACACAGGCAGAGACACCCTCACACACACACAGGCAGAGACTCACTCACACACACACACAGGCTAAGACACACACACACACAGGCTAAGACACACAGAGGCTTGGAACACAAGCACCTCACAAATCATATAGAGCCTTCCAAACATAAAACCAAACTCAACAAAACTAAACCACAAAACAAACACTGACCACAGTAATGCCCTCTTAACATAATTAATGCTCGACTCAGTTTCCCAGAATAACCAGCTATTTATAATTATTTTAATGAGCGACCTCGGTTCAGGTGAGCTTAATCACCTGACCGAGGTGCCTTCTGGGAAACTGAGACTACAAACAGAACTACAAAAATTATCAAACATACATATCCACACTGCCCTCTAGGGGTCCCTTACAATTGTATGGAAATGGTTTTGTAATCCCTTCCAGATTGATGGAAGATCTACACATATAAACTGAAATACTAATGTTATATACTGCGTCTACTGTAATGGTTCCAAGTCAGAACATAAACAAATATAATTTAAATTTTAAAACGATACTGTCTTATATCTGCCAAACTAAATTAAAAATAAATAAATGCCTCATAATTCAAATCTAATCATGTTACACGAGTTGTAACATGAATACAAGATTATTTTCTTTAAAATAAGCCCAGGATGACATTACACATGATGGCATTACACTGTTCCTGCAGATTTGTCTCCTGCTCTTCTATTGTCCAGTTTTGGTGATTCCATGTAGCCTCAGTTTCCTGTTCTGCACTGTCAGGAGTGACACCCCATGTGGTCTTCTGGTGCTCTAGCACATCTGATTGAAGCTTTGTTGTGCTGTGCATTCAACAGAATTTTATTGCTCCACAGTCTCCTTCAACTGTGCATGAGAGTTGCATTATTCACACATTACATTACTTGCTAGAAAACAGCAGTTAAAGTCAGCCCTCTTGTTGATTAAGTCATGTAGGTGTTGTGGCTATAATTCTATCACATATGTTTACTTCTTTTTTCTGATCATTATAATTTTGACAACAGTTCTTCGCATCTGCCTCACAGATGTGGAAGACTTGCATAAAATTTTGCCTAGCTCATCAGAAGACACTAATCAGACCTATAGAAAAAGTGATGGTGTGCCCATAACAGAGAATTTAAAGAGAAAGTTATCTTTTTGTCAGTCTACCTTGGCTTTATCTACTTCATCAAGCTTTCCTCGATTTAGCAGAAAAACAGTGAGAGTCTGCGACACAGTTCATGAGAAATGAGAAAGCTGCTAAACCACATCCAACAGACTCTGTGTAAAATGGTCATTATATACATTGTAGGCACACTTTTGCCTTTACTACCAACCAGAGCAACCATTTATAGATTAAGAGATCTCAGACACTCAGTGAATGAGGAAGTGTTTTCTTTAACTTCATACAGTATAGTGTTGAGTCAAAAGTTAGTCAAGCTAGAGTGAGGCAAAACGGTCATTTATGACAGCAATGCGGGACTATCATTCATATAAGACTTTGATCTTTGGATTGCTAATGTTCAGGATACTTCAGGGTATGTATGGAGAAGAAGATGGAACCTTTACAGTAAAAAAGCTTTTATATAAGTCAGGGGATTTTACATAGTTTAGAAAAAAAAAATTAGCACAGAAATTTTTGACAACTTGAATAAATGTTTAAAGCTTTAGTTAAAGGTGCACATTAAATTATTGAAGTGTTCAGATATGGGCATTTTATTTACAAAAGGTTGTTCTTTAAAAATTATGCTGCCAAGATATCATGAAAGGGGTTAGATTTTATTGTATATTGCAAAATTATATTATTTTATTATTATAAGAGAATAATTGGCATTTGTCAATTACACAAACTGTGACTACTTCTGTTGAGCATGTTTCTCATGTAACTATTTTCTCTTATCATTCTACATCTGTAGGTTAGACTTAGAAAACCTCAGGCCTTACTGTATCTAAAAATATATATATATATATATATATATATATGTACAGTAATATGTTCTGTGTACAGGCCATTTTAGTTATTGAAAGTTTTAAGAAGATGTAATTATAGGGTGTTTTACTGTAGATTTTGGACACAATCTTATATTTCTGGAATATAGTCTGCAATGTGTTATCTTTTGTCTTGTGTCAGGTGTGAGTGTTTGGGCTGATCAGAAGACTGAAACATTGAACAGAGCTACTGGGAGCTCCTTGGAGCTAGAATATCCAGACAGGAAATTATCAACCGCTGAGTGGAAGTTCAATGGCACAACATTTGCTAAATATGGTTCAACTCGTAATTACACCTTTCTACAATCCCAGTTCAGTGGAAGAATAATAGAAAACCATGAGAAAGTTGGAGTAACTATACAAAATCTTCAACCCCAAGACTCTGGGACATTCTTAATTGTTGCAACTTTTAATAAAGTACAGATTCCAACAAAAATATTTAAAGTTTATATTAAAGGTGAGCTTTATTATATATACATATATAACCTAGACAAATACAGTTCATCTAGTAAATGTGGTGATACACCATAAATTTAACCATAGTGAATATCTATGTGTGTTTTTTTTGTTTGTTTAGTGTTTAATAATCATGTTATAGAGGGCAATGTGTGTAAACAAAGATTACTAATTTTTTGTCTATTTACTCTTTAAATGGATGTTAAGATCCCATACCAGATGTGCAAATTAACAAGAATCAGACATGGAAAGTGTCCACAAACAGCTGTGATGTTGATGTGAAGTGTGCAGCGCTCGGAGCTGAGAGAGTCTCCTACCTGTGGAGCGGCTATAAGACTGGGAGTGGAGCTCAGCTGCAGTTCAGTCTCTCACCAGCAGAAGGAAACGTTACACTGAACTGCACTGCAACTAACAGCGTCAGGAGCATTACTGCTACAGAGACACTGAGGTGTAGAGCTGAACAGATAGAAACAGGTAAAGATTCATGTTTTAGATAGGTATACTTTATTGATCCCGTGAGGGAAATTATTATTATTATTATTATATATTTTGTTATTCTGAAAAGATTACAAAAATAATTGTACACTGAAGTGTGTGTGTGTGTGTGTGTGTGTGTGTGTGTGTGTGTGTGTGTGTGTGTGTGCGTGTGCGTGCATGTTTGTGCTTTGTCTCCCATGTAGATGCTTCATTGTCGGTGCTTAAACTGATCAGTAGTCTAGTAGCAGCCTCTCCTTATCTACTGGTGTCCATCATTCTTGGTGTGAAATGTAACAGAACTCATGGTAAGAACATAATTACCAATAAACCATTCAATGATTTCCTGTTAATTATTATATATTTATACCACATTGCTTTATTCACAGGCCATGAAAAAAGCAGGAATGCTGTAACAGTGATTGAAGAATAACACAGCAGGAAAGTTTTGGTTCTCAAAATGTTGTAGAAACATTCATTCGTTAATGTTTTAAATGCTTGAACTATGTTGCCTGCATATGGTTAGTACGTCTTTAATAATGAGCTGATGACACCAGTACAATTTAGCAAATATGTCTTCGAGACTTTATTTAATAAGTATAGATAATTTTTGGTATTTCCCAAATGAAATACACTGATGAGCTATAACATTGCAATGAAAATGTGTAGTCAGAGTGGCTCTGCCCGCTTGGGGCATGACTCCTCAAGACCTTTGGTGTGTGCTGTGCTGTGGTGTCTGGCACCAGAACATGGGACAGACTTGGACAGCGGATTCATTGGGTGTTGTGGGTCACGGGGTGGAAAATTAATCTAAAAATAAATTTCAGATGCCAGAAAGAGAGAGGTCTCAGAAAGAGAGTAAAAAAGTCAGCAATACCTGATGTGTCGAACAATGAGAGATATTATATAGTCTAAAAAAATATTTTTACATCTTTAATCAATTATTATTATTAATCAATAATGTATTAACAACTCATACATGTTTCAATAGGATGTTTTATAATGGTATCGGTTTTTGTTTCAATAAATATTCAATATTTAATGTTCGTAGTATGAAATTTACACAGCAGGAGGGATAGCTGCTTATTTTACACACGGAGGAAGTGACATCTGCGCTGGTGACTTCGCAGGGTGTTCCTAACGGTGGAGTTTTGTCACCGGCATTCCCTGCTAACGGAGCAGGGACTCGGGAGCACTCTGTGAAGTACACTTCGGAATGAAACGCAGCCTCACAGTACCCCAGCTCCCTTCAGTCAGGGACAAGCACTCGGGCCAACACACCATCTCAGCATTTCTGACGCGCAGGATCCCTCATGTAATATGCAGAAAACATTTTTCTTCACTTCACGCCTTACACCCTTTGTGCTCTCATCTCTCTTCTCCCCTTCCGGTCTACAATTTTTTTAACCTTTCAAAGGAAAAAGTTGTTAAATCCCACCAAATTAAGAAGAGTATTCATATCTCACTATGTGCTGTGATGTCAAATTATTGTATTTTTGGACAGTTTTCATAATTATTAAATGGTTATGGGTATGACATACATTCAGGAATTTCTATGGTACCCTAAATGGTGTCTGGTACCATAGTAGGATGTGACAATCATCCTGCATACTCATTCACAAAAAAATGTATTGGTTCAAATTCAATAAAGACCCTATTTGTTAGGAAAGGCCATATGTGAGGAGACATGAACAAGCGTGAATAATCCTGTAATTCACACCAGAGAAGACCCACATAATGAGCTGATTTGATAATCAGACTGATTTCCAGTGCATGTGGACAAAATGGACAAAATCAAATTAATTTTCTACACCACTGGTTTGTGATCTCAGGAATGTCCTTAAGTATTACATCATTTTTATACACACGTGGACAAAATTGTTGGTACCCTTCGGTCAATGAAAGAAAAACTCACAATGGTCACATAAATAACTTTATTCTGACAAAAGTAATAATTTAAAAAATTTCTATGAATGTTAACCAATGAAAGTCAGACATTGCTTTTCAACCATGCTTCAACAGAATTATTAAAAAAAATAAACTCATGGAACAGGCCTGGACAAAAATGATGGTACCCCTAGAAAATACTGAAAATAATGTGACCAAAGGGACATGTTAATTCAAGGTGTGTCCACTAATTAGCATCACAGGTGTCTACAATCTTGTAATCAGTCAGTGGGCCTATATATAGGGCTCCAGGTAGTCACTGTGTTGTTTGCTGACATGGTATGTACCACACTCAACATGGACCACAGAAAGCGAAGGAAAGAGTTGTCTCAGGAGATTCGAAAGAAAATTATAGACAAGCATGTTAAAGGTAAAGGCGATAAGACCATCTCCAAGCAGCTAGATGTTCCTGTGACTACAGTTGAACATATTATTCAGAAATTTAAGATCCATGGGACTGTAGCCAACCTCCCTGGATGTGGCCGCAGGAGGAAAATTGATGACAAATCAAAGAGACGGATAATCCGAACGGTAACAAAAGAGCCCAGAAAGACTTCTATAGAGATCCAAGGGGAACTTCTTGCTCAAGGAACATCAGTGTCGGATCGCACCATCCGTCATTGTTTGAGCCATGGGAGACGACCAAAGAGGACACCATTGTTGAAAACAAATCATAAAAAAGCCAGACTGGAATATGCCAAACTACATGTTGACAAGCCACAAAGCTTCTGGGAGAATGTCCTATGGACAGATGAGACAAAAATGGAACTTTTTGCAAAGGCACATCAGCTCTATGTTCACAGATGGAAAAATGAAGCATATGAAGAAAAGAACACTGTCCCTACTGTGAAACATGGAGGAGGCTCTGTTATGTTCCGATCTCAAGACTATCAAGGGATTCTAGAGAGAAATGTGCTGGCCAGTGTCAGAAAGCTGGGTCTCAGTAGCAGGTCATGGGTCTTGCAACAGGACAATGACCCAAAACACACAACTAAAAACACCCAAGAATAGCTAAGAGGAAAACATTGGACTATTCTAAAGTGGCCTTCTATGAGCCCTGACCTCAATGCTATTGAGCATCTTTGGAAGGAGCTGAAACATGTTGTCTGGAAAAGGCACCCTTCAAACCGGAAACAACTGGAGCAGCTTGCTCATGAGGAGTGGGCCAAAATACCTGCAGAGAGGTGCAGAAGTCTCATTGATAGTTACAGGAATCGTTTGATTGCAGTGATTGCCTCAAAAGGTTGTGCAACAAACTATTAAGTTAGGGGTACCATCATTTTTGTCCAGGCCTGTTCCATGAGTTTTTGAGTTTTCATTTTTTTTTTATAATTCCATTGTAGCATGGTTGAAAAGCAATGTCTGACTTTCATTGGTTAACATTCATAGAATTCTTATTTATTATTACTTTTGTCAGATTAAAGTTATTTCTGTGACCATTGTGAGTTTTTCTTTCATTGACCGAAGGGTACCAACAATTTTGTCCACGTGTGTATTGTTCTTTAAAAGTGCACATCATACACATGGTACACATTGTACACTGAAGTAGCCAAATACAGGCAGTCTTTAATGTTTAAATCAAAAGTTGCATGCTGCAAATATGTGTGTGTGTGTGTGTGTGTGTGTGTGTGTGTGTGTGTGTGTGTGTGTGTGTGTTTGTGTGTGTGTGTGTGTGTGTGTGTGTGTGTGTGTGTGTGTGTGTGTGTGTGTGAGAGAGAGAGAGAGATAGAGAGAGAGAGAGAGAGAGAGAGAGTGAAAGTTGTCCTACACAATAACCCCACTAACGGCTACATTATGGCAGTGTTGTGAAAGCGGGACATTGGATTGGTAGGCTTTATAGTGTATATTCGTGTCAAAGACGTATAAGGCTCACGTTGTCTCAATTGAACTCGTTCATAAATAGGGGACAAACTGTATAAGTAAAGTATTAGATTTATCATTGTGACACTTAAGCCCACTAACACTCTTGCCACGTTGTCACACATACTGTACTTTGGGATCAATAAAGTACCTGAATCAATAGATCTATTTATATATGAAATGAGTAATGTATAACAGTAATGTGAGCTTTTTGTGTGTGTGTAAAAACTGAACAATCAAATAAGAGGGTACTGAGTATTTCCAACTTTAGTTTTTTTTTTTCTTTTTACCTTTGTTTTTGTTAAACAAATAACAAGATCAAACATAAATAATAATGTACAATATAAGACATTATACAATATAATAACATTATACATTATAGTTCTTTGTTTTACTTCACTATGCAATTCATCAACGAGAAAAATAATTAATAAATACAATTAATTTAACTTAATTTAGGTTTTTGTGTGCGTGCGTAGTAGTGTGTGCTATTGTTACTAATCAGTAGTCTTTTGACTGTCACAACTGTGTGCGGATGAACGGAGGCGAGGCATAGATGCAGAGGTGGATGTTCAGCAAGAATGTTCTTTTATTAAACCAAAAAGGTCAGGGAGCAAAACAAACTAAAATACTTTATATAAAAAGAAACCAAAACACGTATCCACATAACGAAGCCACATACCTAATCAACATAACAAATGCTAGACAACTCAACATAACTTCACCAAACTATTTATAATAAAACCAATGACCAACTCGGTTCAGGTGCGCGCCCATGTCACCTGACCGAGTTGCACTATGGGAACTGAAGTTTAAACTAAACAGAACTACAAAACAAGAAGTCTTTGGGCGCTTTGGCGCCCTCTAGGGGTTATCCCTGACAGAAGCCCCTCCCCCTAAAGGCGCAACTCCTGGGGCGCCACTGGGGGTCCAGGGCATCCCCCCCAGGGTCCAATGTCCGCCCTCCTCACCCCGAGGCTGACTCCCTTGTCCTGTGGTCACGGTGGTTCACGAAGGCACTGTGCAGCGGCGGCAGCTCGCCGTGCTTGGTGACGCGGTGCAGCGGCGGCAGCTCGCTGTGCTCGGCGACGCTGTGATCGGCGGCGCGGTGTAGCGGCGGCAGCTCGCTGTCCCTGATGAAGGCGCCGTGCAGCGGCGGCAGCTCGCTGTGCTCGGCGGCACGGTGCAGCGGCGGCAGGTCTGTCCACGACGAAGCAGCTACACAGAACGATATAGGGCTCGCTGTCGTCGCCGCAGCTGTGCGGCGGAAAGAGGAGCTCGTCTTCATCGTTGCCGCTGCTGAGCTCGCTTTCGTCGTCGAGGTTATACAGCAGATAGTAGAGCTCGCCGCTCTTATCATCGCTGAACCGGATGTATTCCAGCTCGCCGTCGTCGTCGCTCCAGCTCGGCGGAAAAAGGAGCTCTTCTTTGCTCCTGTGCTCGGGTGGAGAAGCTGGCAGGTCTGGGCCCTCTGCGAGGCGAATCTGAAGCAGCAGCCTCTGGAGCACTCCTACCTGCTCCTGCAGGTCACGCATGCGCTCGTCACTTTGCTCCGCGCACCGCCATAAGCTGCTCCTTGCTAGCTGGGAGGCTGCTCCCGGCTGCATATACGGTTCACACACTGTTTCTTGTCGTCGCACGCTGTGGGGTGCCCCTTCCCCCCGCTCACCTCCGAATTTAGACCTACTGGTCTCTGCCTTCCGGCCGGTGCGGGGACACGTCACCCCATGCTGCTCCACTCGTAAACGGCGTGCGCCTTATCGCCAGCCAGCAGCCCTCCCAGTCTAGCTGCTCCAGCTCCTCCTGCTCCTTTCTGCCATGTTTCCTTCTCCGTTTTTTTCCGCTCCGCCTCTTGGGAATCCGCTCGCCTCCCGCTCCGTCTTCCCAATTTGTAAACATCCTTGCCCCCCCAAAAGAATTTCCTGGGGAGGCTTCTCCGCTATGCCTCTTGTAGGGTCTAGCATTCTGTCACAACTGTGTGCGGATGAACGGAGGCAAGGCATAGATGCAGAGGCGGATGTTCAGCAAGGATGTTCTTTTATTAAATCAAAAAGGTCAGGGAACAAAACAAACTAAAATACTTTATATAAAAACAAACCAAAACACGTATCCACATAACGAAGCCACATACCTAATCAACATAACAAATGCTAGACAACTCAACATAACTACACCAAACTATTTATAATAAAACCAATGACCAACTCGGTTCAGGTGCGCGCCCATGTCACCTGACCGAGTTGCACTATGGGAACTGAAGTTTAAACTAAACAGAACTACAAAACAAGAAGTCTTTGGGCGCTTTGGCGCCCTCTAGGGGATATCCCTGACATTGACGGCCTGTCCAAAGCTTGAGATTAATAAAATAACTAATAAAACAATAAGAGTAATAAGCAGTGGTCTGAAAACAGATGTATCATGATAAAGTGTTTTTTTCTTAACTATTCATTTATTTATTTATTATTTTACAGGTCATAATAACAGTCAGTATGCTGTACTGTAACTGTCACCAAGGAGTAACCATTTGGTTCTCTGTGCATCTGTCTGTACAACGTTACAGTTTATTAAAGGAGGAAAAAATTAACTTTTAAAATATTGTTTTATTTTATATTTTCATAAATTGTATTCATATTCAGTGAGCAGTACAGAAAAGAAATAAGTGATAAACAAGTAATTATAATGAATAGAATACGAATATTCTACAGTACCATGAAAAATTATTTGTCCCTTTCTGATTTTTGATTTTTTTTTATATGCATATGTGCATATTTGTCACAGTTATTATTAAAATCATCAAACAGATTCATGCAAAGATACCAAGAGTACAAATATAAATAATGAACATCGCAGACTGTGATTACATCCTACCTCTAGATGCTTTTTAGCACAGTATGTGCTTTGGTCCCTTTTAATCTTTGATCCACAAGATCTGGCACAGGTTTTATGCTGGATGCCCTTCCTGTCACAGACTTCAGATTTTATAACTGGGCTTAAGATGAGCACTGTATGCTTACACAGATCCAGCAGGGTGACCCAGTGTTGGTGAGATTTGAACCCCTTGGACTTGAATCCCTGTTCCTCTAATCAGCAACCCAGAGCCTGAGCCACAACATGCCCAACCCTAACTCAAAAAGCTTACAAAGCAAAATTTGTGGGGAAAACGACTAATGATTAAAGAGCTGTTCTTTTGTGTGTGCATGCATGCATGCTAGCGTGCGTGCGTGTGTGTAATTTCTTTTTGCCTTGCAGTCTTCATGACCACACATGAAGTCCCTAGGACCTGGGTTTCTGAAAAACCCTTTTTTCTTCTAATACACATTTCTACTACATCTAATTTATGTGCAATAAAGTATTTGTTTTCTAATCAGCAACATTTTTATAAAAATTCATTAGCCAGTCTTATGCAGATTGGGATGGGTTCCCTTTGTATCAGGTTCCTCCAAAGATTACTTGCAATAATGTGCATTTGCTTATTTCTTGGTGAAATTAATTGATGGTATGTCAAGCAGATATTTTTTACTGCCCTTGGATCTTTTTGCACTGTAGATGCTGTGCTTGTAGATAAAGGTACAATATATGGTTCAGACATTGCATTACTTAATGCACACAAGAAACTTTTGTTCTGAGCCATGTTAATCTCTTTGCTAAACAAGACTTTTTTTTTAACATGCAGTATGTGTCAATTATTTTCTCCTCTGGCCTTTTATCAACTACCCACAAGTAAAAATAATAAACATGTGGTGTAACCCATGTCTATCCACTTTATCACACAAGTGGTGTTTTGCCACTAGAACCACATTGTGTGTCGGTCAGAAATGGCAAATAAACCACTTTCAGGAAATATACATGAAAATTGAATGTAAATACTTTCACAATTACAGCTTCTCATGTTAAACAATTATTTAAAGTAAGTAAAAAGTAAGTTTTTGTATTTGTCCTTGTCATTGCTATACTTGTATAGATGAAGGTCTTGGTTATGTGTTGGTTTGTCAGCTGCTGCTGACTCTTTTGGTGTGTGTAAACAAACAAAAGCCAAAGATGGCTTCAAAACATTAGTTAGAAAACATTATTAACTCAAGATTCATAAGACTTTTTTTTTATTTTTTTTACTATTTATAAGCCTATTTTAACACGTCCTAAAGTATTTAGAATACTTATTGGAGCATCATAGCCTTTTATTCCTGAACTGTTCACTAACATAACAAAGATATTGTTTATATGTGATTTATTTTGGAGTTGCTGAAGGACCAGTCAGCCGGTCAAAAGTCCACATGACCACCACAAGAACTCAACAATAAATGCTAAAACAGACCTCAGTTGGGCACTAGGCTCCGCTTTTTGGTGAATTTATGAAAGGAAATTAGACAATACGTTCTATAGTTTAAACTATGTAAAAACCATATGTCATTTGACTAAGAACTGTTACAGAAAATCACAAGGTTGGCCTAATGTTGGTTCCAAGGTTGGAAGTTGAATAAACTATACTTCTGGCATTTGCTGCAGGACTTAAAAACTTACTACACATGATCATCTACAGACTATAATTAACAGTGATTAGGCTATAAGTGTCAGACTCTGGCCTTGAATCCGGGTCACCGGGGTGATGGCTGAGGAGTTTACTGTACCACTGAGCCACAGAGGTGATAGGTGATTTTTTAAACTACCTAACAAAAAACATGAAATTTACCTTATCCCGATGAAAATAAAATAATAATGATACGAACGAACGCATGGAATAATGCAGCTTCCAGCCCTGAATTCAAACTAGGAGCGGAAGAACTGGGGAGCCAATCAGAAAACAAACAGTCAGAATCTGCTCACCTCCAGTTTCTGATTGGCTGGTGTTGCGCCAATTCTAGTCTCTGGTTGGCTGGAATAGTTGCACAGTTCTAATGCTGCTGCAGTTTGTGCAAGCTTGTGCAAGTTTAAACCTGTGCTTAAACTTTTCTTTTGAGCGTTGCGAAAATGCAAACAACGCGAAAAATGATGCAAACTTGCGTGAGCTTGTGAGCAGTGCATTACAAAATTTAATTCTGATTGTCAGCCTTTTGTTTCTCCTGTAGTTTGTCTCCAGGCCCCCCTATCCCCTGGTATTTAAGCTGTTCGTTTTCTCCCCTCTTATTCACCCGGTTTTTAAGTCCCAGCTCTGTATCCCCTGCTGAACTACAGGGAGCGATTCACAGTTTCCTGTTGTAAGTTCCTCAGTCCTTTTTTTATTTTGTGGCTATTCATTTCTTGGCTGTTTTCTCCCCTCGTGGAGGTTTTGTTGTTTTCTTGAGAGTTTATTGTTTAATTTATTTTCATTTATTCCTCTAGTTAAGAAGAACCTTTGCTTATTATAAATTACCTGTGTATATATTTTTTTACTTTTTAAAAATAAATCTACTCTACCTGGAACTTCTGCATTGAATGCTTTACGTTGGGTCCAAACCTATCACCTCTGTGGCTCAGTGGTACAGTAAACTCCTCAGCCATCACCCCGGTGACCCGGATTCAAGGCCAGAGTCTGACACTTATAGCCTAATCACTGTTAATTATAGTCTGTAGATGATCATGTGTAGTAAGTTTTTAAGTCCTGCAGCAAATGCCAGAAGTATAGTTTATCCAACTTCCAACCTTGGAACCAACATTAGGCCAACCATGTGATTTTCTGTAACAGTTCTTAGTCAAATGACATATGGTTTTTGCACTTCAAGTTTTTTGAGAACAAGTGCCTTCTCAAAGAAAACCAAATAGTTACAAACCAGGTCATTGCATTTTTTTTAACCTATTGAAAATTGGCAAATAAAATAACATGGCGAAATGTAATTTCAATTTAAAAAGGAGACAATTTTATATTTGTCCAAAAAAAAAAAAAAAAAAAAACATTAGAAAATGCCACATAATACCAATATAGTAATCACTCACTGTCTATACCGCTTTATCCTGTATGAGGCCTGGAGCCTATCCCAGGAGACTTAGGTCACAAGGCAGGGAGCACGCTGGACAGGGTGTCAAACTACTGCAGAGCACACAACACACACATTGATAACACCAATTATCCTAATCTGTAGATCCTTGGGGGAGGAAACTCGCCAAGCACAGGGAAAACATGCAAACTCCGTGCACACAGAGACAGGAATAGAATCTTGCTGGGAGTCAAACCCGGACCCTGGAGGTGCAAGGCAACATTGCTAACCACTGCAACACCGAAGTTGCAACATCAATACAAGTTTATTTTTGTTAAACATACTGGTAGGTGTTGAATTTATCATAGGTATTATTGTATGTTGCAGATCATACATCTTGTCTGCTAGTAATATACAGTCGCTGGTCACTTCATTAGGTACACCTTCCTACTGCTAGGTTGGATCCCCTTTTGCCTTCAGAAATATCTTAATTATTGATGCCATAGATTCAACAGGTTGCTAGAAACATTCCAAAATTCTCTTTTTCCACCACATCCCAAAGGTGGTTTATTGGATTGAGAGCCGTTGACTTTGAAGACCATTGACGTACAGTGAACTCATTGTAATGTTCAAGAAACCAATTTGTTTGGTCCTGTGGTCATAAAGGGATGGACATCTTAAGCAACAATAATTAGGCAGACTGTAGGAGTTAAATGGTGCTCAGTTGTACAAGGCAGCATGGAACTGTGCCTTCATGTAGACGAGCAGTGGGCTAAGGCACTGAGTTACTGATTGGAGGATTGGCGGTTCAATTCCCCGCCCAGCCAGGTTGCCATTGTTGGGCCCTTGTGCAAAACCCTTAACCCTAACTGCTCCAGAAAATAAGACTCCTCAAACCAGGCAATGTTTTTCCAGTCTATATCCATTAGAATTGTAGCCTTAGTTTCCTGGTCTTAACTCACAGGAGTGACAACCGGTGTGGTCTTTTGATGCCGTAGCAAATCTTCTTCAGGGTTTGACATGCTGTCCATTCAAGGATGTTCTTCAGCATACTTTAGTTGTGAAAAGAAAAGATTTGAGTTACTGTTACCTTTCTATCAGCTTAAACCAGCCTGGCTCTTCTCCTCTGACCTCTGGAATCAACAAGGTGTTTTTGCCTTTGCTGATACCTCGTCATGAATATTAAATATAAAAATGTAATAATAATAATAATAATAATAATAATGTAACTTTATTCATCCAGCAGATAGAGAAATAACACTCCTTTATCTCCTTTTGGGGAAAAAAAAAATCTACAGACACTATAAACAGTGTTAACTTCCTCCTAGTGCCATCTGTATATTCAACCAAGAAAAAATTTGAGCATCATGCAGAATCTACATTCTGGTAGTAACAACAACATAATTGTTGAGACTTGAACTTGGACCCCTTAGACATGAACGCTTGTCAAACAAAGGAAACTATATAGAGGAAAATAAGTAGCTATATTTGTGTGTGTGTGTGTGTGTGTGTGTGAATGCTTGTGTGTGTCATTTCCCTTTGCCTTCAGTCTTTATGACCACACACCAAGTCATATATTTGAACGATTTCTGCAAGATCCTACATAAAGTCTAATTTATGTGCAATCAATTTGTCTTCAATATAACAATGACATTTATTTACATAGATCATACAAATACAATAATACAATATACTTTAAGTACTTTAATTAAAATTTCATAAGCCAGTCTCATGCAGATTGGGATGGTTTCCCTTTGTAACTCAGATTCCACGCAAGATTTCTTGTAAAAATGTGCATTTGCTTATTTCTTAGTGAAAACTCTTGATGATTTCTAAATCATCAAGAAATTGCATTAGTAAATGCCTACAAGCAATTGTTGTCCTATGTCATGTTTATCTCTTTTCTAAACATGACCCTTTCTTTTAATAGCACAGTGTGTATTAGTTATTTCCTCCTCTGGCTGTTCAGCAACTTCCTACAAGTAAGCTGAATAAACATGTGGTTAAGTGCATGTCTCTCCACTTTGTTAAGCAGTTGGTGTTTTAGCAGAACCACAGTGTGTGTCAGTTATAAAAGGCAGAAACTCTTTTCAGAAAATTCACATGAAGAGAAATTTGAATGTATACACTTTTTTTTTTGAAATTTCAACAATTATTTATGGCTAACATTAGATGAAATAAATTAATCTGTAAATATATTCAGTTGGGAAAAGGTACTGTGTGTGTGTGGGGGGGGGGGGTAATTATATGAATATATATAATTATATAAAAATACTGGGATAATTATATGACTTTTTTTCAACAACTTGGGTAGCTGCAAAGTTTTTATTTATAAAAGCTTTACTTTCAAATACAATGATATGTACAAGCTCAATAATAAATAATTATAAATTGAAAAGGTTTAAATAAAAAATGGCATACTGCAAAGATGTTTTGAATATTAGGTTTTATATACAGTATATTTCAAAACTCTCCTATATTTTTGACTTTTGGCATTACATTAAGAAAACATTAGTGATATTTAACACATTTTCTGTGGAACTGTTTATTATAATACCATTATAGATACTAGATGAGGTTCAGAAAACCACAGGCATTGAAAAGAAACAGACATACCTCTCTTTGCACCAGATCATTACTCATGATTCATCTTTAAAATAAATATATTTGAATAAATTTAATACAGTATGACATTATGAATTAGTGAGAAAAAGAAAGGTCCCAAAATAAACTAATAAATGTTACACTTCATAAGGACCTAATATTTCTTTTTTAAAATAAATATTTCTGCTTAAAAAGACTTAGGTTCTGGATTGGTATCAAAATACTGATAAATCTATACCGATAAATGTTTTTGTATTTGTCCTTGATATTTATATATTTTCTTTGATGAAGTCCTTGGTTAGGCGTTTGTTTGTCAGCTGCTCCTGATTCTTTCAGTGTGTGTAAACAGACATAACTTTGTACATAAAGAGAGATCCTAAAGTCCAGATCCATATGAATTTTCTTTTTTTTTTTTTATATAAAATTTTTATCATTTTTGTCCTATTTAAGACCAAAGATGGCTTCAAAACTAACAACAGAAGACCAGTAGACCTTGTTTGAATGTATAAACAACAGTATTAATCACATTTAGAAATTACTTTTGAGCTTAATGCTCACATGTGCTTGTTTATTTTTGCAGCTATGAGAATCTGTGCAGATTGAGAAGACCCAGACTTGGAGACCGTTTGCACACTGACCTGATTTTGACATGAGTCATCTGGATTTTTAGGTTTAAATATAACTGGTTCTGTACTGAATTATTGTACTGAATATTTGTTAGTAATTTATTTATTGACTTTAATCAATTAATTAATAATTTTACAGGTCATCACAAGAGCCAGTATGCTGTAACTGAGGAATAAGTGCTTGGCTCTCTGTAGTTCCCATTTTAGAAATTTCCACTTCATTAAAGCAGCAAAAAGTCTACTCTGATTAAAATATTTTGCATAATTTTATTTTGGTAAATAAAATTTTACCCTCGGGTCTCAGAGAGAATGTATATTTGAATAATTTTGCACCATTCCTGGTAAGACTGGCAACTGTCTTGAATGATTTTCACTTGTGAATAATCTCTCACTTTAAAATTATGAACTCCAGCTTGTTTGCACATGGTTTTTTATTCCTTTCCAAATTGATGTGGCGCAACACTTGCTTCTCTAAGCGCATTGCTTATGTCTTTCCCTCTCTGCATTGCGTTAACACACACCTGAATGCTGAATGCCAGCAAACTGGCAAAACTTCTGCTTTTTATATAAATCACCTGCTGATGATCAGTTAATCAAGGACTGATTATGATTAGCAGTACCTGGCTGTAATTTACCCTCTTAAATTCTGTGTTAGCATGAGGAGGTACTTAATATTGCCCACCTCTATTTTTCTTTTTGCGTCGATTTTTTTTAATTTTTTTTATTGGCATTGTGAAAAAGGTTAAATATTGTTCTTCATGTGATGTTATACTTGCCTCATATTAGGAATTGCTAAGATCAGATGACGTTTATTATGTTTTTACACAAAAGACATAGAATTTAAACAGTGATTACTAACTTTTAAACATGACTGTAAACTGGTGACAGGATCATGAGCACCCAAGGCTCATGTATGCCTATGGGAGCAAAGGCTAAAACATGTGGCGATTTAAATACTTGATCAGACTTTTTCCCTTCAAGAGTAAATACTGCATAATTTTTATGGTATGCATTTTTTAAAGAATGTGGCATAACATTATTGTAGGTATTTACAATAATGTAAATATCTAGGTAATTAGTATTTCAACATACTGTAATTAAAGTTGTGAGTTTATTGTGCAAAGCATATTGGGCTGAATGAGGTGTGTGTGTGTTTATTCACAAGAGCCGATACAAAATCTCACAAACGTTAGTACTGTACACCCCTCACATTTCAGCAGCCACTTTATTATATGTTCTCAAGGGACAATACTACAGAAATGAAAATTGGATATAGTTTAGAGTACTCAATGTGCAGCTTGTATAGCAGTACAGATTCACTGTCCTCTAACAATAACTCAACATGCAGACTTTGATGTCCAATTAACTGGCAACAAAAATGAGTTCATCCTCAGTGAACATGTCAGAACTGCGTCCAAAGTGTCAATATTTTGTGTGTGCACCATAGTTATCGGCCCTTAATCCTCCTGGTCATGGAATTCACCAGGGCTGCACATGTTGTTGCTGGGATCCCCTTCCACTCCTCCATAATGATATCATGGAGCT
This sequence comes from Clarias fuscus, assembly GCA_030347435.1. Lineage (NCBI taxonomy): Eukaryota > Metazoa > Chordata > Actinopteri > Siluriformes > Clariidae > Clarias > Clarias fuscus. The sequence goes on from CM059205.1 coordinate 31,703,532, forward strand.
GCTGGATGTTACACACATGGCGCTTCACCACCTTCTGTTTGAGGACGTCACACAGGTGCTCAATAGGGTTCAGGTCTGGAGACACACTTCACCACTGACAAACACATGAACATGATGAATAAGACGTGACTTTGCATGGTTAAAGATGTACAGCTGTTATCACAGAGTACTGTATAGTCACTTTAGTTGCCAGCTATTTTGACAATAATGGTTGTATGTTGAGTTATTTTCAGAGGACAGTAAATCTATACTGTTATACCAGCTGCATATCGACTACTCTAAAATATATCCAAGCTTCACTTCTATAGAATTGTCCTCTACAAAACAGCAAAACTTCTGTATGTATGAATTTGACAACATTTCTCAACTGCTTACTTATTATCTAAAGATGAAATGAATTACTGGCATTCAGTGAGGAAGAAGAAGCAGATGTGGAAGTCTTTTAAAAGACTTGCATGGAATTTTACCCTACTCATCAGAAGACACTGAATTTAAGCCTGTTCAGTAAAAGTGACGACATACCCATAAAAATTATTCATAAGAGAAATAACAACACAGTATGCATGACTTTTCTTTGTTTCAATGTAATGTAGTGTTATCCATTTTATTAATTCATTAGTTTATTTATTCAGCTGTGTAAGTACACATTTTTTCCTTTAGTAAAACACAACATTTATAGATTAAGAGATGTCAGACACACAGTGAATGAGGAAGTGTATTGGGCATTTCAGTCTTCATCTAGTGTTGAGTCAACAGTCTCCGTCAAGTTGCAGCAAGATAAAACAGTTTTTCATTAATGCAGCAATGCAGGACTATCATGGATGCTCGTTTTCTATTTATGGAGCACTAAAGGTTTTGATTCTTCATGGTATGTACAGAGATGAATAGTTGTTTGTAATGCACATAGAGACAAACTGTTTGTATGATACAAGTAAAAGACAGGGACAAATAATTTTACATGGTCTTTGGTTCTAAACAATACATGGCTTAGATTAATGTATAATGTTTATTTAGTGCTTTGTTCAAGACCACCGTAGCCAAGACAGAGTTAATACCAAGATTATAGCTATTAAAGTCTGAGTCAAGAGTGAGTCTGGCAGGGAGGTACAGTAAGCTCCAGATAAAACCAACACACACATTGCCAAGTTATCAACAAGATGCTTGCATTGAAATTGACTGTATTTTTATACTGTACCACCTTCTAAATAATGTGTAGGTTTCCTGCTCTTACTGATTGATGCATGGGTAATCTGACCTGTCTCTGGGTAATTTGACCTGTCTACAGCCCCCTTAGCAGCAAGCTCAGATGTTCGGTGTTCTGACACCTTTATCTCATAGCCAGCCTAAACTTTTTTTTTTTTTTTTTTTAAGAAGGCCTAAGGCCAGCAAAGTAACTTGTAAAACTAAAAGTTTCTGCTTAATATATCCCAATTCCTTGACTGGTACCATTGTAATGATATTCTCCTCACACACACACACACACACACACACACACACACACACACACACACACACACACACACACACACACACACAGACAAAGTTCTTTTTTTCTTTTTTATATCATTATTTGCTGCAACTATGGTTTTGAACATGAGAAAGTGAAGTATTTTGAAACAGTCATTTGAAATGCATAACTAGTCAAGTATACAGTATGCTGTACTGTTACACTTATTGTTACATACAGACATTTACATTCAGTACTGTATCTGGAACTTTACATTTGTCCAAGGAAATTATTGTTACCCGTGAAATGATAACATTAATATGAAACTTGATTTTATCTTTATTCCACTAGTGCAGAACTCACACCATACACATTTAATAGTTGTTGTAGTTTACTTGTTGTTAGAATTAATGTACATCTATATGTGCATATGCGCGGGTCAAACTGTAAACACAAAACAACTAACAATTAACATTTAGATGTTTCACACTTCACATATTGTGCTAAGCACTATATCATGATAAGGTGCATTTCTAGAGCAATCTTTATGTAACAAACATGCATTGAACTTTGCCTATCAACTAAATGTTATAAACATATAAACATATATTGCACAAGTTTTCGAGAAGTAACATTATATACTGTACAGTCTATGTCTACACAAACAGCAAAATACAAGCATATAATATTATTTAGTAATAATAATAGTAATGTAGATAGCATTATATTTAAAACATCAAATTACTTAAGCCACAAAACATTTCTCAATATTTTTTTCTCAAAATAATATTTTCAAGTTTTAAGTCATTTCAGGTTTCAGCTACAGCAGAACAGTATGGCATTTTCTTTTAGCCCTCTATAATTTTTTGTGCCTTCTGCCTAAGTGATTGCATGACCCCACTGAAACAATGTTCTTATAAGAGGGCGGTATCCAACAATTATCTGTCTTTCAGACTGTCTGTCTGAATGTCCAACAATTATCTCTCAATTATCTGTCTTCGGTAGTGTAAAAAGCTATTTGGGTCTTGTAGGCTGAGTCAAGATAAAATAGAATTTCTATATAAAAACAAAAATTGTTATTATCTAATTGATGCACTGTTGTGTCACAAAGCAGCTTTAAAGAGCTAAAAGTACTGGATATAAATCAAATTATTTAAATGTACAGATTTATGCATTTATAACTTCATCAATTTATTCATAATATGCAAGCCAGAGGTTATGATGGCAAGAGATGGCATGACGAAGTCATCTTATAATAAATTTGTTTCAACACGTTTATGTGGTCCAGAATAGTGGGACCATAAAAATGAAATCCCTTCGTAACTACTGTATAGGGTTAAAGTGCCACTGTACAGCAGAAAATGCATTTTAGATAACATGAAGTCCACTTTGTTGAGTTTATCAGCTGTTCATTGTCAGAAACTGGAAACTTAATTAAAAAAATTATAAGGTGCTTCACTCCACTAACTGCTCACCACTGCTGTTCAACTTGTATTACATTGAACTGTCTGGTTTTTATCATTTTATATCTACAGAAAAAGATCAGGATAGGTTCAGGAAACCTCAGGTCATATCTGTTAAACATTCTGAGTGTTTGTGAGATACATGTTTTCAGCTATTTGGTTACTGCAAATAAAAAATTACAATTATAAATGTGTAGTTGTGGGCAACAGAAATAATTTAAATAAAAGTAATTTTAACACAAGCATTTAAACAGTTATGTTTAACTTATATGGCCTTTAAATACCCTAAAACATAAATCTAAACAAAAAAAATGCAAGTTTATTTGTATAGCTCTGTCAACAATAGGAATTTAAATAAACAAAAACAGAAATAAAAAATCATGGATAGACAATGTATCTGATGAGCAAGCTTGAGCAACAATGGCAAAGAAAAATTCCCTGAAATAACAGTAGGAACAAACATTTGGAGGACCGACTCAAAAGGGAACTTATCATCTAAGTGCTACCAGATAGTGTGACCATCAATCAATCCTTGTTTTATCTGCATAGGCTGAATGTTTACTTACATTACAAGAAAGATATTTAAGTTAATATACTGTAGGTCCAGTTTTATTGATGGAGGCTCAAGTAAAAAACTCTTCATGACCATTTCAGTTCAACTGATTGTTCTTGAGTGCTAAGTACCATAGCAAAATTGGAAGAGTTGTGTAGTCATTGCTATTGTATTCTGATTCTGGTTATGTTTTCCCCTGTTTTCAGGTGTGTGTGCTGTTTTAGCTGATACAGACGAAGAGATGGTGTTTAAAGTTGGGAGCTCCCTGAATCTAACAGTGAAATCTCAAAAGGAATCAGTGTCATTAGTAAAGTGGAACTTTAATGAGATAAGGTTTGCTGATTACTTTCCAGGCCATAATTACACATTTGAGGAATCTCAGTTTAGTGGAAGATTAAAAGCTCTCCATGATATTATTGGAATAACTATACAAGATCTTCAACCCCAAGATGCTGGAACATTTTCAATAATTGCAGTTGGAGCTCATGGACAGTCTACTACACAGAATATTAAAGTTCATATTCACAGTGAGTATACATTTGTTGAAGAAGTGAGTAACCACAGTTAACTTTAGCATTTTGTATTTTTAAACAAAATTTGTCTTAAATGTTTATTTTATGAATTCTACATTAATGTGGCTGTTAAAAATAGTTTACAAACATGACTTTTCCAATAAAAGCATCAGCTGAAACTGAAAAAAAAAGGCAAAAGTTATAATAAAGTCTATTCAGTTTCATCTGCACAAACGAACTATGATAGTCAGAGTCTCCTGAAGAACTGTAACAGATTCTCCCAAATTTTCAGAAAAACTTACAACCATTCGAGGCTCGATTTGAGGGGGGGGATGTGGGGGGATAGCATTCCCCTTATTTAAAAAAATTACAAAAACCATCCCCTCTGTAAAACCACCATCCCCTTTAGATTAATAATGCTGTGTAAACAAAACAAACAAACAAATAAATACATAAATAGATTTTTAAAAATACATAAATTTAACCATACTATCCCCCTTGGTTTTTTTTTAAACACTTACTGATGCAGTCAAATCATCAAAAAATAAAATGATATTTGTGTTTAATAGTGAAATATATATTTTTTAGTAGTGCTTCTCAAAGTCCAGACCCCAATCCACATCAAATTAGGAATACAAAAATGCAAATTAATAAAGGGTATTTTTTCCTAGTATTTTTTCTATCTGGTAATCCTCTCCCAATATTAATGCTACCTTTAATTTATGCCGTGGCAACATTGACAGCCGGTAAGCATTTGAGTTGTAGGGATGGCTAATTTGTCATGTGGGCATGGAAAAGCAAGACTTCTTCTGTCTATGTACATTATGTCCTCTGTGCCATGAGGATCATAATTCAAATATGCAAAGAAAAGATAAGTGTCTCCATCTGGTGACCACACCTTTTTTGTGCCAAGATTTAGGCAGCTAATTGAAGTCAAACAGTGCCATTTCTCAAACTAGGACAATTGTGTTATCTTAAATGGAAACGTGCAATAAGCATGCTCACAGTAGAGAGGAGCAGCGTTACAATGCTTATGCATGTTTTATGCACATCTATCCCAAGTGCACCTCAGGTTATTTAACAAGAACCAACCAATCACCTTTAATATTTAGTTTTTTTCCCTCTTGTCCACAAATAAATTTAGTAGCACAACTTAATGCAAGGGATTTTCAGTGCTGGAAATCAATGTATACTGTATCCTGCCACTTCTTTGTCATGATGAAGTGAAAGACACCACATTGCTTGAGACAGAAAGAGAAAGTAGTTGTTCTATGTTCTATGCATGTTTAAACATGACATCAATGACCCCTTAGGATACCAATATAACAAGGTTATATTGTTATATTGTACTTTAAGGTCAGTTTGATTAATTTGTTTATTCAGGCATCAAAACAAATGCACTTTGCGTATTTAATTTGTTTTTCGGCATGAAAATCATTCTATAAAGATTTGTCACGAACTGGTACTACGAGCTGTTTGGGCGGATGTAATTGCCGTGGGCACAGAGGGCAGGCATAAGCGCAGAGGGGTAGTTTTAACATAAAAAGTCCTTTATTTTTAAACATTAAAAAAAAACATAGAGCTCTTTACAGACACAGACCCAGTCTCTTTAAGCTTACTCAGGCTCTCTTAGCATATACAGGCTCTCTTAGCATATCAGACCCTTAAGAATTACGAAGGCTCAGGACTGACATGAAGGCTCAGGACTGAAGAGACACCAGAGACAGGGACGGAGTTCGAGACAGGGCAACCTCAGGAGACCGGAGGCGAGAGGGGGGACACACTAGAGGCGAGAGGGGAACACACTGAAGGTTAAGGGAAACGCACTGGAGGCTAGAGGAACTCACTAAAGGCTAAGGGAACACACGAAACACAGCATAGTACACTCATAAATGAACAGAATAAACCACCAGGTACACTTAAACATCACGCAATTAACAAGACCATTTAGAGCCCATATAAATGAACCAAAGTAAATAAAACACAATCAAAACAAAAACAAATCAAACCACATGCCCACTGACAGTACTAATGCTCGACCCAGTTTCTCAGAACAACCAGCTATTTATAACGATACTAATGAGCTACCTCGGGTCAGGTGAGCTCTGTCATCACCTCACCGATGTGCCTTCTGGGAAACTGAGTCGACTAACAAAAACTACAAGACAAACACAAACGTGCACACAGTGCCCTGTAAGGGTGGACCCTTACAAGATTTTTCTCTTGTAGCTAGAAAATTCTTCTAAAACACCTGTAAACTTTGTAATGTTAAAGCTGTTTAGGTACAGTCGTGGCCAAAAGTTTTGAGAATTACATAAATATTGGAAATTGGAAAAGTTGCTGCTTAAGTTTTTATAATAGCAATTTGCATATACTCCAGAATGTTATGAAGAGTGATCAGATGAATTGCACAGTCCTTCTTTGCCATGAAAATTAACTTAATCCCCAAAAAAACTTTCCACTGCATTTCATTGCTGTCATTAAAAGACCTGCTGAGATCATTTCAGTAATCGTCTTCTTAACTCAGGTGAGAATGTTGACGAGCACAAGGCTGGAGATCATTATGTCAGGCTGATTGGGTTAGAATGGTAGACTTGACATGTTAAAAGGAGGGTGATGCTTGAAATGTAACCCTAATGTAATGTAACCCTAACCCTAACCCTAACCCAATGTTCTTTCATTGTTCAACCATGGTGACCTGCAAAGAAACATGCAGCCATCATTGCGTTGCATAAAAATGGCTTCACAGGCAACGATATTGTGGCTACTAAGATTGCACCTAAATCAACAATTTATAGGATCATCAAGAACTTCAAGGAAAGAGGTTCAATTCTTGTTAAGAAGGCTTCAGGGCATCCAAGAAAGTCCAGCAAGCTCCAGGATCGTCTCCTAAAGAGGATTCAGCTGGGGGATCAGAGTGCCACCAGTGCAGAGCTTGCTCAGGAATGGCAGCAGGCAGGTGTGAGCGCATCTGCACGCACAGTGAGGCGAAGACTTTTGGAAGATGGCCTGGTGTCAAGAAGGGTAGCAAAGAAGCCACTTCTCTCCAAAAAAAAAAACATTAGGGACAGATTGATCTTCTGCAAAAAGTATGGCGAATGGACTGCTGAGGACTGGGGCAAAGTCATATTCTCGGATGAAGCCTCTTTCCGATTGTTTGGGGCATCTGGAAAAAGGCTTGTCCGGAGAAGAAAAGGTGAGCGCTACCATCAGTCCTGTGTCATGCCAACAGTAAAGCATCCTGAGACCATTCATGTGTGGGGTTGCTTCTCATCCAGAGGGAGTGGGCTCACTCACAATTTTGCCCAAAAACACAGCCATGAATAAAGAATGGTACCAAAACATCCTCCAACAGCAACTTCTTCCAACAATCCAACACCAGTTTGGTGAAGAACAATGCATTTTCCAGGACGATGGAGCACCATGCCATAATGCAAAAGTGATAACTAAGTGGCTCGGGGACCAAAACGTTGAAATTTTGGGTCCATGGCCTGGAAACTCCAGATCTTAATCCCATTGAGAACTTGTGGTCAATCCTCAAGAGGCGGGTGGACAAACAAAAATCCACTAATTCTGACAAACTCCAAGAAGTGATTATGAAAGAATGGGTTGCTATCAGTCAGGATTTGGCCCAGAAGTTGATTGAGAGCAGCCCAGTCGAATTGCAGAGGTCCTGAAAAAGAAGGGCCAACACTGCAAATACTGACTCTTGCAGTGTAAAAGCCTTTGAAATGTATGAATTGCTTGTAATTATATTTCAGTACATCACAGAAACAATTGAAACAAATATCTAAAAGTAGTTTAGCAGCAAACTTTGTGAAAACTAATATTTGTGTCATGCTCAAAACTTTTGGCCAGGACTGTACATTTATCCAGTTTAATAAAAGGCATTTACTTATCATGAATCATTCTGACCTTCCAATATTACATATGAAAACCCTTGACCTTTAAGAACCCATTACCACAATAACAAAAATATAAACATATTAACTTCACCAATAGTGGTTTGTGATTTCTCCCAGCTAGGACAAGTATTTTACTTGTAGATACACAGTATGCCCAAATGTTCGTGGATTACGAACAATCACACCCACGTCTGTTTTCCAAAAACTGTTGCTGCAGAGTTAGAAGCATAGAATCTATATAATATCTTTGTATATCGTAACATTAAGATTTGTGTGTGTTTGTGTTTGTCACACATGTAGAAACTACACTGTCAGAGGTTAAACTGGTCAGCAGTCTTGTGGCAGCCTTTCCATATTTGCTCGTAACCATCATTCTAGGTGTAAAATGTAAGAGTGCTCACGGTAAGAACTACAAAAAAAAAAAACTAAAAATGATACATACAAAATAAAACACTGTTTGAATTTTTTGTTGTATGTTAAAGTTTCTTCTGTTTGTTGGTTTTGTTTTTCCACAGGTCACGCTAACAGGCAAGATTCCCTGGCAGTAATAGAGGAATAAGTGATTTGCTTGCTTTGTTAATAATAATAATAATAAGAAGAAGAAGGAGAAGAAAAATCAGTGTAATAATCGTAATGATCACAATTGAAGCTAAAAGCAATGATTCTGCAACAAAGTATCTTGTATGTTTTTAGATTTTATAATATCTTCTTACCTGAACAGTATGTTTTTTATTGTACAGTATGTATATTTGTACCCCCTTTTTTTATCATTGTTTTTAATCACTTTTATTTATTTACTGTTAAGGTGACACAGTCAACTAAACATTGTCACACACAAGCAATGATGGTTAAGCTTAACAAAATCAAACATCAAGAACAAATGACTTAATAGACAAAGAAGGAACAAACGTAGTATGAAAAAAAAATCCAAGAATATAACAATACATCCAGCATTATTCAATGTTGATTTAATGTTATTCAATTAATCTCTCTTTTTTTTTCAGAAAAGGACTGTGTGTGTCTAGTGACCAAAAATGTCATTTTGGCACACACTGTAAGGAACTACCCCTAGAGGTCACTGTGTGCACATGTTTGTTTTTGTTTTGTAGTTTTTTGTTAGTCGACTCAGTTTCCCAGAAGGCACCTCGGTCCGGTGATGAGGGTGGTCTGGTCTGGTCTAGTCTAGTCTGGTCATGTTTTATTTTACTTATGGTTGTTTATATGGGCTCTACCTTGTTCTGTGATCTGGGTATTGTGTAAGTGTACCTTTTTGGTTTATGCTGTGTGTTTGTTTGTATAGTGTTGTGTGTTTCTTAAGTTTCCTTAGCTTCAGTGTGTTCCCCTAGCCTCTAGTGTGGTCCCCCTCTCGCCTCTGGTCTCTTGAGGTTGCCCTGTTTCAAGCCCCGTTCATGTCATGGATGTTCCCTCAGTCCTAAGCCTTCGTGTCAGTCTTAAAGGGTCTGAAATGCTTAAAGGATCTGAAATGCTAACGATGTCTGTATATTTCTAAGGAGACGGTATATGCTTAAAGAGACTGTGGATGTGTGTGTATGTAGAGCCCTATGTTTTGTTTGTTTTTTGTTTAAAAAATAAAGGTCTTTTTATGTTAAAACTATCCCTCTGCGCTTATGCCTGCCCTCTGTGCCCACGACAATTACATCCGCCCGAACAGCTCGTAATACCAGTTCGTGACACACACTCGTAAACAGTTTAGAAATGTGGGAAAGTCACGCTTCTTATTTTATGTACTTTTTTGCATTTCATCAGTAACATAATGATAAAGCTGGTAAAGGTTCTGTAAAGATAGCGGAAGGAAGGGTGTTTGATTAAGAAAGAAATATGTACTGTATATAATTTCTATCAGCCATCATTTATTGTTCTTGTACAACAGAAGTTGTCTTATGGTGTTATGTTTGTTTATGAAATTGAGGAGGACCACTTTATTTATTTATTTTTTATTCAAAATAACAGGGGAAAAAAGTTTTTTTTTTTTTCCCGTGACTATACATGGATGAAAATCCTATGCAAAATTAATCACTTAATTACATGAGAAACTGACCAAAGGAAAGCAATACAAACATGCACACTGATGAACTGTCGGGTTGTCAGTGATGCATCATGAGAAGTTAGAAAGGGGTTAAACCATGCCTTTCTCCACATCGGGGAAGCTTGTATACCTGTACAACAACATGGGTCCATGTTTTGCCTTTACACATACACCAAATGTTGTTGTTGGTGGTGGTGGTTGTCAAGTTACCACTAGAGCAACACAATTAATCTATTTTTAAAAATCACAATCACGAATAATCTATATACGAGATCTCACTTTGGAATGACGGTGTTTCACTTGGATATACAGTGGAACCTTGGATTACGAGCATAATTCGTTCCGGAAGTGGGCTCGTGTTCCAAAACACTCGTAAACCAAATCATCATTTTCCATAAGAAATAATGAAAACTCTAATTATTCGTTCCACAGCCCCAAAAAATTAATACATAAAAATAATTAATACAATCTATAAAATGAAAATAAAACAAATTAATCTGCACTTTACCTTTAAAAAAAAGTACAAATAAATCCCGACAGATAAGTGTTTTCGTTGGTGCGCGCAGGCGCCGTGTGTGTGTGTGTGTGTGTGTGTGTGTGTGTGTGTGTGTGTGTGTGTGTGTGTGTGTGTGTGGAAGTAGCCCCTTCCCTCGCCTCGTTTTACACAGTAACACTCCTCCTCCCTCTCCCCACCTCACTTTTTAAGTTTCACAACAAACACACACACACTCCCGCACACACACACACACAACGGAAACACCATTTTAACAGGAAAAAAAACATCTCTCTGGGACTGGTATGAGCGTATATTAACGGAATCACTTTTTCACAACAAGTTTCACAACACGCATAAACACAGTGGAAACACTGTTTTAACAGAAAAAAGACATCTCTCTGAGACTGGCATGAGCGCACACTAAGGGAATCACTTTTTAAGTTTCACAACAAACGGATACACACATAAACACAACGGAAACACCATTTTAACAGGGAAAAAAGAAATCTCTCTGACCTGGTGTGAGCGCATACTAAGGGAATCACTGCAGTAAAGTAAAAAAAACAAAAAAAAACAAACAAATGAACCAGCACCTTACCATTGAAAAGAATTGCGACAGAGCAGAGTTTCTGGGTGTTTGTGAAGCCGGGGAGGGGGTGAAAAGGCGAGAGAGTGTCTGTGCGTGTGTGTGTGTGTGTTAGAGACGAGCAGAGTTTCTGTGTGTTTGCGAAGCCGTGGGAGGTGGGGGGGGGGGAGGGGGGGGGGTTGGGGGGTGAAAAGGTGAGAGTAAGAGTCCCATGATACATGATACTCGGCGCTCGTAAACTAATACTTGCTCGGTTTCCGATTAAAAATTCATTACAAATCTTTGCTCAGTTTGCGGAACACTTGTAATCCACATTACTCGCAATCCAAGGTTCCACTGTACTCTATATCCCTGCATTCAGATCACACTGCAATTTCTGTGTTTAGTTATTTACTTGAAAACAATGCTAGATGTTATATCAGTCCCACTCACACAGTGTAAAACAAAAAAAAAAACTATTAATTCACCAATCAGGCTAGTAATTAGCAAATTATTTATATTAGCAGATACTCATTTTTAACTCTCATTTATGGTGTTCTGCTGTCACTCACATGATGTTTAACAAGGAGAAAGACCTAAACAGGTGAAATCAGTTTACTTGGTGGATTTGGAGTAGTATGCCATTATTTTAGTGGCAAAAACTTGAGCGTTGCACCTCAGATAATATTTTTTCTCATTTAAACTCTCATTTGTGCGCGTGTAACAGGTATAGAAATCTAAAACTATCAAATTTGTTCAGCTAACTTGAAAAGTGTAATTTCTACAAACTCATGAATAATAAAAAGTTCTGAATACTCAAAAAGGTCTATTAATTTGACCTAATTGCAATTATTTAAGTTAACAGTACTCAATGAGTTTAATTACTTTGAGCATTAGGGTATACAGTGTACAGTGCTTAGATTATGCATTGAAGTTGAAGGACCTTCATCTGTCTGCAAATCCCCAGGTATATACTGTGAAAGAACAATGACAGTTTGTTACTCTAATGTAGAAAGGGGGCATGCATTATAATGGTATGCATCATACCTCAGTGGATCTACCAGCATTGTCCACTTCTGTCACAGCAGATGTGGTCTCTTCATCGTCATCTTCATCATTCAGTGGAAATATTCAAGTATACATTATCTGGCAAAAAGAAAAAAACTAAAGATCTAAAAGCAACTAAAGGTACCTGACAACAAACCACTTATGTGACGGACTGTGTTCTTTCTGTAGTGTCCAATAATACAATCCCTCTATCAGTATCTATTAGAAAATACAACCCATAAAATTCTCAATATTATCAAAGAAAAAACAAGATCACAGTAGCCTATACATCATATGCAGTTAAATAAAGTAAGCCTGCATAAAAACGTTAAGCATGTTCAAAAAGCCTTTAAGTGACAGAGATAGTAATTTATTAAGTCATATAATGAAAACAAATCATAGTGGTAAACTTACATTTCACCATGTTACTTGTGGTGCATGGTGTGTGTGATGAAGTGCCCCTGGAATGCCAGCAACCACTGGTCGCTCTTTATTAAGGGACAGAGCCAGCTCCTCAGATGGGGTGAGGGGAGGTGGTGGTTGGGCCCCAGTTAGACGGGCTTCAGCCTTCCTTCTATTAGCTACATGACAGAAAGAATATACTAAATCATGTTTAATAAATAGTTCAGTGATCATGTAATCAAATATTACATTTTGCAGAATGTTTTTATGTTTCATTTTGACTTGGCTCAAAGTTCCCCTGGCTCCAGAAGGATTACACCTTATTAAATAGAAACCATATATTCCTAGTCAATATACATTGGTATTTTAATCTAAAGAAATGAATGGCAGGAAAAGTAACTGCTTTCATAGTGACTTAACACTCAAAAGGATGCGGAAGGGGTGTTTAATTATTTTGCATTATAATAAAAGGGGAACTAAAATATAAGAAAACTAAATATCTTTACAAAATAGCAAATTAAGGAATAAGACACACAAATTTCCTAATCTCACTTTTTCACAATATATATTTTATTTTGAAATAAATCCCTCCTGTAGGTGACATAGGTGTGTTTGAACAGTGTAACTATTTCCTGTGTGAGATAGACTGTATATTCAGTTGCCCTGCAAATGGCTCAGCAGAAAATAACATTAGAACATACAGTATGTACACGAGTCTCACTTAACCGTAAACTGTGTCCAGCAGAACAAATGTAAGAAAATTATATGTATTTTAGCCACTAGTTTATTTGCTAATTATATATGTTAAGATTGCAACATTAAATAAAAAAGCTAAACTAACCACAACATGTTTGCTTCACTGTCTACCACTGCTGAAGACAAGGTCATATGACTCCATGCAGTTGTTATTACGGCTGATTGGGCAAACGGAGTGTGATTATTGTTGCTATGTCTAACTGGTGAAACACATTCACGTGGTAGATACACCGGCTGCATTTCTCTGGTAAACACAAAGAATATCTAAAGTGTAGAATAAATGGTTAGAAAAGTAGCGAGTCGAGTGGAGCCAAATGTAGCGGAGTAAGAGTAGCGTTTCTTCTTCACAAATCTACTCAAGTAAAAGTAAAAAGTATGGTGCGATAAAACTACTCAAAGAAGTCTTTTTTTTTTTTTTAAGTTACTTAAATAAATGTAACGGAGTAAATGTAACTCGTTACTACCCACCTCTGGCAGTGTGTGTGCAAAGTGGAAAAATATGTATCGAAGACCTGTTTAATAAAAGGCAACAGTTAAAGCCAGTTCTCTTTTTGATTAAGATATCCAAGTATTGTGGGTTAGCATTCTACCACACACACTCAGTTCTGTTTTCTCAAACAAGGTCAATTATTAACCCCCACCCCATCTTGTCATGTATGACATAAAATGACAATTGAAAATTGTAATTTATTCAGAAAAACAAACATGTTTTTTGGCAATGAACACATCATTTAAACACACGATTTTGGTAATGAACCAAAGCATGTGTCATACAAGTGGTCATGGTGAAAAAAATAGATCGTACTTAGTTAAAGCATATTAACCCTTGCACTCCTATTACTTCAGGGTAGTAAAAGTAGAAGTCCGGTTTGCACATACTATATATAACCACTCTGCGTTTGAAGCAGAGTGTTTAAAGCCTTGTGGTCAAATTGCAGCATTCACTCAATGTGCACACAGACCCTTAGCAGCTCTCAACAGGAAAAGAGACAGCACATGACCAAAGGACTGTCTTCAGGTCAGTTTTAAATGCTTAACCTACCATTTTCCAGAATTATCAGAAAAAACACAGGACTGGTGTCAGATCAGGACCACTTCAACCAACATTCAAACAGCAACACTTCCTTATGGGTACACACTAAAAAATGCTGGGTTGTTTTTACTATCCAAACGCTGGGTTGCCTCTGTTGGGTAATTTTTCTGGGTTATTTACAGGGAATTGGGTACTTTTTGTTTAACCCAGCTTGCTGGGTTGGAGTTGGGTTAGCTAGTGACAGCTAACATCACAGACAAGACCGCCCCTCCCCCGAATTCTCTGGTGTATTCAGTGGCTGTCAGCTTTGTGTTTTTTTTTTGGGGGGGGGGGGGGGGCTGCTGATGAGGGTGCTTCCTCCTCATGCATTTAAGAGGAAATGTAAACATTAAATACCAGGTCTGTATACATATTTTCACTCACCTATGATTGAATTTGTTCACTGTATGTAACATTTATTACTGTTACCGTGTTACACTCAAACTTAAGTTTTGTGAGGTAGAATAGGGTGCTAGTTTACCTGACAATGGCTGCTAGCTAGCCAAACCAAAGAACCCCACTTGTGTATGAAAGAAACTGCAAAAATGTCTGAGCTTTTTAGCTTTCTTTGTAGAATGCTTGCCGGGTGTATGAATGTGGTGAAGTGATGAATGAAAGCTAAACTGTTAACTGTAGTGCCAGCATGACGCTAGCATTTAGCTAGGTTGCTAGCGTTAGCAACCACATATAAAAAGCTGAGGTGTTACAAAACACTAATCTTCTTACAAATATGCATACTAGCCAACCCTCTCAATTTTTCCATAAACTTTTACTTTCTTTAATTTCTTTCTTTCTAAGGTTGGAACGAACACTGTGGAATATCTCCAGCAGGCTGAAGTGTCGAGGCCGAACCCCTACATCCTGATGTTGAGAGATAATGACCAGCACTGCTCTCAGGGATTAATGCTTCTGAGTAATGTATCGTAATGATGTCGCTGTTGAACTTGTTTTGTATTATCTGATCTTGTGCATTTCAAATATGATTTGTACAATAAATTGAGTGTTGTTTATTGCATATATGTATGGTTTGCAAAGCTTTTTGGTTGTTGTTGTTGTTGTTGTAATAGTCCAGTATATCAAAGTAATTTAACTGTTTCACCTGTTTTACCCATAGACATGAAAAAACATAAAAATAATAATAACCTATTTGTGAGGTAGAATTAAAACAGCATTATAGTTAAATATGACCTAGCATTTGGATTGAATATTTTACCCATCTTGCTGGGTTAAATAAATAACACATTTTGCTGGGTTAAATTAACCCAGCATGTAGTTGGTTCAATATTTATCCAGCAGCATTTTTTAGGGTGTAAATTTGACATTTCTCTCCAGTCTGGAGATGACGTGAGTTATAGGCAATCAGAGAGGAAGAAGAAGCACATATGTAAGTCTTGTAAAAGACTTATCTAAAATTTTATCTAGTTCATCAGAAGACACCAATCAAGCCTATGTAGTATAGGTGATGACATGCCCATAATCAAGAATTTAGAGAGAGTTCCCTTTTTTCAGTGTACTTTGGCTTTATCCACTTCATTTAGCTGTGTGTTTTCTAGAACAACAGTAAGAGTCTGTAACACAGTTCATGAGAATTGAGAAACATGGTAAACCACAGCCAAGACTGTGCATGAAATAGACATTATAAACAAAACTGTAGGTGGACTTTTTTTTGTTTTTACTGCCACCCACAGTAAACATTTATAGATCTCGAACACAGAGTGAGTAAGGAAGTGTTTTTGGTGTCTTGGACTTCGTCTACTGTTGAGTCAACAGTCTATGTTGGGCTGCATTTTTTTTGTGTGAAATCTTTCACTAAAAGGGCAATGCAGGTCTCTCATGGATATCTTGTTTCTGCATTTGGAGTGCTAATGTTTGGAATTCTTCAGGGTATGTATAGAGATAAATATGAACTTTTTTTAACGCACATTAAGACATATCCTGTTAAAATGATTAATGTCATTAATTAGAGGCAAATAAATTTACATGGTCATGCATGGTCAAATGTACCATGTTTTAATCTTTGCCTTTTGTATAACATTGATGTATTACGCCCGCCTTAAAAAGTTAAAATGTATGCATGCATAAAAATTTAAATTGTTGGATAGCTAATTTTTGTATATATTTTATTAAATATAGTAAAATGTTTGAGGTTAGAACTATTCTGCACTGTTAGTTTATAAACACACAAATGTACTGTTCAGGTTGCATTTAGTAAATCTGTCATTTGTCATACCACTAAGAGAGGACCCAGCTGCTGTTTAACTTATTTCTTATGTACTGTAACTATCTCCTCGTATCATATTTTATCACCAGAAAAAGATATGATTAGATTCAAGACACCTCATGGAGCATCTGTGAGAAATGTGTCTGATTACATGGTGCATGTGTTACTGCAAATTCTAAGAATACAACATTCTAAATAGTTTTAAAACCTGCAAACAATATATACAGTATAGAGCAGTGGCGGCCCGAAGGATGATTTGAAAAGATCCAATCAGAGCTCAGCCTCAGATCACATGGTTTTCAAAGATTTACGTGCCTACATAGACGCTCATTTGTCCGGCGCCCCGCGTACACGAACACAAATGAACGTAATACAGTTTAGATTTTTTTTTATTGCAAATAAATTATATTAAGAAATACAGCGGAATATTGTGACTAAATGACTTTCATTATTAAAATTAGTAATTATTATGTTAAATAATTACATGTTAAAGTAACATTCTTCTCTGCCTAACTTTAAGGGGGCGGCGCCCCTGCACCCCGTATTGACCGGCCGCCACTGGTATAGAGGGGAGAAGAATTAGCTTATAACATATGGGATGATCAACAATGTCTATTAGAAAGTAAATGCACATGGAAAATAAAATAAAAATTGTTATCAAGATCAGAGTATCCATATGGTTCAAAGGCAATCTTATCCATAAAAATCAGCTTTTCTTGCAGGTGTTTATTCAGGCTTTAGACCTCTACAATTTTTAAATAATAAATAATATTTTTCTTCACATGATAGAAATGTATTCTGACTTGTATATTGATATTTGTTTTACTTTGCCCTGCTGCAGGTGTATGTCTTGTTTTGGCTGATGCAAGTACAAAGACGGAGTACATGGCTACTGGGAGCTCTCTGGATCTAACACTGGACTATCCAAGAGACAAAGTGTCATCAGTTAAGTGGAAGTTCAATGAGGGACAGTTTGCTCGGTACACTCAGAACCAGTACTCACATCAGAATTCCCAGTTTACTGGTAGGGTAATAGAGGATAAATTAAAAGTTGGCATAACTGTACAAGACCTTCGAACCCAAGACTCTGGGACCTTCTTGGTGGTTATAGATGGAACTGAGGATGAGTATCCAACAAAGAAATTTATAGTTTATATAGAAAGTAAGTATGGAGGTTATAAATGCTCCTAATTGTTGCTTAGTTTGCTTTGTTTTGTTTTTTAATGTTTTCAGCTTTGAGTATACTCTCACTAAGATTAGCTGACTTTTCAAACATTACAGAAACATTTGTTTTTTAATCTTTGGTGACTAATGAAGTTGGTTCTGAAGCCAGTCAAACATGTTACAGAACATTCTGGAGACTTTCTCTCTTAGCTGAGATTTTGTTATTGTGCTGACATTTTGATTGTGTTTTATCAGCCCCCATACAACATGTGCAGATTGAGAAGAATCAGACGTGGAAATTGTCCACAAACAGCTGTGATGTTAGTGTGAAATGTGCAGCAAACGGAACTGAGAGTGTTTTTTATCAGTGGAGCGGCTATAAGACTGCGAGTGGAGATCAGCTGCAGTTCAGTCTCTCACCAGCAGAGGGAGCTGTTACACTGAACTGCACTGCAGCTAACAACATCAGCAACATTACTGCTACAGAGACACTGAGGTGTAGAGCTGAACAGCCCTCATCAGGTACAATAAAAAAATTCACTACTTCTTTACCAAAAATCAGTTCACTGAATCAGGTGTGTGTGTGTGTGTGTGTGTGTGTGTGTGTGTGTGTGTGTGTGTGTGTGTGTGTGTGTAGTCTTCCATGTAGAAGCTCTTTTGTCAGCTCTTAAACCTATCAGTAGTGTTGTGGCAGCCTCCCCGTATCTGCTGGTGACCATCATCCTGGGTGTGAAATGTTGCAAAGCTCGAGGTATACTGTATAAAATAACTATTAATAAAATTAGAAGAATGGTTATTAGAAAATAAAGATTTCATGATAAAGCATTAGCTGAATCATTACCTTTTTTCCACCATAGTTTCATTTATTGATTCATTTATTATTTTACAGGTCACCGTGGCAGACAGTATGCTGTAACTGTCATTGAGGAATAAGCATTCGGCTCTTTTTGGATCCCACTATAAAACTGCACAGTTTATTAAAGGAGGAAAGAAAATGACTTTTTCTTTTATCACTTTTACTCATAATTCAACAATGCAGAATGTTATAACTAATTATAATTCATATGAATATATATTGGATAGAATGTTGGAGCTTGTTGACCAGATTTGGGGTCACAACACTGCATGATCTTGCATGATTTCCTGGCAAAACTGCGTTTCCTCCCTTCTTCAATCTCCCTGGTTCCTCTTGCAATCACTTGTATTTTATCAGATTCCTGATTTGTATGTATTTCACCAAACTCTACTTTATTTGTGTGTAACTGTAATGTTATTGCCCCATCTATCACCACTGCAATAAATTGACTGTATCTGGGGGTCACGTGTTGGTATTGTTATATTCTTCTGCAACAATAAACATGTGCAATATTCTTTTGTCCCGTTGGGATATGGGACTGTCCTAACCATAATCATGTTGAAGGATAGTTTGTGACTGTAATGTTTTATAATGAACTATCATACTTATTAACACAATTCCTGAACATGGATCATTGTTTCCTTAGTTTTACAACTGATATCTAGCAGAAACCACTCACTCATCGTCTATACCGTATTCAAGCTCATGGGGGGCCTGGAGCCTATTCCTGGAGGCTTAATGTAAATCTGCACATTTAACTAAGCATAGGTTTTATGCCGAATGTACTTCTTGATGCAACACTCAACATTTTTATCCAGGCTTAGGACCCGCACTAAGGATGCTTTGCACACAGTGCCTTTGAATTAAACCTATTGTGCCTCCAATGTCCTAACTATTTATTTCTTTATGAATATAAAAAAAAGCTCCTAGATTTGTTTAGAAAATAGATTTGTCATCTGTAATACAAATCACAGGTTTGTTCTAATATATTATTATATTGTAACAAGCTAGACAGGGACTTGTATACTTGACAATACATATAAAGTTTTATATACTGTATATTTATTATGGTGTGTATAATGTGGTGAAGTTTCTGTAGAATTGTGTTAATTAAGCATTTTGTAAAAAAAATAAAAAAAAATCCAGTGCCAGTGTTACATTACATTTAACATATATGTAATATTGTTTCCCAACAACATTACAATTTGACTATACAGGATAATTTGTGGTTCGGAATAGCTACACAGTCGACGTCTCAGACAACCATACCACATTGCTCAGTTACTGAGCTGTAACACAGTAATTACTTTTTTCCTGGTATAGAGTGAACATCACAGTGTGTGATTTCATCCTAACTCCAGAAGCTTTTTTAGTATGAGCTTTGTCCTTTTTAACATTTTATCCCCAAGATCTTTCACAGGTTTCATGTTGGATGATCTTCCTATCACACCCTTCCCATTTTATAACCGGGCTTGGTATCAGCACAGGTAGGGTTGCACAGGTACAACAGAGGTGACATAGCGTTGGTAAGACTTATCTCAAACCCCTTGGACTTGAATCCCTGTCCCTCTGATCAGCACCCCAGAGATTGAGCCACCACTGTCCCAACCATAAAGCAAAACTTGTAGGGACTTTAGAGGAAACAGTGAAAACTAGATAGAGGAAAAAACGACGAATGATTAACAAGTTTTATTTGTGTGTTTATGTGTGTGTGAATACTGTATGTACATGCGTGCAGGCATGCATGTGTGTGTGTCTCATTTACCTTTGCCTTGCAGTCTTCATGACCACAAACTAGTCCTGCATTTGAACAGATTCTGAAAGGTCCTATTTGCTTCTAATACACACTTCTGCTGCATAATATCTAATTTATGTGCAATACAGTATTTGTGTTCTAAACAGTAACATGTATATAAAATACTTAATTATTAATAATTGCATTAGCCAGTCTGATGCAGATCAGGGTGGGTTCCATCTACAACTCAGGTTTCTCCCAAGATTTTTTGCAATAATGTGCATTTGCTTATTTCTTGATAAAAACTCTTGATGGTTGATGATCTGTCAATGTAGTGTAAAACAGAAATTTTATCTGGTATCTTTTTACTTTCTACTGTAAATGCTGTGCAAGGAGATAAAGTACAAAAATTCAGAAATTGCATTACTTAATGCTCACTTGTTCTGTGCAGTGTTAATCTTCTAAGTCCGAAACAAGACCGATTTGTTAATAAAAAAATAAAAAAACAGTCTGTGTTAGTTATTTCCTTCTCTGCCCGTTCAGCAGCTGCCCACAGGTAAGCAG
The DNA here is from genome assembly GCA_030347435.1 of Clarias fuscus. NCBI lineage: Eukaryota > Metazoa > Chordata > Actinopteri > Siluriformes > Clariidae > Clarias > Clarias fuscus. The sequence goes on from CM059205.1 coordinate 31,724,337, forward strand.
ACTATACTGCACATGTGGTTTAGTGCATGTCTATACACTTTATTTAGCAGTGAGTGTTTTAGCAAAACCACATTGTGTGTCAGTCAGAAAAGGCAGATAAACCACTTTCAGAAAATATTTTATACATACAGTAAATATAAAGTGTGTGAGAAAATGAAAATGAACTGTTTGTATGTGTGTGTGTGTGTGTGTGTGTGTGTGTGTGTGTGTGTGTGTGTGTGTGTGTGTGTGTGTGTGTGTGTGTGTGCGTGTGTGTGTGTGTGGCTATGCAGGACTGTCACAGAGTCTATGTTTCTATCTCTAGTTGTAACATCAGGGTATGTATCGAGATAAATACTGTATGGTAGCTGCTAAATTTTGATTTGTTTTGATTTGTTAAAGCTTTACAACATTCAATTACAATGCACAATAATAAGACGGTGAAAAATAATAAATAATAATTAAAACATTATAACTTGAAAAGTTTTCAAATATTAAATGTCATACTGCAAAGATGAAGTGTTGAAGTACTTTTTAATATAGATTTTAATATATATTTCAAAACTCTCCTAGACATCCATGAGAAATGTGTTGCTATTTGGCTTTTGGACCTACTTTAAGAGTACCATAGTGCCATTTAACACATTTCTTGCGCAACTGTTTACTCTAATCTTTTTATATCAGCAAAAATGGTTCAGGAAACCCCAGGGAGGTATTCCAGAAAGCTGGGTTAACTTACCATTTGGTAAAACTTAACCTCAGGGTTGATTTACTCCAAACCTGCATACCATGAGTATGTCGGTTCCAAAACCCCTGAGAAGAGTACGTTTAATCAACCTCCTACTGGTTACCCAGAGTTAATGCGCTAATGCGCTAACGGTGCATACATGAAGACATTTTCAATGGATCGGCGATTTCACGAATAAAAATGGAAAATCAAAGTGAAAAAAGCGAGCGGCATACTTCACAGAGGCGGAGTTGGAGGTTTAAATGCAGCATATGAAGAATTTAAGCCAATAATAATGAAAAAAGCAACACGGCTGCATCCGCTAAAGGAAGAGAGTTGGTTTGGAAAAAATAACGGACAGAGTAAATGCGTGAGAGTATTAAATAGCACATTTGACATCGGCTTCCCTTTTATTCTACACTGTAAACCCTAATGCTCAAAGTAATTAAACACATTGAGTACTGTTAACTTAAATAATTGCAATTAGGTCAAATTAATAAACCTTTTTGAGTGTTCAGAACCTTTTGATATTTTAAGTAATCGTAAGTACGTAAGTAACAGTAACCGTCACCTTAAAATTCCACCTTCTTAAACTCTATAGAGTGCTGGTGGCTCAGTGGTAAATTTTTCACCTGCTATGCGAAAGACACGGGTTTGATTCCCAACAACTGCCACAATAATTTATTTAAAAATGTTACGTTCCAGAACATATTTGGATGGTTGTTTTGGTTGTCTGTTGCCCTTTTTCTTTTTTTCAGGGTTCTTAGTGGTTCCATCCATTGTTGCTGCTTCTGATTGGTTGGCTTAAGTTTCAGTCAACCCCAATCAACCAACCCCGTCATTCCACTCTTCTGATTGGCTGCTGCACATCTCATTACCTCAACCAATCCCGTCATTCCACTCTTCTGATTGGCTGCTGAACATCTTGGTACTTCAACCAATCTTCATCCACCAGCTGGCTTTTAAGAAACTGTTTTAGGACTTGGAGGCAGTCTTGCGACTCACTTTGTTTGGGCTACACTTTGTTTGAGAGACTGGTTCAGGGAAGTAAGCCATATGGCATACATTTCAACATCTAGGTAACTTACTGTCTAGAGATACACTAGGGAAGAGGGTGCGTGCCAACCTATGTATCCCTTTTTGAGTTAGGTAGTGTAGCCAGCTAGGGTGTTTTGTTTATCTTATTTATTTTTAGAGGAGATTAGATGGGCGGGAAAATTGTGTTTAGTTAGCCTGGGTTTTGGGTTTATTTTCAGCCGTACCCATTGCCAGTCTTTCTAGTAGTGCCAATTCTTTTCATTTTAAAAACATTTCACTTGGTACTACTTCTTTTGTTCTTCATGTAAATAAACATCCTTTGTTATCAAAGTATTTGGTTGGTCATCACTTTGGTTCCTACCCGTGCTGGGAATTCAACTTGCCACTGTCTCACAAATTTAAATGTGCGACCCGTATACCCCTAGACCGCCAAGGGTCGTAACAAAAAAATATATAAAGTTTATTAAAAATTGGAAACATCATTACTTTAAAAAATTGATGTAACTGATTACCTCAAGTTTCTTGCGTTTTGACAACTTAATCGGGTTTACGGTGTGTGTAAAAAGTGTTTAAGTGCCAGACATACTGTGTGAACGGCTCTACACACAGTTGCCTTTCCCACATGCTCTGCGTCACCCACATTGTACAAAAAATGCCATTGTACAAAAAATGCAAAAAAAAAAACAAGTGCTATGTACACTGTAATAAGTTACATCAACTTTTTAAGTGATGATGTTTCCAATTTTAAGTAAACAGAACTGTAAATTTTTGAGTTTGTTGAACTTGTTGCAAATCAAATAAACTGTTGGTGCAGACAAGCCGGCCTGGGGATCGAACCCGGGCCGTTCACATGGCAGGCGAAACATTTACCACTGAGCCACCAGTGGTCTACAGAGTTTTACTTGGTGGGATTTTAAGGTGACGGTTACTGTTACTTACGTACTCACGATTAATTAAAATATCAAAAAGTTCTGAATACTGAATAAAGGTTTATTAATCTGACCTAATTACTTAATTAGGTGACCTAATTATTTAAGTTAACAGTACTCAGTGTGTTTAATTAATTTGAGCATTAGCAATATGCGGTTTCAAGAGATGTGTTAAGTAAATTAACGATTTCCTTGAAAACCGATAACTCTTTCAAATAATCATTAGGAAATTAAAAGACATCAATACGCAGTCTCATAACTCTCCCGGCAAGAAAAAACTCGTATGATTTGTGCCTCCACATCCACCTCTCTTTGCACCAGTTACTTCAACTTTTAAGTTACTGCAATGCAGTTGTTTTAAGCAAACATTAATCATGTTTTTTTTTTTAATTAATAGATTTGAATTGTCACAACGCGCCGGATTTCGCCCACAACATAGCGCCTCCGAAAATAATCTAAATCACTCCGGTTCTAGCGCCGCGCCGCCTCCGTCACGGCTCGAGCTCACCTGTTACCGATTTGGAGTGATCAGATCGGCTTATTTAAGACGCTGCTAGACACCCACCTGTTGCCAGATTATTGTGCCGTATTGCCCTTCTTCTCGCGTTTTGTTTATGTCTCTGTTTCTCCGGTTACGACCCCGCTTTGCTTCCCGTTTTCGGCTCCGTCTTCGCGCTTCGGATTGATGTTATTTGGAATACCGGCTTTTGACCTCCGCTCACGTCTGACTACGAGACTGTCTGCCCTGGATGTTTTTGTGCCTGTCAGCTCTGATCCCTGCTCGCGTCTAACTGCATGCTTCGGGATTACTTCTCACAAGGAAGCTATAGACTTTAGTGGATTATTTATCAGCTTCCTCATTCACTCCGTGAGTTTATTTGGATTACGGGACAATATTTCCCCGACGTGGATTTGGGCACCGCCCCCCTACCTCTCCGCGCCGGAACGCCCTCTGCTGGCCGTAAGTCTCCTTCCTGATTTCTCTCTCTCTCTCTCTCATTCTCTGCTATTGGATCTGCGTGTTTCCCTCCTAGTGGAGAGCGTGACATGAATGAATTTAACATGACATAGCATTATGAATACATTTCTCCCACTGATTTGAGGAAACGTACTAAAGCATATTAGGAATATAAAATTATAATTGTTTAGTGGTATTGTAGATGCTAAGCTTAATCTTAGTCTGTGCACTCAAAAAAAGAAAAGTTGAGTTTAATTAATGTTTTTATTGTCAACAGGTTTCCACGAAAATGAATTATGAAAGTTGAAAGCATTTATACGGAGGCTGAGAAGTGCAAAACAAGCTAACAAAATGAAAACAAAATAACAAATTAAAAACCACAATAACAAAACCCAAAACAAAATAAAACAATAAAAAAACAAAATAACAAAACCCAAAACAAAATAACAAATTCCCCAAACTAATTTGTTATTCTGTTTTGCGTTTTGTTAATTTGTTTTCGGTTTTGCTATTTTGATTTTGAATTTGCTATTTAGTTTTCGGTTTTGTTAATTTGGTTTGCACCTCTCGGCCGTTCCGAAACGAACCGGAAAAGGTAGGTATAGTTTGCGAATGAAATTCTTACCACTGATTGGACGAGGCATCTGTCACTCAAGATATACAGGAAGTACTGTAGCGGCGGTAGATTTCTGTGTGTATGAATGTGCAAACATGTACTGTCCTTATTGTGGTTTCAAATATCGCGTTCTGTGCCACCGCAGTACTGGGGAATAAGATCTAGCTCGCCAGGATTACTGAGCCGACACTTTGTCCCCACCTAGTGTGTCTGTGTGTATTGTTTTCACCTTAACACTAAATTATCTGCACCCTGTGTTCACTTGTGTGTCACACTATACTATATTCAAGTCGAACCCGTAGCTCCTCGCCTGTTCACTGTTGTGGACTGTCTATGTCTTGTACGTTTGTTCGTCTAGCTCGTGGGCCTTTGTCTTTCCCCCAGGACTGAGTGGTGTCTGCAGGCCTGGGTCAAGTTCATGGGGACTGTCCGTCACCGACGTTCAAGACACGGCTGAGAGGTTCTCGGCCGGCATTGGGAACGACTGTAGTCTGTTTATGTTAATCCTTTCGTGAAAAGGATTAAATAAACATATTGAAATTATGGAACCTGCATCTGCGTCCGTCTCCTCGTCTCATGACATGACAAATACAAATATTTTTGGCTGCCAAATGCTGCCGAACATGAATGCGCTAAAAAAATAATCACTCAATAACGGCGTTAGGACTGGAAATATCATTGTTAAATTCCTTCACAGCTTGCTAATGAAATGTTCTCATGTCGCTTACACTTTGATATTGCCTTTTGTCAAAATTCACTGTAGAGTCTTTTCATGTTCTTACAAATTCGGTAATGTTTCAATGTGAGGTCATTACACTTGGTACAGATCGCAACAACTTTGAAGCCGATTTCAAATCAGGAGACATGAGGAGTGGTTGGTAGCAAATTTAGCTGATTGGAATGGACGTATAACATTATAAATAATTAGGCTGCTACTAAGTTAGGCTACTACATGTAAGTATTAGAGTAGCTTAGATATAACATGGAATAATTAATATAATGTAATAAAGTAAACGCACATCAAAAATAATTAATGTCATGTAATGAATCAGTACTGTCAGGGTCAGCTTGTCCATATAATCCACATGTGTTCTGTCTTATTCACAAATACCAGATGTGTTTTATTCCAGCTTTATTAAGGCCACCTGATTTAATGTTTGCTTGTTATTTTTTTTTTCTTTCTCTCTATTAAGGTGGAAGTTGGAAACAATACATTGAATTTTACTCCAAATATTTGCAAGTTAGAAAATTACCCATAGTGGCATATGAGCAAGGAGGACTAAATATACCAAAACAATATGTGATCGTTAATGAACTGATCATGGAGTTTATTGTACTACCAAGCTGTTAGTGAGTTTGCTCTGTAACACAATTTTCAGACTAATGAAACATGAAAAACATGTTCTGTGTAGTTGATAGAATTCTTATGTATTTACATATGTATTTATGTAAATATGATGATTCAAGTAAGGAAAGGCTCATATAATAGATTATATTATATAATATATAATGTTATATAATGTTATTTTTTGCTGTGCTGTCTCACAAGCCTGAAATATGTCCCTTAATTCATGGCCAGTGATGGATAATTTTTTTTGGTAATCATACTGTAGATACATGATTAGACTGATTGCCCATTACACTTGTACACATAACACTGACCATCATCAAGAAAAGAATGGACCACACAATAAAGTCATAGAAGTCATATAATCTAAAATAAGTTTGGAAATGTTGTTGCTGGTGTCAGTCTGAACATATGAGCACTGAAATATTTTTGTTACTGTGGAATAGTATTGGCTTTTGCATGTCCTTGGCTGTAATATTGTGGAAATTTGTTGACATGACTCAACTTCCAGATAATCAACAAAGTACAGTAAGGTTTGCATATTAGAAGTATATTACATGGATATCAGATGTAAAAAGATATTTGGTCACTCAGTGGGGTAGATTTATTCACATATTGACATGTAATGTTTTCCTCTGCTGCAGGTGTGTGTATTGATTTAGCTGACACAGTGAAGGTGCTTGAAGCTGGGAGTTCCCTGGATCTGGTTTTTCAGTATGCAATGGAATCAGGGTTAACTGTTCAGTGGAGCTTCAACAATAAAATTTTTTGCTGAATACAGTACAGAGCAAAACTACACACTCCTAGACTCCCAATTCAGAAGAAGATTAAAGGAGGACTATGATAGAGTTAGAGTGACTGTACATGATCTTCAACCCCAAGACTCTGGAACGTACTCAGTGGCATCATTTAGTATTGCTGGACAAAAGCATCCAACTCAATCATTTACTGTTCATATTCAAAGTGAGTACATCATTTAGTAAATGTAACTACAATAATTGTGCACTTATAAAGATTAATAATCTAAACTAATGTGTTGTGAACTGTTTCAACTATTAAATTTTCAATAAGGGATTAAAGTCTATGCATTCCAAATGTACAGTATATCCAAAGCTTTGTGTCATTACCATAAACAATTGCAGTTGCAATATCAGGAGTTTTTTTTTTTTTTTGTGTGTGTGTGTGTGTGTGTGTGTGTGTGTGTGTGTGTGCGCTCAATAACAGCTGTGCAGATTGAAAAGAATCAGACATGGGAAGTGTCTACAAACAGCTGTGATGTTAGTGTGAAGTGTGCAGCGCCTGGAGCAGAGAGCGTCTCCTACCTGTGGAGCGGCTATAAGACTGCAAAAGGAGCCCAAATGCAGTTCAGTCTCTCACCAGCAGAAGGAGTCATTACACTGAACTGCACTGCAGCTAACCATGTCAGCTCCAGTTCTGCTACAGAGACACTGAGCTGTAAACCTGGTAAAATGACACCTTTCCAGTAACTTTACAAACCTTAAAGAATCGTCTGTGCACTGCATCAGAGGTGTGTGTGTGTGTGTGTGTGTGTGTGTGTGTATGTGTGTGTGTGTGTGTGTATGTGTGTCACATATAGAAACTCTATTGTCAGTGCTCAAACTGATCAGCAGTCTTGTGGCGTCCTCTCCGTACTTGCTGGCAACCGTCATTCTGGGTGTAAAATGTAAGAGAGCTCACGGTAAGAACAATACGCGACCCAAAAAAAAAAAAATACTATTTGAATTTTTGTTTAGGTTTATTTTGTTTGGTTTGTTTTTTCCACAGGTCACACCAACAGCCAATCTGCCATGGATTAGTAATTGAAAGATAATATTGATTGAAAAATCACTGAAAATAAGTGAAAAAAAAAGTAATTGAAAATACAAATAAATAAAACTTCACAGTTAAAGCTAAAAGCAAAGATTTTGCTACAAAACATCTTATGTTTTTAGATTTTATAATAATATCTTCTCAGCTTACCAGTATGTTTGTACTGTATGTATGTTTGCATTGTGTGTATGTTTGTATGCTTTAGAGTTGAATAATTGAAACATGCAACTAAACTGTCACACCCAGACAATGATGCAGTGCATAATGAATATCTAGGTAAAAGCTAAATGGCAGTTCTTTCCTGATTGAGCTTTTTAAACAGGAACAAACACCCAGAATGGATAACTAAATAGAAAAACCCAGAATAAATATGCAGTACAGTAGTGGCCAAAAGTTTTGAGAATGACACAAATATTCGTTTTCACAAAGTTTGCTGCTAAACTGCTTTTAGATCTTTGTTTCAGTTGTTTCTGTGATGTACTGAAATATAATTACAAGCACTTCATACGTTTCAAAGGCTTTTATCGACAATTACATGACATTTATGCAAAGAGTCAGTATTTGCAGTGTTGGCCCTTCTTTTTCAGGACCTCTGCAATTCGACTGGGCTGCTCTCAATCAACTTCTGGGCCAAGTCCTGACTGATAGCAACTCATTCTTTCATAATCACTTCTTGGAGTTTGTCAGAATTAGTGGGTTTTTGTTTGTCCACCCGCCTCTTGAGGATTGACCACAAGTTCTCAATGGGATTAAGATCTGGAGAGTTTCCAGGACATGGACCCAAAATTTCAACGTCTTGGTCCCTGAGCCACTTAGTTATCACTTTTGCCTTATGGCACGGTGCTCCAACGTGCTGGAAAATGCATTGTTCTTCACCAAACTGTTGTTGGATTGTTGGAAGAAGTTGCTGTTGGAGGGTGTTTTGGTACCATTCTTTATTCATGGCTGTGTTTTTGGGCAAAATTATGAGTGAGCCCACTCCCTTGGATGAGAAGCAACCCCACACATGAATGGTCTCAAGATGCTTTACTGTTGGCATGACACAGGACTGATGGTAGCCCTCACCTTTTCTTCTTCGGACAAGCCTTTTTCCAGATACCCCAAACAATCTGAAAGAGGCTTCATCCGAGAATATGACTTTGCCCCAGTCTTCAGCATTCCATTCGTCATACTTTTTGCAGAAGATCAATCTGTCCCTGATGTTTTTTTGGAGAGAAGTGGCTTCTTTGCTGCCCTTCTTGACACCAGGCCATCTTCCAAAAGTCTTGGCCTCACTGTTCGTGCAGATGCGCTCACATCTGCCTGCTGCCATTCCTGAGCAAGCTCTGCACTGGTGGCACTCAGATCCCGCAGCTGAATCCTCTTTAGGAGACGATCCTGGCGCTTGTTGGACTGTCTTGGACGCCCTGAAGCCTTCTTAACAAGAATTGAACCTCCCTTGAAGTTCTTGATGATCCTATAAATTGTTGATTTAGGTGCAATCCCTTGGATGAGAAGCAACCCTTGCCTGTGAAGCCATTTTTATGCAACACAATGATGGCTGCACGCGTTTCTTTGCAGGTCACCATGGTTGAACAATGAAAGAACAATGATTTCAAGCATCACCCTCCTTTTAACATGTCAAGTCTGCCATTCTAACCCTATCAGTCTGACATAATGATCTCCAGCCTTGTGCTCGTCAACATTCTCACCTGAGTTAACAAGACGATTACTGAAATGATCTCACCAGGTCCTTTAATGACAGCAATGAAATGCAGTTTTTTTCGGGATTAAGTTAATTTTCATGGCAAAGAAGGACTATGCAATTCATCTGATCACTCTTCATAACATTCTGGAGTATATGCAAATTGCTATTATAAAAACTTAAGCAGCAACTTTTCCAATTTCCAATATTTATGTAATTCTCAAAACTTTTGTCCACGACTGTACTTAGCGAGTTTTATGTCTGTGTGTTATGTTTAATTATTTTGCAAAACCCAATAATCAGTATGTACAAACCCCATTTTCTTAGATGAAGGTATAAATGAGTGTGTAAGATATGGGATGTTTACTATACAAAAGGGGGAACTACGTGAGGCGTAGCTAAATCCCGCAACCACATCCGATTGGACCAATCACTCGTTGGACGGACTGACACAAAGCATCAAAACCTAGTGTCCGAGCAGGTCATTACACATCGATTTCTTCATCATGGTCGTCTGAAGGAAGCAAGCTCGCTGCTCATGCTTCGGCCCTTGTGGGCACTACGCCTCTTCGAGAACTCTCAACAGGACTTCGTGCTAAAGTCCTGCAATGAAGAAACCCTCAGAAGTTTCAGAGTGCAGCCATCAGTAACCAGGCAACCAATGCCTCAGCAAAGGTCTTTCCTGAAAGACGTCATCTCAACCTCCGTGCACCAACCAATTAGCAACGCCGTGATTCCTTTCGCTGGAACGGAATGACGGCGTAGGAAAAGAACGAACTCTAACGCAAGAAAACAAACAAAGCCGCATACGGTGGACGGATAGTTTATAAAGTGTATGTTAGAAACTTTAATTCAGTCAATCAAATTAACTCATATATATATATATATATATATATATATATATATATATATATATATATATATATATATATATATATATATATATATATATATATATATATATATATATATATATATATACAGGGTGGGCGATTTATATGGATACACCTTAATAATATGGGAATGGTTGGTGATATTAACGTCCTGTTTGTGGCACATTAGTATATGTGAGGGGGCAAACTTTTGTGTGATATGAGTGCCCGAATGCTTCGGTACCTTTTTCCAGATGGCAGGAGAGTGAAGAGTGTGTGTGATGGATGTGTCCGGTCAGCCACAATGCTGGTGGCTTTGCGGATGGAGCGTGTGGTGTAGATGTCTTCGATAGAGGGGAGAGAGACCCCGATGATCTTCTCAGCTGTCCTCACTGTCCGCTGTAGGGACTTGCGGTCTGATATGGAACAATTCCCAAACCAGACAGTGATGCAGCTGCTCATGATGCTCTCGATGGTTCCTCTATAGAAGGTGGCGAGGATTTGTGGTGGAAGCTGTGCCTTTATCAGCCTTCTCAGGAAGAAAAGACGTTATTGGGCTTTCTTATGAAGTGAGCTGGTGTTGAGGGACCAGGTGAGGTTCTCCTCCAGGTGGACACCCAGGAATTTCGTGTTCTTGACGATCTCCACAGAAGAGCCGTCGATGCTGAGCGGAGAGTGATTCGCTCCGTGTCCTCCTGAAGTCAACAATCATCTCTTTTGTCTTATCGACGTTCAGAGACAGGTTGTTGTCTGTACACCAGTCCGTTAGCCTCTGCACTTCCTCTCTGTACTCCGACTCGTCGTTCTTGCTGATGAGACCCACCACGGTCGTGTCATCAGCAAACTTGATGATGTAAGCATATTTTTGTAAAATATACTTGTGTATGCAGCAATGTAACAATATGATAATATTAATCAACATAATATTAATCTTAGTGCAAACAATATTAATCTTAAGTGACAGAAGATAAAAGTAAGCAGAGAGAAGATCAGTGTGCAGAAGTAAGCAGAAGTAAAAAGGACCTATGCATATCATAAAAATGAGAAGTTAGTGGCAGAAGACAACATAATGAGTTCACTCAGAGGTGAGCCAAGAAAAGAAGACGACTATAAGACAGGTCGTGAAACATAAACAGTAAGGAGATGGGTAGTGATACTCGGTGTACCATAGGAACCCAAAGTACATGGGAAAAGCCTAGAGTGACCCAGACATAAACTGTACTTCTCTTTTTAGCTGTCATGTGTATGAGGAATAGACAAGATAAGGCGCTAGGTGCTGGACTCGACAGAGACACAAGCATGAGATAAGGCGCCAAGTGCCGAACTTATCTCATGCCCAGACAAGCAAACTTAATGAAGGATTGAAACAGGTGCTGGTTACACATGCTGCATGTGCACCTGCAGTCGCGCACACATATCTAAGTAAGAATATAGACAAATAACCAAAAGACACATGATGAGTTTTAAGAATACTGAGTAGACACAAAAAAATAAACTAAACACAAAAAGTGTAAAGATAATGGAAATTAATTTGCAAGAAAAATTGATTATAACTGGAAAAATCTAATAACTTGATATAGATGACGTAGGGAGTCAGATGACGAGGTATCTGACATAATAAAATAAGATATAAAAACTGTAATTATAGTAAGAGAATTTATAAGAAAAGTTGGATTATAATGGGAACATCTTCCAGGAATGAGGAGAACTAACGAAGGTGGGGGTGATAAGGATGGGCACCTCCTCTTGAAAAACTGTATAAAAAGGCATGAATATTTCTGTAGAATTCAGTCTGCTCTTGATCATGCTTAGATTTATGACCTAAGCATTCAAGCGCGGCTCACTTGGGTTTCATTGCTGCAATAAATCCTGTCTTACTTCATCCAGATCTGCATAGAGTCGTGAGTTGTTCTTTGGTCCTTTTTTACTAAAGTTACATTGTTTGTGTAATATTTGTAATTATGGCAACAGTAACTAGTGTAGGAGAAAAATCTCCCACAATATGATTGGAGCTGTGTGTCGCTACACAATCGTGAGTCAGCAGTGTGAACAGCAGGGGACTGAGCACGCAGCCCTGGGGGGCCCCAGTACTCCGTGTGGTGGTGCTGGAGGTATAGTTCCCGATCCGCACTGCCTGAGGTCTTTCGGTCAGGAAGTCCAGGATCCAGTTACAGAGGGAGGTGTTCAGTCCCAACAGGCTCAGCTTCCCGATCAGTTGTTGGGGGATGATTGTATTGAATGCTGAACTGAAATCTATGTACAGCATTCTGACGTAAGTGTCCATCTTGTCCAGGTGTGTCAGTGCCAGGTGGAGTGTGGTGGAGATGGCGTCGTCCGTCGAACGGTTTGGATGATACGCAAACTGCAGGGGGTCCAGTGAGGGAGGCAGCAGGGTCTTGATATGTCTCATGACGAGCCGCTCAAAGCACTTCATGATGATGGGTGTGAGTGCAACAGGGCGGTAGTCATTGAGACAGGACACAGAAGACTTCTTCGGCACGGGGACGATGGTGGTAAACTTGAAGCATGTGGGAACGACGGCGCTGCTCAGAGAGATGTTGAAGATGTCGGTGAGAACATCTGCCAGCTGTTCTGCACATTCTCTGAGCACTCTGCCTGGGATGTTGTCTGGTCCAGCAGCCTATACCAGGAAAGCCTGGAGCCTATACCAGGAAACTTGGACAAGAAGAGGGGTACACCCTGGACAAAGTGACAAACCATTGTAAGACACACACACATACACACACGCGCGCACGCACACACACACACACACACACACACACACAGTACAGGCAATTTGGGAACTCCAGCCTAATCTGTCTTTGGACTGTGGTAGTAAGGAAACCCACCAAACACAGGGAGAACATGCAAACTCCATGAACTCAGACCCGAGACGAGAATCAAACCTTTGCTAACCACTTCTCTGGGTACTCCAGTTTCTGCCCACAGTCCAAAGAAATGCTAATTAGGATAACTGACATTCCCAAATATGTGCCCTCCTCACAAAAATAGCTATTGGACCAACATGGAGCAGTGTGTCTAAAGTTTTCCATGGGTGCTAGTTCAGATCAGGAGTTTGGAGTATGGCTCATTGGCTTAGGGCTCTTTCTTTGCAGTGCACCACAGGCTGTGGTGCATTGCATGTTTTGGTGCCTTTCTGTAATGGCCAGCATGGACCTTTTTAAAGTGATTTGTGCTGCACTGTTTTTTTTCTTTTTTTTTCTTTGTAGGATCAAACCAGACAGTCAAGCCTTTGGTCCTTGCAGGCAAGTATGAACCTTGGATGCCCATGTTCCTGTCACCATACTTGTTAATCAGTGTTAATGTGGTAATGTGTGGTGATAATGTTATGTATAGTGTTACATATACAACTTTATCTCTCTCTCTTTATTTCTGCAAATAAACTGATGTTTTGGGTCAAACTCTGGGGATAGATTTCTTTGTTGAAAGCTGAGTGCTTTACCATTGGTCCACCAGAGATCTTGCTGCTCATGTTAGCAAATGTACATCTATTGATTTGTCAAGCAACCTCACAAGATAATTCAATGTCCAGAATTTCTGCAGCTTTTATGCAGCCTTTCTATTTGTTAGATACTAGAAGGGTATATACTAGATTCTAGGTACGAGATGCAGTGTAGCTCCTATGTACAAATATGACATGCTAACATGCTAGTCATGAGCAGTTTTGGGAGCCTGCATTTTTTAAATCAGTTTTTAGTATTTGAGTTCATTTTTTATTAATGGTTATATTATTTTCTTTTATATTTAGACTTTGTTTGATTGTAGAATAACATTACTGTTCTTATGTTTTTTGTTATTCTCTATGTAGCTTTTCTTCCACATTAGGGGTCAGTTTGATTTACAGCAAAATGTAAAATATTATGCAATTGTATTATTAATATAATGACAAATATAATATCATTATTAATATAAATTGAATATTCATCAAATTCTCTGGTCATCCAGTAGGACTTACAACAAAGTTCAAAATATTCTATTGTAGTGGTTTTCATGCATAATTATTAAGCCAGATAATTGAAATATTACAAGCAGTTATCTACTTACAGGCAGTTAACTACAGAGAACTACTTATGAAAAATGCATATGGCAAAATAATTTTACCTTTACCTACAAGAGACACACTTACTGTACATCTGTTAAATAGTATTAGAATTAAGGAACTCCACACAGAATGAAAACAAACTGATGTTACATAAGTAACATAATTAATTGATTTAGCATTGGTATTACTGTGTGTTGCATATCCTACTCTTATGTGGGTCTGTTAGATAGGAATATGCAAATGTGATTGATGGAGTTGGAAAATTGTTATTAAACAGTAATGTTTGCTGGTTAAGTTTTAATAGCTTAATGAGCGTAAGAGCCAAAATTTTGGTGAGATCAGTGTACCATTTTTTTTTTCATTTAAAATTGTGTATTAGTGAAACTAGAAAAAATCTACAGTATTAGATTTAGTACTAGAAAAATCTACTGTATGAATAAAAAAACACCATGTTACTTGTCTACAGTCTCTTTCCACTGTGTTTGAGAGGGTTGCATTATTCACAGATTTCATTACTTCATAAAAGCAGGAATTGAAGCCAGTCCTCTTGACCATTAAAATATGTAAGTGTTGCGGGCTAGCATTACACCACATATGCTTAGTTTTGTTTCTCATACAACATTGATGTATTACCCTCACCTCCAACTTTTTATGTATGGCATAAACTGGCACCTGAAAAATAAAATTTACTAAGAATAGAAAATTTTGTCTCAGTATAGTACATGCAATAAAAGTAGAAAAGCCATTTGCACATGTTTATATAACCTACATTGCATTTGAAGCAAAGTGTTTAAAACTTTGGTGACAGACAGGAACTGAGACAGCACATGTCCAATCCAGTTCAGTTTCAAAAGCATAAGCTCATATATACTGGAATTATCAGAGAAAATAACAGCCCACATGAAACAGCGACACTTCCTTATGTATAAATTTGGAGAAAACATTTCTCCTCATCTGCTTGTTTATTATCTGGAGATGAAATGAGTTACAGGCATTCAGAGAGGAATAAGACACAGATATAAAAGCCTTGTAAAAGACTTCTCTGGAATTTCACCTAGCTCGTCAGAAGACACCAATCGAGCCTATGAAATAAAAGTGATCAAGTGCCCATAAAAGAGAAATTAGAGAGTGTTCCCTTTCATAAGTGTTCTTTGGCTTTATATAATTCATTGTGTTTTAGCAGAACAATAGTGAGAACCTGTGACACAGATCATGAGAAATGAGAAAGCTGCTAAACCCCAGCCTGAGTAAAATGGACACTATATAGTGTAGGTGCTGTTTTTGCCACCTATAGTAAACGTACATAGATTAAGAGATCTTAGACACTCAGTGATTGAGGAAGTGGTTTTGGTGTCTTGAACTTTGGTGTTTGAGCTGAGTAGCAGTTAGACAAAACTGCAGTTCACCAACATAGCAATGAAGGAATATGATGGACATCAAGCTTTCATCACTGGAGTTCTTATGTTTGGGATTTTTCAGGGTATGTATAGAGATACATATGAAATGTTTTTTTTTTATTTTTATATGGATGCCAAATTTACTGTTAAATAATGATGATAAAGTACATGAGCCACTGTGTTCGTAGCATTGTAACCCAGGGGCTTTTACATTGCTTTTGGAAAATGTTTTGAAATGCAAAATATATGATTCTTGGAAAAGTACCTAAAGATTTTTGTTAAATGTGCAACTAAGCACAGTGATGTGTCCAAATACAGGCATTAATGATGGATTTGAAAGGTTTAAGTGAAAAGCATCATGATGCAAAGATATCTCAAAACATTTTTGGTTTAAATTATCCTATATTCTTATAAGAACTGTACTTGCATTTATATATGCTAATTCTACACGCTTGATATTAAACATATTACTCATTTAATACTCTTATCATGTTGTATCTGCAGAAAAAGATATGGTTAGATTCAGGAAACCTTAATTAATATCTGTTTAAAAAAAATAAAACAAAACTTGTATGCATGTATGTTAAGTACAGGCAGTCTGTAACAAAATATTTGGTTACTGCAAATTATAGGATTATAAATTTACAAAAATCTTAATTTGAATGTTATTACTGAGCATAGCCTATGAATTATAGACAAATCAACATAAAGAACACAAAGCACCACAATTTTGTTGTCTTAGAAAGACAAAAACAAGGGTTTTTTTTTTTGTTTTTTGCCCCATTTCCTTAATAGATTTCTGTTTACGTCAACAGACTAGAAAATCTGACATGCTGAAATTTCAGATTTATGTTATACTATACTATGTTGCAGGTGTATGTGTTGCTTTGGTTGATACAAAGGCAGTGATGTTGTATAAAGCTACTGGGAGCTACCTGGATCTAACACTGAATTATTCAAAAGACGATCTGTCATCAGTGGAGTGGCTCTTCAATGGAGAACGGTTTGCTGAGTATTCTAAAAGCCAAGCTTACTCATTCCGGGAACTCCAGTTCACTGGACGGTTAAAGGAGAATACGGATAAAGTTGGAGTAACTGTACAAGACCTTCAACTCCAAGATTTTGGGGAGTTCACAGTGGTTATAGATGGAATTCAAGGACAGCATCCAACAGAGGAATTTATAGTTTATATTGAAAGTAAGTATGATTTATTATGAATAAACTGTCAAAAATAATAGAAAGAAAGAAAGAAAAGAAAAGAAACAACTGTTATGAATGAATTGTTATTTAACTTGTGCTTTTTTTGTTTGATTGTTTGACTGTTTTAAGATTATGGTTTCAAAAGTCGTTCCAAGATTTTTGTATCAGGTTTTTTTTTTTTTTTTTTTTTTTTTTAATTCTGGCTTTAGTTCTGGAAAGTTTTTGATGTAACATGTGTTGCAGCATCATCGAAAGAACTTTAACACAAATAATTTTAAAATTCTCCTTTTTGTTTAACTGGGAACGTTGTGTGAGCAGTGCTTAAGAACATGTAACAAACCATTATATTTCAGATTTTAACGTTATAAAAATGGTATTTCAAATCTTACTTTATAACTTTAAAACCAGTTGAATATCTAATTTTGTTGTTGTTTTTGGTTGTCTTTACTTTTTATTTGTTTATTTTTGTGTTTTAGGCCCTATAACATCTGTGCAGATTGAGAAAAAATGGAAAGTGTCCACAAACAGCTGTGATGTTGATGTGAAGTGTGCAGCACTCGGAGCTAAAAGTGTCTCCTACCAATGGAGCGGCTATCAGAATATGAGTGGAGCTCAGCTGCAGTTCAGTCTCTCAACAGAAGAAGAAGGTGTTACATTGAACTGTAATGCATCTAACAATGTCAGCTCGATTATAGCTACAGAGACACTGAGCTGTAGCACTGGACAGCTGGATACAGGTACAATTAAATGTAGTTGTAGTAAAAATTTTAAAATTAAAGAGCCCAGGGCAGGAGGTGGGTATGTTATTATGTCATTTTGAGGACCAAGTATTAGCATATAAATACCTGACACTTTTGATATTGGAATATCTAATGTTGTGGAGCATGAATGTTTAACTCATTTTTTATAAATAAGAGAAACGATTTTGTCAGTGTGACATGAAATGAGTCAAATTTGTTTATTTATTTGTGTAACACATTAAATAACAACCACATGGTTGACCTAAGTGGTTTACAAAGTTAATAAGAAAATGTTTGAAAATAATCAAAAATTAAATAATGGAAAAAAAAAACAGTAATGTCATATAAAATTAGTATGATCAAGCTAAAAAACAGAGGACAAAAGCATATAAAACATGACTGTAAAACACCACCTTAAAAGAACATTTGATAAGAACATGTTATAACCAATAGAGATGTTAATTGACATTATACGCTTGAGAAAATTGAACTTTTTTTTTTTTATTTTGACCTTAAACAAAGTGAGATCAGAAATGAGACGAGTTGGTAGAGCATACCATAATTTTGCAAAGGCGCGATTACCACAATGCTTATATCTTGCATGAGGAATGTTCAGTACTGCCTGACTGGAGGATTGAAGGCAGCGGGTAGAATTATGTGGTTTTGAAAGCCAGTGTAGTTCACAAAGAACTGGGGTAATGTGTTTATGCTTAGAGGTGTTTGTGAGGAAGTGTGCGTGCAGCACCATTCTAAACAAGTTGCATTCTTGATGACTGATTAATTTAAAGTATGTCTGTGAAGAATGCATTGAAGTAATTTTGAACTAATAAAGCATGAATGGTGGTCACCAAATCAGCACAAAGAGAAAAGGTTTCACTTTACTCAGCAGGTGTAGCTCTCGCAGCATTTATATTTTTATCAAACCTAAAATTCTTGTAAAAAAAAAAACTCATAAATTCCTAATCTCAGTCTTTATCGAAGAATGAAAAACCATTTGAGTCGGGGAAGAGAGATCCAACCCATCATCAACACCAAATAAAATCATTTTCATTTAAAAATAAAAACTTATGGGAAAGCCAAGCCTTAACTCCCTGTAAACAGTGTGATAATAGCTGTAGTGGGTTTAGTGAGTCAAGGGGCAAGTACAATTGCACATCATTCACATAACAGTGGAAGGACAGGTTAAACTTGTTAATAAGAGTGACTAAAGGTAAAAGATAAATTGAAAATAGAACAGGCCCAAGTATTGAGCCTTGTGGTACTCTGCATGTTAGGGAGATCCAGGATCACACAGTACTTCTGTTACAAAGATATGATGTAAACCAGTCAAGTGTTTACTGGACCTCGTAAACCTACTACCAAGTCAAGTAATTAAAATCACATGACTGACAGTGTCAAAAACAGCTGCAAGATCGAGGAGGGCTAGTATGACCGGATGATCCCTAAGAGTCTAATGCTAACAAAATGTGATTCTGAACGTTTAGCAAAGCTGATTCAGTGCTATGTTAAGACTTGAATCCAGACTGAAATGTATCATAGATCTGATTGTTTCAGCTGTTACTTTTTTTAGCTCAATAAAAACAACATTTTCTAAAACTTTGCACAGGGAAAATAAATAAGGAAGTGGTTGACAATAAAAAATGCTCTTCATGGTCAAGGTTTTGTTTCTTGAGGAGTGGCTTAATAATGGCGTGTTTATAAGTCTCAGGTACGATTCCCAACTTAAGATGAGTGTTAAAAAGAGCTACCAAGCAAGGACCTATTGAGCTAAGTGCCTCTTTCAATTATCTTGGAGGAAGTACATCGAGACAAAATGAAATAACCTTCACAAAGGCAACCAACTCACATAGTGATTCAAGGACTACACGTTCAAAATGTTCAAATATAAAAAGGAAAAGGGTGCTTTAGTAAGAACAGGAACATTTCCCTCAATGTTTTGTCTAATTGAGGCCACCTGTTCCCAAAAAAATCGAGACAATCAAAATTGTCACTTATAATAGGTGACAGGGTTAATTAAGCAAGGCTGGGTGACTGATTTGTATAGATCTAAATAATAATTGAGGGTGAAGATGATGTTTCTGTATTAATAAAGAGAAAAACTTTGATTTAGCAGCTTCACTGCATTGTGATAATCTGTTAGGCATTCTCTAAGATGAATTAAAGAAACATCAAGTCAGTTTTTCCACTTCCGCTCAGCCTACCTGCAATGTCTCCTGTGGATCCAAGTGTGGTCGTTAAGCCAGGGATTCTTATGAAGTTTAGTATCTTTTTGGTTGATGGGAGCAGAATAGAGTTCATAATAGTTTTAATAGAATTAAAAACTGAGATAAAAACATCAGGGTTTATATAGTCACAGAAGCAAGCAAATATGGAAGAATCCATAAAAGCTGCTGAGAAGGCTTCTGATGTTTAAGCAGAGATGTGTTGGAGGTGACAAATGACAGGGATTAGAGTCTTAGTGTAGTTCAGAGAGGCAATGTTAAAAAGCACTGGGAAATTATCAGAGAAACAGGAAGTAATTATATGCATTAGTAATTATGTAAAAAGGCAAGGAGGCACAGCTCAAGGGTCTTTTTTCAATCCTTTGGTGTGTTTTCTAATATAGCTCTCCCTCACTTGTGTGGTGATATCCTATTTTAAATCTGAAAGACTGTTGTCCAAGAAAGACCCCTGCTCCAAAACAAATAACTTCAAGCTCGATTAAAGATTGTAACTTATTACATAGACAAAGAAAGGCCTACTGTAGAGGTTTTAAGGATTTTCATCCAGCAGAATTGGTGTATTGTACAAAGCAAAGCGGATGAAATTATAAAGTCTTCAGCATAAGCTCAAATCTTGCCACTTAGACTTTTTATTAAGCGGTCAGGCAAATATTGCTTGTGTTCAAAATGTTTGCACTAATTTATTGGGATTTTCACCACTAAAAATGTATGTTGTACTTTTTTTTATAACATACATTTTTAAAAGAAAAAAAATATATCATGAACTTCATGTTTACAATAGGTGTATGTAAATGCCTGACCACAACTGTATGTTTATTAAAGGGTTCTTTAGTTGTAGAAACCTCACCATTTATCATTTAATGTTGTGTTTGCAGGCAAGTTATCATCTCTTATGTGGATTGCAATAGCGGGTGGAACTTCTTCTTTTTTGCTTTTTGCTATTATTGCTTCAATAAGCTACTGGTGGAGATTTTGCAAAGGTATGTCAATTTTTGATTAACACAAACGAATGTTCTATTGCTTTCTTAAGATAAGACACTAATAGATACTGAAGGATAAAATAAATGTTGGACATATACAGTACATTTCTTCCTGTCAGATAAATAAGAAAGTTTGATTTTATACAAAATCTGTGTGTCAGTCAGTACCAGAAAGGTCAGACAACGATGACAAAGACATAGGATCAACATTGGCTACAATATGAACCATATTTCAACAAGTCCAGCTGCAGCCAAACGTCATTGAATAGTCTGACGACTTATCGTGTGTAACCCTGGAATAATAGGAGCAGTAGTGGCAGCGTGTTCTGTACAATTTTTTCAAATTGAATTATACAATTAGTCTGTCTTGTCCCGGCATTTTCACTCTTGGCCTTCCAGACCCAGGGTGATCAGCAGTAGAACCAGTTTTTCAAAATCTGTTCCATGGCCTGGAAATTATGTTCCTTGCAACCCCAACTTTTTGACAATGTCTACTTTTGTTGCACCAAGTTGAAGCATTCGGATGGCCCTCTCTTTGCTACCATTGTTTAAACAGGACATGGTAGTGTGAAGACCAATTCTATTCTCATTCTTCTCTTAAATGAAGATGACGAGCACTCTTAATTATTAAAGCCAAACTAAGAAACACACATTGTTATCTGAGGTATCAGTTAAAGTACAACATACACACACACACTAGTCTACTCTCACAAAGTGTACATGCTGTACAGTGCAACACTAACAATCTATTACAATCTGCATCTTAACATTTGTTGCTATTATTACATCCTTTCTGTTTTGAAAGTAGAACTCTTTCCCCTACAGCTTCTTTTATCTTGTGTACAAAAAGGGAAAAAAATATCTTCACAACAACTGTACCAAAGCATTTTTTTAGGTATTTTCTTAGTTACTAAGCTTAAACATTTACAAGGTTAAAGTTACTGAAAATGGTACATATGTGCATTCAACAATAATTCCGAATTTGCTGAAAATTGTACATACCTGTATTCAACAATATTTCCGAACTTTTAGAAACTCCAGTCTGGTTTCTCTATTCATCTTTTCCCCCACAGGCTGTATCCCAGCCACATGGTAACAAATGTGTTTCTGTCAACAATGTCCCTGTGTGCATGTCTCTCAGTGACATTGGTTTAGACTCTGACTTATTGGGGTTAGCAATTTTTATGTCATTGAGTTCATTAGATATGTCTTCTAGGGTATGTCTGTGTTGTTTTTTATTTCTCCTGATAACACTACCACACTCTAGTTGCACTTGTAAGATCTAGCTTCAACTGCTTTTAGAACTCTGCCTTTTTTTCTGACAGTGTGTGGTTCAAGTGGCTGTATTCTCACAATGTCATCTGTTTTTCGCTGTTTGTCTCTCAGAGTGTGATATACCTGGTCGGTAAGCATGAGTGTTCATCAGTGTTCATTTTAGCTGGTACATCAGCTAAAAAGTGTCTGAGCCAAACTAATATCTACACCCTGGAATGGTGTGTTATGGACTATCCTAAGTGCAAGATATGGGTCTTGCCGAGCAGCTTTGGCTTTGAACAAAACTCTCTCTGCAGTCTTGACAACTGACTCTGCTTTGCCATTACTCTAAGGGTAGCCTGGTGATGATGTTTTATATTTGAACTTCCATGTATATTGAGGTCTGTTGTCTGAGATAGCAACCTTGGGAATACCTTGGCAAGCAAAGTTGCCTTTCAGTTTCTTTATTACTGTAGGAGACTTTTTATCAGACAAGTAGTCTATTTCCCAAAAGGTTGCATAATAATCTACTTTGATGAGATCCCTGGCTGTCCCTGGCGGCAGAGGAAAACAAATATGTGCCCTCTTGGCATATCATGTGTGATTAGAGTTTCTTTTTGCTGTTTGTTGTCTACTGACCCGCAAAGGTCACACTTAGCTATATACATCTTGATTTGATCGTTCATGCCCTGCCCGTAAACACATTCTCTGGCCCTCTGCAAGCATACAACAAGGTGCGAAGCATACCCCATGTGCAAAACATTGTAGTGAGAAATAAGGCCTATTTCAATTGCCGTCTTTTTGTCCTTTGGTTAACCCTGGCATACTGTTTTGATAAGAATCTATAGCATTTTATCATTAGATGTTGTAGACAGGATTGCATGAAGTCTATCTGCAGAAATTGTTAAATAGTGTACCATATTACCAGTCTCTATTTTAGCTTCTGTTGAGCCATAGGATGTCTTGGGCATCAAGTCTCTTGGGCACACTCAATAGTGTTTTTCTCACTATGTTTTCTTATATCTTGTGGTCACTTTGTACAGAAATTTGCAAGCATACTGTACGTGTACTGTTGAAATTTTTCCATGCTGAACATCACAGCCAAAAACTAGGCATAGCCTTGCTCGATTTGTGTGAGTGCTGCACCCAAACCTGTTCCTGTGGTGTCACATTGTATAGTCAGTTATTTATCAGGGTTGTAGTATTTTAGTACTGGTACATTAGAAATAGTTTTTGGGGGGTTTCTCATGCTTGTGTGTCAATTGCCTTAACATCTCACACTGGTCCGATAGGTGGGTTCAAAACTTTGCTAGGTACAGTACTTACCATACACACCAGTCTTTAAACTGCCTTCAAATCTGTTGGTTTAGGCATTTGCTTAATGGCACAAACTTCCTATGGATCAATGTTTAGTCCATCTGCCGTTAGAAGGTATCCAGTGTATGCTGCTTGTCCTTGTCTAAGTTTCAGTTTGTTTAGATTCAGTTTTATGTTATTTTCCCTGCAACGGCTCAAAAACCTTCTTAACTTTTTATGATGGTCATGCTTTTTCTGACTCACTTTGCCCTGCTATCAGCACATCATCAAAAATATAAAAGGCCAAGCAGATCATCTAAGGCTTGTGTCAGTTTGCGCTGAAATACTGCAGGTGCTGGACTTATTCCCATCAATATCCTCAACCATCTGATCCTCTTTTATACTGACCTTTTTAACATCGAAAACAGTAAAAACTTAAAAAAAAGAAGTATTTCTCCAATAGTTGGCAGTGGAAAGCGGCTGCACTTTAGTAGTCTGGGATTGATGTATATCCTTATACTAACATTTTGTTTTCGAACAAAAAAAGAGGTTAAGAGGCTTCATCATAATGACTGTAACACATCTCTTTGGCAGCTGCACTGCCAAACTCTGCTTTGATTTGTTCCATTGTCCATTTTTCCTTTGTGGGCCTCTCTGTGGTAACAATTCCATCTATGGCCATAATGCTTTCATAGTGCACCTTTATGAGCATCATGGCCCAATTGGCTTTTTTTTTTTTTTTTTGCCTAACAGCAGCACAGTACAGCCTTTGTCCATCACATGGAACTATAATTGGTATAGTTTTTTTGTTTCTGGAATTTTGTAACTTAAGTTTACATTTCCCAAGTGGCCTCAGTTTGCGTTATTTTACATTACTAATACAGTCTTAGTGTCTTCATGTCTTGTGTGGGGGTTGAGTAGATTAATTGGTATCACATTTCAAGTCTATTTAAAAGTTTATAAAAAAATTTCATATCCTTCTCATGGAGCAGTCTTTCATGCTATTAATATGTCCACACACAATTTTATGACAAATGAGTGAGTCTTTCAAGGTCCCAAAGTTGCATGTTTTAGTCAACAATTTTAGCTATCAGTAGTTTCACTAGTGCCTATTTTTCTGGAGAAAAACTGATAAAGTGTTTCATAGTTTCATTAATGCTGGGGTTGCAATGCCCATCCAACTTACTAATGAGGTCATCCAGCTTCCATGTTTCTTTAGTGGTATTGCCCATTGGCGTAGCTAGCAATTCTCTTCCACCTTCTGCTTTCTATCTTCCTTTGCGGTCATAGTTAAGTCCACATAAAGCACAAACTCTTCCCTCCACATTTTCCATGACGGTTCCAGGCACAACCGTGATGATGATTTTAGTCTTTCCATATTGCACAGCAGTGGGTCTGTTCATGTTAGCTTGATACTATAGCTTATTTTGAGATGTCATGGCCAGGCATCATGAGGAAGTCACCTGGAATGTTTTGGGTGTACTTTTTGGCTACCATTCCTTCACTTTCCAGTCCAATTCATCCCAATACATCTAAATTGGATTTAGATTGGGAAATGCTGGAGGCCAGGTCGTCTGACGAAGTGCTCCATCACCCTCCCCCGTGGACAAATAGTTCTTATATACCCTAGAGGTCACCAACAATGTCGCCAGCAAAGCACCCTCCTCCTCCAAACATCCAGGAACCATCTGTTCGCCCACTCTATTTCTAAAAAAGATTTAATGTCCATCCTTGTGTTTCTCAGCCCAAATAAATATCTTCTACATGGCGTTATTCTGAAGAAATGGTTTCTTTGCTACAATTTGATCATGAAGGCCTGACTCACGCAGTCTCACCTTTCAACAGTGCATGTTGAAATATGTCTGCTGCTTGAACTCTGAGAAGCATTTATGTGAACTCCAATCTGAAGTGCTGCACATCGGAGGTGGGTAGGGTAGCCAAAAACTGTACTCAGGTGAGAGTAGCTGTACTTCAAAATAATATTACTCATGTAGAAGTAAAAAGTAGTCATCCAAAATATTACGCAAGTAAGAGTAAAAAAGGATTCAGTGAAAAGACTACTGTTAACTGAGTAACTGTTTCAGTTGTAATGTCAGAATTTTTTTTTTTTTTTTAGAAATTATAATAATTATATACACACACACACACACACACAATATATATATATATATATATATATATATAGTCATGGCGTGCGCCTGTGATGGGCGTGCGCCAAAATCAATATCGCTCCTCACTCACTAGCTAGGCGGCCTCACCTTCTGCAGATGTGCGAAGGCACAGCTTGTAAGCTATCAGCGCTAATGATCTCGAGCTTCACAGCGGGGAGTGTAGCTCAGGGTCGGTTGGGAGATTGGACTTTAAGAAGCGTTTGAGTGCGAAGCGCGTGCTACAAAGCGCAGAACTGAGCAGGGCTAGGTAACGCCCCCAGGAACTTCAAAGAGGGAGCGGAATTCCTCCATTTCACCGCCGCAAAGAGGTCAGCGATGAGCTCACTCCTGGAGCTCCCGCATCTCTTTTGCTCTTGCATGGAGCCGGATTACGGTAACCCTGCCGTAAAAGTAAAAGGCCACTAAAGGGTCCACATTATGGCCCTTGCTCTCAGCCGGGGAAAGCCGCCCAGCCGCCAGATGTCAGGAAGGACTCCCGTCTGAGGTCCAAAGACATGTAGGTTAGGCTAATTGGCGTTTCCAAATTGCCTGTAGTGTGTGAATGAGTGAGTGTATGTGTGTGTGTGTCTGTGCCCTGCGATAGATTGGCACCCTGTCCAGTGTGTACCATGCCATGTGCCCCAAGTCTCCTGGGATAGGCTCCAGGGCCCCCGTGACCCTGAATACAGGATTAAGCGGTATAGATGATGAGTGAGTGAGTGAGAGAGACTTTGTTTCAAATCTTTTGAATTAAAATAACACCAAAATTTGTTATTTATCAAAGTGTATCTAAACTATAAGATGGTATAGTATGTGTCTTTTTTGGCAGATAGAGAAAACACCACAATATGACATTGTTCTTTTGCAAGCAAAACATGCTTTGTATTTGATGCCAGGGATGCACCATATTTTTTGGGATGCATAAAATGTACAACATGTGTGTTGGCGATTAATTCTGTACTGAAATATGCTTATACATTCATAGACTGTTACATTAACATCATATGTACAATTAAAGTTAACATATAATCACAAAAACATGAAAAAAGCATTCTATACTCACCGCAAGATTGTACACTAACAAGACCTCCTAGTAGCAGCATGGATTTATGGGCATTCTGCAAAATTAGAGAATGATGCAGAACTTTCAGGACAGAGTCACTGGTAGGATGATTTTATAGCACACCGGCTGAGTCAAACGGAGTCATGTGTTTCTGCGTCTGATTGATGAAACAGGCATGTGGTAGATCCACCGGCTGCATGTGTAGAATAAATGGTTAGAAAAGTAATGAGTGGAGTGTAGCCGAAGTACTCAAGTAAAAGTAAAGTTACTTTAGTAAATGTCAAAGAGTAAATGTAACTCGGTACCACCCACCTCTGCTGTACATTGGCATTTTCTCAGGCTGGTTGTTATTCTAATAAACAACAACTCTGCATGAGAGGTAGCCCTTGGTCTTCCTTTCCTAGGACAATCCTCATGAGGGCCAGTTTTGTTATAGTGTTTGATAGTTTTGGCAACTTAACTTGGGGATACATTCAAAGTTCTTGACATTTTTTGCATTGACTGACCTTCATTTCTTAAAGTAATGGTAGACTGTCTTTTCTCTTTACTTATGTTAGTGTTTAGTTAGTGTTTGTTGCCATAATATGGATTTTTACAACAGGGCGATTGACTCTGTACTCACCCTTCCTGAGCACAAGATAACTAAATATAAAATATAAATCTAATTTTAAATTGTGTCACACCTTTTTTTTTACTACATAATGCCATACTTAGTTTGGATGTCATCCGTATTCCATATGGAATATGGGCCATGAATGATGCCAACAACTCTATATGCAGCTTGTTTTTCATTGATTTCATGTTTCCTGTTGGGGAAATGTATGAATCTAGGCATGATCTGCAGTGCTGTAAGAGCAGAGTGTGGTTTATTATTTTGGATTAGTTAGTATGTAACTGTTTCAAGGCTGCATTTTCATTGTTACTAAAAAAATTACAGTATGAGTCACCTGTGGAGACAGTATGCAACATGTTCATTAATGGACCAGTTACTGTATATACTGCATGCAATGTAAAAAAAAAAAAAAAAAACTGCATAACATTTAAGTGGAGATGGCATGATTTCATATTATAAGAATCTTGATCAATAGAAAAGTCCTGAAAGTAGGACCAAAATGGTGTCAGAATATTCAGACCATCTCCTCTGGCACCAACAACAATGCCACATTCAAAGTCACTTACTGTAAATCACCCTTCTTCCCCATTCTGATGCTCACTTTAAAAGTAAACAAAGTACAGAAATGTATAGGACCTCAAAATAGTATGAGTGTCTAATTTGATTGACAAGAGAACGTCATAATAATTTCGTGGCATGAAAGAATAGCTGATGAATGCCAGTAATTAGGGCCCAAGCACTATAGGTGTGCAGTTTTCCTAAGGATTTTTTTCCCACCCTTTTGGACTTTTCGGGGGTCTTAATATGCTCAAAAACTCATCTGCTGCCATTCGGATGCCTGGGAGTCCTCAGGGGCCCTCAAGAGATTTTGCTCCCTAGCTCATACACACTTTGACGTAGGCACATGAAACTCGGTAGACATTTAGAGCTCATTGAGCCGAACAACTTTCGCGCTGCATGTCCTGGGCTAAACTCAGCAGGAGGCCGGTTATTTTGGGTCGTTCGCAAAAGCGCACCCAATGGATTTTGAAATACTCCTCCTAGGGAAGTTATACAATCGCCATCAAACCAGAGCGAAGAGATCTAAAGACATTGAGGATGCAAAATTGTAGAGGGATTTTTAATGTCTCAAACAGGATAATGTTTTATCAAACAGCTGTGATAATGTCTTAATGTTACACCAAAAAATGATTAATAAGTTTCTGTGTGGCATTATATTGACGTGTTCAGTGACATTACATTCAGTCAGTATAGACACATATTACAAATGTTAACACTCACACGCACACACACACCTCTCTCACGATGCACACGCACAACATACGCACATATACACAAACAGACTCATAATCTTGTATATCACACATCACAAATTTTAACACTCACACACTCACATCTCTGTTTCACACGCCCACACGCAGAAACACACACACCTACACACACTAACAAGTCACATGTCTCACACACATCACACACATAATAACACACACACACACACATCACTACTGTTAACACGCAGACTCACTCCACACACGCACAAACACATTTACTCGTCACACACACACTTTTTTTCTTTTTGATGCTTTTTGGAGGTCTTAAAATAAAATTCCACTATCCTACACACACAGAAACACATCACAAATATTAAGACTGACATACTCACATCTCTCACACACATGCGCGCGCACACACACACAGTTATACACACACATGACACATATTTAAAGCCCAAGCTGACATCAGGCTATTACATCATATCGTTTAAAGTTGTGCCATGTACACACGCACGCACAAACACTCATAGATCACATACACACACAACACACACATGAACAAACACACTCATACATCACATACATACACACATACGCACAAACACACCTACATCGCACACATCGCAAATGTTAGCACACAGGCACACACACTCAAATGTCACACAGATTTACACAAACACACACTCATAAATCACATACACATAAAATTCCCCCTATTCTACACACTCACACATCACAAATGTTAACACTCACATTTTCTTTTACACACACAGACACAGAAGAAATTGAAGCAAGTACTTTGTTTACAATTGTATTTATAACTAGAGAGGTACATTTCCTGAAGAAAATGTGAGTGGTGCTTGCCGTGGCAAAACTTTGGAGTCATACTTGCAACTTCCTAAGCACTCCAGCATCATGTTAGCAACATTCTATTGATGTAGCATACATCAACATACTAATATAGTTAGCATAATGCTAGCAACATGCTAATAAGCTAAATATCATGGTAGCAACATGCTAAGCACTCTAACATCATGTTAGCGACATTCTACTGATGTTGCATGCAACATGCTAACATTGTTAGCATAATGCTAGCAACATGCTAATGAGCTAAACGTCAGGCTAGCAACATGCTAGGCACTCTAGCATCATGTTAGCGACATTCTAATCATGTTAGTAGCGAAATGCTAATATAGTTAGCATAATGCTAGCGAGATGCTAATATTGTTAGCATCATGCTGGCAACATGCTAATACAATTAGCATAATGCTAGCGAAATGCTAATATTGTTAGCATAATGCTAGCAACATGCTAATCGCGTTAGCAACATGCTAACAGCATGCTAATGATTTTGCTAGGGGGCGTGGCTCATGAGCATGATGATAAATGCGAAAGACTGATTGACTGCCTGAGTAAAATAAGCCCACCCCCATGTCTCTACGACAGTGGGATTGACAGTTAAATTCAGTTTCAAAGTTCCTATGGAAGTTACTAGTGTATGTTAATTGCCCCCTGCTGGGGCAGTTTACCACTCGCCCATTAGAAAAGTCATGTCAAGCCCCCTCTCCCAGAACAAAGCCAAATAAAATAAATCCTGAATGAAGCACACAATTTGCCACCTGTTTCATGGGTCTATGATGAACGGAAAGTGACGAGTCATGCACCAAATTCCCCATTATAACTCAATGGGGTAAATTTGGGCACCTGTTTTACCCCGGGGGTAAAACCTAAACCCTCGTGTGGGGTATGCTCCAACACAGGTTGCAAGCCTCTTCAAATGTGTTAAATTTCAGATTTCTACCAAATTCCCACTCTGCGCTTTAATCTGTCAAAGTTGGTATCAATGTTAAGTCTATGGGAAGCACCCCAATCCCAAATGAGCCGCACGATTTGACACCTCTTTCATGGATCTATGACAAACGATACAGTTCTAGTTACACTCCAAATTCCCCATTATACTTCACTGGGGCAAATTTGGGAGCCTCTTGCCCCCCCCAGGGGTAAAACCTATACCCTCTTGCGGGGTCTGTCTGACACAGCTTGCCAGCCTCTTTCTATCAAATTCTCACTCTGCGCTTTAATCCGTTAAAGTTGGTATCAATGTTAAGACTATGGGACTTTTTGGGTCCACCCCTTAGAAAAGTCATAGCACCCCATTCCCGACCAAGCCGCACGTTTTGGTACCTCATTCATGGGTCTACAACAAACGGTGCGGGACTAGTTACACGCCGAACTTTCATACGGAAGAAGAAAAAGAAAAATAATAATAAGCCTGTGAGATTATAATAGTAGTGCTTCGCTTCGCAAGCACCACTAATAATAAGCCTGTGCTATTATAATAGTAGTGCTTCGCTTCGTCAGCACCACTAATAAAAGCATGAGGAGTACATAACAATAAAATATCACCTGTGTAATGGTTTAATACAATAAAATGTACAATTTGGTGCACATTGGGAAAAAAATAAAATGAGAAAAGACAAAACAAGAAAATACAAAGCAGTTTTTTCCTCCCCCAATTCTTGTATTAGGTCATGTATTTAGTAAAATCAAGATGAGTACGTAAGAATGAAATACTGACTCAGAAATGCAATGAGCAGAATATTAGAAACCAGAACTGTATTTAGTAAAATCAAGATGAGGACATAAGAATGAAATACCGATCTGGAACGCAGTGGGAAAAAATAAAATAAAATAAAATAACCGATTTAAATGTGAATATCTTTAAAGGAGCAAAAAATTGCTTCATGTGTGCTAAAGTAAATTGGCACAACATTTATGTGTATTGAATAATTTTCTACATTTTTTTGCATACACATGGTCAATTAATGTTCCTTTTTTTGTTGTTGGTTCCTTAACATATTGACTACATCCCCTTTCTGACATGAAAGAACACAGAGATTGAGACTTCAATGCGTCATCCTTAAAGTCTCCTACAAACACAACTTTGTTGCAAACTGATTAATACCAAATTAATCAACTGGTCAAAATTTTGTTTAAAAATAGACAGTGTATATGATTGAGGCCTGTAAATGACACCAAGCAATATATCCTTTTCAATTAAGTGTGTCAACATGCATTCCAGATTAAGATTTGGGAATGTTACAGTAGTATTCGCTACACCACACGCTTTATATAATCCAACTCCATCATTGCTGTTGGGCTTTCAACTCCTTTAAAGGAAGAGAAGGGCTAGTGTATTCTGCACATCGCGAAAAACCCACAAATGTGTAGTTTTCCAGGTGTACATTTTCACTAGGATAGAATTCTGACAGCCACGTTTCAGTTAAAGCATGCAAGGTAATGCATGCAGGTTTTAACTGTTGAACCCAAACATCCAGATCTTCTTCATGACAACGCAAACTCTGTATATTCAGCAAAAACAGTGAAAAAGAATTATTTTGTGCTGTCAAATATAATTCATCACGTGACATGAAACATGGCATTTCTTGTTGATCGTCAAGCCAAACAAACTTCTCACCCGACTCAATGCAACATAATCCTGACCAGCAGCAAAAACCTTTTTCAAACTTATAACAGCACAATCAAGAGTTAAACCCTGTAGTTTATGGACTGTGCACGCCCAAGCCAATTTCAGGAGAAATTGTCATCGAAAACCAACTTTCCTGCATGCATTTTCCTCTTCCACATAAATAGGAGTTCAATTACACAAATGGGCTGGCTCAGCCAAACATTGTTTACCTCTTTTAACCCCTACATAACTATCATCAAAAAGGACATACACCGTTTCGGGTAACTTTTTTTTCTTGGTACGCACGATGTGCGTCACTGTGCGAGGCCATCGTTTACATCAATGATTTTAATCAACATTACACATGCATTTATTCATAAAAGGAACTTTGCTGGCAAGCATGTGTTGTAAACATTTATGTGATAACCAGAAATTAATTATATTTTTCCAGTTTTCTTACAAAGTCTTCTGCCTCTGTAGTTTCAACATCTGGGCAGATATTGATTAAGTGCTTTAGGTTATGCTCATGTACTTAATGC
The DNA here is from genome assembly GCA_030347435.1 of Clarias fuscus. Classification (NCBI taxonomy): domain Eukaryota; kingdom Metazoa; phylum Chordata; class Actinopteri; order Siluriformes; family Clariidae; genus Clarias; species Clarias fuscus. The sequence continues at coordinate 31,756,578 of CM059205.1, forward strand.
ATCTTGTAGCAAAATTTTGCTACAAGATGCATTATCTTCTTTACCTGCGTCACATTTAGCTAAAGTCTCCAAATCATCTTTGCTCAGTGATGTTCCCTTTCAAAAGCTACACTCGATGCTGCGTGAAAGCGCTATGTGAACATCTCTTTGTTTCCGGTTGTGAAGCCTGTGTATGTAAAAACCGCCGAATACTTCGACTTATAACCTCTGCCAGGCATGACGTCACCGAATAAGGTGCACCTGCAGGTTATGAATAGGAGTGAACCGGAAACATCCTTAGATCTTTTTGTCTTCAGGACTGCTTTGTGTTTTGGAAGCAGCGGTCTCCAGCGAAATGTTAGGTGGCCCGGTTCCTTCTTGCCTTGTTTCAGGATGCCGGGCACCTAACACCCCCCCTCCGTTGCACATCATCCTCCACGTTTTCAATAGCGTGGTCTTCACTTCCATGAAACCGGAGCTAGCGCATCTGCTGACTTGGCAGTTACAGAGTGAGTTTGCTGGCAAAAAGGGGCCATAGAGCATGTTCCCCTGCCAGACGAGAGATGGGGGATTGCGTCCAATTTGACATCTTCTTGGGCTGAACATCAAAATGTTGACAGCCAAAATGATTGTTTCTCAAATTCAACCAGAGGTTTGGTTTGTGACGGTCAACCTGATTGACGGCAGTATCGGGTCCTTCTATCTGACCTAGCCCTGTCACCCCGCACATATAAAATGCACGGATGCAGCTCTGGCTCCATGATTCCAGGGCATCCGTATTCTGAATTGTATAGACTACTGGCTGTCTAGCTCAGTCTTAATAGCTAGCGCTTCAACATCGGGATGTCGTCCTAGCTCATCTCCATTCTTTAGGATTGAGACTCAACGCCACGACAGGCGTTCTCTTTCCTGTTCAGATGACAACATATTTGGGTGTCACATGGGATTCGATCACAAGGTGGGCACAGCTGTTTCCTGCTCGTGTCGAACCCATCCTCCAACACCCTGAAGGAAATCAAGCTAGGCCAGAAAGTGACTCGATCACTTTCAAAGATTTTTAGGTCTCATGGCAGCTGCGTCCACGGTGATACCTTTGGGCCTTCTGCACATGAGGGCGTCTTCAGTTGTGGCCAGGGGATTTCACTCAAGGGCCAATCTCCAGAGGCTAATAAGGGTTACTCGCCGGGGCTTCGTACAATTTCTATGTGGTTCAGACCCCGGTTTCTGACTTTGGGTCCCACTTTAGGTCCGTCTTGTCGTCGCAAGATGCTAGCGACAGACGCTTCCCTTATGGGCTGGGGTGCGGTCTTGGATGGCCGTCCAGCACAAGGGAGCTGGAGAGGTCATCTTCTCGCATGGCACACCAATTGCCTCGAAATGATGGCTCTGTTTCTGGCCCTGAAACACTTCCTCCAGCAGTTGAGAGGCTGCCATGTCCTAGTGCGGGTGGACAACACTGTGGTAGTCTTGTACATAAATCGCAAGGGTGGACTGTGCTCGCACCGCTTGAACAAGCTAGCGCACCAGGTTCTGCTTTGGGCACAGGACAAGTTCCTGTCCCTCAGAGCGATTTACATTCCGGGGCACATGAATGTAGGAGCGGACTTGCTATCCAGACAAGCTGTGACACATGGGGACTGGAAACTCCACCCCCTTTACTACTCTGACTCCTCCAGCTCCCCTGCGTCTGGACGCCATGGCCCACACGTGGCCCAGATTACGCCTTTATGCATTTCCTCTGATAGTTCTGCTCCCAGGAGTCCTGGCGAGGGTCCGTCAACAGGGTTTGCGCCTCTTATAGATAGCGCCCCAGTGGCCGACCAGAGTGTGGTTCTCGGATCTAATATATATCCTCGACGGCTCACCCTGGGTGATTCCAGTGAGGAGGGATCTTCTGTCTCAGGTGCAGGGGACAATATTTTATCCCTGGCCCAAAGCTCTGGAACCTTCACGTTTGGCCCCTGAAGGGCACCAACTAAGACATGCTGGTCTTCCAGCCAGCGTAATTGAACCCATTTCAAGTGCCAGGGACTCCCTTCACTAGAAGAACTTATGCCCTCAAATGGAGTGTACTTGAGAATTGGTGCATGGTAAGACATGTAGACCCAGTCCACTGCCAGATTGTTTCAGTGCTGGAGTTTCTGCAAGAAAAGTTGTCCTCTGGCTTATGCCCTAGTACTCTCAGAACATACGTAGCCGCTATTTCGGCACGCTCTGAACGATGGGGTTTCTGTGGAAAAGCACCATTTATTTGCCCGTTTTATTTGTGGAGCTAAACGGTTGAGGCCGCCCACTAGAGCGACGGTCCCTTCATGGGACTTAGCTATCGTATTTGAAGGCCTGGCTGACACCCCTTTCGAACCACTAGAGTCAGCGCCTGTCAGGCTTCTGTCTCTTAAGATGTTTTTTTTTTATGGTTATTACTTCTTTGAAGAGGATTGGTGATCTGCAGGCTCTGTCAGTCTCCCCATCCTGCCTAGACTTTGCCCCTGGGCTAGTCAAAGCTATTCTGCATCCTCACCCGAACTATCTTCCCAAGGTTCCATTCTTGACCATGCACCCAGTCGTTCTCGAAGCCTTCTGTCCTCCGCCTTTCACAGCTCTGGAGCAGGAAAGACTTCACTTACTGTGTCCAGTATGTGCTCTTCGGATTTACATCCACCACACTAGCCAGTGGCGTAAGTCAGAGCAGCTCTTTATTTGCCATGGGGGTCGCAACCGGGGGGCGGCCGCCACTAGACAGACTCTGTCACACTGAGTGAGAGATGCTATTGCCCTAGCCCAGCGATCTCAAACTCAATTCCTGGAGGGCAGCAGCCCTACAGAGTTTTGTTCCAACCATAATTAAAAACACCTGATCCAACTAAACAAGTCATTAAGGCTTATTTGAAAACTACATAGTATGTATGTTGGAGCAGGGTTGGAACAAAACTCTGTGGGGCTGCGGCCCTCCAGGAACTGAGTTTGAGACCCCTGTCCTAGCCTATGAGGCGCGTGGTCACACTTCGCTCCTGGGAATCAGGGCTCATTCAACCAGGTGGATTGCCTCATCAATTGCTCTGGCAAGAGGCGTCCCCCTGCAGCAGATGTTACATGTTTGTTAGATTTTATAGTCCGGATGTCAATGCTACTCCGGGCTCGTGGATCCTTGAGTCAGCATCCCAGAGCTATGTCTGAGACCTCCTTGGCTATTGTGCGCAGACGCTACACAACCTGGGGGTCCAGACACTTGCAGTGCGGCGGCCTTGGTATTATCGTTCCCATAGCGTTTTCACGCAGCATCGAGTGTGGCTTTTGAAAGGGAACGTCTCGGGTTACTTAGCTGTAACCCTGTTCCCTGATAAAGCGGGAACGAGATGCTGCATTTCAATGCCGCACTGCTGGCGTGCCTGGATGTCCTTCAGACAAAATTGACCTGAGGATGTTTCCGATTCACTCCTATTTATAACCTGCAGGTGCACCTTATTCGGTGTCGTCATGCCTGGCAGAGGTTATAAGCCAAAGTATTCGGCGGTTTTGACATGCACAGGCTTCACAACCGGAAACAAAGAGATGCTCCCATAGCGTTTTCACGCAGCATCTTGTTCCCGCTTTATCAGGGAACAGGGTTACAGCTAAGTAACCCGAGACGTTTTACTTCGTTTCCATAAACGATTTAATAATTCAGCAAAATTGCTGTCTTTTTGCCTCACTACGTGTGTTGACTCCACGACACTAAAACAACTGGTCCATAGTCCAAGCCCTGTTACTTCCATATGCAGTATAATGGTTTCCCCTTCACAGGAGGCAACTGGACAAAAATCTCCAACCGCTATAACACTAACATTACCAAAAGGAGATGGCGTGATCTTCCATGAATGTATATCAACAGTTTATTATCCACCACTGAGATCTCATCTATAATTAAAATCTGAACTCCATGGAATAATTCAGCAAAATTGCTGTCTTTTTGCCTCACTACGTGTGTTGACTCCACGACACTAAAACAACTGGTCCATAGTCCAAGCCCTGTTACTTCCATATGCAGTATAATGGTTTCCCCTTCACAGGAGGCAACTGGAAAAAAATCTCCAACCGCTATAACACTAACATTACCAAAAGGAGATGGCGTGATCTTCCATGAATGTATATCAACAGTTTATTATCCACCACTGAGATCTCATCTATAATTAAAATCTGAACTCCATGGAATTTTGCCTGCAAAGAATTAAATTTTTCTTCATCCAAAGGTGTGTATGGTAACTTGTTGTTGTATTGTGAAATGTTAACTCTCACACGTGCGGACTCTCTCATGATGCACACACACACACACACACACACACACACACACAATGCACACACACACACAATGCACACACACACAATGCACACACACACAAATTTTAACACTCTCACATATCTGTCTCACACATCCACACACACTAAGAAGTCACGTCTCACACACAAATTAACACATCACTACTATTAAAAAACAGAGTCACATCCTCACATTCTCGTCAAACACCTATCTCCCTCACTCTCTCACACACTAACCAGTGCCATGATACTATGCTGCTCACCACCCCATCTAATGTTGGTACGGTATAAAAGCCAGAATACATGGAAGATTGTCATTCAATATGTAAAGTATAAAACAGAATCAGTATAAAATCAGCTTTATTGGCCAACACAAACAATACTAACTTTGTGTAATATGTAACAATATAGACAATATGCACATTTGTAACAATATGATAATTTAACAATAAACAGCAAATACGTTTTGATAAAAAAAATATGAGACCAACCTCTCAGGGACACTTTCACACAGTTACTTTCACACCACAGTAGTGTAAATGAGTGAGCTTGGCCCTCACTCTTTATTTAGGGGTCTGCAGGTTTATGGGCCCTGAAGTAGTTCTGACATGTCCTGACATTTGTGTATTTTTCTTACTTATAAACATATAAATGTAACCTTACTTGTAAACATATAAATGTTACCTCTTTCACCTAGTGCAAAGTAAATGTCCAGGATTGAGGGAAGAGGAACACAGATGATCTTATACACAGAAGGCACATTTCTGGCATGCTGTAAATATGACCAGGCAAACAGACATTCAGGGTAAAACAGTGGGAAGAGGAACAGTGCACTATGAAGAAAGCCCACTTTTACACCCTATACACAGTCATACATCTTTGTGCCTCTCTCAAAAAGCAGTTCTTGTTTAACTCAAGACACAAGTGAACATCGCATACCTGTCATTTCCATGGTGTTTATGGCTGCTTACCATAAACTGATTTGCAATTCACACAGACCCTGTGAGCAGCAGTGGTAAAATTCCTGGCATCTGAGGTCAGTCCATGTGCTGGTTGTGTGCAGTCACAGGTGAAGCCTTATCGTGTGGTCAACCGCTTAAAAAAATACAAGAGATCCATCCCGAATCCAGACCCCAGTCGTGGTCGAGGTTCTTATGACATAGTGATGGTGATCTGTATCTTGCCTGTTTGTCTGCATTTGGTCTCTAAAACAGGTGGCTGATCATTTTCATGGTCACAATGGTTTATAAAAAAGGAAAAAGAAACATAAGCATGATGATAATAAAATTACTGTCAATAATCATCAATAACTATTGACCATGCATAAAGACAACACAAACTTTTGCAATGTTATACAATGATTTATACTTTTTGCATTAAGATTTACATTTACACCTTAATATCACAAACATCTGTAAACTACATAAGGCAGTATTTTTGGCACCGGGAGCTAAAGTGTTTGTGCTAAATAACATATAGATAGCAGTGTCATAAGCTAACCAAAAACTGAACCAAATAGCTACCATAACAGGAAGCTATCCAAAACAGGGTGAAATATATTATAAACATTTACACCACAGATGATACTGACAACCATCTGTAATCTACATACTGTAAGGCATTAGCTTAGCCACCTGTGAGCTAACCTGTTTGTGCTAAGCTACATAAGGCAGTATGTTAGCATGATTTAGCAGTGTTATCTACATGCTAACCAAACCATGTAAGTGACATTAAATGACAATGTTTCACATAAACCGGAAAAAAAATTGTGAGAAAATGAGAAAAAATAAATTAATATTAGTTTTATATTATCAGAATAAAGATAATATGAGATTTAATACCCATGGTAACAGCTTGCTGTGTTCTCCTCCTTCATTCCCTTTTGGGAGTCTCAGTGTTGTTCTGAGGTAAATCTAAACTCCTCCCACTGTCCAGAACATTCTGTAGAGGTCCAGAAACCTGTACAGTGTATAACATCTCCCACACATGCAGAAAAAATATCGGATCTGTGTGTGTGTGTGTTTGGGGGCGTGGTCTTGTATTTAGATTACCCTGACTGTTTCCCTGTGAACAGTGTGTGGGCGTGTCCTGTCTCAGGTCATTATCAGTGAATGAAGTGTGGCAGAAAGACTGTATCTCTCCTTAGATTCATACGGATTACATAAACTGAGAACAGTTTCTCAGTTTATGTAATTTCTCACTTTTTGATTAAGCTTGCTACATTTAAAAGTAGACACTTTAAGCTTTCTATAGATATATATGCATAGATATATGAATATGTGTGTGCTCATTTTAGTTCATTTAGTGATACATTTCAAAAAGATTTTCGGGGAGACAGACGGCAGCGCACCATGTTTATTTTTTACAAAAGCACAATGTTTTATTGATATTTTGAGTGTACATTTACAAATAAAGACATAAATCGATACATTACACGTATGTGTATCGTAAAAAATGATGGAATATTTGAAGTTATTTTGACGGTTACCATAAAAAATTTTGAATGTCAAAACAAGTAACCCTGCTGGTATAATTGCTGGTTAAGCTGGTTAAGCTGGTAACCAGCTATGGTGGTCTATGCTGTTTTTTTTTTTTTTTTCAGTTTTAAGTGATTTCCATTGATTACTTTTTTTTTTTTAAGTGCATTTATATAAAAGGTTTGTGTTGTGTTTTGAGACAACCCACATATATTTAATAAATGTAAAATAATGTATTTACACATTTTTGGTAAATTGATTATTTTTGTCTCTTGTATGTAAATGCATTTAAAGATTTTTTTCAGTACTAGCTATTAAAATACAAGATAATGAGCTAAAATGGTAACCAATTTTAACTACCAAAACTTTGCCCAAGGCCTAGCATATAAATCATGCTGACCTATGCTGGATTTTTCAGCAGGCATGCTGGTCTTCCATCAGTTATGCTGGTTCACCAGCTAAACCAGCATCAGACCAGCAGTAACCAGTATTAACCAGCATAGACCAGCATATAAATATTTGTCACGCTCTAAGCTGTTCCCAATTCCTAACCAAGCACAAGCTGCTATGTTTTAAGTTGACATGTTTCAAATGTTGCTTGCCAATAAATACAGTTGCAATTCATAATATTCCTCTTCTTGTAATTTCAATACTTAATTTACATTGTTGTTAGATATAGTTTAATAAATAATGCTACATGATAAGGCTTCAAGTAGACCCTGTAATCGGTGATCTGTGATCGGTCCCAAAAATCCTGATCGGAGCACCCCTAATGTTAACACACATTCGCACACACAATACACTCAAACATGCGTGCAGCCACACACACACACACACACACACACACACACACACACCACACATCACTAATCTTAACACACAGACTCACACACCATGCACACAAACATGTACAAATACAAACACATACACCTCAGGAACATCATAGTGTGATGCTTATTTTACAACATCTGCGGCCTATTGAACACACATAAACTTCACAAATGTTAACACTCACACACACAAACACATGTCACACACACATGCACACAGACACACACACACACGCATGCACACACACACACACTCATACATCATACACATGCACACATATATACACACACATTATAAAGTGTTAACACTCACACGCGCGCGCGCGCGCACACTCACACACATACACACCTCTCTCACAACGCAAATATTTAGGGCCCAAACTTACATTAGCCCTGTATAATGTGTATCCAACCGGGTGGTGATGGCTTTTTCGAGGTTGTTACATGCTCAAATAACACACAGGTTGTGCGGTGCCCCCAGTTGGAGATGGCACTACAAGGTGCGCAGGACCTTCTTGTTTTCCTAAGCATTTTTTTGCCCCCACCCTTTTGGACTTTTCGGGGGTCTTAACATGCTCAAAACCTCATGAAACATTTATAGCTCATTGGACGCTGAGCTCAACTCAACAGTAGGCCGGTTATTTTGAGCTGTGAAAACACACCCGATGGATTTTGATATACTCCTCCTAGGGAATTTATACGATCGTCACCAAACCGGGCGCATTGAGGATGCAAAATTGTGGGGGGGGGGGGTTTAATATCTCAAAAGGGTCTGCCGTGATAATGTCTTTGAAAAAATGTTTGAGTTCAGTAGCTCTTCACTATATACAAAATTTGCCGGTTCAGGGTGCTGAGCCACCAAAGACTGTCTGATAAGGGACAGACGAAGATGCACCAGGTGTATGTAAACAACCCCTTTATTGTCACCACTCCACAGACTGGTTTGTTTGTAGGATTGTAATGTCAGGTTGTTGTTGTTTTTTTTTTCTTAAAATAAAACATTGACATAAATATAAGCATACAGCACATGAATAGCAATAATCACAATAAAATCTGCAGCAATAACATAATCCAATCAGTAAAGCTTATTAATTTAAACACTCTGCAAGGGGGTGTAGGCAGCTTAAGACTGGCTTAAATGTCAACATCACGTGCATTGCATAGCTGTAACATGACACCGTGTTAGGACGACTATGAAGGCACATGCAAGTTGTTTACAACCGGAATACAATAAAACTTGGTTCAAATGAGAAAATAACACGAAATAATAACAGCAAAGGTAACACTGACAGTCACAATAACGTATTGATTATAAGCAAACTTATCGCGACATCTCGGGCATAATAACTTGTGACCAGAACAGATTAAATGTCTATTGTTTATATGGTTAAAGCTTACACACTTAGTCTTGCATTCACGCACAACACTTGATCTCACGATGGATACACAAGCACAAACAAACTTGTATCACAATGTTAACACTCTTACACACACAGACACACCCACACACATGCATTAACAGATATTTAGGCCCCAAACTGACATTAGCCCTGTATAGTGTGTGAAATGCGCACGTTGTACGGTGCAACCAGGTGGCGATGGCTTTTTCGAGGTCTTAACACACTCAAATAACACACAGGTTGTGCTGTGCGGGGTGGCGATGGCGCAGGGTGCTTGGGCCTGTCATCGTTGCTTGCAACTATGTTGTTGTATTGTAGTTTGTGACTTGTTATATCTTTAAGCCTAGTTAAGAGCTTCTATAGCAGTATTTGTTTATGTAAAAATTCTCTAAATCAATAGAAATTTTTATTGATTATATAGTAATATACAGTATATGAATTCAGAAATTTCTTGTATAAAAACAATTCTTGCAGCCTTATTTCATATTATTAATAAGCAAAATGCAGGTCAACTGATACCATGTAACACCTTTTATTTAATATACAATTATTATTATTATTATTATTATTATTATTATTATTATTATTATTGATTGATTGATTTTTATTGCTTTTAATTACTGACAGGTGGTGCCAGTGTTGCAGTGGCTGCAACAACAGTGTATGCAGATATCACTAATGGAGCCACTGCTAATAGAGATGTATGTATTCCACTTTTGACTGGATTTTTATCTATATATTTTATTTATATTATACTATATTTATTATTATATATTATTATATTATTATATTTATATTATATAGCATTTCAATGGTCATTGTCACAAAAGCAGCTTTACAGAAAAGTATTTAGTGATTTACAAATTTATAGTTTTGTCCATTTATCTCTAATGAGCAAGCTGGAGGCAATGGCGGCAGGGAAAATCTCCCTTAGATGACATGGAGGAACCTTAAGAAGAATCTAACTCAACAAGGAACTCATGGTCATTTGGGAGATACCAAATAGCACAGCCATGTATTTAGTTAACATAAAGTCCACTTTTTGAGGTTACCAAATGTTCACTGATGGAGATTTATTTATTTATTTACTTATTTATTTATTTATTATACAAAAATGTTCATAGCAATTTAAGCCCTATGCTTTAAGCCTTTACAGGGCTCCCTGGGAGGTATAGCAACTAAACACTTCACTCTCAACAAAACTGAGCGATCAGCCAGTGTGCCGGAAGTCTGTATCCGAACATATCAGCTCACAATTAAACAGCTTTATGCCCATGAGCTCCCCAGTTATGCTCCTTCACCTTTAACTAAAACTATTATTTTATATTATATACTATTTATATTGACATAATATAGTGTTCTGTCTTGACCTAAACATGAGTCCTAAACACTAATTGGAAGGCGATTCAATAATTGCTTTGAAAGAAAAAGGTCACTCACCTCACCTTTTGATTGAAGTAGGCATGGCAAATCATAAAATACTAGGGTTAGGGTTGGGTTAGGGTTACTAGTGGCTCTTTCAGATAATGTCACATGACCTTTCAGTGCTTTAAAGATCACTGGCAGTATTGTAAGACCAGTGTGAATTTTACTGCAGGGTGGACAAAATAAGGTTGATACAGTGCAATCCGGGAAAGTATTCACAGCGCTTCACTATTTCCACTTTTTGTAATGTTACAGCCTTATTCCAAAATAGATTAAATTCATTATTTCTCTCTAAATTCTACAAACAATATCCTATAATGACAATGTGAATGTGAGAGAAGAGAACCTTTCATAAGTACAACTATTTTGAAGCATCATATACAAAAATATCTAGGCTGTAATTTATGCTTCCAAAAAATAAATAAATAAATAAATAAGTTTCTCATGGTCTGAGAATCCTTCAGGTGCCTTTTGGCAAACTCCAGGCAGACTGTCATGTGCCTTTTACTGAGGACTGGCTTCTGTCTGGCCACTCTACCATACAGGCCTGATTGGTGGAGTGTTGTAGAGACCCTTCTTCTGGAAGGGTGTCCTCTCTCCACAGACAAACACTGGAGCACTGTGACCATTGGGTTCTTGGTCACCTCCGGGTGGCCCAATCTACAGTAGGAAGGTGGTTCCAAACTTCTTCCATTTACGGATGATGGAGGCCACTGTGCTCATCTGGACTTTCAATTCAGAAATTTTTCTGCAACCTTCCCCAGACCTGTGCCTTGATGCAATCCTTTCTCTGAGGTCTACAGAGAATTCATTGGACTTTATGGCTTGGTTTTCTGCTCTGACATACTCTCTTAACTGTGGGACCATATATAAACATGTGTGTACTCCAATCAAATTGTAGAAACATATCAAGGATGATCAGTGGAAACAGGATCTGTCTGAGCTCAATTTTGAGTGTCATGGCATAGGCTGTGACTACTTATTGTAAATCCATGTGATTTTTTCTTTCTTTTTTTATTTTGCAGATATTTCAACCAAGCTTCTTTCATGTTGCCATTATGGCGTATTGCTTGTAGAATTGAGAGGAAAATAATGAATTTAATGCATCTTAGAATGAGGCTGTAACAAAACAAAAAGTGGAAAAAGGCAGAGTGCTGTGAATACTTTCCAGATGCACTATATTTTCATATGCATCCTCCTGTAAGGACTTGTTTATGACACTTGTTTATGCACCTTATAAAAGATCCAAACAGTAAGGCATAACAATAATCCAAAATAAAGATAACAAATGCATGAACTAATTTCTCTGCATCATATAGTGACATACTTCTTATTTTGGCAATATGTCTTAGATGAAAAAAGGCTTTCCTGGTAATATTTCTACATGAGATTCAAAGAAATTGGTGGAATAATTACACCAAGGTATCGTACCATTTGTCAGGTTTTACCAGAAAGACTATTCAGAGTTCATGTGTAACTAAATTCTTTTGTACAGCTCACTCTAATTTCACATTGTTTAAAGTTTTTGTGCTTGCTTTATTTATTTTATTTTTCTATTATTATGGCTGTTATTTTGACTGGAGATTTAATTAGTAAAAACTGACTTTATATGGTGTGAGATCATTCTTAAGTTCTTTTGTATTACAGAGGCGGGCAGACAGTGTTACTAATGGAATGTCAGTTTATGAAACAGTAGATGACCAGAGAATGAGCCCTGAAACAGTAAGTGCTGTTAAGCTTTTCAGTAAATCATGCATGCAAAATCATAGTTTAAATTGTGGAACCAAACTACACTATGCATTTCAAAACTCAAGTGGTACAGATTCATGCTGGCCACACAGCATAGATCAATAACATATAATAAATAAATAATCAAATAATCAAATAAATAAATAAATATAATAATAATAATATAAAAGTTTTCATTATTTTTATAAAAGGACAATTTTACCACTACCAGAATATGGGAATGACCATGTTAGTATTATTTTTTTGGACAAAAATACAACCAAAAACAACAATAGAAATGAGTAATCATGTTCTTTTTTTTTTTTCTTTTTTTTTTGCTCAGTCATGTTTGCTTAAAATGAACTAAAATTAATTTCATTATATAGCCTTTTTTTTTACTGAAAAAAGGGATATACTGCACAATCCTGAGCCCTATGTTTATTTAAAAAACATCAAAACGAATAATTGCTAAAATGCTCTAAGCTTCAAGGGGTAAACCATCCTGACTTCTGATGAGCGAATGCTGTGTCTGACTGCTTCTGCTCCTGATATTATTATTATTATTATTATTATTATTATTATTATATGTTTTTGCTTTGTTTTAAAGTGTTGCATTTTATATCTTATCTATGCTCTATGGAAATAATGTGGATATACAAGCTTCTGCTTAACGTGTATTTGTTTAAACTGCTCTCACTCCACAGCTTTACATCCTGTAGCTACTTTACTACACTAATACACAGTTAATGAGCTATTCCAGCTACGGTCCTACATCAGTAAGACACCACCATCTCTGTACCTCCATCACAACATCGCCTATTACCCATGTCACCTGACTGATATTGTTTAAGCATGTGGTTAAAGTGACCTTTTGGTACTGAAATAATTATTGCTGATTTTGCTGTAATAGAAAAAAAACTCCATTTGAACTTTCTTAATGATGGGTCTATAAGCTGTAGGCAGGAAGAGGGACAGATGATCAGATTGTCCCAGATGTGAGAGGGTTGAAATGCTAAACACCTAACTATTGTTAGAGTAATCATGGAACAATTATTTATTTATTATTATTTATTTATTATTTACCTTTATTTAAAAAGGCAAGACAGATTAAGAACAGGTTTCTTATTTACAACTGTGGCCTGGTAAAGGCGAAGCCTTTGGGGGAAATGGGGGGACTAAAATAACATTTTAAGAAAGATACATATAGTATAAACGAAAAATTATGGAAATAAAAAAAAATTATAATAAAATAAATAAATAAAATAAATAAATAAAAATGCATATTAAAAAAAACACATAATACACACGTGGACAAAATTGTTGGTACCCTTCGGTCAATGAAAGAAAAACTCACAATGGTCACAGAAATAACTTTAATCTGACAAAAGTAATAATAAATAAGAATTCTATGAATGTTAACCAATGAAAGTCAGACATTGCTTTTCAACCATGCTTCAATGGAATTATAAAAAAAAAAAAGAAAACTCAAAAACTCATGGAACAGGCCTGGACAAAAATGATGGTACCCCTAACTTAATAGTTTGTTGTACAACCTTTTGAGGCAATCACTGCAATCAAACGATTCCTGTAACTGTCAATGAGACTTCTGCACCTCTCAGCGTGTATTTTGGCCCACTCCTCATGAGCAAGCTGCTCCAGTTGTTTCCGGTTTGAAGGGCGCCTTTTCCAGACAGCATGTTTCAGCTCCTTCCAAAGATGTTCAATAGGATTGAGGTCTGGGCTCATAGAAGGCCACTTTAGAATAGTCCAATATTTTCCTCTTAGCCATTCTTGGGTGTTTTTAGCTGTGTTTTGGGTCATTGTCCTGTTGCAAGACCTGCGACTGAGACCCAGCTTTCTGACACTGGCCAGCACATTTCTCTCTAGAATCCCTTGATAGTCTTGAGATTTCATTGTACCCTGCACAGATTCAAGACACCCTGTGCCAGATGCAGCAAAGCAGCCCCAGAACATAACAGAGCCTCCTCCATGTTTCACAGTAGGGACAGTGTTCTTTTCTTCATATGCTTCATTTTTCCATCTGTGAACATAGAGCTGATTTGCCTTGGCATAAAGTTCCATTTTTGTCTCATCTGTCCATAGGACATTCTCCCAGAAGCTTTGTGGCTTGTCAACATGTAGTTTGGCATATTCCAGTCTGGCTTTTTTATGATTTGTTTTCAACAATGGTGTCCTCCTTGGTCGTCTCCCATGTAGTCCACTTTGGCTCAAACAACGACGGATGGTGCGATCTAACACTGATGTTCCTTGAGCATGAAGTTCACCTTGGATCTCTTTAGAAGTCTTTCTGGGCTCTTTTGTTACCATTCGGATTATCCGTCTCTTTGATTTGTCATCAATTTTCCTCCTGCGGCCACGTCCAGGGAGGTTGGCTACAGTCCCATGGATCTTAAATTTCTGAATAATATGTGCAACTGTAGTCACAGGAACATCTAGCTGCTTGGAAATGGTCTTATAGCCTTTACCTTTAACATGCTTGTCTATAATTTTCTTTCGAATCTTCTGAGACAACTCTTTCCTTTGCTTCCTCTGGTCCATGTTGAGTGTGGTACATACCATGTCACCAAACAACACAGTGACTACCTGGAGCCCTATATATAGGCCCATTGACTGATTACAAGATTGTAGACACCTATGATGCTAATTAGTGGACACACCTTGAATTAACATGTCCCTTTGGTCACATTATTTTCAGTATTTTCTAGCGGTACCATAATTTTTGTCCAAGCCTGTTCCATGAGTTTATTTTTTTAAATAATTCTGTTGAAGCATGGTTGAAAAGCAATGTCTGACTTTCATTGGTTAAAATTCATAGAATTTTTTTTAATTATTACTTTTGTCAGATTAAAGTTATTTATGTGACCATTGTGAGTTTTTCTTTCATTGACCGAAGGGTACCAACAATTTTGTCCACGTGTGTATGTAGTATAAACGAGTTATAGCAACTAATCTGAATAACAGCAACACACGTCTTTATAGTAAGCTGAGATCCGAGAGTGAAAAGCAGACTGTCCAGGAATGAGATTGTCCAATTTTAACGTTTTCTGCAGGTCATTCCAGTCTCTAGCAGCAGCATTCTGAAATGACGACAAGCCAAATACAGAGGCAGCCTTAGGAACTGTCAGCAGAATCAGATTAGCAGAGCGATTGTTGTACCCAGAAGAAGAAGTGTGTAACAGTTCTTGTAAGTAATGAGGGGACCAGCTGAGAAGAGTTTTGTAAATTACCATCAGCCAATGAGTTTTACGGCAGGTGTGCAGTGAAGACCAATTGAGAGAAGAATACAGGGTACAGTGATGAGTTTTGAAAGGAGCATTTGTTATGAACCGGATGACAGAATGGTAGAGAACATCGAGCTTTGTAGCAGGCCTTTGGATGCTGATCTGTAGATAACGTCACCATAATCAAACATGGGGAGAATGGTCATTTGCACCAGAGTTTTTCTAGCAGATGATGTAAATGCAGAACGCATTCTATAAAGGAACCCAAGTTTTGATTTGATCTTAAACCTCAAATTATCGATGTGTTTTGAGAAAGACAGAGTGTTATCTAGCCAAATTCCCAGATATTTATATTCAGTAATCTGATCCAATGGTGTCCCATCAAGGGAGCAGATACTTTAAGAGCTTAATGGAACGAGACCTTTTTTTTCCAAACCACATGACTTTAGTTTTGGAAGTGTTTAACTGGAGATGCAAATTGGAGAGAGTCTGTTGCAATCTATTAAAACTAAGCTGAAGTTGTTGCAAAACTGTAGCAGGAGAAGGACCTGTAGAGTAAAGAATTGTATCATCGGCATAAAGATGGATAGATGAGTCTGTAACCGAGTTAGCTATAGTATTAATATAAATAGAAATAAGTGTAGGTCCAAGTATTGATTCCTGTGGGACAACATTGGTTACTGGGAGAGGCTGGGAAAGGAGCTGTTCAGATTTCACAAACTGCACTCTATCACTAAGATAATTAGAAAACCAAGACAAGGAGTTGTCAGAGATGCCAATATCATAAAGCCTATCAATGAGACATTTGTGATTGACAGAGTCAAAGGCTTTAGCCAAGTCAACAAAAATAGCGGCACAATACAATATAGAGTCCAGAGCAGAATAGATATCATTTAAGACTTTAAGAATTGCTGTAATACACCCAAACCCAGTTCTAAATCCTGATTGAGCAGGTGATAAGATTTTGTGTGCCCCCAAGTATTCAGTAAGTTGACCATTTACAAGTTTTTCCAAAACCTTAGAGATGCATGGCAAAACAGAAATAGGCCTGTAACAATTGGGATCTGTCCGGTCACCACCCTTAAAAAGAGGGAATACTATCACTGACTTCCAGGCGCAAGGAATTTGCCCTGTGCGTAAAGATAAATTAAATATATCTGTGATGGGAGCAGCAATAAAGGAGGCAGCAATTTTAAAAAAGACAGGATCCACCTCGTCAGACCCTGCAGATTTATTGGGATCTATCCTAATCAATTCATCCAGAACCTCCTCCTCTTAAAAAACCCGCAGGGTGAAACTATGGGAGCAGGGCGGAGGTAGTGTAGGATGTGGAAGAAATGAGGGGGATGCAGTAGAACAATTAATAGGATTTATAGGTGATGAAACGGAGTTTGATGATTCAGGGGTTAGACCAGAAGTTATAAAATGATTATTGAAAAGCTCCAACATATGCTTCTTGTCCAATACTACAGTATTATCTGAGTAGAGTAAAGGAGGTAGCTTACAAGATGGTTTGTTTTCCATCTCCTTTATCGTGTTCCAGAATTTTTTAGGATCAGAACTACTGAGAGAAAACTGCTTCTTAAAATAGTCTGTTTTAGCCTTGCGAACAGCTTGTAAGGATTGATTTCTGAATTGCTTGAAAACCAAAAGATCGGATGGGGATCTAGAGTGTCGGGCCTTGTGCCAGAGAGTATTTTTTTGTTGTAGAAGCGCAGTGAGCTCCTGGGTAAACCAAGGACTATGTCGATCCTTTACTCTGGATCTTTTCATTGAGGCATGTTTATCGACAGTAGCCCTAAAAAGCTTATAAAATAAATACCAGGCCTCATCTACAGTTGGAACCAGACTGATTCTAGACCAATTAGCATCTGCCATATCATGTAGAAAAGCTTGTTGATTAAAATTTTTAAAGACACGTTTACAACAGTATCGTTTCTTGATGGGACAGTCATTTCTAACACATGCAATAAAACAGTGATCACTGATATCAGAGCAGAATACCCCAGAGTGATACTTGTGAGGAGAGTTTGTTAAAATGATATCTATCAACGTAGCCTTGTCTATAGATTTGTTGTCATACCTAGTGGGGGAGCAGATGATTTGATGTAAGTTTAGTGCATCAAATTGTTGAATGACTTTATTGGGTGGTTTAGTCATATCCCAATTTAAATCACCAAGAAACACGAATTCAGTTTTAATCAAGGGGGCCAACACACTGGACAATGTCATTAAGGTGCAGGTAGGGGCTCATGGAGGGCGGTAGCACCCAGCCACTGACAGAGTGAAATTGTTAGTGAATTCAGTGTTTAAAACAAGCAGATCGAATTGCTTGGGAACTGTCTTAGATAAGGCAATAGAGCACTTGAGATGTTCTTTGGTATAAATTGCCACACCACCATCTTTGGAAGACCTGTCCTGTCTAAACAAAGTGTAGCCAGGTAAATTTAAATCCGGATAGAAGATAGACTTTTTTTAACCAGGTTTCAGTGATTACTAGGAGTTTTCAACCCAAATTTTTAAATTTGCCATCTTTGGTAAGAGGCTTCTCTAATTTATATGAAGAAATCCCAGGCTTTTTCTGGCACAAAAGTCATTGAAGGACATTTGGGTCAGTACCAGGATTAACATGCACATTACCTGAAATTATGAGTAAAAGGACAATTAGTGCCTGGCCTAGAGCTTTTAAAAGACCACATTGTCGTATCTTAACCCTTGATCTTTGCACGCAAGATGGTAACCCAACAGACGGACACAAAGTTCTCATAAGATGACAGGAATACAGCCATTGAGGGACAAAGTGCCGGGAAGAGAACATAGATTGTGTAAATATAAACAGGTCAGTATCTCTCCTTACTGATGGACTAAGATGAACAGGAGTAGTGACAGAATAACATGTAAATATCTCACTAGGTATATTGTGTTCATGAAATTGAGAAATTAAGTTTAGTATAATACTAGAGGAACATAAAAATAGTGGAAGATACATTGTTCTTGCCATTGAGAAAAAGAAAGAAAAAAAAATATGATGGCCACAGTTACCTACAGAATTGGAGTGGAGTTGCTGACCCTAGAAAAAAAAAAAACCTGGTGGATGGATCTGGGGGCTGACGGCAGTACACAGCGGCAGGAGGCTACTGCTGAACGGCAAAGCCCAGCAGCAGATGGCAAAGCCTAGCAGCCGATAAGCTGGAACTGGATAACTAGCAGCCGGAATGTTGGAAAGCTTGCGAGAGCCAGAGAGCTAGCAGCCGGGGAGCCAGAGAGCTAGCAGCCGTGACCACATCTTGAGCAGAAAGGGGTTAAGGGCATTTATGTTTTTCTTTGTCTAGTGTTACATTTACAGTAGCATGCTGTTCAAATTTAGGAAGCATAGTCCTTAGATTTGCATGATCAAAGTCTCAAGCTATAATGAAATCTCCCTCTGGATAAGAGCTCTGTTGTTTGTTAATTGCACCTAGCAGATTGTTTAGTGCTACTTTAGCATTAGCATATGGTGGGATGTGGATAGTATTAAAATAAAAAATTTAAGAAGGTCCAATCAACCAAATTTTCTTCCAGCTGAGGTCCGAATTTCATGTTTGTTTATAGGTCTGCATTTTTGATGTCTATAAAAAAAAATAAGGAATTAAAAATTTTCCTAGCTTTTCAATAATATTTATTGTCAATTTTAAACAATTACGTTAAACATGCAGACATTCTGAAATTTGATGGCCTTGTATAAGTCCTTGTATTTGTATGGAATACTAACAACACCTTTAATCAAACTTTAGTGAAACTTCATTTGTGCACTGCTGGGCTGTAAATTAATACAAATGGACTCCGGTTGCTCTATCATACCAGGCTCTCAGTTGGGGTATTTTACTCACCCTTCCTCAAAACACTGTAGATACACACGTGGACAAAATTGTTGGTACCCTTCGGTCAATGAAAGAAAAATTCATAATGGTCACAGAAATAACTTTAATCTGACAAAATTAATAATAAATAAAAATTCTATGAATGTTAACCAATGAAAGTCAGACATTGCTTTTCAACCGTGCTTCAACGGAATTATTTAAAAAAAAATAAACTCATGGAACAGGCCTGGACAAAAATGATGGTACCCCTAGAAAATACTGAAAATAATGTGACCAAAGAGACATGTTAATTCAACTAATTAGCATCACAGGTGTCTACAATCTTGTAATCAGTCAGTGGGCCTATATATAGGGCTCCAGGTAGTCACTGTGTTGTTTGGTGACATGGTATGTACCACATTCAACATGGACTAGAGGAAGCGAAGGAAAGAGTTGTCTCAGGAGATTCGAAAGAAAATTATAGACAAGCATGTTAAAGGTAAAGGCTATAAGACCATCTCCAAGCAGCTAGATGTTCCTGTGACTACAGTTGCACATATTATTCAGAAATTTAAGATCCATGGGACTGTAGCCAACCTCCCTGGACGTGGCCGCAGGAGGAAAATTGATGACAAATCAAAGAGACGGATAATCCGAATGGTAACAAAAGAGCCCAGAAAGACTTCTAAAGAGATCCAAGGTGAACTTCATGCTCAAGGAACATCAGTGTCAGATCGCACCATCCGTCGTTGTTTGAGCCAAAGTGGACTACATGGGAGACGACCAAGGAGGACACCATTGTTGAAAACAAATGATAAAACAGCCAGACTGGAATATGCCAAACTACATGTTGACAAGCCACAAAGCTTCTGGGAGAATGTCCTATGGACAGATGAGACAAAAATGAAACTTTTTGCCAAGGCAAATCAGCTCTATGTTCACAGATGAAAAAATGAAGCATATCAATTAAAGAACACTGTCCCTACTGTGAAACATGGAGGAGGCTCTGTTATGTTCTGGGGCTGCTTTGCTGCATCTGGCACAGGGTGTCTTGAATCTGTGCAGGGTACAATGAAATCTCAAGACTATCAAGGGATTCTAGGGAGAAATGTGCTGGCCAGTGTCAGAAAGCTGGGTCTCAGTCGCAGGTCATGGGACTTGCAACAGGACAATGACCCAAAACACACAGCTAAAAACACCCAAGAATGGCTAAGAGGAAAACATTGGACTATTCTAAAGTGGCCTTCTATGAGCCCTGACCTCAATCCTATTGAGCATCTTTGGAAGGAGCTGAAACATGCTGTCTGGAAAAGGCACCCTTCAAACCGGAAACAACTGGAGCAGCTTGCTCATTAGGAGTGGGCCAAAATACCTGCAGAGAGGTGCAGAAGTCTCATTGACAGTTACAGGAATCGTTTGATTGCAGTGATTGCCTCAAAAGGTTGTGCAACAAACTATTAAGTTAGGGGTACCATCATTTTTGTCCAGGCCTGTTCCATGAGTTCATTTTTTTTAATAATTAGGTTGAAGCATGGTTGAAAAGCAATCTCTGACTTTCATTGGTTAACATTCATAGAATTCTTATTTATTATGACTTCGTTAGATTAAAGTTATTTCTGTGACTATTGTGAGTTTTTCTTTCATTGGCCGAAGGGTACCAACAATTTTGTCCACGTGTGTATGCTTGCTCTAACAACCCATGTTTTGTCGCATGTTGGTGCTTCACATGACTGCTTTTTATTATTGCCACAGTTTTGGGACATAGGAGACAAACTGGTTTTAAACTTCCTTCAGGAAGAATAAACATATATTGATCTTTCCATTCATCTTTAAAGTTTCAGTTTTCATAGTCTACTTTCCTTCTTTTATTTTTTTTTGGAGTAAACCGCGCTCTGTCACGCTTTTGTTTCTGTTTCTTCCACACAATCATTTTATACACAGTAAACTATTGTGTTGATTAGCTATGTTGAATGACATGTGTAGCCATGCCCACCTGGAGCAAAAAAGCACTAGATTACTGGTTGATTAATTATCTGGCCCACAGGTCACCAGATACTGTCTACACATTAGTGCCAGAAACTTTAAATAAGGGGAGTAATGTACTTTTGACTTATGTCACTGTGATGTGCCGATCATCCTTTTAACTCAATAGTTGCATCAGGAATAAATGAATGTAGGTAAGTTTGAGTAATTTGAGTTACACAAGAGTTTCAGATGTTTGTGATGATAAACTTAATCTCAGCTCATCCATTTTATTCAGGAGTTACCTGGCAGTGGTGATTAAAATATTAGGGAGCAGTTAGTGAGGAGCATTTTTTAGCCATGTTAAGGTGACATCCTGACACCCTTACTTCTGCAGTGTTATTCATGGGGACCCTGGAGCTCTGGTTATTTCCACTGGTACAGTATTAGGGAGGTTGTTGGAATAACCTTGTTCTGGATTGTTTGTGCACCAATTTGAAATAGATCTTGAAAAATAAGTATGAAAGAAACAGAATAAAGAGACATTTTAGAGATCATTTAACATCTGCTCGATACAATACAAACTTACCTCGTAAAAGAATGTATGTCCTAAACGAATGTATGTCCTAAGTCCTCTCTTATTGCTCGCATTATTCACCCATCCTACCTCTCTGCCTTGTTCTATCATCTTTGAACACTAACAAGCATAGCATGTACAGTAAATTGGCTAGGGTTACAAATGAACTCCTAATGTCTGCTTATTATTAAATTTTAAATATTCTTGTCTGGCTTGAATTGAGTGCAACCTTTGACACTGCCTCACATACAATTTTGCTCATCTGTTTGGCTACTATTAACATAACTCGTATACCTCTTACTTTATTTACCTCATATCACTATAACCACACCCAGGTTGCCCAATTAATATATGTCTGTTTCCAGTCTCTCCCTGTCTGTCATGCGCACTCCTAACACGACCGGCACTAGGACCTGGAAGTAGTACGGTCGTTATTCAGGAAGCATAAAAGGAGACAAGATGGCTCCACACATTGCTCAGTCATTGAGTTGCCCATGCTATCGCCGACGCTCTGTCCGTCTAATCGTGAGTACTCACTTTCTTGGGTTTTGCTTTCGATTGAGTGTGTGTTATTAGAACGCGGGTTTATTTGTGTAAGCTCTCATTCAGAGAGAGTTCTAAAAATAAACAGCGTGGTTATCCTGCCTACTCGTACTTCCGCGTTTGGGTTTACCATCTACGCTACAGGGCTAACTGCTAGTCTTCTGGTCCGTCTCCGTTTGTTTGTGACAGAATGACTGAGCCAACAGCAGTAAACCCAGCGGATTACGCTCACCTCTGCGATGTGGTGGACCAGCACGCTAAGTTGATCGATCAGCTCAGTAGTGAAGTCGCGGTCCTCCGCCAAGGCCTCCAAGACGTCGCGGCCTTGCACCGCGAGGTGGCGGAGCTACGGCAGGAGAATGCGACACTCCGCGGGGCGGTCGCTCAGCCGGCTGCTGCCACGCCCATCTCAGCGGCTGCTGCTCCGCCACCCCCTCCCCCTTCTTTTGATGTCTTCATTGCTTTACCGGACAAATGGGATGGCATAGATGGGAAGTGCAGTGTTTTTTTAACCGCATTGGATCTAGTGTTCGAGTTTAATTCCACCAAATACTCCACAGACCGACTGCGCGTTGCTCTTCTCGTTTCGTTGCTATCCGGGCAGGCAGCTGAGTGGGCCACGGCGGTCCTGTGATCTGATTCAGATGTAGCCTACTCTTATACAGAGTTCACCCGCCAGCTAAAACTCACCTTTGAACATCCTGCTGCTGAGGTGGAGACCGACTCAAAATTATATCATCTGCGGCAGGGGGGCTCGTCCGTGAGCCGCTACACGGCGGATTTCCGAAACCTCGCCGTCCAAACCGACTGGGGAGACTCTGCCCTCCGGACGGCCTACTACGAGGGACTGGCTGCACGCATTAAGGACGAGCTCGCCGGTCGTGAACTTCCAGCCGCCTTGGAGGGCCTAATCCAACTCGCCCTCCGGATCGACCAGCGTCTGCTCGCCCGCCCTAAGCCAGCTCCTCGCACCCTGCCGTCCATCATGCCACCACTGCCTCATTTCACGCCTCAAAGCTCCTCCTTCTTCTCTCGCACGCCTGTTCCGGAAGCTCGTTCCTCACTCTCCACTGCATTTACCGGCTCCGTCGGTTCTCCACCTCCCGCCGTGGTTGACACCGGAGCCGGGGAACCCATGCAATTAGGGCGCGCCTCCTTAACCGCTGCAGAATGGGAACGACGATATAGAGAGGGTCTCTGCGCGTATTGCGGGTCAGCAGCGCATCACCGGGCCATCTGTCCTCTACGCCCGGGAAACGCGCAGACCCGGTGAGAAGTGAGAGTGACTCACCGGGTTCCATCTCCCTCTCCACCACCCTGACCAATGATTCCCGTCTCACGGTAAGAGTACACCTCCAGTTTGGCCACAAACGAGTCGGAAGTAGCGCCTTTGTCGACTCCGGTGCTGCTGGTAACTTCATTGACTCTTCTTATGCCAAGAAACTGGGGGTAAAGATCGAGGCGTTATCCCAGCCCGTAAAGATTACATCTGTCGATGGTTGGCCCCTCTCCTCCAGCCCCATCACCTTCCAAACTCAACCTATCACCATGAACATCGGCCAACACCAGGAACAGCTTCACTTCTACCTCACCCCCATCTCATCACCTCCCCTCATTCTCGGACATCCCTGGTTACTTTGTCACGACCCGCTCATATCCTGGACACAAAGCCGGATCCTACAATGGGGGCCGACTTGCTCTGAACTCTGCCTACGGGCCCGGGCTGGGACGTGTTCTAGGGAGTCCGAGGCCCCCGAGGTCGACACCGACGCCATCCCGAGCGCCTACCGAGACCTGGCTGAGGTGTTTTGTAAAAGACGGGCAACCCACCTACCTCCTCATCGCCCCTACGACCTTGCCATCGACCTTCAGCCAGGTTCCATGCCACCCCGCGGCCACCTCTACTCTTTATATGCCACCGAGACGCAGGCGATGGAGGAATATGTTTCCAGCGGACTGCGCCAAGGTACCATCCGGCCTTCTTCGTCGCCTGCTGCCGCAGGGTTCTTCTTTGTGAAGAAGCATGACGGCAACTTACGCCCATGTGTCGATTATCGGGGGCTCAACAACATCACCATCAAGAACCGACATCCATTGCCTCTTACCAACTCTGCCCTGGACGCCCTCTCTGGTGCCACCATTTTTACTAAGTTGGACCTCCGGAGCGCCTACAACTTGGTGCGCATCAGAGAGGGCGATGAGTGGAAGACGGCCTTCATCACTCCCACCGGTCATTATGAAAGTCTGGTAATACCATTTGGACTCTGCAACGCTCCAGCGGTTTTCCAACAATTCATCAATGACGTTCTAAGAGACATGTTAGGTTGATGGGTGTTCGTCTACCTAGACGACATCCTCATATACTCCCGGACTTTCAGTGAACATGTACAACACATCAGAGCGGTTCTGAAGAGATTGCTCGCCCACCAGCTGTACTGTAAGTTGGAGAAATGCGCTTTTCACGAGCGCTCCACCACGTTCCTGGGTTTTGTCATCTCGCCCCAGGGTGTGGCCATGGACCCGCAGAAGCTGGAGGTTGTGAGTCACTGGTCCCTACCCAGGACTCTTAAACAACTCCAACGTTTTCTCGGGTTTGCGAACTTCTATTGTCGCTTTATCCGGGGCTACAGTACGGTTGCAGCTCCACTAACCGCTCTGACACGTTCATCATCTCACCCCTTTCACCTCACCTCTACTGCCATTACCGCCTTCCGTGAACTTTGCCGCCGCTTCACTACGGCTCCCATCCTCCTTCATCCAGATGCCAACAAACCATTCGTTGTGGAGGTGGACGCGTCGGACGTGGGCGCCGGGGCGATTCTCTCCCAACGAGGTCCAGACCAGAAGCTGCACCCCTGCAGCTTCTTCTCCAAAAAATTTGACCCCACTCAGCAGCGATACGGAGTAGGGGACCGCGAGCTGCTGGCCATAAAGTGGGCCTTGGAGGAATGGCGTCACTGGCTCCAGGGCACCAGAGAGCCATTCATTGTCTGGACTGATCACCAGAACCTCATTACCATCCGGTCGCTGAAACAGTTGAACCCCAGACAGGCGCGATGGGCTCTGTTTTTTGAGGACTACAATTTCCACCTGTCATATCGCCCGGGGTCCAAGAACATCAAAGCTGACGCCCTCTCACGACAGTATGAGGAAGACGTCCCCCGGGCGGACCCCGCGCCTGTCCTACCACCTACCAAGATCATCGCACCACTCCGTTGAGACATAGAGACGAGGGTTCGCCAGGCACAGGGTGCGGAGACCGAACCGGCAGGCGTGCCGCCTGGACGACTCTATGTGCCCAACACCGTCAAGCCAGAGGTGCTTCAATGGGGGCACTCCTCTCTCATCTCAGGTCACCCCGGAAGGCACCGCACGCTACAATTCATCCGACGCGCCTTCTGGTGGCCCAACATGAAGAGGGACATTGATGAGTTTGTCCAGGCGTGCCCAGTGTGCGCCCGGGCCAAAGACAGCAACCAACCATCCCCGGGAGAACTTCAACCACTCCCAGTTCCCCGTCGGCCCTGGACGCACATTGCCGTCGACTTCATCACGGGCCTGCCGGTCTCCGAAGGGAAGAACACCATCCTCACGATCGTCGACCGGTTCTCCAAAGCTGTCCACCTGGTAGCCCTCCCTGGACTCCCGTCAGCCAAAAACACAGCCGAGCTGATATTAGAACACGTAGTCCGCCTGCATGGGTTCCCAAGGGATATCGTCTCGGACAGGGGGCCCCAGTTCACCTCCCGGTTCTGGAAGGCCTTCTGCCGTCTGATCAATTCCACCTGTAGTCTGTCTTCTGGATACCACCCACAGACTAACGGTCAGACGGAACGGACCAACCAACAACTGGAGCGCTACTTGAGATGCTTTGTTGCTGATCGCCAGTGCTCCTGGGCCCGCTACCTCATTTGGGCAGAATTATCACATAACCTCCACGTCTCCTCCGCCACCAATCTAAGCCCATTTGAGGCATGCTACGGCTTCCAACCTCCGATGTTCGACCACCAAGAACCGGAGGTTGAAGTACCGTCGGCCCAACAGTTGGTTCGTCGGTGTCGACGGCTCTGGAACCAAGCAAACAACGCCATCCGACGCTCCAACACCCGTTACATCCTCCAACATCGCCGTCGACACCCTCCGGGATGACTATTCCAGATAGGTGACAAGGTATGGCTATCTACCAAGAACCTTCACCTACGAACAGAATCACGGAAGCTCTCCCCCAGATTCATCGGTCCATACCGCATCACCCTCCGGATTAACCCTGTCACCTACCGGCTCCAGCTGCCTGCGGCGCTCCGGATCCACCCGGTATTCCATATATCCCAACCCTTCACCACTTCCCCTATGGTTCCCCCCACCCATCCTGCTCCCCCTCCCCGAATCATTGAGGGCGGTCCCGCTTATGCCGTACGTCGGATCCTTGATTCGCGGCCTCGGGGCAGAGGCGTGCAATACCTAGTTGATTGGGAAGGTTACGGCCCTGAGGAGTGGTCCTGGATTCTGGCACGGTTCATTCTCGACCCCGAGCTAATCCGGGACTACCGTCTTCGGGTATCCTCCACCCCAGGACCGTCGGGTGCCGGTCCTGGACAGGGGGGTACTGTCATGCGCACTCCTAACACGACCGGCACTAGGACCTGGAAGTAGTATGGTCGTTATTCAGGAAGCATAAAAGGAGACAAGATGGCTCCACACATTGCTCAGTCATTGAGTTGCCCATGCTCTCGCCGACGCTCTGTCCGTCTAATCGTGAGTACTCACTTTCTTGGGTTTTGCTTTTGATTGAGTGTGTGTTATTAGAACGCGGGTTTATTTGTGTAAGCTCTTGCTCTCATTCAGAGAGAGTTCTAAAAATAAACAGCGTGGTTATCCTGCCTACTCGCGCTGCTTCCACGTTTGGGTTTACCATCTACGCTACAGGGCTAACTGCTAGTCTTCTGGTCCGTCTCCGTTTGTTTGTGACACTGTCAGCATTGGGGTTCCCCAAGGTACTGTCTTATTCCACTTTTTTCTTGATCTCTTTCCCCCCTGCCGTTCCACCCTCCTGTCTCACCAACTGCTTAAAAGTCTAATAATTTTCTCAACAGTTTATTCATCTCCCCAAGGTAAAATCTCTCACATCACCCCCATCAAATAACATATTGATTTTAAAATTCTCCTTACTTTGAAAGTTTTCTATACACCCTCTTTCTCACTCTTCATCTTAAAATTTGTCCTATCTATTTAGAAGTACTTATCCCATATAATTTTAGGCTGCACTCATTTTATCTTGTTTATTTTTTCAGTTTATTTAGTTGTTATAGTTGTAGTGTACTCTGCCTCATGCCCCTGGGATGGGTTCCGGACCCTGTATAAGATAAGTAGTGTAGAGAATGAATAAATGAATGAATGAGTATTAATAATCCACATTATTAATGACCATTAAGTTGCAAACATGTTAACAATGCACAGGGCATAGCTATATTTACCCTCTAGTATGACACACCCATCATGCATAGTATCTAGTGTACACAGTCAGTTTTGTGGTCAAACTAAATATTAGTGGGTGCCGTATGCTCCCAATACATACATGAGGTTTATGTGATGCCTGTACATTATTTAAAATATGGCCCTGAACTCATTCAAAATGTCTTTTGGAAAAAAAATATACAGCTTATGTTTGTGTTTGTGTTAATGGTGTTTATGTGATTGTGTTATTGGTGGTATATTTCCTTTTTTTGTAAAAGTGTTTGCTGCCTAATTAATAGCTGTTGTTGCAAAACAAAGCTTTATTCTTTATTTTGGTAACCAGTCATAAAGATCTAAAGCTAAATCTACACCAAACATATAAATAATTTCAATTAAGTAACCTACTGGATTCATCGATCAAGTATGACCTTAAAAAAAGTTGTGTTAGAAAACAGGAAACTGATAAATCAAAAGGATAATATATTCTGTTGATTTACGGACACTGATAAAATAACATCAAAATCATATAAAATAATATTTTAAATTCTAGTTTTATGTTGGAATACACCATTAATCGCAAACATTTTTGTACTTAATATTTCATGATGATCTGTTTAACTGTAAGTTTCTGGCATGCTTGAAGTATTTCTTGCTTTAGTTCTCTTACCTATGAATGACAGTCTGCAGGTCAGAGTATTCTTTAAACATGTAGTACTTTTATTTCCATTTCTGTCTCCACAGACTATTTATGCACTGGTGACACTTCCTCAACATGCAAAGGCCAATGCTACTTCTTCCTCACCATACCAGTAGGTTGGCTAAACTGTAAAGAGATCAGCATCCTTTGTGATGTATCATTAATTGTGTGAGCACTGCTTTTTTTTATGTAGTCAAATATTGTCCGATATGTTACATTGATGTGCCTTATTTTCTAATGTCATGTTTAATGATTTTAAGTTATTGATGCCCAGTGCCTGTGTTAATTGCAGATGTGTTTAGTCACTTGGACTGTATGCAAAAAAAAACAAAATCTGTGAAAAAAAAATTATTTATATATATATATATATATATATATATATATACACACACACACACACACAGTACAGACCAAAAGTTTGGAAGTTTGGACACACGTTCTCATTCAAAGAGTTTGAATTTGTATTATGGCAAGAAAAAAGCAACTAAGTAAAGAAAAACGAGTGGCCATCATTACCATCAGAAATGCTGGGAAAAATTGGGAAAACTTTGAAAGTGTCCCCAAGTGCAGTCAGAAAAACCATCAAGCGCTACAAAGAAACTGGCTCACATGCGGACTGCCCCAGGAAAGGAAGACCAAGAGTCACCTCTGCTGCGGAGGATAAGTTCATCCGAGTCACCAGCCTCAGAAATCACAGGTTAACAGCAGCTCAAATCAGAGAGCAGGTCAATACCACAGAGTTCTAGCAGCAGACACATTTCTAGAACAACTGTTAAGAGGAGACTGTGTGAATCAGGCCTTCATGGTAGAATATCTGCTAGGAAACCACTGCTAAGGACAGGCAACAAGCAGAAGAGACTTGTTTGGGCTAAAGAACACAATAAAGAAAACTCACTCACTCACTCATCATCACCGCTTAATCCTGTATTCAGGGTCACGGGGGGCCTGGAGTCTGTCCCAGGAGACTTAGGGCATGAGGCAGGATACACCCTGGATAGGGTGCCAATCCATCGCAGTGCACAAAGACATACACTCATTCACACACTACGGGCAACTTTGGGAACGCCAGTTAGCCTAACCTACATGTCTTTGGACTGTGGGAGTAAACCGGAGAACCCGGAGGAAACCCACCAAGCACGGGGAGAACATGCAAACTCCATGCACACAGAGACGGGAATCGAGCCTGGCTGGGTATCGAACCCGGACCCTGGAGGTGCAAGGCGACAGTGCTAACCACAATAAAGAACACAATAACGAACACTCTTTGAATGAGAAAGTGTGTCCAAACTTTTGATCTGTACTGTATATATATATACAGTACAGACCATATATATATATATATATATATATATATATATATATATATATATATATAAAATTAAACATACAACAAACGCTATATCTTGCTATGCACATAAACAACCTTGAATTAATTTTTAAACATTACATTATATGAACATTTCAATTCAAAGACAAATTCAAAACTGTAATAATTGAATATAAAATTACAACAATTTTCAAACAAAAATAAATTTATAAATATGGTCTATAATATAAGTATGGTGCAAAATGTTTTTGTGTGTGTGTAAAAAGTTTTACTAACGATTATCTAATGGATTAAGCAATTACAATACAAAATGTGTTTTAGTTGATTGCAAATGCTTATTTTGCAATAACACCATGTCCCAAAACAGTAACATGTTATAGTAACTGCACATATGAAGTATTAGTTGAGCATGAGTAAATACTTTGTTCATCATTTATAAAGCATTGCTTCTACATTAATCGTATTATATGGTGCGGATTGGAGAGACGCTCCACAAGATGTAATAATACTGATAAGAGCCCTTATGCAGGGCTTCTGAGGGGGTTAATAAAATAGGAGTTAGGGAGAGTGCTTATGACACGCATGGGAAGACCTTCCTGTTTGGAAATAGCGTGGGATTATTAATTGATAAACTAAAAACAGAACAAAAGAAAACTGAAAACACAAAATGAACAGAGCTCCACTGACTCCTTGAGACCAGATGGGGATCTGGCAACTAAAAATAAAACTTATTATCGTTTCATGGCATTCACACTTACCGAGGATATATATGTTATGGGTTTTAACTAAGAGTGCATGCTTAAAGGAATTTTTGTATTGTAAGTCATTCTTTGATTGATCTTATAAAATATTCTAGCATTTTGAGATACTGGATTATTTTTTCATAAACTGTAATCAATAAAATTAATATTAAAAAGGAAAAGCTTAAAAAGTGTCACTTTATATGTAATGAATCTAGAATATTGCTGGTAGCCTGAGAACAATCACCACATTTGGCAGGGAAAAAAAATAAATATTGCAACAGAACAGCAGCCTGAGAAACCAGAAGGAAACCAAATAGAAAACACCCATGTTACACAGTGTTAAATGAATAAATCTCTTGTTTTACACAATATTATAAGTAGCTGTATTAAACGTTTTATGTATGTGAGTACCTATTGTTGATGGTTGCAGTCTGAAGGGAGAGCATGTAAAATACCCAATCTGAGAGTGATAGCAAAAAAAAAAAAAAAACTTCACAGTAGTGAAACTCGCGCATCTAGGATGTAGGATGTGCACATGCACAGGCAAGGTATAGCTCCAGCCGCACGTCTACCCAGTAGTGAAAAGAAAGATGTGTTGTGCAGTTGGAATCGGGTGTCTCAACAGAGAAAAAAGTATTCCTAGTTGAGTATCATCTCTGCTCATACGGAAGCGGTCATGAATTCCTTCTCGTACCCGTCCCATTCCCCTTATCTTACACCACCTGATGCCTACTTGTAGTGAATGTTAAAGGAGAGTGTGTTGCCATGATCCGCCATGAACTTTGCCTATGTTACGTGAAAAAATCGTCTCCTTTTGCAGACGTCTGCGGAAACATTTTTTCTGGGAATCTGGGTTGCGAATCTGTGTGAACGATATGATCACTGTCTACACAGAGGCGGTGCACACACAATTCGAACAATTACATTACGCATACCATGGTAAATCAACATGCTAATATTTTGTATGTTAGTTTCTTTCAGATGACGACAATGTAATATTATTTATATTTTCATTGCAGTACTCTATATTTTTCAGCATACTGTATATAATGCATCCTCCAAACTCACCAGATCTCCATCTAAACAAGCACTCATGGGATGTGCCAGACAAACCAGGCAACCACAAACATCAGCACCCAAAGCAACTCAATGCATTTAGGCATGTGGACATGGACAAGATGATCTGCAGAAGTTGTCATGTCAAGTCAAGTAGGCTTTTATTGCCATTTCAACCACATACAGTTCAGTACACAGTGAAACAAAACATTGTTCATCCAGGGCAAAAGTGCTACATACAACATAAATGAGCAAAACTAGCTAAGACATTTAATTAATAAAATAATAGTAAAAAAAAAAACTTAAACAATGCAATACCCTGTGACAATGTAGTGCTGACTAGTACACCGAGCTGAATTGAGGTAGTGCTAATAAATTGTCCATGAGATGGTAAATGCAGTAAACATTTCTACATAAGTGGGTGTGTGTTTATCAGTCCAGTCGAGTCTCATTGTACTGAGGTGATTGTTTTCATCTAAGTGTGTGTGTGTGTGTGTGTGTGTGTGTGTGTGTGTGTGTGTGTGTGTTTCAGTCCAGTCCCGTTGTATTGGCACTTATTTTTGCACTACCATTTTGAATGTTGCATGTTACAATAAATACATGAAATGTTATGTTAGAATGTTATCATAGTTTATTACAAATTAATGCAGAAAACCATGAAATTCCAATGGTTTTAAAGAAGCAACTGCTGTATATCCATCTGGAGAGAGTTATTAACATGTCCTTTTTAGCACTTGAACAGGATATGAAATGTAGGTCTATATCAGTCACATGAAAAGCAAAGCTACAAATGTGCAGTTGTAAATCCATGGATGTTATAGATCTGTTATGCTAACAGAGTGTCTCAAAGTCTAAATGGTAGGGGTAAGCATGTTGAGTGGCCAGTGGAAAAATACATGCAAGCAGGTGAAATATAAAAAAACTGAATAAGAAACTTTTTTTTCCATTGAAATGACATTGGGGGAAGAACCATAAACAAAGATATGCAGATAGACAGTCAGCTTTAATGTGTAAAAAACAAGATATAATCTCCTTAATAACACTGAGGGAAAAAAAAGAAAGAAAAAAAATATATATACACACACACACACAAACACACACAATGCAAATGTGTAAGTAAAAGATATAAGTAAATAATAGAGTTATAACAATAATAAAGTAATAATTAAAATAAAAAACATAGAAAGTAAATAATTGCCAAAATTGTTGTGTAATCAGAATATGCAATTTTAAAATGTTTTATATAGCAAAACAGATCAAGAATAAATTGGACAAAGAATGACAGCTTACATTTGCAGGACATCTTAGAATACATATAAAAACACAAGACTAGAATGAGAACAAATACTCTCACTCACTCACTCATCATCTATACCGCTTAATCCTGTATTCAGGGTCACAGGGGCCTGGAGCCTATCCCAGGAGACTTGGGGCACATGGCAGGGTACACCCTGGACAGGGTGCCAATCCATCGCAGGGCACAGACACACACATACACTCACTCATTCACACACTACGGGCAATTTGGGAATGCCAATGAGCCTAACCTACATGTCTTTGGACTGTGGGAGGAAACCGGAGTACCCGGAGGAAACCCACCAAGCACGGGGAGAACATGCAAACTCCATGCACACAGAGACGGGAATCGAGCCTGGCTGGGGATCGAACCCGGACCCTGGAGGTGCAAGGCAACAGTGCCAACCACTACACCACCGTGCCGCCCTGAGAACAAATAATGAAATAAAATAACAGGTAAAAAACTTACACAAGCTTACACTGCGTGCTGTTTACAGATGAGGTAAACAAGGAAATGGGTTCAAGTACTACTTTTTATGAAGCAATGTATGATAAACAGAAAAACTGAAATATAACCAGAGACTTATGTCCTATTTGCATTGGATTAGTATTACCTGGGGACCTTTAGTCATTTGTAATAATTGCTAAATCTGTCTGTGATCTTAATCCCAGGCAAATCAGCGATGTCTGTAATTTGTAAAATGAAAATTCTGCCACAAATGACCTACCATATTTCACCAAACACTGAGGTCCTGTGAAAAACAGCATGTCTGTAATTTGACCAGGATTTGGGGATGTCATTTTTTTTTTTCAAGGGTTTTTGTTTCTTGTGTGCCTTTTTATTCATCTTCCGCAAAGTATTTTGGGTGCTGGGTCATATCAAAATCATACAAGGTCCCCAGGTAATACTAATCCTGTGTGAATAGAACACTAATTGGTTGTAATAAAAATGAAGTTAAATTATAATGGAAAAATAGGCAGAGATGAGATTTGGGAAAAGACTTGAGGAAGAGGTAAAGGAATCTAGTCCAAAAAAATAATTAGCCACTACTGAAGTTATAACCATCTCCTCTCTCTGAGCCATACCAAGAATCTGAAATATTCAGATTTAATTGGACCTTCAAAAAAAGAAAATTATAAAGACAGACATCTAAAACTGTAATAGAAAAGTTAATAATATTAAAATAAATTAATGTGCATGGTTCTTACCTATATATTTCAATGATGTTGCAAAAGATATGTAGCCAGAAAGATATATAGCCAGAAGTATGCAGCATGTATTGCAGTAGCTGTATGTTTTGTTTTTTTAAGAAAAAAAAGAGACATTCAAATTTAGAACACATTAACACCCAGGTTTTTAAATCAGTCATATCTACAAAAAAATAATTAATTAATTAATTAATTATATTTAATATAAATTATATATACACTATGTTGCCAAAAGTATCCCCTCGCCTGCATTCAAATGCATATGAACTTGAGTAATATCCAATTCTTAATCCATAGGGTTTTATATGATCTGACCCCACCCCCTTTGCAGCTATAACAGCTTCAACTCTTCTGGGAAGGATTTCCACAGGGTCTAGAAGTGTGTTTATGGAAATCTTTCACCATTCTTCCAGAAGTGCATTTGTGAGGTCAGACACTGATGTTGGACGAGAAGACCAAGTCTGCCTCTATTGCCTGTGGAAATCCTTCCCAGAAGAGTTGAAGCTACGGTATTAGTTGCAAAGGATTGCATTAAGAATTAGATGTTACTCAAGTTCATACTGTATGCATATACTATGATACTGTGTGCCTTGAAAACTGAAGGGGGTGTTTGGAGGTTTGGAAAGTGGATACTTTTAAAGTTTTATTATATAAATGATTCAGGATTTTTTTCCCCTCAATTTCTTTTTTTTTTTTTTTTTTTACATCAGAACATCAGCAACAAATGTGAAGCTGTGTAAAATAAGAATCCACAAATATGTCCAATATGGGTATGCATGCAATGATGTTGTAAGGTTAATTTAATGTAAATACAACAGCTACTTAATAGCATTTTTCAACACTTCATACTTTACAACCTGAATGATTTTAGTTACTGACAAATGTGGTAGACTTACCTCGACATTTTACTTTAATTTGGCTTGACATGTTGCGATTGTAGTCAGTAGCGATGCAGGAGAAGTTTACATCTCTGTTCGTGAAGTATGTTGACATCAGTGCCTCTCTGGTCACATTGGGACAGTCACTCAAGACATGCTCCTTGAAGTTATTCTCGTTTTTCCACATGAGAAAAACACTATTGCTTTCCGATGAGCACTTAAGCGAGATGATACATTTTCCCGCATTTAAAACTTTGTACACCACCGTTATGTTAGGCTTGTGGAACTCATCTGCAATTATAATAAAATCACAACAAACACTATGTTAAGTGTCTGACAATATCAAATGAATCAAACTATTTTTATTTGTATTATTATCGACTTTTTTCTAAAGAAATTTGCTTTGTATCATGCCCAGGTACGATTCCTCTAGGGACTAGACTGAAGATGAGAGTCAAAAAAAGTTTGTCGGAAAGCCTGGAGAACTATTCCTCAAGACTACATTAAACATATAATAAAGTCTGGCTCTTTGGAAGCAAAATATAAAGAAATGCGTGGTGGATAAAGACCTTTGCACAGTTCTACACTCAGGCACGGACTGGCCATCAGGAGCACTGGGAGGATTCTCAGTGTTCTGGTGATTGATGTGCCCTGCTGCCACATATATTTTTTTTATATTATTGCCCACCCAGTGTCCTTAAATTTGCCATTTAATTAGTTAAACAAAATGAATCGATTCATTAATCAGTTATTCTTGACTGGTATTATGTTTGCTCTGCGCCTCCAATGGAGAGAAGGTGGCCAGGTGGAGCAGAAAGGGAAAGGGCATGCAAAAAGAAAGTACTTTAAAATGTAGCAGCAAAATGTTGCTAAATTTCAGATTTATTCAGGGCTTCTAGTGCAGGTTAGTTTAAATTGTAAATTACTATAGTTTTTTTTTAGTTTTTTTTTTTTTATTGCAAGTAATGAACTGCTAGCAAATATTAGAAGTAGCACCCCTACTATCATCACTTAAAATACCATATGCTAATAGACATTAATATTATTTATTGTAAAGCTGCATGAGTATTTTAGCAGACACACATAATCACATTCTTATATATACGTAGGTAGGAATGGAGCAGGGAGACCGGAGCTGACTTGAACAAAAATGTGTCATAAAATCAGATTTTTTAGTCAGATTTTTCTAAACATATTTTGTCATAATGTTGTCATTATTGTTCTAATTTTTACATTTTAGAAGATTATGTCTGCCCATTTGTGAAGTTTAAAACTTTTTCCCCCTTTTTTTTTTTCAAATGAAGGTGGAGACAGTCAACCTTGCACTAGAGCAGAAACAGTGACAGGTACAAGGAAAATACAGTATGTATGTATACACACACACAGGTGCAAGAAAAATACAGTTATATATAGTGCTGTTTTTTTTTTTGTAATCTTGTGCATATTAAATCTGTTGAACTCATGATTAAAATCTGCCTCATTATTACTGATGTAATGTGTTTCAAAAACATGGTATAGTGTAGAAAATACATTCAGCATTTGTAAATTATCCTAAACACCTTTAACTGGTAATGCATTTGCAATACTGTGGGAGACTGTGTGTACTGTATGATATAATAAAGTAGATTTGTATTAAGCAGTGTACTTTTGTAGTATTTGGAATAGGGCAATTACTGTCAGATATGTATGTTAGTACACACAGCCATATACTTTAAGTGTATTAAGTATAATTAAAGTTATTCCACTTTTTTTGTAAAATTTAATTACAACTTAAATGCACATAGTACAAAATTAGTTGTTCCACAAAGGCAAACTCCTGGTATACTAGTCATCAGTCTGGCTGCAAGTACATTTAAGTATGCTTTGGCAAGCTAGAATTTAATATACATAGCATACTTTTTTTTCACTTGGGTGCTCTGTCGCGATTCTTTTCAAATTAAGTGCAGGTTAATTTGAAAAGAAGAAGACAGAATTTATTTTTACTTTACAGCAGTGAGTCTGTTATTGTTAGTGTGTGCTTGTGTGTGAGTGCCATAGAACCTCTTTAATAAACTTTCGCATGCGCGCACACACACACACTAATTGGTGCTTTCTGACAGAGTCAGACAGAGAGTCAGAGTTTCCTTGTTAAAGATCCAGTTTACAGAGTCTCTGACTCTCTGCTCAGCAGACAAAGTGCATGCGTACTATTTGTATATCAAGACCACGTTACTCGCAATCCAAGGTACCACTGTATTAGAGGGGAAAAAATAAGGATAGCTGTGGTTTCTAAATGTATCTGGGTGCAAAGGATGGCCTGGGTTGGTGCGGGATTTCCCAGCCTGAAATTACATACATATAAAATTTAAGTCTTAAATCTTCTTTTTTGTATGATTTGACATGCCTCTTTTTATTTTTTTGGTAGTTTTTCAACATATTTTAAAACTGGATATGGTTCTTCATTCCACTTCAACCCTTCTGTATTTCATTATATTTTTTATATTCCTATTTCATTCTATTATTTTATTTTTTGATTATTTTATTTGTACATAATGTAAATTTAAAATTTGTTAAAGTTTTTTATCCATATTTTTCTATTTTTCTCATTTGTAAAAATCCTCTTATTTTATAATTAAACTTTTCTTTTTTTCTTTTTTTTTGTCATCAGCAATCATATAAGCTTTTAATTCTTATCATACTGTGCATGACTGCTTATGTGACAAATAAAATTTAATTTGATTTGATGTAAATTATAATAGCTATGTACTAAAATTGTCCTACAATGTGTGCGCAATCCTGTTTAGTCTGTCAGAGGAAAAGAAAAAACGTTTGTCCTTGACCTTAATCATGAGATTACATTTTGCAACAAGCATCTATTACTGAGAAAAAAAAAACAGTGTCAATTTGCAGCCTTGTTAATGTTCTTAGAGTAACAGAGATGCACTATATGTAGTAACAGAAGTGCTTCTTGTTCAGTTCTTTCAGATAAATTCTATTTTCTATTTGAAAAAAAGCAAATGTGTAAGTGTAAGTTAGCATAATATACATATTTTCAATTTACTAATTACTTGAGTGGCAATCTGTTATGGCAGCTTCCATTAAGTTTGAACCTTTTTTACTTACTTTTGTAGGCACTTCATGTTTTTCATTTTCAATTATATGTGTGTGTGAATGTGAACTCACTATGGACATCAAAGTCACTATGTTTGTTCGGTTTTTCCTACTTGTTTGGACCTTGTTTACGGTCGTATCTGGCACCTCTGTTCACAGCCTCTGTCCTATTTTTTACACCAGGGATCAGCTGTTAGCATGGCAGTGCTACTCCAGGAAAAATCAAATATTCCGCCCGAGCTAAGAAGGAGAAGATGGGGGAAATGAGATAGTGCTCTGTGTTGGGCCAAAAGGAGACATTACAGACCAACTCTCCCATCCATCTTCATGAGGAATGTGAGATCTCTACACAACAAGATCGATGATCTGGCGGCTCTTACCCAGAATCAGAGGGAATTCCGGGAGTGAATCATCATGCTGTTTCATGCCTAACCAAGCAAATGCCAGATATGACCGTGGCTTTGGACGAATTACAACTACTGCTCGCGGACAGAATGATGAGGGGTAAGAGAAAGGGAGGAGGACTGGCAGTATTTGTGAGTAATGGATGATGTAAACCTAGTCAAATCACTGTTAAAGAGTAAATTTGCTGTAAGGACATTGAGCTCTTAGTCGTTAACATGAGACCGTACTATCTGCCGAGGGAATGCTTGCATGTTATCACGAAAGCATATTCCCCCCTCTGCTGATGGTGAACAGGCATGCAATGTCCTGCATTCTGTTGTTAACAGGCTGTTAACACAAAGTCCAAATGTCGTCCTCATCAGCTATGAAGATTTTAATTATGTCTCTCCATCATCCACTCTGCCTACACTCACCCAGTATGTTTCATGCCACACCAGAGACAATAAAACAATGGATTTATTTTTAACTCCTAGGATGCTTATACTGCAGCACCCCTCCCCTTTAGGAAGATCGGATCACAATCTGTTTCATTTTCAACTGGCTGCCTCCTGCATAGTGAGGACTTGGTCTAATGAGACCAGTGAGGCTCTGAAAGACTCTCTCTGTAGCTCTGTTTTGATACACCTGTGTGGAAGGAACTGTGTAATCCACATGGGGAGAATATTGACAATTTAACAGACTGTATAACAAATTATATCAACTTCTGTGTGGAGAACACTGTACCTGCCAGGACTGTATGGTGTTTTCCCAACAACAAGCCATGGATTAACAATGATGTAAAGACTCTCCTTAAAGAGAAGAAGAGGGTTTTTAAATCAGGAAACAAGGAAGAGCTGGAAACTGTGCAGAGAAAACTGAGAAAGAAGATTAGGGATGGAAACACATGCTACAAGCAGAAGATGGAGGATCAGCTGCAGCTGAATAATGTCAGCAGTGTGTGGAGAATCATTACTGGTCATAAAGAGTCCAGCTCTCTGGTGGAGGATGACCCGAAGTGGGTAAATGATCTGAATCTATTCTTTAACAGATTTGATCAGCTACCCACACCTGCCCACACCCCGTTGCCCCTGCTGCAGCCCTTCTTCTCTGCTTAGACAGCAAGCTGTCCCCACCTTTGACTACCACCTGCTCCAACCCCAGTCAGCTAACATAAGCCCCCTACAAGTAACCCCCAGCCACCACCCCAACCACTGCATACTGCCCCTTACATAAGCCCAGGTGAGAATGTATCAATGGACCCACTTCAGTTTGCCTACCAGCCTGGCATTGGAGTGGAAGACACTCTCATCTTCCTCCTTAATAGGGCTTTTTCACACCTGGAAAAGGCTGAGAGCACTGTGAGAGTCATGTTCTTTGACTTCTCTACTGCTTTTAACACCATCCAACCTCTGCTTCTGAAGGATACGCTGGAGTACATGAAAGTGGACCATCATCTGTCTACATGGATACTAGATTACCTCACAAACTGAGCACGGTATGTGAGTACTCGAGACTGTGAGTCTAAGATGATTGTCTGCAACACTGGAACCCCATCGCCTGATAACGAAGGATGATGTCAGGGAGTACAGAGGACTGAGTCAGAACTTTGTGGACGGGTGCCAATGGAACTGCCTCCAGATGATTGCAGGGAAGACCAAAGAACTGGTGGTGGACTTCCGCAGGCACAAACATATTCACTATCACCAATAAACATTCAGGGAAAGGACATTGAGCGAGTGGACTCTTATAAATATCTATATGTTCATCTAAACAACAAACTGGACTGGTCAGACAACATGGATGCAATCTATAGAAAAGGACAGAGCAGACTCTTTGGAGTGAAAGCAGCGCTACTGAAGACCTTTTTTGACTCTTCTGTCGAGTTGTTTGCTGGTGCAGCAAACTAGCCAAGCTATAATCACTACCAGAGAATGACACTCACCCCCTGTACAAAATAGTTTAATCACTGAGCAGCTCTTTCAGTGACAGACCATTACATCCTAAGTGTCTGAAGAAGCAATATCAACGGTCTTTTCTCGATTCTGCTATTAGACTGCTGCCATCAGGATGCCAGAGCAGATGGTCTGTGGGTGTGGCACAGGGCCTTCATACAAGATTTTGCTGCATACCTCATTTGCATACTGCATTTGGCATACAATATCAAACATCTCCTGTGTTTGATATTTGAGTGTAATGTACTGGATGACAACTTTTTAGACTTCTGATTGCCTTGGCTTCACAGTTGGCGTTATATCTCTGCGTGCTGGTTTTGCATGCTTTGAGAATGTGGTTATTATTATTATTAAATTATTTAATTTTATGAATTTATTTATTTATTTATTTATTTATTTTGTGATCAAGGCAGAGGAAAACTCTGGAGGAGGGACAACCAGAGATTTTCTTTTACTGGTGCTTCGTTGTTGCTCGTGAGGGTTTTTTGAACTTTTGTATTTTTCATCAATGTGGCTTAAACACACATGCACACCTGAAAATGTGCATATAATATTAATATATAAAGTTACTGACCTCTGACACATTAAATAAATAAATGCAGCACCGTGGTTTAGTGATTTTAGCACTGTCGCCTTTCACCTTTAGATTCTGGGTTCGATTCCATTTTTCCCTTTTTTTTTTTTTTGGTTGATCTGTTTTGTTTTTTGATATCACATTGTAGGTAGAAACCTTTTTGAGATGAAGAATTAAAACCAGATGAAATGGTGGCTATCCACAAGCGTCACAACTTTTTGGGGAAAAAATGCAACATGCGTGTAAAATAAATATTTAAATGTGCTAATTTTAGGATAGTGGAGGATGTGGAAGCTTATGAGAGTGGAAAGATTTCTTGGAGGCAAGACATAGGGGTTAAGAGAGAAAACTTGTCTCCAGTACTTTTATTGATAGAGCTAACCTTGCTATTGCCAGTTGGGTTATATGAGAGACCATTTTGTGTTTGTGTTGTTAATGCCAAACGGGGTGATGTGGAAGAATGCTGAATGCTAAGGGAAGACATACATGGCAAGAAACTGAAAGATGACTGCCATATAAAGCAACAGAATAGTTTTTAGCCAACACACAGACAGCATTGGAGTGATGGTTAACAAGGCCAGCAGGTTGCCAACAAAAACGAAATAAGTCAGTTACAAAAACTAAATAAGACTGTACAAAACAAGCACTGTGGTGCCTAATGTACTTCAGCTCACTGTGTGCAACTTTGTTGTAATGTATTTTACAATGTGAGCACAGAATTTTGATGTGATTCTCATAGTCACAGCAAGACATTCATATATTTATAACGCAGCTTATTTATTTATTTAATATTTCTTATTTATTTTATTTATTATGGCCTCACTGAGGTATGCATAGTATTCTCTACAGATCCGTGATATAACAGAATAATTTGTGAATGTTCTATAATAAAAAATGGTGTGTTTAAGTTATTGGATCTTTTGGCCATTACATGACAAGGATAAAAGATAGAAAGGTTGTGTATCTGATAGGTATTGTGTGAAATGAAATTTGTTTTGTAACGAAAATGTAAATGTTAAGTAACTAAACACACAAAGTAGAAGATACTTAAAAAAATACTTTTTGCAGAAGTATGGTGTTCCATAGATTTTAATTGATGAATTAACAATGTTGATTAAAATATATATATAATTCTTACCTCGAACTGTA
The DNA here is from genome assembly GCA_030347435.1 of Clarias fuscus. Classification (NCBI taxonomy): domain Eukaryota; kingdom Metazoa; phylum Chordata; class Actinopteri; order Siluriformes; family Clariidae; genus Clarias; species Clarias fuscus. The sequence continues at coordinate 31,798,685 of CM059205.1, forward strand.
AGCTGGACATGGCTAGTTTTCTCTTCTTTTACAGTTTGTCCTTTGATATTCACTTTGTACTCCATAGAGTCTCTTGCCATTAGATTTGTAATTGTTAAATCTCCATTATTTTTGTCGAGCCCAAGTCGGTCTTTAAATGGTAGCCACCTATTGTCTTTAATTTCGTTGTTTTCAAAGGTTGCAATGAGAGTACTGTTGCTATAGATAGACCACCGAATAGTTTTAAGAACCCATGATGTATCAACATCGGCCTTCAGGACTACTGTCTCACCAGTATAACCAATAACGTTTCTCATATCCTCACTTCTTATTGCTGGAAAAAAAAACAATAAGGTAACATTTAATATTAGTCTACAATTTTAGGAATATAAACAAAAAAAAAACATCATCACGGACTCTATCTAACAACAGATGATTGAATATGTGGCACAAACTTATACACAATAAACAGTAAACAGTTTACAGTAACCGAAGAAGTGTTCCCTTAATTTTTTAAATAGTGCATATATTTATGTAGGATAAACTTAAATTATTGAATTATGCTAGACAGAATGCATTGTTGGCTCAGTGGTAGGTTTCGCCATGCGGAAGGCCCAGAACAACTATCCAAACCCCAGCCACTGGATGCAATGCTGGTCCTAAGCCCAGATAAAATGGGAGGGTTGCATCAGGAAGGGCATAAAATCTGTGCCAAGTTGTTGTGCGGATCAGATGATTCGCTGTGGCAACCCCATGATGGGAGCAGCCGAAAGACTAACAACATGTTAGACAGAATGCTGTGGCATTACATAGACCAGTTAATTGAACAGTCCCACATAATATATATTTTTGTAATGTTTGTCACCTACATATATATTATACAGACATTAAGTTAGACCACTTCCGTTTATGTAAAGTGTCTTCCCCTCTCCTGCCTTAATGATAAAACATTGTAATTTTTTTTTTTATATTTAGAGAATAACAATAATTAATAAAATAATAGTAATTACAATATTCCACATACCTTGATGGAAAAAGCCCACCAAATACAATAATTGAAACGCCACACGTTGCAACATTACTTTGCATGAAAAGACACAAACTGCTAACTTCCTTATGCGCTAAACCACACTTCCTGTCACACTAGACTAGATGTACACATTCGTCAAGGTTATACCGGAGGTGGAAACATTGACATTTTGGTCTCTAGTCTTGCAGCAGTAGATGACTGTGGAATTAACAATATTTAAACTCCTGATTTACAGACAGTGAAGGGGATTCTTTTTAGTTTTTTTTACTCATGCCTATAAACTTGCTGTGTTTAATTCCACAGCTTGTTTTTAGACAGTAGGTAGTTTATGACATTTATAACATTTCTCATGCATAGTGGCAGTTGTGAAAGGAAGGAAATGGGGGCATGGCTTGAATTTGAACTACTTATGCTACTAAGCGGTAACACACACACTCGCGCCCTTATGAGCGGTAATACAAACACTCGCGCTAACTCCTTATAATCCTCCTTTAGTCCGGGTGCCGCACTAAACACCGCGCAACTGTTTACTTTACAATGTAAACAGTCGCGCGGTGGATTAAAAGAGGCACGCGAGCAGGCCAAAGTTACGCACCCCAGAGACTTTAAAGAGGAGACAGGAATGACACCCACGCTTATATATCTGCTAGAGGACAGCACCTTCTCTCCCGCACAGAGCCCGCCTTCGCATCTCCGCTGCCGAAGAGGAAAAGGCCGCCAGGAGGACTGTGTTAGGAGGACCCCTGATCCCAGCCGGGAAAGCCGCCCAGCCAATGGACGTCAGAGAAAGGACTCCCGCCTGTGGCCACGCCCAGCGAGAGCTGGGAGGGGCCGGTCTTGGCACATATCAGTGGGGGACTTAGAGGTGCCTTCTGGGAAACTGAGTCTACAAACAGAACTACAGAAAACAAACACACATGTCCACAGTGCCCTCTAGGGGCAGTCCCTTACAGTAAGATGAGTAATAGAACACATCAAGATGGATTTTGAAATTTTGGTCTGTATGTTTATCTTACTGTTTGTGCATGCATTACATAAAAAAAAACTACTGAAATAATTTTAATGGACTTTTCAGAAGAGTATTTGGCCGAGCTTGAGGTAACATTGGTTTTGTTTCATTGCAATCGGACTGCGGGAAGAGAAGGTTACTTTAAAATTTAAATAGAAAACACCTTTTTTATATCATAAAAAAAATCAACCTTGAAAAAAATCATGTTTGTCACAAAATTCAATAAAATTCTGGTACAGTTAGTAATTTCTTTTATATAGTGTTCATGAGTGTGGAATGGAAATCACCTTAGTAAATGCTATTTCACACATTTTTAATTCATTCCAAAATTGTGTTGTACATTTTTTATTAAACGCGCTTGTGTGTGCGCAAGTAAAAGTATTTTATTTTGTCTGTATTGGATACAATATTACATCGCTTGAGCATGAGGATGAAAACCTGATATAGAATAAATGGGTTGTTTGGTATAAGCTTGTAGATAAAATTAATACTAATTTATGTTGAGTTTTTTTTTTTTTTTTCAGCCACCTCTGGCTTGCTCAATTAGTATTAATTTAATATTTTATTTGGGTTGTTTGTAAAAACTGCAATTGAAATAAATTCATGGCGAGGAGCCAAGTGAACCAAATTGGTCATACTCTGTACAGTATATACTGTAGCACCATAAATCAATCATTGGCAACTTAAGAATGCAAAAGAGTCCTGGGGCCATTGCTCCTAAGTGGCCAAAAATTCTCAGAATGACGGTTCCACCGTAGAGTAGGAATAACAGCTATTAATCAACATTCTTACATAGGAAATAACTCCTTCTCCACCAAAATGTAGGAAAGATCCAGAGGTGTTCTAACTGGTTAGAAGTAGCCAGGAAATGGCATCCAGGCAGAGGCATGAGTGGAAGAGGGACATTTGAGTAGCAGTGAGTGACACAGAGTGAATTCAGCGTGAATACATTTTTTTTTTTTTTTTTTTTTGCGTGTGGTGTGAACATGTCATATGTTGTCTCCACAGGTGACTGATACTGTACACTTTTTTAGGAACAGTGACAATGCAGCTTTGAAACAGTGACAGAGTTGGAAATAATAAATTAAACTCTGCTCTTACTGCACCCCAGATCATGCGCAGATTCATACATTTTCCCTATGCATAGTGTGAAATCAACCAAAAGGCTGCATTTATGGAATCCTGGGCATCGTCCATGGTACACACATTAAAATAATCGTATTTAGATATACATTTTATGTACTTCTATTACATTATTTTAATGTACACAAATTTAGTTTTTATAGATTTCCTATTATTAGCAGCACTTTATTAGCATGGTGGACGTTTTTTTTTTTTTTTCACAATTCTCAGGGGGACGTGCTTCGGGTTAACAGGTGGCATTGATGCTTTCACAACTTGCCTCTATTTACATTTTACCTAGAGGTAAGAGCAGGGCAGAATTTTTTTTTATTATTATTATTAGTTTTTTACACTCTCCTCCGCAAGCAAAAAACTCTCATCCTCTCTCCAGTTTCTCTTACGTTTCAAAATCATGTTGATCAGATTATGAGAGTCCTACACAGCTCTATTATAGGGGCTTGAAACAGTTGTGATAAGAGCAGTCTGATTAGGATGATATCATGCAGCCGAGTCAAGCATCTATACGTTTTGACTATGTGCATGAAGCTTTCACTCAACTGCCGCTGATTTTAATTTTTTTCACCATTTAAAACTACAAAAACCTGTCAGAACTACAGTACAGACCAAAAGGTTGGACACACCTTCTCATTCAAAGAGGTTGAATTTGTATTATGGCAAGTAAAAAGCAGCTAAGTAAAGAAAAACAAGTGGCCATCATTACTTTAAGAAATGAAGGTCAGTCAGTCCGAAAAATTGGGAAAACTTTGAAAGTGTCCCCAAGTGCAGTCACAAAAACCATCAAGCGCTACAAAGAAACTGGCTGACATGCGGACCGCCCCAGGAAAGGAAGACCAAGAGTCACCTCTGCTGCGGAGGATAAGTTCATCCGAGTCACCAGCCTCAGAAATCGCAGGTTAACAGCAGCTCAGATCAGAGAGCAGGTCAAAATGTTATTCGTAAACATGGTATTAGTTTTCATTGTTATGCTGATGACACACAATTATATGTCTCAGCAAAACCAGATGAGAAAAACCAGTATGCTAAAATTGAGCAGTGTGTGCAGGACATAAGAGATTGGATGTTAACTAATTTTCTTCTGCTTAATCCTGATAAGACAGAAGTTCTGGTCATAGGACCACAAGTAGCTAGAAGTAAGCTTTCTGATCACAATGTGACTTTAGATGGCCTTTCTGTTCCATCAAATGCAACAGTAAAAGACCTTGGTGTGATTATAGATTCCAGCCTTTCGTTTGAAGCTCATGTAGATAATATTACCAGGATAGCTTTCTTTCAGATCAGGCCAGTTGGGGACAACATTAATGGACCGCGGGCTTTCTCCACATTATAAAGTGCGGAGTTTAGTCCGGGTGCCGGAAGCAATGTAAACAGTCGCGCGGTGGATTAAAAGAGGCACGCGAGCAGGCGAAAGTTACGCACCCCAGAGACTTTAAAGAGGAGACAGGAATGACACCCACGCTTATATATCTGCTAGAGGACAGCACCTTCTCTCCCGCACAGAGCCCGCCTTCGCATCTCCGCTGCCGAAGAGGAAAAGGCCGCCAGGAGGACTGTGTTAGGAGGACCCCTGATCCCAGCCGGGAAAGCCGCCCAGCCGATGGACGTCAGAGAAAGGACTCCCGCCTGTGGCCACGCCCAGCGAGAGCTGGGAGGGGCCGGTCTTGGCACATATCAGTGGGGGACGTCGTCATTATGGGAGTGTGCAGGAGCTCCATCCTGCCACTCTGCCCACTGCCCTCTTTCGCCAGCTGTGTGCCCATACCCAAGTCATAGTGTTGCTCCAAAAACTGAAATAATTCTTTAAAAATGTATATATTTATTAAAACAGAGTGATAAGATCAGTGCACAAGGTCAAGTGTAAAAGCTAACAAATTCTTTAAAGTGCTTTCAACTTATTTTTGAGATAAATGCGTTTTGTGGCATACATTTTGGTGCCATTTTCCCCACCACACCCTGTGCTTTAATGTAGCTGTGAAGACTGTTTGTAGTAAAAAGTTTGCAAGGCGGAAGTGGTTTCTGTATCTACAGTTTTAACACCGGTTAGGCTTTGTGTGAGCAGTAAAAGGAAGTGTGGGAGGAAGGAGGAATGACTTATAGCATTCAGAGAAAGACTACACTATAATACATGCACTAACATACATTATGACCACCCACCTAATACTGTGTAAGACCTCGTTCTGCAACCAATACATGCAGCTTCTGACAACTTTCTATCAGAACCAGCATTATCCTTTTTCTCAATTGTTGTCACTGTTGGGCCCTTGAGCAAGGACCTCAACTCTATCTGCTCCAGGAGCACTGTATCGTGGATGACCCTGCGCTTAGAATCCAGTTAGGCTGGGATATGCAAATTAAAAATTTCACTGTGCTGTAATGTATATGTGAAAATATAGGCTTATCTTATCTTAACTTAACTTACCTGCTGGAGAAATAAATTTTAGGCAGAGACGTCTGCTCTGCCTTGTTAATTCATCTTAAAAACCTCATGCATTTTGTCAGTTAAACACACTGGGTGATGTTCAGTTCAACACCACTGTCCCCACCACACCTTCTGTGTTGATGTAGGCCTTGGAGTCAGTTTCTAACAAACCGTGGTAGATATGCTGCCTTTAATTCTGCAGTTTCACATAGACTTTGTGCATGAGCTTCAGTTAAAGGAAGTCGGGGAGACACTACTTCAGACGAGTTACACAGTACAAATAGTAGACACTACAGAGCAAAATCTGTGCACCTATCCTCTGCTTAATGTTCAGCTACTTACTTGCGAGAAAAGTATACTGTATAGTGCAAAAGTATACCGACATGTAGCCTCCATCAATAGACAATGGCAACGAAGTGGATTACATGGGGAGCTCAGAGACGTTTCTTAGTGTGGAATCATTACAGCATGAGACACCATATTTCCAGTATGACAGCTCATGCACTTTCACCCTTGCTAAAACCCCAGCGGAAATTTCACAACATAAATAAAAGCTTTGCTTAATCTACTCCCATTGTAAAAGGAGATAGAACTTAGACACAAACTATGAATAAATATGCCTTTTACTGTATGTGCATCTTAACTGTTTTCGTTGGACTTTTACAGCTATAGCTACATCTTGATCAGATTTTCAAGGCCAAAAAAAAAAAAGAAACCTAAAGAATAATAATTTGTAATTAATTGTAATTATTAAAGATTTGAATAATATCTTCTCAGAACGAACAGTTTGCTTTTATTGTATGTTTATACTCTTTTGAGTTGAATCAGAGTTGAACCTTTATTTACTTATTGTTTACTTTAATGTGACACAGGCAATTAAACATTGTCACACATAAGCGATGATGGTTAAGCTTAACAGAATCAAATATCCAGAACAAATGACTTAATAGACAGAACAAACACGCAGTACAGAAAAAAATCCAAGAATATAACAATCCATCCAGCATTATTCAATGTTCTTATATTTTTAGAAAAGGACTGTGTGCTCTGACTGGGACTAATGACCAAGAACTGTCAAGGATTTCATTTGGCGCACTCTCATAAACAGTTTGGATATATGGAAAATGTAGTCACTCTTCTTACTTTATTAACCTTTTGCATTTCATCAGTAATGTCTAGCTGGTAAAGATTCTGTAAAGCTAGTGGAAGTAGGAAGGGTGTCTGTTTAAGAAAGAAATGATATACGTATTTATATCAACTGTCATCAATTGTTGTTCTTGTACGACAGTAGTTGTCATATGATGTTATTTGTTTCTTTATGGAAATTGAATTACTTATCCCAAAATAACAGTTAAAAAAGTTGTTTCTTTTTCCTATGTAAATTGATGACAAATCAAAGAGACGGATAATCCGAATGGTAACAAAAGAGCCCAGAAAGACTTCTAAAGAGATCCAAGGTGAACTTCATGCTTAAGGAACATCAGTGTCAGATCGCACCATCCGTCGTTGTTTGAGCCAAAGTGGACTACATGGGAGACGACCAAGGAGGACACCATTGTTGAAAACAAATCATAAAAAAGCCAGACTGGAATATGCCAAACTACATGTTGACAAGCCACAAAGCTTCTGGGAGAATGTCCTATGGACAGATGAGACAAAAATTGAACTTTTTGCCAAGGCACATCAGCTCTATGTTCACAGACGGAAAAAAGAAGCATATAAAGAAAAGAACACTGTCCCTACTGTGAAACATGGAGGAGGCTCTGTTATGTTCTGTGGCTGCTTTGCTGCATCTGGTACAGGGTGTCTTGAATCTGTGCAGGGTACAATGAAATCTCAAGACTATCAAGGGATTGTAGAGAGAAATGTGTTGGCCAGTGTCAGAAAGCTGGGTCTCAGTCGCAGGTCATGGGTCTTGCAACAGGACAATGACCCAAAACACAGCTAAAAACACCCAAGAATGGCTAAGAGCAAAACATTGGACTATTCTAAAGTGGCCTTCTATGAGCCCTGACCTCAATCCTATTGAGCATCTTTGGAAGGAACTGAAACATGCTGTCTGGAAAAGGCACCCTTCAAACCGGAAACAACCGGAGCAGCTTGCTCATGAGGAGTGGGCCAAAATACCTGCAGAGAGGTGCAGAAGTCTCATTGACAGTTACAGGAATCGTTTGATTGCAGTGATTGCCTCAAAAGGTTGTGCAACAAACTATTAAGTTAGGGGTACCATCATTTTTGTCCAGGCCTGTTCCATGAGTTCATTTTTTTTATAATTCCATTGAAGCATGGTTGAAAAGCAATGTCTGACTTTCATTGGTTAACATTCATAGAATTCTTATTTATTATTTCTTTTGTCAGATTAAAGTTATTTCTGTGACCATTGTGAGTTTTTCTTTCATTGACCAAAGGGTACCAACAATTTTGTCCACGTGTGTATATATATATATATATATATATATATATATATATATATATATATATATATATATATAATGTGTGTATGTATGTATGTATATAATAGTAGCAATATCCACCATTCAACTCAGATTTGACTTGACTTGACTTGACAGACACTCTTCAACTTAGACATATTGCTGCATTATATGTTGATTGATGCCATTTTACTTTTTTTCAGCAACCATGTGTAAAGATGTAATTGGTTACATCGGTAAACCGGTTGTCTTAATGTCAACCATTGATCCATCATGGAATATAAAACGCATTCAGTGGTCCATCTATAACAATATGACCTATATTGCAACATTTCAAGATGGAAACGTCAACGTTAACTTGTGGCCGCCATTTACTGGTCGTCTTGATCTTGACACGCGATCAGGCAATTTAACAATATAAAGTGTACGAGCCAGTGATGCTATGGAATACACTGTGAACTGGAAAGGCGCAGGTTCAATTAATAGCACCTCTCTTTGCCTCTCTGTTAGAGGTGAGAAATACATTATTAATTCGATCCCAGGTTACCAGTTTATTAAACACATCTTAACTAAAATTAGCAAATACTTAAATATAACAAAGCATAAATGTAAGATACATCATCAATCATATCATATAGAGAGAATTGCTGCTGATTTGTGATTTTACTGTAATTGCAGAACTTCCCCAGAAGCCAGACATAACTTTGATGCACAGTTTTCTAGATGCAGAGGAATGTGTGATCTCACTTAAGTGCTCATCACTGAGTAGTCATGCTACTTCTCTTATTTGGGAACCTGAGAATGGATTTAGTGAACACATCTTTGTTGACAATTCTACTGGAGATTCAGTGATGTGGACATTTTTAAAGAACAACAGAGATATAATTTTCTGCTGCATCGCTTCTGATGGTAATCACAGTGTGTCAGGACAATGGAGTGGGAAATGTGCAGGTAACTCTTCATACTAATATAACTTGACTTGATAATATTTTACTTGCTTTTTATGTTATGTTTTTTTGTATTCCTGACTGTTAATTTACACTACATTGTATTACTGCATACATTAGCTTATATTTTAACATTGACAATAAAACTCAATGCTTTCCGGACAGGTATTATTTATCTTTTACAATAGCAATTTTCCAGTGATTAAAAATGTGGTAATTTATTTATAAATTAAGCATTAGTACTCTACATTGTGAGGTAAAGACTTTTTGGAAATAGTTAAAAGGTTAAAGCTGAAAATAATCTGATCAGCTTTAATATAATCAGTGATATTATTTTTTCAGATTGAAGCTCATGTACATGTCTGCCTGACTTTCTGTACTTTACTTATTAATAGGAAGCATCAAATTTTGTAAGGTTGATTACAGTATCTTGGGTCAGCGGTGGCTCAGTGGTTAAGGCATTAGACTACGGGCTCGGAAGGTCCCAGGTTCAAATTCCACAACCACCAAGTTGTCCCTTTTGGGCCCTTGAACAAGGCCATTAACCCTCATCTGCTCAGATCTATAATGAGATAAAATGTAAGTCGCGCTGGATAAGGGCGCCTGCTAAATGTAAATATCTTATGCCTCGTTTAAGTTATGCTTCTTTTGTCGTCAGCCAAATACACTCCCTGTTTAAAGCAGATTATTAAATCCGGCACATGACTGTTCACAAGATCACGTTTACTCACTCATTTTGATTTAAGCACAATGTACTGTCAATTTGGGTATTTTACATGCCCTCACCTTGAACTTCTGCGGATCAGTTTTTCTCATAGTGGCATTCCATATCACTGCTTTAACTAGCACCATGATTTTGGAATATACAGTATGTATGAGACAATCTGATTTTAAACTTCCCACAGAAAGAATAAACGTACAATGATCTGTCCATACACTTTTTTGAACTAAGCCGTGCTCTATCTGCATTCGTCTCTGTTTTGTGAGGATTTGGGCAACTTATAGGTTCATTAAAGTTGTTTCTCTGTCTTCTGCACCGCTCGGTGTCTTTATGGTAAACTATTGTATTGATTGGCTCTGTTGAGCGATGAAATATACTGGAATATACTTGAGGAATATATTCAATATATAATGCAATAAAACCGTCCAAATAAACGATGACTGCTATTATTTAATCTGGCACATAACTGCTCATAACATCCACATTGATTTCATTTATGGCGCAGTTGTAACCTTTTTTTCTTTTCTTTTTTTTTAGTGCCAAAAGAGGCAGGATGTTATCATGCTGGCTTTTTCTTTCTGGGCTGTTTCATTGCTTTTGTTTGTTTCACTGCAGGTATTGTGTACTTTAAATGTAAAGAAGGTGAGAGAGATTTATATTTTTGAAATTTCAATTGTTTATTAATGTCCATGACACATATGGTTTTATATACACACATTTTATATTTATATTCAAGGTTGCAAAAGTGTTACTGTACTTAAATATGTACCTTACCAACTTTCTTTTCTTTCTTGTAATACATTTGACTTTTATTCACTATATTTGAAAAAAATAAGTTTTTATTCACAACATTTTCAAACAAAAATGCATTTCTACTTTTGTTGTTTTTTACACGAGTTGTTGTTTGTTCTTCAGTTTTTTTTTTTTTTTTTGTTAGTTTTTTTTTTTCTATTATGCACCATGGAAAATGAAACAAATTGGGAGTAGAAAATAATCAGTAGAGAGCCGAGCATTTCCACATGCATACAGTACATGCATACATACACAATTTGGCAACAACTCACAGGACTGGGACAACACAGATGTGTGGTTATAACAAAACTACTGGATACTCTTCAGGGTAAAGAAAACACCTAAATTTGCTGCAAGCATAAAGATTGGTCTTTGTGCCAGTGGAAAAAGGTCATATGGTCTGATGAGTCCCAACTGGCTCTATTCCAGAGCCATGGTTGCATCAAGGTATGAAGGTTACTGTACAAGCCTCTGGAAGCAGTGTTATGATGTGGGGTTGGTTCAGTTTGTTAGGTCTAGGCTCAGATGCCCTGAATGTACTGAATGACCAGGTTATTCATGTGTTTTATTCCTCTCTGATGTCTCAGGACAGTGGGGTGCTTCATTAGACTCTTGTTAGAGGGGTTCGGGGAGCATGAGGTGGTACACCAAAATGTATTTACTTTAAATACTTATAAATTTGCTTTGAATTATGTGTCACTGAAAAAAAATACACAATGTAAACCAAATGTGAATGTGGTTTAGGACAGGAATGTAAATCAAAAACTAAAAAATCTGTATTCTCACATTTTGTGGGTTTTATTTCCAGTCAGAAATGATGGGGCAAAATTTTAATTAACCCTTGTATTGCCCCCAGGGTAAAAAAAGATCTACTACTAAGTTTACCAACAGCGAAAAAACCCTAAATTATATTTTTTGCTTTCAATCTGAAATAAAATGACTTTTCCAAGAGTGATGCCAACATTAGTAAAAGAGAGGATTTAAGATTGTTTGTTTATGTTTCTATTAAAGCTGTACACCACCAGGGTACAAAGATTGTCTTCGGGGTATTTCTGACCCACCAGATAGAAACCTGTTTACACCCCCCCACCCAAACATACTCAAATATGACCTCAGTTACTTTAAACTGGCAGCAAATATTATTGAAAAACTACTGACATTTTCAGCTGCTACTTTTTTATGGACTCACAATAACAGAGTATATAGAGATCTGAATCATACCACAAACATGCTCAGCAGCATTTAACTGACAGAGTCTTCTTACATTTCAATTCAGGACTCCTGATATAGATGACTTTCACAACTAAAAAAGAAAAAATAGAAATGGTTGGTGATTAAGCTGCCAGATTATAGAACCTTCTGGTATGGCGAGGACGGGGCAGTGCTGACCTTTGTATGTTGTCGAAGTGTCACCTAAGCTGTAAAGAAAGAAAAGCAGACAACAACACAGACATTTTCCTACAATAATTAGATGTCCATCAAAAAGATGAGTGACCAAAATAAAGATTAAAATGTGATGGAGTTGAGCCATAGTAGGTTTGAGATAAAGCAATCAAGATGTAATTAAAGGGTAGATTTTGATTAATAACTGAATAGGTTTAACCTTTTTTTTCCAGAACTATTTAGGATTTGCAGCATCTTTAAACACACTGTCCTTCCATTTTTACATGCTTAAAAGTAATGTCCCAATTTAGGTCTGGAAACGTATGCAGCTCCAGCTTTTAACATTCAAAAGTTTTCAGGTGCACAGTGTAGTTTTAACTACAGAGCAAAAAATCTTAATTGACTGATTTTCATGCCTAAACAAACTAAATGAGCCAAGAATATTTGTTTTCATGCCTGAATAAACTGATTACAGCTTTGAAGAGGAACACAGGACAATATAAATCCAAAAAATAATTTAAAAGTAAAAATTAGATAGTGCCCATTGATAAGCCCTGGAATTGACAAAGTGCAGCAATCACGTGACTGTCTTAAGTGACGTGGTTGGAGGCCAATCCATCACTGCCTTGACTTGTGTTGGGTCCATACTTAACTACCACTGAGACACCGCAAATTGCAAAAAGGAAGTCATAGATACCTGAAATTCGGATTTCTCTAGCTTCACATATACAGTAAATGGCTTTCCAGAAAGAGTTGGAGAACCTGGCAAATGTGGACAATGTGTTCCTCTAGCAAATGACTATAGATCAAGATCTCATCCTGGGTAACAAATTTAAGGCATGGTCAAATATTCATAATGGCCTGAGAGCCATCTAAAGTAGTCTAGTGGAATTGTTTCAAAACAGTCAGGAGGAGTTATTTTCGTATGCAACTACATCAGATTCTATGTACAGCAGCAACTCCCACCCTCTGGTCAGAATATATTGCTTAGGGAGATCACTACAGTTGTAAGCTCAGTAAGAGCAGAACTATTATGGAAGAATAAGAGCATGGAAGGCGCTCAAATATGACTCCTAAGTAATACATTTCTACAAGTTGAAATATCAGGAAAACTGTTACATTCTGCAGACATTGTTGTATGAGAATCTTCGGTTTTTAGCATTCAATTAAAAAAAACAATAATCCATTTCAGCCTCTAGGTGGTGCAATTACCCTTCCATGATGACCTTTAATGTATTTCTGGATTTTGATGATAATCTATGAAGGCAAATCAAACATCCTACATTTTTCTTACCCCTCCTGTGCACTGTGCATCTGTTTCATTTCCGCACACAGCAGTTACAGTCCTGTGACGTGTTAATCAGTTTACTGAACATGATCAGATAAAAGCCATAGTATAGGTAGAGCTGTTTCCTCTATCGGTTGGTATTAGCAACTGACCACAAGTAAACTGAGATCACATGTGGGTTAGTGCATGTTTGTCTGCTTTGTTAGCTATGCTTGTTTTTGTAGAACTGAAGTGTAACATTAGTTAATTAAAAGACGCAAAGGCTTTAAACCATTTTAAGGAATACGCCGCACATTTCAACATTGTAGTGCTACACCCTGCACAGCAAATATCTTTTGAGTAAACATATCAGAGATACAGTGAGTGATACTTTTTTGGTCTTGTCTAGTGTTGAATGAACAGTCTCAGTCAAGCTGTAGCAGGAGTGAAGTTTCATTCTTTAACATATCAATGGAGGAATCTCGTGGTTATTTTGATTCTTTTTCTGGAGTGCTGTTGTTTGGGATTCTTCAGGGTATGTATGGAGATACATTTTAATGCATAATGCAAATGAACTTGCTTAATTGTACCTTTTTAAGCCAAGGACATAGTGGCCCATTTATTCAGTCTTGTCTACAAACAAACAGGGATTGGTTTAAGGGTTTGGATTTTTTTTTTTTTTTGCAAAAAAAAATATTCCTGTTATTTTGCAAACTGTATAATATAATATAAGTAAAATAGAAAATCTCCTATGGTGGCACATAAGTCTGCTCACACACACATATGCCACGGCCTAAGTCAGTGTCACTTTCATGCTGTTCCTTGCATAATTACTTCTTTTCGCAGTTACTACTATTTGCACTGTTGTCACTTTGTCACACATAAAGTTGCACTGCATTTCACTTATTAGCTTTATTCATTTATGAATTACAGTATGTGCCTAACCCATGCCTTGTGTGTGTGTGTGTGTGTGTGTGTGTGTGTGTGTGTGTGTGTGTGTGTGTGTGTGTGTGCATGAAATTCAATTATACTAGGTAGAAAAATAAGTAGAAAATAGGTAGGTAAATGGGTAGAAATACCAGGTCTCTAATGAACATTATGACACTTTAAATTGTATATTTAAAGTTGGAAGGACAACTGCATTGACACTTTCTTCAAAAATTAAATAAAATAAAATAATCAATCAGTCAATCCTTCAATCAATTTATCGATTTATTTATTACAGTAATGTGAAAAGAGCTAAAAAGGAATGTGTGTAAAAAGGAAACGAGGAAGTAGGGGAAAGATTTAAATGTTGTTGTCCATCTGAGGTTGTATTTGCCAAATACTAAGACCCTTTACGATCGGGTGATTATTTTTATTTTTTTGCTTTTACACATTTTTTTTTTTTATGTTTGACTTATAACTCCATGAAATTTTAAATTGTGTAAGATTTCGAACAGATCAATCCAAATTTCAAAGATATACTGCAGATCACAGACCAATTGTTTTATTTTTATTTTTTCTGACATAATCGGAATGTTTCTGATGTGTTGTACTTTCCCCTGATGTAGGTGTATGTGTTGGTTTGGTCGATACAAACAAAGTGATGTACAAAGCTACTGGCAGCTCTCTGGATCTAACAGTGAAATATGCAAAAGACACTGTGTCATCGGTTGAGTGGTACTTCAATGGGATACAGGTTTGCTGAGTATTCTAAAAGCCAAGCTTACTCACATCTGAAATCCCAGGTTCACTGGACGGATAAAAGACGACAATGATAAAGTTGGAATAACTGTACAAGACCTTCAGCTCCAAGACTCTGGGACATTCTCAATGGTTATAGAAGGAACTGAAAAACAGCAGCCTACAGAGGAATTTACAGTTTATATTCAAAGTAAGGATTATTTGTTTTATGGAAATAATAATAAATTAAAATATTAATTGTGTTCATATACCCAAATTAGCCTTACAACTCTATGTATTTTAACAAATACTCAGGCCCCCTAACAGATGTGCAGATTGAGAAGAATCAGACGTGGAGAGTGTCCACAAACAGCTGTGATGTTGACGTGAAGTGTGCAGCACGTGGTGCTGAGAGTGTCTCCTACCTGTGGAGCGGCTATAAGACTGCGAGTGGAGATCAGCTGCAGTTCAGTCTCTCACCAGCAGAAAAAGACATTACAATGAACTGCACTGCAACTAACAACGTCAGCAACATTACTGCTACAGAGACACTGAGGTGTAGAGCTGTTCATCTGGACACAGGTACAATTAACTAATTCCCTACTTCGTTAACACGTAACTTTGTTTTTCCAAAAATGTCTGTTCATACGTGTGTGTGTGTGTGTGTGTTTGTGTGGGTGTGTGTGTGTGTGCGTGTGTGTGTAGTTTTAATCTTCGATGTAGAAGTGCTATTGTTACTGATCAGTAGTCTAGTGACGGCCTCTCCATATCTGCTGGTGACCATCATCCTGGGTGTGAAATGTTACAGATCTCGAGGTAAATATTAAAATAATAATAAGGATAATAAGAAGTAGTCTGAAAACAAATATTCCATGATAAAGTGTTATTTCTTTATCTATTAATTAACTAAAATAACTATTTATTTATTAATTTTTATTATTTTACAGGTCATCATGACAATCATTATGCTGAAACTGTCATTGAGGAATAAGCACTTGGCTCTCAGTGCATTGGTCTCTACAATGTTACAGTTTATTAAACGAGGAAAAAAATACTCTGCTTCACAATATTGTAATTTTTAATAATATTTTATAATAGTATTCATATCTAGACTTTTGAGAAAATATTCTGCTCACTGAGAAGACAAAAGGTGAACTTTTTGGTAGGTGAGAGGCTTGTTATCTGGAATAAATCTAACAAAGGATTTCATTAAAAAAAAATAATAATAATTACCTCAATCTTAAGAGCACTTGGCTTAAGCAGCA
This sequence comes from Clarias fuscus, assembly GCA_030347435.1. Classification (NCBI taxonomy): domain Eukaryota; kingdom Metazoa; phylum Chordata; class Actinopteri; order Siluriformes; family Clariidae; genus Clarias; species Clarias fuscus. The sequence goes on from CM059205.1 coordinate 31,814,734, forward strand.
CAATGATCCGAAACCCCCCAGCAAATCCATTTCTGAATGGTTTTAAAACATAATAGATTAAGGTTTTGGAGTGGTCTAGTCAAAGTCCAGACTTCAATCCATTGACACAACTTTAAACATGCCACTCAAGCGGTTCAAAATTACACCTCTGAGCTATTATAGACTCATTGCCAGTGTTGTTCCTGTCAATGAGTTGCTGGAGTGAACCGGCCAATCTGCTATTTAAATTTCTACAGGGTTTTATGATGGATACGCTTCTGATGCGATCCTCCTAATTTTATCCTATTTTTTAGACCTGCACTAAGGATGCCCTGCAGCCAGTGCCTGGGAATTAAACCTGAGAAACCACCAATGTCCTACCTATTTTTTTTTGTTTATGTCAAACAAACAAACAAACAAAAAACTAATAAATTAGTTAGTTTGTTCTGAAATGTACAAATCCTATGCACCTAAAATATATTTAACTATAATGTCATCCCTAATTCAAATCACAGGTTTGTTCTAATATATTATTACATTGTAGCAATGTAGACAGGGACTTCAATACTTGATACTACATATAAATTGATTTAAAAGCATGTGTTGTTAATGTGGTGAACTGTCTGTGAAGTGATGTTAATTAAGCATTTTAATAATGACAGTGCATACATGACATTTTCGATAGATGTAAAACTGTTTTCCAATAACATTACAGATTGACTATACAGGATATTTTCTAGTTGTGAATAGCTACACAGTCCACGTCTCAGAAAACTACACCACATTGCAGAGGCCCAGACCCTTGACCTAATGTCATTTCAGAAAAAAAAAAAAAAAAAAAACATCCTGCAGGCACTATAAACAGTGTTAACTTCCTCCTACTTCCATGTATTGCTACATTTTGGTAGTAGCAAAAAAATCATTACACAAGAGAATGTCATAATATCTAAGTGTATCTTCCATTTTACTGCATTTACAAAGTTACTAGCATAGCACAGTGTCATCAACTTAAACTCTGCAGAGACACTGAGCTGTAGCACCAGAACCTATTAATTACACTGTTCCCAGTTTAACCTTTGATCCCCAAGATCTGGCACAGATTTTAATCTTCATGCCCTTGTGACAGATTTCTTATTTCATAACTGGGCTTGGGATCAACACCGCATGTGTTGTTGATGGTTGTGTGAGTTGTATGGTTGCACGGATCCAACAGGGGTGACCCAGTGTTGATGAGACGTGAACTTGAACCCCTTTGACGTGAACCCCTTTCCCTCTGATGAGTAACCCAGAGCCTGAGCCACCACTGCCACAACCCCAACTCAACAAGCTTACTAAGCAAAATCTGTGAGAAAGAAACTAGATAGAGGAAAACCACTAATGATTGAAGAGCTGTTTTTTTGTATATGCATGCATGCAGGCATGCATGCTAGTGTGTGTGTCTGTGTGTCATTTCCCTTTTCCCTGCAGTCTTCACAACCACACACAAACATGTCCTACATTTGAACACATTCTGGAAAATCATTTTTGCTTTTAATACACACTTCAGCTGCGTAAAGGGTTCCCTTTGTAACTCAGGTTCCTCCCAAGACTGCTTGCAATAATGTGCATTTGCTTATTTCTTGAAAATTATTGATTGTCTGTCAATGTAAAGCAGCTATTTTACTGGCCTTGTGTTGCTTTTAACTGAAGATATGAATGTAGATAAAGATGTATGGTTCAGACATTGAATTACTTTTCTGTTCCATGTTTATCTCTTTGCTAAACATGACCTTTTTTTTTTATAGCACAGCCTGTGTCAGTTATTTTCTCATCTGGCCTTTTACTTCCCACAAGTAAAAATAATGAAGATGTGGTTTAGTGCATGTTTCTCCATGTTATTAACCGCTGGGTGTTTTAGCAGAACCGCATTGTGTGTCAGTCAGAAATGGCAAATAAAATACTTTCAGAAAATGCATTACATACTGTATATGAAACATATACATTATACATGAAAATTTAATGTATACAGTTTTTTCACCATTACAGTTTCTCATAACAAACATGTAAAAATATATATATATTAATCTGTACAAATATGTTTGCAGAAGAAGAACTGTGTGTGTGTGTGTGTGTGTGTGTGTGTGTGTGTGTGTGTGTGTGTGTGTGTGTGTGTGTGTGTGTGCGTGTGTGTGTGTGTGTGTGTGCGTGTGTGTGTGTGTGTGTGTGTGTGTGGCAATGCAGTACTGTAATAGATTCTATGTTTCCATCACTATAGTTGTGACATCAAGGTATGTATTAGGATAAATATTGTAGCTGCTGAGTTTTTATTTGTTATAAGCTTTACATTCAATTACAGAGTTGTGTACAAGGACAGTAATAAATCTTTGATTTGAAATTGAACTTGAAATTGTTTAAATATGAAATGTCATACTGTTTAATATAGGTTTTAATATAAATTTAAAAACTCTCCTAGACATCTATGAGAAATGTGCTGCCATTCAACTTTTGGCACCACAGTAAGAGAACTACAGTGCTGTTTAAAACATTTCTTCTGGAACTGTTTACTCTAATATTTTTATATCTGCAAAGATGAGTTTCAGGAAACCACAGGCATTACAAGAAAGTGGCGTTCCTCTCTTTCCACCAGTTATACACGTGGACAAAATTGTTGGTACCCTTCAGTCAATGAAAGAAAAACTCACAATGGTCACATAAATAACTTTAATCTGACAAAAGTAATATTTAAAAAAAATTCTATGAATGTTAACCAATGAAAGTCAGACATTGCTTTTCAACCATGCTTCAACAGAATTATTAAAAAAAATGAACTCATGGAACAGGCCTGGACAAAAATGATGGTACCCCTATTCAAGGTGTGTCCACTAATTCGCATCACAGGTGTCTACAATCTTGTAATCAGTCAGTGGGCCTATATATAGGGCTCCAGGTAGTCACTGTGTTATTTGTTGACATGGTATGTACCACACTCAACATAGACCAGAGGAAGCGAAGGAAAGAGTTGTCTCAGGAGATTCGAAAGAAAATTATAGACAAGCATGTTAAAGGTAAAGGCTATAAGACCATTTCCAAGCAGCTAGATGTTCCTGTGACTACAGTTGCACATATTATTCAGAAATTTAAGATCCATGGGACTGTAGCCAACCTCCCTGGACGTGGCCACAGGAGGAAAATTGATGACTAATCAAAGAGACGGATAATCCGAATGGTAACAAAAGAGCCCAGAAAGACTTCTAAAGAGATCCAAGGTGAACTTCATGCTCAAGGAACATCAGTGTCAGATCGCACCATCCGTCGTTGTTTGAGCCAAAGTGGACTACATGGGAGACGACCAAGGAGGACACCATTGTTGAAAACAAATAATAAAAAGGCCAGACTGGAATATGCCAAACTACATGTTGACAAGCCACAAAGCTTCTGGGAGAATGTCCTATGGACAGATGAGGCAAATCAGCTCTATGTTCACAGACGGAAAAATGAAGCATATCAAGAAAAGAACACTGTCCCTACTGTGAAACATAGAGGAGGCTCTGTTATGTTCTGGGGCTGCTTTGCTGCATCTGGTACAGGCTGTCTTGAATGTGTGCAGGGTACAATGAAATCTCCAGACTATCAAGGGATTCTAGGGAGAAATGTGCTGGCCAGTGTCAGAAAGCTGGGTCTCAGTCGCAGGTCATGGGTCTTGCAACAGGACAATGACCCAAAACACACAGTGAAAAACACCCAAGAATGGCTAAGAGGAAAACATTGGACTATTCTAAAGTGGCCTTCTATGAGCCCTGACCTCAATCCTATTGAGCATCTTTGGAAGGAGCTGAAACATGCTGTCTGGAAAAGGCACCCTGCAAACCGGAAACAACTGGAGCAGCTTGCTCATGAGGAGTGGGCCAAAATACCTGAAGAGAGGTGCAGAAGTCTCATTGACAGTTACAGGAATCGTTTGATTGCAGTGATTGCCTCAAAAGGTTGTGCAACAAACTATTAAGTTAGGGGTACCATCATTTTTGTCCAGGCCTGTTCCATGAGTTCATTTTTTTTTTTATAATTCTGTTGAAGCATGGTTGAAAAGCAATGTCTGACTTTCATTGGTTAACATTCATAGAATTCTTATTTATTATTACTTTTTGCTATAAGCTCAATCTTAGTCTGTGTGCATCAGACACAGATAGCACTAATATCTAGATGTAGCATTTAGAAATGACCATAAAATGTATAAAATGTTACATACACTTGAGACAATTAACTAATATTTCTCTGTAAATGCAGAAATCTATAGGCTTAAAAGGCCCAGGCCCCGAATAATGTACAATACAGAATTACTGTAACTAAGAATGTTTTTGTATTTGTCCTTGTCATTGTTATAGTTGGTCAGATGAAGGCCTTGGCTATGTCTTGGTTTGTCAGTTGCTCCTGACTCTTTCAGTGTGTGTAAACCGACAAACCTTTTTACATGAAGGGAAGCCCAAAAGTCTGCATCCATATACATTTTTTAAAATATAAAATTCAATCATTTTATTTTATGTAAGACCAAACATGGCTTCAAAACTAAGAATAGAATATTAATAAACCTTATTCAAATGTATGAACAACAGGATTCCTCACATGTAGAAGTTACTTTTGAACTTAATGCTCACATTTGCTTGTTTTCCTGAGGAGACTTTGGTGCACCCTGTATAGCCTGATTCTCATCATGTTTCCCCCTGAAGCAAGTGTGTGTTGTTTTAGCTGATACAAACACAGTGATGGAGCCTAAAGTTGGCAGATTTGAAGGAATCTGTGAGTACTTGTGCCTCTTTAATGATTAAAGAAATTCAATTTGGAGCAGCAGGAGAAACAGGATATTTCAGATAGTATTGTTTCTTCAAATGTGAAATCAAGGTTTCTTTACTACAGCCACTTTGCTTGTGCAGGTGATAAAAGGCTTTGTGTTTTTATTATATGTTTTCAGGAAAAGAAAGGAATAAAACAGATATTAATGGATTGACTTATTCTTTAATTAGGCCAGCCTCCCTTATTTAACATAAGTACCTCTAAATTTATAAGACTTATTATTCTAACATGTCTATAAGTATTTAGAATACGTTATTGGAGCATCGTAGCCTTTTATTCCTGAACTGTTCACTAACATAATGACATTGTTTATATGTTATTTATTTTGGAGTTGCTGAAGGACCAGTCAGCCAGTCAAAAGTCCACATGACCACCAGTAATAGGAACTCAACAAAAAATAAAAAATAAAAACAGACCTCATTTGGTGCCATGGGTCTAGCTGGTGGTACTGGCTAGACCGGCTGATGTTGCCGTGTGTATATATGGCAGGCATGCACGCAGAGGGATGTATGAAAAGAAAGTCTTTTATTTACAAACTCGAACAGACAAAACAAAGAAACTCAAACTACAATTAGGGCTCGGAGCCGGCTCAGGGAACCGGGAGCCGGCACATGGAACCGGGAGAAGGAAACATGGAGCTGGAGCTAACTAAGGACACATAGGGGAACTAGAGACGAGACAGGGCTAGAGAGACAGGGCTAGAAATCAGATGGGTTAGTGAGGTTAGTAGCTACATGGAATATGGATAAAGGATGCTGACCTAACCAGGTTAGTATCTAAGGAAGTTAGTGGCTAACCGGGTTAGTACTGACCTAATAGGGAAACAGAACACAAGAAGCAAAGCACACATGAGGCTATTCCAAACTAGCAGCTAACCTACTAGCGACCAGAACCACTAGGAGGCTAACCCTACTAGCGGCTAACCCTGCTAGCAGCCAAGGCCTACTAGCGGCTAACCCTGCTAGCGGCTAGGCCCTCATGTGGCTACACAAAACTAAACAGACAAAGAATTACACCAGAAGGCTGACACAGGGGAGACACAGAACAGTACTTACACAGGAGGAGACAGCCTAACTAAACACTGAACAGAGCAGCTCCATGAATCCACTCACACAGAATATAAAGTAACCCAAAAACAGAGCCCTAATAAAACCAAAGTTACAAAACATAAACCAAAATATAAACTTAAAGAAACCAAACAAAACAGAATGCCCACATGACTGATATAAGGATATATACAAACATACACCAAAAAACAATGCTCGACCCAGTTTCCCAGAACAAACTGCTATATATAGAAACTTTAATGAGCCACCTCTGTTCAGGTGAGCACTCATCACCTGACTGAGGTGCCTTCTGGGAAACTGAGTCGACCAACAAAAACTACCGATAGACAGAAACAGTGACCTCTAGTGGAGGTTCCTAACAGTTGGTCACTAGGCTAGGAAAGTTTTTTTGTTGTTGTTTTTGTGTTGATTTTGTGTTGTTGTTGTTGTTCTTTTTGACTGTATTTCTTAGTGAAGACTAAGACATGGGCAGTGTCCACAAACAGCTGTGATTTTGACATGAAGTGTGCACATGCACAATTGCATCTTTCCTTCTGGTGAGTGAACACCACAATCTCAAACTAACCTATAACCTTTAGAGATGCATGATTGATTGTGTTCTTATCAATCTATTTATTGATTTATTAATTATTTTACAGGTTATCATAAGAGCCAATATGCTGTAACTGTTATTGAGGAATAAGTGCTTGGCTCTCTGTTCCCATGTTTTTTTCAAGTTCATTACAGCACCAAAAAAAAAAATCCAATTTTATTTTTGTAAATAATATTTTATAGTCAGGTCTCAGAATAATTTTGTGAATAAAAAAATCTTTCTCAGTTTAAAATGATAAACTCCAAATTGTATGGAAATGGTTTTGTAACCCTTTCCAGATTGATGGAAAATCTACATATATAAGCTGAAATACTAATGTTATATACTGCGTTCACTGTAATGGTTCCAAGTCACATTTTTTTTTTCATGTAAGAAGATAAATCTTTTTTTTTTTGCCTTATCAAAGAAAACCAAATTGTTATGAAACAGGCCAGGTCAGTGCAGTAGCTTATGGATTTTTATTCCCTATTAATAGCTAGCAAATAAAAGAACAAAGACAAATATAATTTAATTTTTAAAAGGATACTGTCTTATATCTGCCAAACAAAATTAAAAATAAAGAAATGCATCATAATTCAAATCTAATAATGTTACATGAGTTGTAAAATTAATATAAGATTATTTTCTTTAAAACAAGCCTAGAATTTAACATAGGTATTATTATGTGCTGCATATCCAACATTTTTGAAAGTCTGTTGGCTAGAAATTTACAGTACACTCACTGGCCACTTCATCAGGTACAGTACACCTTCCTACTGCTGGGTAAGACTCCATTTTTCCTTTAGAAATGCCTTAGTTCATGATGGCTTACACTGTAAAAAATCTTGTGTGCCATCTACTTAAAAATATATGGTAACAATATTGCACATATTATTTTAAAGCAGTTTTTAAGGCTTGATTTTTTTTAGATGAATTTACTTGAATAAATAATGTAAAAAATCCTAAACTACTTAGCCAGACACATTATTTTTAAGTAGTATTTACGGCTTGATTTTTTTCCCTGGCAGAATCTACTTTAATAAATCATGTAAAACATCCTAAATTATTTAGCCAGACACATGATGAGTTTAACATTATTAGTGGAATAATCGTTTTTAGTTACAGCAGATAAAACAAAATGTACTCGTATGTATTAAGGAAAATTACTTAATAATATAAAAATCATTTTTTAAATGAAATGAATACATAATGCATTTTGGTGTTAAACATGTTTTTATTCCATGTTACACAATATTAAACGCTTTGTAAAATAGTGTATATAACATTTACAGCAGTTTTAAGAAAAAAACAAACAATTTATAAAACAGTTTGTAACTGACAATTTATGTCATTGAAATCAACTGTTTAGCATAAAACCAGATAACCTGTTGTAGAACAAGCTGCAGAACAATCTCAAACCTCAACCCGGGCATTTCCACCAAAACTTGGTAACAATGGAACGTGTCTCTCACAATCTAACACACAAGTTTGTTTTTGAGATATTGTAATTTGGAGGAAAACCTGCAAACATCCAGTTCCAATGAGAGCTTCTGAAAGGCCTCAAACGTGTTCCTCAGTTGTTTGGGATCGGTGAGGTTTAGTGCATATGTGAATCCAAGAAGAATTGCGCAGGCTCTAGTCAGATTTCCCAAGACAGTCATGACTTGCACACCCTCCAAGACAATGCTAAAGTTCTCCTGGTCATCCTTCTTGAAGACATTAATTTTCATTACATGCTGCAGTAGACTTTGCAGCACATCCTCACTGTCACACTGTAAAACAAACATAACATATTTTATTATAAAGATCTGTTATTTATGCAGTTAAGTTGTGTAATATGTTCAAACAAGTTTTTCCTCATAAGAACTTAAAATGCAGATACCTCAAGGAAATATAGTAAACCATTTCTAGGTTCATATCTTTGTAACATTGTAAAATACTAACTCCCCAAAACTTGTTTCAGTGAACTATGGAGACTGACACTACAACAAACTCAAGTATACTATGGCTAATGTCACACAGGATGTTTTCAGAAATGTTTTCAGAAATGTTGACAATGTTTAATTTATGTTTAATTTATTTAATTTATATTGCTGACACTAGTGCATTTATATTGCTGACACTAGTGCAAGACTTTATTTACATGAGGAACGTACTCATGTTTAAGATGTATTTCTGTTTTTGTAAAGGAAAACAAATGCTAAAGGCAGTTTTCTGAAAACAATAAATATCTGAAATAGTTACACTTACATTGTACTCCTGGATGAGGTCTTCCTCCTTCTCACCCAAGTAATTGACCAAGGAACGGAGGACAACATCTCTTGTCTGTTCTATGTTTTGATGTGAGGTCTAAGGTACCAAAAGTATACAAATTAGTAATAGTACTCAATAATAATGAAGTAAATATCAATCAAATAATAAAAAAATACCAATTAAAATACCTGCTGTATGGCATCTAATGTTAGATGCTTTTAAAAGACGGTGCATCAACGACTCTCACGATGATCTGTAATATATATATATATATAAATATATATATATATATATATATATATATATATATATAATAAAAAAACTGAATCAGATTTGTAAAAAATCATTCATTTGACAAAACTGCACCAAATAAAATCAGTTGTATAATATAATATTTACAAATTTTAAGCATAGACACAGACATAATTCAGTTTAAGTAGTTACTTGCACCACAAGCTTCATTGTCATCTCAGAAGTTGCTGTTAAAATTATTATTCATAAGGAAAAGTAGTTATAAGGGTTTACATTTAATGTAAGGTTTGTGGAATATTTTTATTACATATTTTTAATCACCAAAATTATGAAATTGGAATGGTTTAAGTCTAGAAGCCCAATACTGCTAAACATTTTTAAATATCGTTAAAGACTAATTTTAAATAAATCTGCATTATAGTAAATCTCAAATGTGTTCAAATAACTTCACTCAGGTCGAATTTTACATAGATTAATCAAAGAGAAAATGTAAATAGCTATAGATTTATCTTACTCTTTGTGGAGACTGATAATGCCTTAATTATTGCAAAGATGTTTGTATTCTTCAACTAATCAAAAGCATGGTTATGTCCATATCAATTCCTGGAACGTCATCGTGTTGCTTCTATGGTGTTTGTGACTTGTTTTTTAAGAGGGCGCCCTCTAACGTCGAGGATGAATGGGAAAAAATGCATATATTGCGTGAAATGATTAAACGCTAATTTAATACATCTTTACAATTTGAAACGAATATATAAACACATAAACACTCCTAAAAGTTTTTAAGTATAATCATAGAAACTGCCCCATCTATCAAGCTCGATGCATGGCCATAATTATTTTTGCTTTAGCGACCAACATGTCCGTTCCAACCTCAGCACGTGCATGTGAGGAGTTATGACTAATGACCTCGAGTTCAGATTTTCACATCAAATAACACTGCATAATTGTAAACCTTTATTTTAAAACACATGCTTCCACATAGTCACTGTTTCACATGCCAAAATGATCACTGTCGTTCAGATTTAAAAAATCAGTTAAAAAAAAATCCTGTACTAGCGTGAATAAGCGGTGTCCCAAACTCTTGCACTGTTACTTCAGTATAATACATGCAGTAAAAGTGTAAATGCTGTTTGGACATACTTTATATAACTTCCATTGTGTTTAAAGCAGGGCGTGCAAAGCCTTGTCACCACCACCAATGCATTCACTCAGTGTGCACACTAGCAGATATTAACAGAAAATGAGACAGAACATCCCCTGATGGCCACTCCACTGACGTCAGATCATTGATCATTATAATTTTCACAACAGTTCTTCTCATCTGCCTTGCAGATGTGGAAGACTTGCGTGGAATTTTACGTAGCTCATCAGAAAACACCAATCAGACCTATGCAGTAACGTTACGTGCCCATAACAGAGAATTTAGAGAGAAAGTTATCTTTTTGTTTTATCAGTGATTTTCACTTTTACACTCTAAAAAATGCTGGGTTGTTTCTGCAAACTCATTGTTGGATTGTTCATGCTGGGTCAAAATTCTGGGTTATTTCGGGTACTTTAAACACATTGTTGGGTTGGGTAATGCTGGGTCAAATGAGATGTAGTGGGTCATTTACAATTGAACACCTGGTTGGGTTATTTTGACCCAACAACTGGTTTATTCTTTATTTCTCCAAATGGCGGTCTGCAAAGTGTTTTAAATATTACTGTTATTGTGTCACAAAGTGTAGTTTTAAGAATTGTTTAAACCGAGAATGTATGTGTGTACAGCTCAAAACATCACTCGGTTATTAAAGATAGCGTCTATTTAAAAAATTGCCCCAACGATTTCGGAGATTTGAGCTCCAGGCAATCCTACGGTGCTTCGCGCTCATGTAGCCGCAAAACATAGCCTCATCTCTGCAGTGGTTAAAACAGAGGATTTATTCCATTTTGTGTATTTCTAACAGGTAATCTTTGGTATAATACGGTTATAGTATAATATATCGCGGCTGTGAGACGCATCCTGTACGCTGCATTCTATTTGCATTATACCCGGTGTCCTCAAACCCTCGAGTGTGCACTTCCAAGTCAACTCCGTCCTTTGCTTTCTTGGAATTGAGACACAGCATGAGGAACTTTCTGGATTCTTCACTTCTGAAGCAAGGGGCATGCCACTTAATGCTGGCAGGATTTTATGGTAAGTTTATATGATTTTTTACCTAAATTTTAAATGTTGCAGTTGTGGTAGGAGCTCATTTTCATGTTTATTCGCTTTTCCGCCTTTTTATTCGCACTTTGATATGGGGGTGAGGGGAGTTCATGTTTTAATATTCCGTGCCAACAGTCGGCTATAGTGTATTTTATGATAAAAGTGCATTTGTAGCACACACCAATAATAATTAAAAAAAATATTACTAAATGTAATCTTAAATGTAATTTCAGGTAAATTACTAGTAATCATCGCTAAAGCTGTGTGTGTGGAAAGTCTCTTGGCATATTTTACAATATTAAATAGGTGTCAGAAGAAGCTATTGGGATACAGTATGTTTAATGACAGTCTTAATATATCTTCTGTTTCTGTCTGTTAAAAAAAGCATTTTTTTTATTGTATGTTATTTTGACCCAGCAGTTGGTTTATTCTTTGGAGAACTTTCTGGATTCTTCACTTCTGACTGGATCATGCTCAGAGCACTCAGTATTTTATGGTAAGTTAATGTAAATTTTTACTTTTTTTAGTAACTTGTTGTAGGAGCAAGCATGTTTAATTGTTTAAAATAAATCCTTTGATATTAATATTGTGTGGGATTAATATTGTTTTCCCATTCTGTTTTGATATTTAAAAAATGAGAAAGTGTCATGGTTAAGTCGTAGTTTAAAACAAGCTTTTTATTTATCATTTATTTATTTATCATCATTGTAAATTCACCATTAAATATCATATTCATCTAGTGTTTGTTGAGAATTTGAAAAGGAGTGAATGTTTTGTATTAAATCCAGATGGAGCGCCGTATTCTGTTATCCCACACATGTTAAATAGTAAGGTAAATTAGTCAGAAATATACACTAAATTCATGTTCATGTTATGTATTTTTGTGTATTGACAAGAGAAAAAATGTTTTGCATTAAATACATATGTAGTTGTACGTCCTTAACAAAAATGCTGAACGTAAATGTTAGTTATATTGCAACACTGTATAATCCATAGGTGGAATGATGCTGTATAATCCATAGGTGGACAAACATGATGAGGATGATATCTGCAAAATATGGAGATGACTGGAGCATTGTTCCATTTTGTGTTCCTTGGGGATGAGACAAGAGGGGCCTGACAGACCTTTTCCATTGTTGGAGGCAATGCTATTGATACAGACTCTTTGGTGAAGGCTATTGTTGTTTGTTTTAAAGTTTTTTTTTTGTTTTGTTTTTGGTCATTGATGTTAAGCAGTGTCTTCTCACCTAGGAGTTTCTCACATTTAATCAATAGTATTTTTTAAAAGATTTATCATTTTTGTTTTTAATGTCATTTTTGAAATTAAATTAAATAGTAATAGTTAAATAACAGATAGTTAAAATATTAAGATGGGAAATGTTTGTGTCAGGTGGGCATAGTAAAATTTGTATTGAAAACTTCTGTATAAAAAATGTTTAAACATTGTGTCACGTTTTAGGGTGCGAGGCATAATTGCAGAGGTCCAAGATGTTTCAAAGAATGATGTTTTTTATTTACAAAACCAGGGAAATCAAACAAACAAATAAACTTTATGATAAAACAAACCAAAACACGAATAAAGACAGGAAACACTCGAACAAAACTGGATAGACATTTACCACGTTAAATTAACAGTTGCTAGACAAAAACTGAAACTCAAACAACCTAATTATAAAGAAACTAATAGCTAACTCGGTTCAGGTGAGCGCCCATGTCACCTGACCGAGCTGCATGCAGGGAAATGAAGTAAACAAACGAACTACAAACACAAAAGTCTCAGGGCTCTTTGGCGCCTTCTAGGGGTTATCCCTGACACATTGTATTAAATGCAAAAAAATGCTATTCAAATCAGACTTACAAGGGTCTCTTGTTTTTGTTTTACATAGTGTTTATGTAAAAGTACATTTATTTTATATTAAACAAATGGTCACCTTGAGATTATATGGTTTTGTTTGACATTTTTGTCAAAATTAAGTTATTCACATTTTCTTGTGACAATCTATTTACATTATGTGAAGTTGTGTACATTTTGTGTCTTTTTTTGAAAATAAAAAATTCTAATGGAATGTGTCCACCCAGCAAGAGTGTTAATTTTACCCACTGGTTGGGTCAGATGAACAACCCAGAATTCTGGGTTAAATGGTACAACCCTGCACTTGGGTCAAAACAACCCAGCGCGTTCTGTCCAATAGTGACCCAGCGGCTGGGTTATGGTTGGGTTGTTTTTTAACCCAGCAGTTTTTAGAGTGTAGTTCTTTCTCCCACTCTTCCTTAAGAAATCTAGTAGAAGGAGAATCAAAGGATTGTAGGACATCATAAATTATTAATAACGCCTTTTTACTTCCATTACAGCGATCAAGACACTTATCAATAACAGAGTGTGATATATTATCTGATGAGGCTGTATGAGCACGTATATAGTTTCTAATTTGCATAAATCTAAAGAAATGACTCTGAGGGAGTTTAAATTTCTGTTGGAACTGACTAAATGATATCAAAACACCATCCATGAAAAGGTCCCCTATATTACGTACACCCATTTCTTTCCATTGCACAAAAGTCCCAACCAGTTTTGATGGTATGAATGATGGATTCTTACACACTAAAAAATGCTGGGTTGTTTTTACTACCCAAGCGCTGGGTTGCCTCTGCTGGGTAATTTTTCTGGGTTATTTACAGGGAGTTGGGGATTTTTTGTTTAACCCAGCTTGCTGGGTTGGAGTTGGGTTAGCTAGTGACAGCTAACATCACAGATAAGACCGCCCCTCCCCCGAAGTTCACCGGTGTATTCAGTGGTTGTGTCAGCTTCGCATTTAAGAGGAAATGTAAACATTCAATATAAGGTCTGTATACACACTTTCACTCACCTATGACTGAATTTGTTCACTGTATGTAACATTTATTACTGTTACTGTGTTAACGTTACACTCAAACTTTCAGCCTGGTCTGTGCTATAGCATGCTAGTTTATCTGACAATGGCTGCTAGCTAGTCAAACCATAGAACCCCACCTGTGTATGAAAGAAACTGCAAAAATGTCTGAGCTTTTTAGCTTTCTTTGTAGAATGCTTGCAGGGTGTATGAAGATGGTGAAGTGATGAATGAAAGCTAAATTGTTAACTGTAGTGCTAGCATTTAGCTCAGTTGCTAGCGTTAGCAACCACATATAAAAAGCTGAGGTGTTACAAAACACTAATCTTCTTACAAATATGTATACCAGCCAACCCTTTCAATTTTTCCATAATTCTTTCTAAGGTTGGAACGAACACTGTGGAATATCTCCAGCAGGCTGAAGTGTCGAGGCCGAACCCCTACATCCTGATGTTGGGAGATAATGACCAGCACTGCTCTCAGGCATTAATGTTTCTCAGTAATGTATAGTAATGATGTCGCTGTTGAACTTGTTTTGTATCATCTGATCTTGTGCTTTTGAAAAATAAATATAAATATTTTTTCTATGTTTTGTACAATTAATTGGGTGTTTATTGCATATATGTAAAATTTTGCAAACCAAGAGGTTTTTTTTTGTAATAGACCAGTATATCAGAGTAATTTAACTGTTTAAACTGTTTTACCCATAGACATGTAAAACATAAAAATAATAATAAATATGACCTAGCATTTGGATTGAATATTTTACCCATTTTGCTGGATTAAATTAACCCAGCATGTAGTTGGTCCAATATGTATCCAGCAACTGGGTTTAAAACAACCCAGTTTGGGTTGTTTCTATCCCAGCATTTTTTAGGATGTAGAATAGGAGTTAAAAACGACAGTGAGTTTATCCTGAAGTGTTCTTTTACCTGTTTCCAGATACAAAGTATACTCCGAAATATTATACTACTACTGTATGTAGACTGATCAAGAGTTACAGGGGAAAGAATCACTACTCCCGGATTGTATGGATAACACTGATCACAATCTATTTGAAGCCAATTTGAAGGAGCATCATGATCATCCAACCACATTGAAATTAGTCTAATGTAAGAAGCCCAGTAATAAAGGCGAAAATCAGGGAGTGCCAGACCACCATCTTGTTTAGATTTACACAGATTCTATGATTTTTATACCCCCACAAAAATGGGAGAATAATCTAATCTAATTGCTTAAAGAAGGATTTAGGCAAAAAGATTGGAACTAACTGGAAATAATAAAGTATCTGTGGTAAGAATATAATTTTAATTGCATTTATTTTGCCGAGCAGAGAAATATTTTAGCATTTTCCAGAATTGTGTACTAGCTTGTAATTTGGAAATTAAAGCGTTAAAGTTGGCTTTTAAGAGTGAAGAGTATTTATTAGTAACTACAGTATATACTAGATAAGTGAATTGATCTAGTGAGAGTTTAAATGGAGAAGATTGTATTGAAGGCAGATCTTTCAATCCTACAGCCATTAATTCACTTTTACTTAAATTAACCTTGAATCCTGAGAATGTCCCAAAAACATCAATTGTGTCTAAAATAATCGGCAGACTTACATGGGGTTTGGTAATATATAACAGGATATCATCTGCATATAAAGATATTTTATTAACTGTATTTAAGGTGTTAAAGCCATGAATAGAAGGATCAGAATGAATGGACTGAGCACGGGGTTCCATGGTCAGCGCAAATAAAAGAGGAGAGAGGGGGCAACCTTGCCTTGTTCCTCTTTGAAGATTGAAGGGACCAGACAGAGTATTATTAGTTAAGACTTGTGCTGTAGGATTTTTATATAGGATTTTAATTGAATTTATAAATTTATCACCTATGCCAATTTTTTTTTAATACTCTAAAAACAAAGTGCCATTTAACACGATCAAAAGCTTTTTCCGCATCGAGAGTTATAATTACCAGATTGTCTTGAATTGCTTGGTGATGGTGCATTATGTTAAATAGGCGCCTGGTTTTTTTGTGAAACATTCCTACCAGGAATAAATCCAGTTTGATCAGGTTGAATCAGACCAGTCAGTAATCTTCCAAGTCTATTTGCAAGGATTTTTGAAAGTATCTTCTGATCAACGTTAAGGAGAGAGATTGGTCTGTATCCGTTTTGGGGAATAACAGTTATGATTGATTCATTGAACGTTGGTGGTAGCCCAGTCACTAATGCACCCTTCAGTTTTCTGAGCAGGTAGGGGGAAAGAACATCATTAAATTTTTTGTATAACTCAGAAGGTAAGCCATCTGGGCCTGGAGTTTTACCACTCTTTAAGAAATTTATTGAACCTTTTAACTCTTCTAAAGATATATCCCTATTAAGGGAAACGAGCTCATCCAGAGAAAGAGTGGGGAGATTACATTTATTATAAAACTTATCCATAGCTTGTAGGTCAATGCAAGAGTCAGAGGAGTAGATTGAGTAGAATTCCTTGAAGCAGTTATTTTTATCTTTAGATGAGATACATTGTACTGCCTGTTTTGCCTTGATCTTATGGATTGTCTTATCATTTTCTAATTTACGTAACTGTCTTGCAAGTAATTTATGTGGCTTATCCCCGAATTCAAAATATTTCTGTTTTATGAAAGTAAATGATTTATTTAATTTATCTGAAACAATTTTATTATACTCATATCTTAATTGTAGAATTTTTTTGTGTACTTCTAATGAGGGATTTCGGGCATTTTCATTGTCTAATTGATTAATTTGTTTCGCTAGCCTTAAAAGATTTGCTTTATTCTGTTTATTTTTGGACCCCTGATGAGAGATAACACATCCCCTCACAAAGACTTTCAGTGTGTCCCAAAGCAATCCAGATTAAACTTCAGGAGTATCATTATTTTCAAAAAAGTATCATTATTTTCATCGCAAATTTAGGACAACATTACTCTGCATCATTAAGATCTTAAAATATTGTCTTCACCACACATTTTACCACTCTGAAGTATTTCTAACAGGCCCTTATCCCACCCTCCCACTAACTTAAATAACAACTCCGTCATCTGACCGGCAACTGAACCCAGCGGCGCGAGATGGGGTCAATTGAAAAAGTTCTATCCGAACAGGAAAAAAAAAAAACGCAGATAATATATTATTCATTGATTTTCAAATACTAACTCCACTGTAAACATATCAGAAGAACATCTAAACCCGGCACAGCTTGATCCAGTGCAAGGTCCTCTATAAGATCCACTATACAAATGCGAGGTTGGCTAGAATCTTTCCTTCTGTCAACGAGGCATGTAGCAGATGCAGCTTAACTACAGCCAACCACGTCCACATGTTTTGGTCATGCCCCAAATTAACCTCATTTTGGACACGCGGTTTTGACACACTAAGCAGCCCCTAACCCATTATCAGCAATATTTGGTATCTCCCTCAACACAGACCTGCCCAGAGTAGTGAAACAGGCATTGGCATTTACCAGCCTTCTAGCCTGAAAATTAATTTTGCTCAGCTGGAAGCTCGCACATCCTCCATCACATAAACGTTGGGTCAAGGAGGTTCTCTATAACCTACAACTCGAGAAGCTAAGATTCTCTCTCAGGAGCTCCACAGGGAAGTTCCATAAGACATGGGATCCCTTTCTAGATATTACTACCTCACCTGATGGTCCCCAAGACCTAGAGGACGGTTAGGGAGAGGGGTTTCACCCCTTTTTTCTTTTTCCTATTTTTTTTCTCTCTTTGAATGTTTTATTTTATTATTCCGCCCCCCTTATTTATTTATTTATTTATTTATTTACTTTTTACTTTATTTTATTTTGTATATGTATGTGCATTTGTATGCAGACATGTGTGCATTTATGTGTGTGCATGTATGTATGTATGCGTTTACATACCTCACTTACTATTTATCATTTATCTCATCCACTTCATTCTGCATCCCATGTGTATGTATATGTATACTGTATATGTGTATGTATGTGTGTATATGTATATATGTGTATATGCTTAGTGCTCACTGGATGGGTACATTTTGATGTTGTACTACTATGGGGAATGGCCTGTGATGGGATGGGTGGGGGGATTGTGGGGTCTGGGCTGACATACAGTTGCAACTTTGTTTACACATGTTTTTGTATTTGAATATGCCTTTTGTTGGATCTATGCTGTATGTCTGTTGAGAATTTTCAAAACAATAAAGAGAGTTGGAATATATAGAAGAACATCTAAAAACATACAGTACAGACCAAAAGTTTGGACACACCTTCTCATTCAAAGAGTTTGAATTTGTATTATGGCAAGAAAAAAGCAGCTAAGTAAAGAAAAACGAGTGGCCATCATTACTTTAAGAAATGAAGGTCAGTCAGTCCGAGAAATTGGGAAAACTTTGAAAGTGTCCCCAAGTGCAGTCACAAAAACCATCAAGCGCTACAACGAAACTGGCTAACATGCGGACCGCCCCAGGAAAGGAAGACCGACGAGTCACCTCTGCTGCGGAGGATAAGTTCATCCGAGTCACCAGCCTCAGAAATCGCAGGTTAACAGCAGCTCAGATCAGAGAGCAGGTCAATGCCACACAGAGTTCTAGCAGCAGACACATCTCTAGAACAACTGTTAAGAGGAGACTGTGTGAATCAGGCCTTCATGGTAGAATATCTGCTAGGAAACCACTGCTAAGGACAGGCAACAAGCAGAAGAGACGCGTTTGGGCTAAAGAACACAATAAAGAACACAATAAAGAAAACTCTTTGAATGAGAAGGTGTGTACTGTATAAACCAAATAATGGGAAAGGCATTATCCTGTACTAAATGGGTCATGGTTTTGAACATTTTCAGTGACTAGTAACAAAATAATTGCACTTAACATGTTATATGTTGTTCGCACTTATCTCAGCTACATGGCATTTAAATAACAAAACAAAAAAAAACAGTCACTCTGGACCAAAGGAGTCTTCTGCGAACTTAACGGCCTTGTCTGGATCCGTGAAATAATGTTCCTTGCCATTGTACATGACCCTTAGCTTTCCTGGATACTGTAAGCCATACTTGACACCAGGTTTGTTCTTCAGCAGTTCCCTTGCTCGTTTGAATAGCACGGCGTTTTACAACTGCTGGAGGATAATCCGGGAAGATGTTTACTCGTTGCCCCTTAAATGTGACTTGCTGCAACCTGGCCACCTTCTGCAGAATTTCTTCCATTTCGTGGATGTAATTTAACCGAATCACGAAGGATGAGCACGGTCGACTAGAGGTAAAGTAAACGATCTAGCGATAGCATTTCCTTAAGTAGTTGCGCGGCATAGTCCCTTGGTTTCATTCCAGACTCTGCCCCCTCTATAATGTGTAATATACGAA
Source organism: Clarias fuscus (assembly GCA_030347435.1). Lineage (NCBI taxonomy): Eukaryota > Metazoa > Chordata > Actinopteri > Siluriformes > Clariidae > Clarias > Clarias fuscus. The sequence continues at coordinate 31,834,093 of CM059205.1, forward strand.
TGTTCTGTCTCCTACTACGTCCTTCAAGATCTGTGCATTTGTCCGTACGCTGATCTACCACCTGCTTTAAACGACACATTTCTTGTTCGAGCTTCACCATCGTGTCCGAAGTAGTAGAGGCGCTAGCTTCCAAGCTTGCTAGTTTAGAGGCCTGCTCATTTACCGTAGTCTTAACAGCCGAGATCGCTGAGCTGGACTCCTGTTTGAACGCCGTTAGCTCTGCTTGGATAGAGATGGAAAGTTTTTCAATCTTGGTGTCTATTATCTCCTCGTTATCTGACTTGACTGAAAGTATTTCCGAGCGCAGAGAAGAAATTGCGCTAAGAATCGCTGTCGTATCCGAATCCTGAGTATATTCAACTGGTAAATCTTCTGTAGCAGAGTCCGAGGCGGCTGCAGCCTGTTCTGCTACTTTACGAAATTTAACTGGCGTTGTTAATTATGAATATATTAATTCACCAACTCCGGTATATCAAGCATATATCGAAGCCCTGGTCTTTCCTAACAATAAAATTGTTAAAAGATGTTCTGACAGTATTTTTTTTTTTGGATTTAGTGTGGAGGTATCCTAAAACGCATCCTACACTCACATGTTGAAACCGGATGTCCCCCATAAATATTTCTTTTAATAATTAAATAAAGTCATTTAGTCACAATATTCCGCTGTATTTCTTAAAACAGTGGAACCTCGGATTGCAAATAACGCAGTTTGCGAGTGTTGCGCAGTTTGCGAGTATTAAAAGTGCAAGATTTTTAATCAATTTTGACTTGGAAAACGGACAAGTCTTGGTTTTACGAGTGCCGAGTATCATGTATCACACATGCGCTTCTTGTTTTGATGCCGAGCGTCACATGATCACAACTAAGCCAATGGTTTTTCTCTCTCTTGCGCTGCGGAATTGTGGATAATCGCATTATTAATGCTCGTCTTTAATAATTATTAATTATTAATTGCTCGTCTCTTACTGGTATAATCAACATCTGTGCACACGTGTACTGTTTACTATAACACTGTGGCCACGTGTGTGCGCATTTTATTTTGTGTCTGTATGCATGTGTGTACAGCGCATGTACTGTTTATTATAACACACGTGTTTGCGTGCATGTAAAGCAAAAGCAAGTCTCATTAGAGGTTAAAGATCCATTTTCTCTCTCTGTATCAGCCTGCTCTTTGTGTCTGTGTGCGCACGTCATTGTTTCATTGAATTATGCTCGTAATCCAATGTTCCACTGTATAGTTTATTCATAAAAAATCTAAACTGTATTACATTCATTTATGTTCGTGTACTCGGGGCGCAGGACAAACGAGTGTCTATGTAGGCGCGTAAATTTTTGAAAAGAATGTGACTTGAGGCTGAGCTCTGGTTGGATCTTTTCAAATCATCCTTGGGGCAGAGCACTGTGCGCCCTGAACCCTCCCACTTTTGTTCTTAGCAAATCAATATTGTTTTAAAATATTTGTGCTCATGTGATTGGACCATTCTCAACGAGTCTTATTACCGGTCAGCAGATTGTTATTTAATGTATTGAATAGTGATGGATGTGGAAGCCAGCTAAATATTAGAGAAAATTCTGTAATTTCTTTGCTAAATACCCCTTCGCAAGGCGATCAGACGAAGAAAGAAAAAAGTTTAAGAGCTTGGACCAGATCGACCTGATCTTCTAATTAAGCAGCAGTCAAGTGATCACAGCCGGGCTTACACTCTGTGCTTTTCCAGCACTTCTTATGGCGAGCGGAGCTGGCTGACTGGATGCGATGTGAGTCATGCCTTTATTTTATACTAGTAGTAATGATGCTTAATAATGATAAATGGCTATTTACAGGCGATTATTAAAAGTTTAATTTTAGTTTTGTTTGCGCCCCCCCCAACAAATTTTTTTTTGCACCAGCCACCACTGCCAACAAGTTGTTCAAATGATATTAAGTTCAAATGAGAGTATGTAGAAAACATCACATTCCACTTCAGATACTTTTTCTCATGTGTCAGTCAGCATAAAATCACAAAAGTCATAACCCTTTATTTATGTTTTACCTCACCTCAGCACTGGGCTGGAATTGGAGTGTGCAGGTATTGCATGGGGATTCAAATCACAGATCAACAGCAACTTATTAAAAATTAGCAAGTAATTTCCTTTTCAAATAAATATACAAATAGAGAGAGAGAGAGAAAGTCAGAAAAAATAGCATCAATGTGGACCAATAGACGGTAGTTAAATCCAAAAAATGCAAATCTTGAATCAAAGTGCTCAAAAATTAACTATGAAATTTAACACCAAACTAAATCCCAGATGCAATCGCAGAATTCACAAAACAAGAAAGAGAGTTTTCATGGCAAAAACTAACGGACAGAGTAAATGCGTGAGTGTATTAAATAGATAATTTGACATCTCCTCCACTTTTATTATAATGCAAAATAATTAAACACTCCTTTCACATCTTGACTGTTAAATCACTATGAAAACATTTACTTTTCCTGCCATTCATTTCTTTAGGTTAAAATACCAATGTATATTCCCTAGGAATATATGGTTTCTGTCACAAACTTGGTGTAGTCCTGGCTAGATGTAGTTGCTGTGAAGAAGAGCAGGCAGAGATGCAGAGGGATAAACTTAAAGTGTCCTTTTTATTTAGACAAACCAAAACTTTAACAAATGATGTTGGCTTTCTAATAGGAGCATGACACACAACAACATTAACCAAATAATAACTTAAACAGACTAGGATACAAAACAGACGAGAACTAAAACTAAACATAACAAGGACTAAGCCTACTAGCTGTTACGCACACTAGCTGCTAGGCTAGATGGTAGCTAAACAGATTAGTTGCTAAACAGACTAGTATGGCTGTAGGTCTAAGGGATGAACAGACTGGGTACACAGCAGACTAGGTAGGAAACAGACTCTAGAACTAAGGTTAGTGGCTAAGCAAGTTAGTAACTAAACAGACTAAAGCCCCATTTACACTGCAGGTCTCAATGCCCAAATCTGATTTGTTGCCTATATCTGATTTTTCTGACCGTCTGTTTACACATTCTTTCAACTATTTCTCATATCCGATTCAAGTGTTTACACGTGCCATACTGTCTGAAACATCGCACATACTTAGGTTCTTGCACTACAAGCCAAGATGGACGAAGGCGAAATATGCTTGATGCTAGCTCTGCGATATATGCAAAGTTCATGAAACGGAGAAGGAGGAAAAGGGCCATCATTGCAGCCTGAGCATATGCTTCATTTATTGTGTCCTCAACCATTCAGAGGAATGTCTGGGTGCGAGACGTGTCGGGGTCGCTCTCTGGTGGCTTGCAACAGGTGCAGGCTACAGCACAATGGCGCATCTGTTTCGGATGAGCAGCGTGTCGGTGTGTCTGATTACGTCATTAAACCGCGAAGAAGTCACAGTTTTAATGACGTACAGAACGCAGTGCCTCAGACAATCCAATCTGTCTGTTTACACGACAATCACATTAGCACATATCTGATTTATATCTGATTTATTTCCACATATGAAGAAGGCCTGAAACCGATCTCGAAATATCGGAATGCATGCGTTTTTTTCCTGTTTACACGGACATAGAAAATGTCTGATATGTGTCACATACAGTAGGAGCAAAAAATCGGAATTGGGTCACATTTAACTGACAGTGTAAACGTACCTTAAGATCTAGGCAGGTTAGTATCATGTTAGTAGCAAGACAGACTAAGAACTAAACATTCTACAGTGGTACTTACACAAGGGAAACCAAACAGACTAAGAAACTAACTAACAACACATTTAACAAAGACAGCTCCATAAAACATATGTCAACTAAACTAAAACAGACCATAACCAAATCAAACAAAAGCCCACTTAACATAAAAAATGCTCAACCCAGTTTCCCAGAACAAACAGCTATTTACAGAATGTCTAATGAGCTACCTCGGTTCAGGTGAGCACTCTCATCACCTGACTGAGGTGCCTTCTGAGAAACTGAGTCAAACAAAAACTACAAAACTAAAATATAGGGCCCACCCGGCCCTCACAGTTTCTTATTTAATAAGGTGTAATCCTTCTGGAGCTAGAAGAACTTTGAGCCAAGTCAAAATGAAACACAAAAACATTCTGCAAAAAGATAATATTTGATTACACAATCACTGAACTATTTATTAAATGCGATTTAGTATATTCTTTCTTTCATGTAGCTAATAGAAAGAAGACTGAAGCCCGTGTACCTGGCGGGGGCCCTCGACCCTCCCCGGCCCTCCCCCCATCTGAGGAGCTGGCTCTGTCACACACCATGCACCACAAGTAACATGGTGAAATGTAAGTTTACCACTACGATTTGTATTCATTATAAGACTAATACCTGGGTAGGTTTAAGAGTAAGTTAGTGGATAACCTCAACATTCGTTCCCAAAAACGGAGGTAAGTTTCTGGGTATGTTTGTAACCATAGCAACTTGCTCTCTGAAGATAACCTGCTCGGTAGCAGGTTATGTTCCAGGGTAAGTTTGTTTCAGAAGTTTATTGAGCATGATGTGCGCTTTTGATGATGATCCTGTGGATGTGGAGGCTTTATTTTTTTTCGCCGGGAGAGAGTTATAAGACCGCGTATTGATGGCTTTTCATTTCCTAATGATTTGAAAGACCGTTATCGGTTTTCAAGGAAATCGTTAATTTATTTAACACATCTCTTGAAACCGCATATTGCAAATGTCACACATCGTGGGTCTGTGCTTAGAAAACATTCTGTACACTGTAAACCCTAATGTTCAAAGTAATTAAACACGCTGAGTACTGTTAAGTTAAATAACTGCAATGAGGTCAAATTAATAGACCTTTTTGAGTATTCAGAACTTTTTGGTATTTGGTATTTATTTGGTAATTGGTATTTATTCATGATCAAATTTGTTCAGCTAACTTGAAAAACTTCATTTCTACAATCATAAATACCAAAAAGTTCTGACATTTGCAATATGCGGTTTTAAGAGATGTGTTAAGTAAATTAACGATTCCCTTGAAAACTGATAACACTCTTTCAAATAATCATTGGAAAATGAAAAGACATCAATACATGGTCTTATAACTCTCTCCCTGCGAAAAAAAAAAACCTTGTATAATTTGTGCCTCCACGTCCACAGGATCATCATCAAAAGCGCACGTCATGCTCAATAATCTTCTGAAACAAACTTACCCTGGAACATAACCTGCTCCCGAGCAGGTTATCTTCAGAGAGTAAGTTGCTATGGTTACATACATACCGAGGAAGTTACCTCCGTTTTTGGAATCGAAAGTTGAGGATATCCACTAACTTACTCTTAAACTTACCCAGGTATGTCACATAAGACCTGGTTTCCTGTTGGTGACGTAGCTTCCTGTTTTTCGTATTGTTCCCGCGAAAGTTCCTCGTCTGTTTGGAACAGCGTTTTAGATTATATTTTGTTTAGTTTTTCATAATTATATATTTTTCCCGTTTTTACGCTTTAATACTACTGGACTTTATCCGATTTTTGCGCTTTTTGGGAGAACGTGCGTATCATCTGACCAACAACAAGCGAATCCATCACCAAATAATCACAACTCCGGCACAAAGGTACGTTATCATGTCTACCATTCAGCTCGCTCAGTGTGTGGAGTGCAGGATGTTTAGACATTCTTCCTCCGTCATTAGTGATAATTTTATTTGTCATAGGTGTGTGTTAGTTAGCACCCTGACGGAGAAGATAGTAGCATTAGAGGAGCGCATCCAGACTTTAGAGAGGGTTAGAGAGCGCGAGAGCAGCGTTAATCTTGTAGCGGAAAGTCTGGGTGCCGCAGGTGGAGATAATCAGCCCCCGACTCCGGCAGTAGAGCCCTCACAGCGGGGCGAGTGGGTGACGACTCGGCGGCATACTCGTTCAGCCAAAGCTAACGCTAAGGCTAGCCCACTGGAGCACACCTCTTCTGCGCTTCACGTGTCCAACAGGTTCGCTCTCCTCAGTGATGCACCCGCTGAGAAACCTGAAAGAGCTCTGGTTATAGGAGACTCTATACTGAGACATGTGAAATTAGCCAGGCCTTTAGGGGCGCCAGCGGCAGTGGTCAGGTGTATCCCGGGAGCCAGAGCACCGGACATAGCAGGTAATCTTAGGGCTCTAGGTCAGCATAGGTTCTCTAAGATAGTGGTACATGCTGGAGCTAACGATATACGCCTTCGTCAGTCAGAGGTTAGTAAGAGTAACTTTACAGAGGTGTTTAAAATAGCGAAGGCGATGTCCGAAGAAGTAGTTTGCTCTGGTCCCATCCCAATGAGACGTGGCGACATAGCTTACAGCAGGTTATGGTCGCTGAACCGCTGGATGTCCAGGTGGTGCTCCGAAAACAACGTGGGCTTCATAGACAATTGGAAGACCTTTGAGGGCAAAACTGGCCTGTTAGGGCGGGACGGTGTCCATCCCACTCGGGAAGGTGCTGCTCTCATTTCTTGCAGTATAGCACATAGTCTCAGAAGAGGCCTAGTTAATCGATGACAATCCAGAGCCCAGGCCAGGGAGCAGACAGACAGGCTAAACCAACCGTCTGCTAGCTGCAGAGAGTCGTCACTCAGGGTTCATCATATTGAGACTGTGTCTGTTCCCCGAGCTAAACATAAATTTAGAAAGACTCAGAAAGTCTGTTTTAGTAATTTAATTAACATAGATACCACAAACTCAGATCACACTGAATGCGCAGCCGGCAACTCTGATCTGAAGCTAGGACTGTTAAATATTAGATCTCTCGCATCTAAAGCAGTTATTGTTAATGAAACTATCACAGATCAGGAGTTTGATATATTATGTTTAACAGAAACCTGGATTAAACAGAACGAGTATGTAGCTCTAAATGAAGCTAGTCCTCCTGGATACAGCTACATACACCAGCCTCGGCTAACTGGTAGAGGAGGAGGAGTCGCAGTTATTTATGACGATAATCTGTCTCTCGTACAAAAACACAGTTTTAAATTTAATGCATTTGAAGTTCTCTATAGTAACATAAAGTCAGCTCAGTCGATCCCGCTACACATCATTTACAGACCCCCAGGGCCGTACTCGGAGTTTCTCTGCGAATTTGCAGATTTCCTCTCAAACCTTGTTGTTTCTGTAGACAAAGCGTTAATTGCTGGAGACTTTAATATTCATTTTGAGAATCCAGAAGACCCTCTGAGAACAGCATTTATGTCCTTACTGGACTCAGTAGGAGTAAAACAGTGTGTAGTAGGACCCACTCATAAAGCAGGTCACACTTTAGATTTAATATTATCCTTCGGATTAATTATAGGAAATATAACCACAATTCCACAGTCTGAAGTTATCTCAGATCACTACCTTGTCTCGATTAAAGCGTGTTATAGTAATAATGTATGCAGCACAGCACCGCGCTTCCACCTTAAACGTACATTTACATCAAATACCGCACAGAGCTTTATCAATAATCTTCCAGAATTATCAACTTTGATTGGATCGCCATCTGACTTCACAGAACTCGAACAGGCGATTGAATATCTAGAGTCAGCACTTCGTTATAGCTTAGATAATGTAGCTCCAGTTAAAAGGAAAATGATTAGAGATAAGAAACTCGCTCCTTGGTATAATGACCACACCCGTGCTTTAAAACAAACCGCTCGAAAATTCGAACGTAAATGGCGCCAAACTAAATTGATAGTATTCAAAATAGCTTGGAAGGAGAGCATCCTGAACTATAAAAAAAGCTCTCAGTGATGCTAGATCAACGTATCTCTCCACTCTTATAGAAAATAACAAAAACAAAAACCCGAGATTTTTATTTAATACCGTAGCTAAATTAACTAAAAATAAGACCACTGCAGAAATTTCCACAACAACATCATGCAGTAGTGAGGATTTCATGAACTTTTTCAATAATAAAATCATAAATATTAGGCAAAAAATTCAGGCTTTCAAAACAGACAATTTAAATAATTCAGATGATCTAACCACATCACATCAGAACTTAGAACACTTTACTCCCCTTGAAGCGAGGGAACTAATTTCACTCATCTCTTCTTCAAAATCGTCAACCTGTATATTAGATCCTATGCCGACACATTTTCTCAAACAGATAGTACCAGCAATAATAGAACCCCTGTTGAAAGTAATTAACTGTTCACTCAGTAGTGGGTATGTCCCCAAATCCTTTAAATTAGCCGTTATTAAACCGCTAATCAAGAAACCTGACCTTGACCCCTGTCTGCTTTCTAATTACAGGCCGATATCAAACCTTCCCTTTATCTCCAAGATTTTGGAAAAGGTAGTATCACAGCAGCTATGTTCACATCTACACAGAAATAGCATAAATGAACTGTATCAGTCAGGAATTTAGGCCTCATCACAGCACAGAGACAGCACTTGTTAAAGTAGTAAACGACCTCCTATGGGCCTCTGATCAGGGTTGCGTCACTATACTTGTGTTACTGGACCTCAGTGCAGCTTTTGACACCATTGATCATAGTATTCTCCTTCACAGATTAGAAAAGGTAGTAGGAATTAAGGGAACTGCCCTCTTGTGGCTCAGATCCTATTTGACTGATCGTTATCAGTTTGTAGATTTAGATGGTGACCATTCCTCATGTTCTCAAGTGGAGTTTGGTGTTCCACAGGGCTCAGTTTTAGGCCCACTGCTTTTTTCCCTTTACATGCTTCCTCTGGGCAACATAATTCGTAAACATGGTATTAGTTTTCATTGTTATGCTGATGACACACAATTATATGTCTCAGCAAAACCAGATGAGAAAAACCAGTTTGCTAAAATCGAGCAGTGTGTGCAGGATATACGAGATTGGATGTTAATTCATTTTCTTCTGCTTAATCCTGATAAGACAGAAGTTCTGGTCATAGGACCACAAGTAGCTAGAAGTAAGCTTTCTGATCACACTGTAACTTTAGATGGCCTTTCTGTTCCATCAAGTGCAACAGTAAAAGACCTCGGTGTGATTATAGATTCCAGCCTTTCGTTTGAAGCTCATGTAGATAATATCACCAGGATAGCTTTCTTTCACCTTAGAAATATTGCCAAGATAAGAAACATATTGTCACTAAATGATGCAGAAAAACTAGTTCATGCTTTTATCACGTCTAGGTTGGACTATTGTAACGCCTTACTGTCTGGTTGTTCAATTAGGTATATAAACAAGCTTCAGTTAGTACAGAATGCAGCAGCGAGAGTCCTCACTAGAACCAGAAGATACGAGCACATCACCCCTATCTTATCTACACTGCATTGGCTCCCTGTGAAATTTCGCATCGATTTTAAGATACTACTTTTGACATTTAAAGCACTAAATGTTCTCGCGCCACAGTATTTGAGTGAACTGTTAGTGTCTTACGATCCGCCACGCCTACTTCGATCAAAGAATGCAGGCTGCCTGTCAGTACCACGTATTATTAAAACTACAGCAGGGGGCAGAGCTTTTTCTTACAAAGCCCCGAAGTTATGGAATAGTCTTCCTATTAATGTTCGGGACTCAGACACAGTCTCAGTGTTTAAGTCTAGGCTAAAAACTAAGTCTAGGTTTAAGTCTAGGCTAAGTCTAGGCATTTATTTAGCCAAGCATTTTTGTAAATAGATTAACCTAGTGTTTAAGTCTAGGCTAAGTCTAGGCATTTATTTAGCCAAGCATTTTTGTAAATAGATTAACCTTAGGTAAAGGAGCAGATCTGGGGGACTCATAGACGTAGAGTATTCTGGTAAACTGGTATGTTTAGATGCTGTCTTCCCCACTCTCATTGTTCACTCAGGTTTGTTGACGGTGAGGTGATTGGTTGCTTTACATCTCAGGGAGCCCTCATGTTTGTGTTTCCTTCTGGCTCTCCCTTTTAGTTATGCTGTTATAGTTAGTCCTGCCGGAGTCCCTGCTTGCACTTTGCACTAAATATACATTCACCTATACATGTTGACTGTGACCATACCTAACTGCCATCTCTCCTTATTTTCTGTTCTCTCCTTTTCTGCTCTCTCCTCTCTCTCTCTCTCCCTCTTCTTCCCTCTCTCTGTCTCTCTGTCGAGCTATACATGTTTCGCTCCTGAGTTGCCAGTGATCCAGACCCCTCTGCCCTCTGGAGCCGTCTAACCCATCCTGGAGTCCTGCTTCTGGTTGGAGATTTTTTGTGTTTATCTTTTCGGTTTATTATACACCTCTGCACCACTTATTATAATAAATAGCTTTAAATGGTAGTAAACGTACCCTAGCAAGAGAAAAAATATATACTGTATATACAGTATGTCACAAAAGTGAGTACACCCCTCACATCTCTGCAAATATTTAGTTATATCTTTTCATAGGACAACACTGCATAAATGACTCTTTTGACACAATGGAAAGTAGTCAGTGTTAAGTGTGTAGAGCAGTGTAAATTTATTGTCCCCTCAAAATAACTAAAAATACAGCCAATAATAGCTGAACCCCTGGCAACAAAAGCGAGTACACCTCTAAGTGAAAATGTGAAATGTCAATATTTTGTGTGGCCACCATCATTTTCCAGCACGGTTTGAATTCTCTTGGCCATGGAGTTCACCAGAGCCTCACAGGTTGCCACTGGAATCCTCTTCCACTCCTCCAACACAACATCACAGAGGTGGTGGACATTTAACACCTTGTCTCTCCTCGACCTTCCTTTTCAGGATGCCCCAGAGGTGTTCTATGGGCTTTAGGTCTGGAGACATGCTTGGCCAGTCCATCACCTTTACCCTCAGCCTCTTTAGCAAGCCAGTGGTCATCTTGGAGGTGTGTTTGGGGTCATTATCATGCTGGAACGCTGTTCTGCGGCCCAGTTTCTGGAGGGAGGGGATCATGCTCTGCTTCAGTATGTCACAGTACATGTTATAATTCATCTTTCCCTCAATGAACTGTAGCTCCCCAATGCCAGCAGCACTCATGCAGCCCCAGATCATGACACTCCCACCACCATGTTTGTTGGTAGGCGAGACACACTTGTCTTTGTACTCCTCATCTGGTTGCCGCCAAACACGCTTGACTCCATCTGAACCAAATAGGTTTATCTTGGTCTCATCAGACCACAGGACATGGTTCCAGTAATCCTGGTCCTTAGTTTGCATGTCTGCAGCAAATTGTTTGCGAGCTTTCCTGTGCATCATCTTTAGAAGAGGCTTCCTTCTAGGACTACAACCATGCAGAGCAATTTAATGCAATCTGGTGACACCTGAGACAGTGTAACACTAATGAGTCACATGACAAAGGGGAAGGAAAATGACTAATTGTGCTCAATTTGTACATTTTCACTTAGGGGTGTACTCATTTTTGTTGCCAGGGGTTCAGCTATTATTGGCTGTATTTTTAGTTATTTTGAGGGGACAATAAATTTATATATTTGTGGCATTTAATAGCATTCACTAGTTATCAAGTTGATATACAGGTCAATCTGCATTTGAAAATGATTAAAAATGAGCAAAATCAAACAGAATCTCTCTGAGTAAGCATAATAATAAATAATGAATAATCATTGTGTTCTGGTGTTTATGCAGTAATTTGGTCATGTTCACCCATGGGGTAAACATTTGTGGCAATTTGATTCAAATCCAACATTTTAATGATTAGTGATCAGACATTCACACTACTTTTGGGGGTGGGAGGGTCCTAAGCTACAGTATAAAAGAAATTGAACGAAACAACTGTCAGCATTTGCAGTTCCTACAGATATTATTAGCAACAGACATGGAGGCAAAGACGTTTTATTCCATGAAGAATGTTGCATTTCTGCGGGCAAAAAACAAAGGGTAAGAAAGCCTTTTAATAATATATAGTAGTTATTCAGTTGTACCGATTAGTTGTAACGATTTTTCCACTGACTTTATTTGACATTCAGATTTGGTTGTACTTGTCTCCTAACTCTTTACTGCCTGTACAGCATTCTGGAAAAGGGAACAAGTTGCATCAAAACACAAAAAAACTGTGAACACCCGGCTCACATATAAATCATGCTGGCCTATGCTGGATTTTTCAGCAGGCATGCTGGTCTTCCATCAGTTATGCTGGTTCACCAGCTAAACCAGCATCAGACCAGCAGTAACCAGTATTTTTCAGCAGGGGTATCCAGGACATGGGCTACAACTGTTGCATTCTTTGTGTCAAGCCACTCTTGAACGAGAGACAAAGTCAGCGGTGTCTTACCCGGGCTAAGGACAAAAAGGACTGGACTGTTGCTCAGTGAGCAAAGTCATCTTTTCAGATTCAATTTCTAAATCAAGGTCCCAGTGTTAGGAAGAGAGGAGATGCACAGAATATAAGTTGCTTGAGGTCCAGTAAATAAGTTTGCGCAGTCAGTGGTGATTTAGGGAGCCATGTCATCTGGTGTTGATCCACTGTGTTTTATCAGGTCCAAGGTCAGCGCAGCCATCTACCAGGAAGTTTTAGAGCACTTCATGCTCCCCTCTGCTGACCAGATTTATGGAGATGCTGATTTTGTTTTGCAGCAGGACTTGGCACCTGCCCAAACTGTTAAAAGTACTTGCTTGATGGACCAGCAAACTCACCTGACCTAAACCCCATAAAGAATCTATAGGTATTGTAAAGAGGAAGCTGCGAGACACCAGACTCAACAACGCAGAAGCGCTGAAGGCCACTATCAGAGCAACTTGGGCTTCCATACTGTAACACCTTCAATGCAAAGTGAGCCCAGACCAAGTACTGAGTGCTGTACATGTTCATACTTTTCAGTAATCCAACATTGGTGTGTTAAAAATCTTTTTTTTTATTTTTTATATAAAGTCTTAAGTAATATTTACATAATCATCCAAATTAAAGGAAATAAACACTTGAAATACATCAGTCTGTGTGTAATGAATCTGTATACTATGAGTTTCACTTTTTTAATTGAATTATGAAAATAAATAAACTTTATGATGATATTCTAATTTATTGAGATGCACCTGTATATATTAGACAAATGTAAATCTGATAATCATTCAATTCAGACAAAGATAAAAAAAAATATATATATATATATATATATATATATATATAATTTATATCCAGCCTTTCTGCAGCATTTCTGCTTGGATGTTAGATACTAGATACTACAGTACAGCTGCCATGTACAAGTATAACATGCTAACAGTACTGAGCATTTCAGACCTTTGCAGTTTCTTGACCCTGCATTTTTTAAATCAGTTTTTAATAATATTTTATTAATGCTTATAACATATTCTTTTATATTCAAACCTCTGAAGTATAGAAAAAAATACTGTCCTTATTGTTCCTTACTGTCCTGTTCTTCTGTATTGAGCTTTTCTTTCAGATTAGGACCCTGATGTCAACTGTTTTCATCATGTTTTCTCATCCTCTACCAGTTCCTTGATACTTCAGCAGATTCTTGTTTTCCATTCCTTTATATTTTGTTGACACACGATTTGCAAATATGTCACCATTACACTAATCTCCAAATGTGTTTCTTTTGTTTAAGAGCAAAATATAATGAAGGGAAGCTGTTGTACTTATAATTGTGTTTATTATTAAGTAAAATCTTATGAAAAGTTTTTTTTTTACAAAAATGCACTGAATAAAGTTTTATTTAAAATCGATGCCGTGTTAATGCATGTATGTCAGTCAAGTCAAGTCAAGTAGGCTTTTATTGTCACTTCAACCATATACAGTTCAGTACACAGTCAAATGAAACAGCATTCCTCCAGGACAACGGTGCTACAGGCAACATAAATTAACACCAATTAACATAACTAACTAGATAACTAAGAAACCTAATTAGCTGACTAGCTGAGACAGGACAGATTGACATTTTAAGTTAACAGAGAACTATCTATGTTTTTATACAAAAAGATACAAAGTAGGTGTTACATATTTTGAGAACAGCTTAAAATTGACAACAATCATGAAATGATGAATGAAATATACTGTTTATAATCAGAATTGCAGTATTTATCATATTCCAGAAGGTGGAGCTATGCTTTCATGAAAACTTGAGCAGTTCCTGTGACTATTGTTCATTAGAATTTTCATTTTAAAACTCAAATCTAGATTTTTGCATCTTTTTGTGTATAGTGGTATCATATTCTTTTATTATTAGGAAGTGCTAAAAGTACTCATATATATATTCATATATATGACTTAGTGTTAGCTTCAAAAATGTATCTTTTTTTTAATGTACCCTATAGTAATTATCTGCTGTGTAATGTCATTAAGTATAGAAGAACAATATTATACACAAAAAATGCAGATATTTCCATCCTTAATCAGATTTTTTAAGCTTGAATTACAGCCTCTTTCCCCCCAAATAAGTACTGGTGTGGCGCTGGTGTTTCTTATAGTCTTAGTGCAAATTTACCAGCTTGTAATTTGCCTTCAGTTTAAGTGTGAATTAAAACTCAGTATGGCTGTGAACAGGTAGACTTTCTATGTTTATTCATGTTGGTGTAAACTAGTCCATACTTCATAGAATATACAGTAAATAGATGCAGAGTTTTGTAAATTTGTATGCAAATTCAATTTTGAATATAATTCATGCTTGAATTTAAGAATGAAACTATAAAACTCTTATAAAAGTGTAAGACAAATTAAGCAAAGGTTACTGGTGAATGTATTTATTATGTAAATACACCAATATTTTCATGATATCACAAACATGTTTACAGGTAGCCACAGTTAATGTGTGCAAGTTCTACAGATGACCTTCCATAGTCTCACAACTTTCAGTTCCCTCTTTTATTTCCTACAGACACACCCTGTTTTAAGAATGTCGAATTGCAAGAAGTGGAAGTTACGAACACCCTGTATAGTGAACAACATAAAACACCACCAAAATTAGTAAGTTTCATAGTTGCTGTTCGAATGCAGTCACAACACACCTTCTATTATTAGGAAACAGCTTTTAAACTTCCAGCATCTTGGTACTGTTTCTGTTTGGGAAATGACTCGTCTGTGTCAAACCATGCACATAAAAACAAGAACTGAAATTTATAACAAACATGATCTAGAAGCAAGCCACTTAAGAGTAAATAATATTACAGATTGCAGTTCATGCTTTTTATGGTATGTATTTTTTTAAGAATATGACATAACGTATTAATATAATGAATATACATAAATTTACATCAGTACTTAACATATTTAATGTCATTACTTTTCCTATATTTCCATGTTGTATTGCCATGGTCTGTTTTCTCTTCATGGGTGAAATTTCTGGGGCATTATGCAGTTTCACCATTGAGCTTATCAAATCACTTCTAGATGATGGTGCACGTATTTTTAGTTTTATAAGTTCAGACTATATTCACAGCTTATTCTATAATCGACTGTGTGTTTCTGAACCTCGTTTTGTTATGTTCCAGTGTACTGCCAAGTTTTGTATTATACCCTACCAAAAAATCATAAATGCTAGAGGGGTATATGAACTATAACCTGAGCATGTTTTGATACCTTATTATTACCTTATTATTAATATTCCTCAATAATGTGATCAATACATTTATTCATTTATCTTTAATACTGCTTATCCTGTGTACAGGGTTGCAGGGACCTGGAGCCTATACCAGAAAATTTAGATCATGAAAAGGGGTACACCCTGGACAAAGTGACAACCCATTGCAGGGCACACACACTCAACTCCTCTAGACACTAAAGCCTCCTCTAGATGTCAGTCACTTTTACACCGTCATTTACAAGAAATTTCAACACAAGTAAATTATTACAACCAGAAAATTAATAACACAGTCACTCCTTTGTCATATTTTAATTCTTTATATCTTTATTACACATTTGCATTTACATTTAATTTGTGGAAAATTTTCAGCATTTTCCTGGTCTACAGTCTTTTACAACTGTCTATGAGAGAGTTGCATTATTCAGACATTCCATCACTTCATAAAAGCAACAGTTAAAGCCAGTGCTCTTGTCGATTAAGACATGTACTGTATGTGTTGTGGGCTACAGTTCTACCACATATGCTTAGTTCTCCTTTCCCAGACAATGTGTACGTATTACCCCCACATAATTTTTCATGTATGGCATAATTGAAATGTTTAATTTACTAAGAATAACAAATATGTACATCATCATGTCAAGTCATGCATCCCACAAGTGGAAATGTTAAACATACTGTAAATAATCCTCGTCAGTTAAAGCATTTTAACCCATGCACTTCTGTAACTTCAGTATTGTACATGCAGCACAAGTAGAAATGCTATTTAAACATACAGTATATAACCTCCTTTGCCTTTGAAGCAGAGTGTGTGAAGCCTTGTGGTCACACTGCAGCATTCATTCAATGTGCACACAGACCCCTAGCAGCTCTCAACAGGAAATGAGACAGCACATGGCCAATCCACTGACTTCAGGTCAGTTTCAAAAGCTTAACCTCCCATTCACCGGAATTATCAGTGAAAACAACAGAACTGGTGTCAGGTCAGGACCCCATAGCCCACATGAAACAGTAACACTTCCTTATGTATAAACTTGACAACATTTCTCTTCATCTGCCTGTTTATTATCTGAAGATGAAGTGAGTTACTGGCATTCAGAGAGGAAGAAGAAGCGGATGTGGAAGTCTTTTAAAAGACTTGCATGGAATTTTACTAAGCTCATCAGAAGACACCAAACAGACCTATGCAGTAAAAGTGATGATGTGACCATAACAGAGAATTTAAAGAGAAAGTTCCCTTTTGTCAGTCTACCTTGACTTTATCTACTTCATTAAGCTTTCCTCGATTTAGCAGAAAAACAATGAAAGTCTGTGACACAGTTCATGAGAAGTGAGAAAACTCCTTAACAACATCCAATTGACTCTGTGTAAAATGGTCATTATGTACATTGTAGGCACACTTTTGCCTTTACTGTGGCCCACAATGAACATTTATAGATCAGGAGATCAGACACACAGCGAATGAGGAAGTGTTTTTGGTGTCTTGAACTTCATCTAGTGTTGAGTCAACAGTGAGTCGAGCTGCAGTGAGACAAAACTGTCATTTATTAACGGTCATTTATCCAGCAATGCAGGACTGTCATGGATGTAACACTTTAATCTTTGGATTGCTAATGTTCAAGATTCTTCAGGGTATGTATGGAGATAAAGTTGAAAGCTTTACAGTAAAACAGCTTTTATATGAGTCAGGGGCTTTTATATGGTTTTGAAAAATGTTTTAATATGCACATTTTTGACATCTTGAATAAATGTTTAAAGCTTTAGTTAAAGGTGCACATTAAATTAGTGATGTGTTCAGATGTGGCCATTCTATTTACAAAAAGTAAATAGAAAATTATTATTTAAAATATGTTCTTTAAAAATTATGCTGTTAAGATATCATGAAAGGGTTTAGATTTTATGGTGTATTTCAAAATTATATAATTTTCTTATTACAAGAAATTAATTGGCACTGGTCAATTACACAAACTTTACTTCTGTTGAGCATGTTTCTCATGTAATTATTTTCTCTTATCTTCTCAAATAAAAAAAAAGGTTAGACTCAGAAAACCTCAGGCCTTATCTAAAAATATGTGGTGATAAATGAAATATATGTTCTGTGTACAGGCTTTTTGAGTTCATTTTAAGAAGATGTAATTACAGGGTGTTTTCTGTAGCTATTGGACACAATCTTATATTTCTGGAATATAGTCTGCAATGTGTTATCTTTTGTCTTGTGTCAGGTGTGAGTGTTTGGGCTGATCAGAAGACTGAAACATTGAACAGAGCTACTGGGAGCTCCTTGGAGCTAGAATATCCAGACAGGAAATTATCAACCGCTGAGTGGAAGTTCAATGGCACAACATTTGCTAAATATGGTTCAACTCGTAATTACACCTTTCTACAATCCCAGTTCAGTGGAAAAATAATAGAAAACCATGAGAAAGTTGGAGTAACTATACAAAATCTTCAACCCCAAGACACTGGGACATTCTTAATTGTTGCAACTTTTAATAAAGTACAGATTCCAACAAAAATATTTAAAGTTTATATTAAAGGTGAGATTTATTATATATATAAAACCTAGACAAATACAGTTCAGCTATTAAATGTGGTAAATGTACAGTGTGTAGTAAATATAACTATAGTGAATATCTATGTATGTTATTTTTGTTTAGTGTTTAATAATTATGTTATACTGTAGGTTGCATGTGTGTGTGATTACACATAACTGCTGTAGTTACAAATATTCCTCATTTTTTTGTCTATTTACTTTTTTTAAATGCATGTTAAGATCCCATACCAGATGTGCAGATTGAGACAAATCAGACGTGGAAAGTGTCCACAAACAGCTGTGATGTTATTGTGAAGTGTGCAGCGCTCGGAGCTGAGAGAGTCTCCTACCTGTGGAGCGGCTATAAGACTGCAAATGGAACTCAGCTGCAGTTCAGTCTCTCACCAGCAGATGGAGACGTGACACTGAACTGCACTGCAACTAATAGCGTCAGGAGCATTACTGCTACAGAGACACTGAGGTGTAGAGCTGAACCAGGGACCCCAGGTACAAATTCAGTTTTTCCAACTTTTCATCTTACATGTTACACTGTAATGCGGCAACTGTATTTTCAGTAAATATTATTCTATTGTTGTGACACATCAATGAATGGAAAAGCCAGGGGGTTTTCATGTTAATTCACGTCTTATTTGTTTGCATGTAGCACTTTTTGTTATATTAATGATTCCATGTTTAAAGTGCCAGTTCTGTCCTGTTTATATTCAAATTAAAATTTTATTAATCACACACAACCATACACAATACAACATGCAATGAAATGCTTAGTATGACTGTCAGTGACCATAAAATAAAATAAATAAACAAACATGCTGAAATAAAATTGCACTAAAAATTTATTGTGATTTACATGGATCAAAAAAATTTTGCATCTATAGAAATTATTTTAATTACTTTTAGAAAAGACAAATACATAATTTTTCAGCATAATCTCCTTGCTTTTCAGTACACTTTGTCTATTTGATACGACACCATTGGATAGCAGTCTTCTGTGTTTAATCAGATGTTTAGGCTTCAGCTCTTCAATAAGCATCTCACAGTAATAAGCACTGTTGATTATTGAAACTTTTTTTCTGATAATGTCTCTTGAGAATTCCAGAAAACTGTAAGCATCAATTTTCCAACTGATGGTTGATTTGATTTGATTTCTCGGTTGGCGATTGGATGTTTCCGTTTCATACGCCCCCGTTTACTCTCAGGCTCATAGAGATGAATCAATGACTCATCACTGGTAATGATACACTTTAAGAAACTATCACCTTCCTTAGAGTATCAGTCCAAATTTAGTTTTCAGGTATTCAGACTCTTCTGTTCATGGCCTTTCATGACCTATTTCGGCACCATGTACACCCTCAGTCCACAAAAAAATCATCACTGCACACTGCTCTTCTTTCATGCTAAGTGGAATGACTTTTTTCATCCAGTTGCATCACTCTTGCACATCAGTGACTGGGGAGACAGTAGCCTTGAACAGAAAGTGCTGATAAGACAGTGCGGCCAACTGAAGTTTTAATATAACTGGAGTGCAGAAAATTTTTGCTCACCCCCAAACATTAACAACAAGGTTTACAGTGGAAAAATCTAAAACATACAAAACAGACATGGACACCACTATAGGAGCAGACAGGGCTCACAATATGAACGCTGCTGCAAGGAGTTTACCATTTGAGAGATTTTATTTAATTTGTTAAATGTTAATGTTGTGAGTTTTTTTTTTAACTTCAAAATCTGTTTCCTCTGACCAGTTTATCATGCATTTCTTTACTTTTACATTGCTTGTTTATAATACAAATAAACCTGAGTATTTTAACATTGTGATTCATCACAGTCTATGATTTTAAATCAATTGACAGCACTAGAGAATTAAATGATTATGTGCAAATATCTGTGAATGAGGATAAATATTAGTGGATAGACTACAGAAAATTGAGATGTGCAATGAGTTATAGTCTTTAAAAGTGACAGCAGTGCAAAAGTGAATGGTGCAAGACTGAGGTAGTGCAAGTCAATGCAGATAAGGGTATGTGATGAGTAGGATGAGTAGTGGTTGAGGGACCATCTGACCAAGAATTCAGACATGTTTATAGGCACCATAAAGAGTTGTTAAAGCAGCGTATGCCACAGGGAACAACAAATTTCCTGAGTCTGTCTGTAGAGCAGCTCTGTGACAGACGTCTGCTTATGGACAAGCTTCTCTGCTTGGCAAAACTTCCATACAGAGGGTAACTAATGTTGTACATGACAGACAGCATTTTGTTCAAGGTTCTCCTTTCTAGCACCACCTTCAGTGAGTCCAGCTTAAAGCCTCCCACAGATTCTGCTCTCCTGACCACCTTGTTCAGTAGAGTGGCATCTCTGCATTTAAGGTTCCCTCCCCAACACACTACAGCATGGAAAAAAATACTGTTACATACTACACCTCTGTTTGGTAGAAGATCTGTAGGAGTTTCTTGCAGATGTAAAATACCTTAGTTTACTCAGGAAGAACATCTGACTTATTAGCCCTAGGTATTTATTTGTCCTCACTAACCTGATGTTATCTCCCTCAGTAGTGACGATTTGATCTGCATCAGGTCAGAAAAACCTCCACAAGTTTCCTGTAATCCCCCTCCTTTCCATCCCTGATACAGCCCACGATGGCAGTGTCATCAGAGAACTTCTGCATGTGACATGACACCGAACTGTACGGAGAAGTACATGGTGAACAAGAAGGGGGGCGGGAGTAGAGTCCCCTGTTGAGCTGACCATGGTGTCAGAGGGGTAGTCTCTCTTTCTGACATACTGTGGTCTCCTGGTGAGGTAGTCTATAATCCAGGTCCGCAAGTATCTGTCCACCTGCATATCACTCAGCTTAGTGCCCAGCAGGGGGGGCTGAATGGTGTTTCAAAGCACTGGAGAAATCGATGTACATGATCATCACAGGACCCTTCTCTTTGTTGAGGTGGGAGTCGGCGTAATAGAGATTGTCAACTTTTTCCAAGTCAGCAAACTGCAGGGACTCTAGTGCAGACCTGAGATCTGAAGAGATTAAGAATCTATCACTCAAAAGTCTTTACACTTTTTAAAAAGTTAATGCCACTGGTTTGAACCCATTGAGCTCCTTAGGGAAACTTTTTTGGGGACTGGAATGAGGTTTTCCAGAGGTCAGGGACCTTCTCTAGCTGCAAACTCAGGTTGAAAATGTACTGAACAGGCTCGCCTAATTCATCAGCACAGACTCTCAGCATTTGTAGGCAGACCATAACCGTACCAACTGCCTTGCTGGTTTAATTTTAATGAATTTTTTAGGGAGAAAAGGGGTAGGGGGTCCAAGGTGCATGATGTGATGGATAAAGACTGTGGTTGAGGAGGAAGGGAGGTGAGAAGTGCAAAAGCAGTAGTAACAATAGGGACAGAATAATTAAACTTGGTGAACAACTGGTTTAATTCATTAGCTCTCACAATGGAACACTGTCACAATGTCACCATCAATTATTTTACTGTCCTTCTTCTTGCAGCCTGTAATGGTTTTCATACTAACTCAGACCTCCTTACGGCTATTTCCCTGCCGTTTCTTCTCTACTTTCTTAAGTATGACTCCTTGGCCTGGCTCAGACTGATTTTAAGTACACGTTGACTGTGCTTAAGGTTCGACCGGTCACCATCCTTCTTTTTCAGGTTGAGGAAATGCGTGACTTTACTCGTGATCCAGGGCTTGGAAACTAAGGTAGTCGGGCATGCACTGTGTGATCCTATCAATGTCCTGTCCAATAGGGTCCTGCAGCACACCCCACTCAGTGCTTTCAAAACAGTCCCTCAGAATCTGCTCAGTCTCACAAGACCATTTTCTGAATGAACTTTCAGTTATTGCCTGGCTCAAGACACAGGGCTTATATTGGGGCATAAGTAGACCAAGTTCTGATCAGATTGTGCCAGTGGGGGCAGGGTGGTGACAGTGTAAGTTTCCCCCACATGAGCATACAAAAGATCTATCACTTTTACAGAAGATCTATCAACTTTTATTGGGCAATCCACAAACTGATGAAAGGCAGTGAAAGAGAATGACGTCACATGCCCAGGGCTACTGGTTGATAGTCACTAAGGCAGGTGTGTTGTGTTTTTTTTGACTCATCAGGAACGATAATAGACCATTTAAAGCCTGATTAATAACTGTGCTAGGGAGAGTTTGAATATCTCTGTGAACACTGGTGCTAGCTGGTCAGCAGAGCCTCGAAGAACCTGATGTCAAATGCTGTTTGGTCCTGCTGCTTGCCTGGTCTTCACTTTCCCAATGGCTTTCTTCACGTTGTGCTCCATGATGATGAGGGTGTTATACATATTAACCCTTTCCGTGTGCATGTACCCATCTCTATGGGCCACGCTAGTGCGTTAGTATCACTGGAGCTGTTAACTGTAGTTTCACTGTAAGTGTAAAACATGTTCAACTCGTCCACCAAACCTGCGCCATCATTTTGGATGTTGGTGTTTTATATTTACTGTCCCAGATAAATATCGTAAAGTATTCTAAAAATCCTTTGTGTAGTTTCTAATTATATGCTTTAAAGGTTACGTGGTGATTTAAAAAAAAAAAAAAACAAGTTTAATTACAAGAGCTAAATGGCACTACAGTCATGGAATCACTAATATAGATTGTTAAATTAGATGTATTTATATTTGCAGTGATTAAATTGTTATTTAACATTTGATCTGTATTGTAATCATACATCTTATATGATACCTATGTAGATACCACATTAAAGCCTGAGTGGATCATTGCAGTAGCTGGAGGAGCCGCTGTTCTTCTCATTATTGCTGTGATTATTGCTGTATCGTGCTGGTGGAAATCTCACAAAGGTGTGTTAATTTCAAGCAACTCAGCAGATTTAAAATTTTGCAGTATTGCTCCAAATTGTCTAGTTTTCAAACATTCTAGTTTAGTGCTCTGATCCTGTCTACACATCACACTTTAACCATTTGAGGACTGTCTATTCACATACTGCCTAATGTAGCTAACCCTTGACAGGTAACACTGTAATGAGATAATCAGTATTATTCACTTTACCTGTCAGTGGTATTAAGTTTATGGCTGATCATTACACAGGGTGTAATAACCCTAATTAACATCCCTCGAAGTATGAATTTCTGAGTAACTACATGTCCAAGCCAAATGAAAAATATGCTAAATTGAATTGAAAATATGAAAAATTAAAAAAAATATTTATAAAAGTTCCAACAACATATTCAAACGCATATAGATTTTAAAACAGATTTCACAAAGCTTTTCAAACGTTTATTATGTGCACCACCTGTGACACGACACACATCAAGTTGGTAGTCCAGCTCCCCCCCAAACTCGCTGTAGCGTATCTTACATAACAACTCCAGCACCTCAATGATTCTCTGCTTGAGTTCCTCTAGGCATATAGAAAAAAGTGTGGATAAAGACCAGTCCTTTCACATAGTCCCATAGAACTATGGGGGGGGCGCAAACAAAATTAAAATGAAACTTTTAATACTGGCCTGTAAATAGGTATTTATCAGGTGATTATGTGGTGATCATTACTACTAGTATAAAATAAAGTCATGACTCACATCGCATCCAGTCAGCAGCTCTGCTTGCCGTAAGAAGTGCTGGAAAAGACTTGTTGGGAATGGTCCAATCACATGAGTCCAAATATTTAAAAACAATATTGATTCGCTAAGAACAAAAGTGGGAGGGTTCAGGGCGCACAGAGCTGCGACCCAGGATGATTTGACAAAATCCAATCAGAGCTCAGCCCCAAGTCACATGCTTTTAAAAAGTTTACGCGTCTACATAGACACTCATTTGTCCGGCGCCGCGCGTACACGAACACAAATGAACGTAATACAGTTTAGATTTTTTTTATTGCAAATAAAGTATATTAAGAAAAACAGCGTAATGTTGTGACTAAATGACTTTATTTCATTATTAAAATAAATAATTACATGTTAAAGGAGCATTCTTCTCTGCCTAACTTTAAGGGGGGCGGCGCCCCGTATTGACCACTGATCACAATGTGGCAAGTCAGGTGAAGGTGGTGGACATTTCAACAGCATAAAAAAGAAAAAAAAAAACGGACACATCTCGTTAAAATTTGAGAGTGAGAATTGGCTATGTTCTTAGACTACAAAATATCCATATTTTTTGGTATATTGATTATTTATTTGTATGTTTGTGACCAAGTATAACGTGGTATTGAGTATTTATACTTTGTGACCACATGCAGATCCATTGACAGTCATTAATGCAATTCAACTCAATTTTATTTGTATAGCGCTTTGAACAATTATCATTGTCGCAAATCAGGTTTACACAGTCCAAATAATTATTTAAGTTTGTATGAAATATGAATGTGTTTGAATCACAATGATAAGACTGTCCCTGATGAGCAAGCCGAGGGCGACAGCGACAGTGGCAAGGAAAAACTCCCTGTGAAGGCAATAAAAAGTATCCTGCAGAGGAATCAGACTCAACAGGGAACCCATCCTCATTTGGGTGATAATGGATAGCAGGGATTGATCAGCATCATACTGTGTGAGACTGGAAGTTCAGTATAACAGGAGATGTGCTTAAATTAATATGGAGTCAATAGGAGCCGTCAATAGGGTTGTTTAAAAGAAATGTCATTGCTTTAAAAGAGCACCTAATAGCAAAGCCTTCTTTGGTAAACAGGTTCACAGGCCCAATTGTTCTTATTTTCTTTCTTTTCTGCAAAAAGCAAAACTTGCACAAAAAAACTATATATACAAACTGTTAAAGCCAGCGATATAGAATATTAGGAAGTATTGCTCAGTATGTTCATGTCTGAACTTGCCAAGCCCTGTATTTTGTTAATTTGTCTTTTGTGAATTCTCTGGTTTTGTGATTTTCTAATTTCCCTCTGCTGCATCTCATCTGCTGTTTGCTCATTGGCTGACTTTGTGCTATGGTTACCATGGTTACAAAATTTGGGAGACTTATTATAATCTTACCAACAGATGGCAGTGTCCCTGAAGGTACAGTGTATGCAGATGTCAATCCTGCTACACAGAAAAATGTAAGCCTCACATTTTTACAAATTAATTTATTATATTCTTATGTAATATTGTGTGAATGTTTTGATGTTTGTGTTTGGTTTGTTAATTCAGATTTCTATGTATTGGCCAATTTGTCTATTTAATGCTTAATCTGAATTAGGAATAGTCACAGGACCATCTTCTAAAATAATCTGTCTTTTAAAACTTTTCCGTTTTTTAGGATAGGAGCAAGTTATAATGTATTTTAAATGTTAATCTTGAAAAAAGCTAGGAGTGTTATGGAATGCCCTTACTTTGCCCAGCATATACCTTCAAGTTTAAAGTATGTGATGGCAAAGGATTGGGAAAAATATATCATGGTTATTTTATTGGTATTATATAATGCAGTACCACAGTTTCTGAAAACTTCAGCTTGCTCACAAATTATAAAGACATGGTTGCACTGATAGTCTGCAGCTTGATGTGTAAATGAATATTCTGGTTACATAGTAAATAAAAGATTTATTGCCCACCAAAGCAATTCATAAAATACTTTGTCATCTGTAATAACAGGGTCAAACCCTTACCCATTTTAGTTACCCATTTTTATTTCTTTTAAACAATGACAATCAAGAAAATAATACTAATTTGTTATTTTATGCAACACAATTGCTGTACAACAATAAATATTTAGTGTGAAATTCTTTATTGTTCAAAACCTGGCTGGACATAAAGAGGTTGAGGTACCCTCGTGTCACTTGATCAATCCATGCCTGCTTGATTGCTTACTGAAGATCCTGAACAGAAAATAGTTTCTTGACTGCTACTGCCTTCTTGGACATTGTCCAACAGTTTTCTATTGGGTTTAGGTCTGGAGGTGACACAAGCCATTGCTCCAGAAGCTGACTATCATTGTTACATGTTACTATTTGTTACATTGTTACTAGATTTTCAGTTAGTTAGCACAGCTCTTCAGCCAGATAATCTCAAACTAATTAGTGAAATCACCTGTTTTGTGCAGAGGGAGAACTAATACACAGCATATTTAGTTTTAATACTTTTGGCCATCATTTAGCAGAAAGAGCAGAATGTGTGTTGGGTTAATATACTTTGTTAATATAGAACCTCCTTTTTTGTAATGTATGTATTTCTTTTACATTACAGACACGATCAGACAGCGTTATTAATGGAATGACAGTTTATGAAACGGTGGATGACCTGAGAGTGGCCCCAGAAATGGTAGGTGCTAGAACACAATCAATATACATACAATGTTCAAAATGTTTCGCTGACTACAGGCAGATAGGTTGGTTGATTAGTTTTTGTTTTTAATTTTTTTAAATCTAATCAAACTCTTCATGATGCTCAGAGTTACAAATTAGATATTAGTCAAAAGCAAGAAATATCATTTACTACAGCTATAGCTGCTATTATGACATGAGCTGGACTATGAGACTATGGACTGGAGAGGAGATGTAAATTTATAACAAAATTATGTGTAATGTTTGCTAACTGCAGCTGGCTGTTTATTAGGTAAAACAATTTTGCAGATTGTAGTTAAATATCACTTCAGCCACTACACATTTTATCATTTATGGTTTAGATTTGACCCATCCACTGACATTTGTAATTTTCAATGCAGGTGAAAAAACACTATTACAGATTAGAATTTAGAATTAGATTCATTCATGATAGGTGTTACAATCAGTATCTGGGCAGTGAGATTATTTCTTTTTACATTTTTGTATCTGCACACTACCACATTGGATTTGAAATGATGTAACCAGAATTTGATTAAAGTGTATATGGATAATGAAAATCTACAATAAAAGCAACCCAAGCAAAGAAATGGATTTTTTAAAGAGCTGAGACAGACACCTGACCACAAACCAGTTGAGCCGCTTTTCACTTACAAAAGATGATACTGAAGGCAGAAAGACCCATTTCGAAACGAGCAGCACACGAAGGCAGCTGCAGGAATTAACTGGCAATGCAGTTGAAGAGAGAAAAGTCATTATTTGATGTTCATGGGTTCTAGACTTTTTCACACTCCATTGAGACACTTTATTGATTTAGAAAATAATACCTGAAGATTAAATACTAATACACTACCTGCACAAAACGTCACACATTCAAATTTTATGAGACTGCCACTCAGAGCTCTGATAGCACTTTCACCAATAGAATCTGAAGAAGCATCCTATTGTCATCCTGGAATATGCTTAAGACATCAGGAAAGAGAACTCCATTTTGATAACCTCGTTATTCATTACATTCAGGTCATCGGATCACTTCATTATATTGTTACATAATGCAGAGTCTAGATCTGACCAACTAAAGCACCTCCAGATCATAGCACTGTCTCCAGAGGCTTGTACAGTGGACACGATGCATGGTGGGTGCATCACTTCATGTGCTTCTCTTTTTACCCTGATGCACCCATTGCTCTGGCATAGGGTCAATGTCCCATTGCTCCCCAGTCCAATCTTTATCCTCCCTGACAAGTTTATTGTTTATTATTTCTTTTTTCCTACTCAATTGAAGCATATTCAAACTGAAGCCTTTTTCTCATTATTCTGACTAACAAGTGGTTTTGTTATGGCCACACAACTTGTCCCATCCTGTAAGTTCGCATCACATACAGTAGTTGTGATTTCTACTGACAAGTTTTAATAATTTTTTAATCCAACTTCACCATATGTTTAAGTGATCTCCAATCACAAAACCTATTTTGACCACATTTCTTTCATGATGAAAGTCCAGCACTATCTTTCCAAGTTTGACTATTCTTAACCCAATTCCAGTAATTTCAGCAGTTTTTGGCTGTTTTTTTTTTTTTTTTTTTGATGCAGGCCAAAAATCTTTACCCTTTCCACAACCACAGGAAATAATTCCATAACAATCAGCCAGTTTCACATGCTCGTCTGTAGCTTGTCCTAAATGCTCCTGCTAGGTTCCTGACTAGAACATGCAAACAGCTCCCCTATACTAATTTACAGTTTTTACATCTTTGCACACCTGCAAGGATGCTCAGGTGCTTTAATCAAATGTTCTTGGTTGGGCTGTGGTCAAGACTGAAGCTCAAAGTAGCATGTGCCCTTGTAGTACACATTACCTTTAAGCATGTGAAAATTAAATAAATTTCTGGTAAAACACTGTAAATCCTTAATGGTTAATTCAATTTTTTGGTTAAAACCCTTTAAATACTGTATACAGTCTTATGCAAAGTTTGGGTACCCTTTGATAAATAACGAAGTTTGGTGATTTTTATAATTGAAAAGATGTTAACACATTCTCTTTTGGAAATGGAAAGAATGCGCAACATTTTCAGCAAACGTTAATGCATAGTTACTTCTTATGCCATAAATCGAACAAAAATAAAAAAATAAAAACATTGTTATTGCACTGTGCAAAAGTTTGGGCATTCTAAGAGTTCCAGAGTCTCAGATTCTTTTTAAAGGTTTCAGACCTTAATAAGCTCATTAGATCCAATGCATGTCAACAGCTGTCATTAGTAAATGTCTATTTCAAAGCGTTACAAATACTTTGACTCTTCAAACCTTGTGCACACACTTGCGGAAACTCAACAACCATGGGTTCTCTAAGCAGCTGTGTAAGACTTTGAAAATTAAAGTTATTGATGCCCACAATGCAGGAGAAGGCTACAAGAAGATAGCAAAGCGTTGTCAGCTTGCAGTTTCCACAGTGAGAAATGTAATTAAGAGATGGCAGTTCAGAGGAACTGGGGAGGTCAAGATGAGATCTGGAAGACCAAGAAAACAGGTACCTGCAGGAAGATTTAGCAGACTCAGGAGTGGTGGTGCACCGTTCCATCAAGACCTTCATGGAAGAGTCAGCAGAAGAAAACCTTACCTGTGTCACCATCATAAAATCCAACGTCAGAAGTATGCAACAGAACATCGACAGAAGCCTGATGCATTTGGAAGCAAGTGCTGTGGACTGATGAAGTTAAAATGTAACTCTTTGGCCACAATCAGTAAAGTCATGTTTGGAGAAAAAAAGGAGCAGCATTTCATGAAAAGAACACCTTGCCAACTATTAAGCATGGGAGTAGTTAATCATGCTTTGGGGTTGTGTTGCAGTCAGTGGCACAGAAAACATGCACGGGTGGAGGGAAGAGTGGATTCCACTAAATACCAGCAAATTTTGGAGGCAAACATCACACCATCTGTATAAAAGCTGAAGCTGAAAAGAGGATGGTTTCTACAACAGAACAATGATCCTAAACATACCACGAAATCCACTATGGAAAACCTCAGGAGACGCAAGCTGAAGGTTTTGGAACGGCCATCACAGTCCCCTGATTTAAACATCATTGAAAATTTGTGGATAGATCTGTGAGTTGTGCATGCAAGACGACCAAAGAATATTACAGAACTAGAAGCTTTTTCCAAGGAAGAAAATCCCAAGTACAAGAATTGAAAGACTTTTTGCTGGCTATAAAAAGCGTTTTCAAGCTGAGATATCTGCCAGAGGAGGTGTTACTAAGTACTGATTATATAGGGTGCCCAAACTTTTGCACAGTGCCACAATAATGTTTTTCTTTTTTATCTTTGTTCAGTTTATGGCATAAAAAGTAACTATTCATCAATTTTTGTTGAACATATTGTGCATTTCCTTCCATTTTCAAGAGACACTGTGTTAACATCTTTTCAATTAAAAAATCACCAAAATCGGTTATTTATTAAGGGGGGCCCAACTTTTGCATAAGACTGTAACTGAAACGCTACCCTTTTGTCATGTCTTTATTGCTTCACTTCAAATCCGTTGTGGTTCAACTCCATCCACATTTAGATTTTATTTTCATTTGTTTTTAGCAAAATAAATGGTTATTTTGATGGGTATTTAACTATTGTAATAAAATATTTTTTGTGGTATTGTCTGCTTTTCTTTTTACACAGACTATTTATGCTAAAGTGACACTTCCTCAACATACAAAGGTCAGCACTACCCCCTCCTCACCATACCAGCAAGTTCTCTAATCTGGCAGTCTAGTCTTTCTAATTGTATATTAGCTGTGTGAATATTCTACAGTACATCTTTGAGTTGCCCTTTTAGTGTTGTTGAGCAGAAACAGTCTTAGAAATTGTATAGGCTTTGCAGCATGGTTGAAACATGAGACCCTGAATACATGATAAAGTGGTATAGACAATGTGTGATTTAGTGAGTATTTATGTTCTGTAACTTTAACGTGCTGTACAGTGAAAAAACATTAATGAAATATGAATAAAGCATTGACTTTGAAGGACAAATTTTGTATCCTTTGCAGTCTTCACACTCAGTATAGTCCCCTTGTATAGAAGGTTAAACTGACTCGCTTCTTTTTGGTATTATATGATTATTATTATTATTATTATTATTATTATTATTATTATTATTATTATTATTGTTGTTGTTCTTGTTGGCATAGATGCTGCATACCTGTAAACATAGATTTTTGTGTGTTATTAAAATATATCATTAGTCTAAGAAAGTATCTGAAATGTGTATAAAGGAAAACACTAATAAATAAAAAGTATTAAACATTTTTGGCATATGGATATATCCATATATACTGAACAAAGAGTAATTCAACTACTGTTCATACCATGATTTATGACCATTGACCAACCACGCCTAGTATAAAAACAATATAAGAAAATAAGATAATATAGATACAAAACAAATGCATGAAAAACATAAACCACCTGTAATTAGCAGATGTAGGACAAAGTACAGTGGAACCTTGGATTGCGAGCATAATTCATTCCGGAAGTATGTTCATATATCAAAACACTCATAAATTAAAGAAAATTTCCCCCATAAGAAATAATGAAAACTCAAATTATTTGTTCCAGAACCCAAAAAAATAAATTAATTAAAGTAAAAATAAAACATATTAACCTGCACTTTACCTTTGAAAAATAAATCCAGTCAGATAAATTAGTGTTTGTGCATGTCTGTGTGTGTGTGAGAAGATAAGAGAAGGAGGAAAGGTGTGCTGTCCAATGACACGCATGCACACACACACACACACACACACACACACACACACACACTAACGATGTCAGTGCAGGCTGACAGAGAGAGAGAAAATGGATCTTTAACCTCTCTAATGAGACTGGCTTTTGCTTTATATGTGCACACACGTGTGTTATAGTAAACAGTACACACGTGCACGGATGTTGATTATACCAGTGAGAGACAGGCAGCAGGGGAGACGATTACCCACAATTCCACAGCACAAGAGAAAAAAGGGGGAAAAAGCCATCTGTCTTTCACATTGCTGAGGAGGAATTTTGGCCCACCCATTTCAATTAGCTTTCTCTATGCCCTCAACTGCAAGAGGCTACAGCATCACCCAGGAATCGAACCAGCAATCTCTGGATGATAGGGCGAGCACTTTACCACTGCCACTGATACATGTCAGCTACCATTGATTCTCATCTGTTCTTGAATTTCTTTTGATTGTGGCAGGAGTGTTGTTTTTTGTTTTCTTTTAGCATGCTTCACTTTGTCAGGCAGGTTGTATTTAAATGATTTCTTGATTCAACAGGTCTTGCAGTAATTAGGCCTGGGTGTGACAAGTGAAATTTAACTTAGCTTTCCAAAAATCACAGTGGAGACAATGTGTGGGGTTTTATGTGTCTTTACTAACTGCTCAAAAGGGCTTCTTCTTGTTTAAATTACCAAGCATCTCTAAGTAAGGATGATCTTGTTCCATATGATGAAGGCTCTGCATCACACAACAAGATGATGAGAAGTGAGTGAGCGTTCATCCTCCTCCAGCTGTAAGACCCATTCTCCTTTTTCAGGTTGTCCACTCCTGCTTTATGTGGTTATACTCCAGGTTGATGGCTGACATCTGTACTTCATGATTATTAATCTCATTTATATGCATTGTGCTCAACAAGTGTAATTGTGTGTGTGTGTGTGTGTGTGTGTGTGTGTGTGTGTGTGTGTGTGTGTGTGTGTGTGTGTGTGTGTGTGTGTGTGTGTGTGTGTGTGTGTGTGTGTGTGTGTGTATGTGTGTGTGGTTTTTGTGCTGTGTGAATAAATGTTTTATCTGTCTGGGAAAAAATGACATGAGGACTACCTTTGTACCCTGGTGTACAGCTTTTTATTTTTTATTTAAACAAGAGTGATACATTTACTTAATGTTGAGGTCACGGTAGGAAAAGTATAGATATTAAAATATATAATTTCCGGTGTTTTCTCTGCTGTTGAACATAGTGGCGGGGCAGTCTGACTCTGGAGACAGCCCAATAGTTAATTTAGCTCACATCATCTAAAAGAGGGAAGAGAGAATAAAAGAGAGAAGAGAGACAAAAGTTACTTTTTTAATCCAGAAATCTCTCCTCAGAATCCTGTCCTAAACAACATTCACATTTGCTTCACATTGTGTCTTTTATCAATGCCATTAAAATATAATGTAATGATATAGTAATGAAAAAAGTAATGTAATGATATCTCATATAAACGCTTTATTTAAATTCAGAAAAAATATTCATGAGGAAAGATAGCTATGAGTTGAAGTTATAATGCTCAAACAAATATTTTGGTGAACTGTGCTTAAATGGGCAGTTCACCAAAATACAACATCTTAGTATTTGTTTCTGTCCAGAGTTACATTTTGACATAAATCTTGTATTGGTAAGAAGAACTGATCCAATCCATAAAGTCTTGTCCAATATATTCTAAAGACTTTCAATGGTGCTTAATTTAGCTTTTAATTGATTCCTCATTCACCCAGAGCCAGAGGCGCAACTGCACATTTGCTGAGGGGTATGCAAGATCATGGGTTGCGCCCCCGTTTAATTGCATTTACATATAAAATTAGCACTGTTATTAATGTCCAAATCCTTAGAATGGCAAGCTGCAAAAATAACTTAGATATTCAAATAACCTGCAGTACTCTGACCAGGAAAAGTGCGTACAGTACGTATGCTTAGACCCTGACGTGGTGTAAAGCACTTTTCCACATCAAGGCCATTTTTTAAAATGTGACCGTTGCTGTGGATTTTGACGTATCTTCATCTTCACAACTGAGTAAACAAAATAGATGTTTCACAAACTTTGTTTCTTAAGGCTACAATAACTTATTCTGCATGTTTCTTAATACTGTGTAAGTCATAAAATCCTGTATGGCCTTTACCTTCCTGTTTTCTTCACCTGCTCTGAACTCATTTTCATCATTGCTTCATTGTGCTCCTCATCTTCATGGCTAAGTTAATGAATAAATATATACCTTAAATCATCAAACCCCAATTTTTTTTATTTGATATTGTTTAAAGTGGTCATGACAAGATGAATTACATTTTGCTTGATTTTTTGGACAAATAAGAGGTCACTGCACTATAAAAAACATTTTGTAATTCTGGTGCACAAAAAACTGTAACTTACTGTAAGTGTACATCAGAAAACACATTAAAATGGTAAATGTATGTCATGACCCCTTTAAGTCATAGTATCCTGTGTGGTAGCTCCTACCTGTTCTCTTCACCTGCTCTTGACTTATTTGCCTTCTCTCTGGACTCTTCATCTTTTTCGTCTTTTTTATGAACACTCATGTACAAAGCATTAAAATGATTGTATTTGCTAAACAGTGATGTAATTTCATTAGCACTGTTATTACAACAGAAACAGAAAAAAGCTCATGCATTAATACATTTAAACTGCATAATTTTTAGAAACTTTGTGGTTTTTCAAGCTGTTTTGAGAATCCTGTTTACAAGAAGCTTACAATAGGGTCTGGAATACTGTATGTAAGAGAGAGTTATGGATGGTGTAAAGTGTCAAAATGTCAAAATTTTGATTGATTGCTGATTGATTGCTTATAGGTCAAAGGTCACCATAAGATCATAATTATATTGACCTCTCAAGGTCAAAGGTGCCATATGGAAGGGTCATTAAGGTGTTTAATGCTTTCTAAAAGTCTTTTTGACCAATCAGATTAAAGTAACTGATATCACGTAACACCCAGTTTCCTTTCCCGTGAAAGTAAAAGTTTACAAATGTTTAAGTCATTAAGGAAGTTTGGTGTCTCCTTTCCCACGAGAGTAAATGTTTTTTAGTTCTTTCCTCCAGATATACAAAATGTCAAATTTTGATTGATTGCTGATAAGTCAAAGGGGTGTGTGTTAAGGGTAGGTGTCTCTTAATAGTTTTCACATGTTTAAGTCATTAAGGAAGTTTGGTGTCTCCTTTCCCACGAGAGTAAATGTTTTTTAGTTCTTTCCTCCGGGATATACAAAATGTCAAATCTTGTTTGATTGCTGATAGGCCAAAGGTGGGTGTTGAGGCTAGGTGTCTCTTAATAGTTTTCACAAGTTTAAGTCATTAAGGAAGTTTGGTGTCTCCTTTCCCACGAGAGTAAATGTATTTTAGTTCTTTCCTCCAGATATACAAAATGTCAAATTTTGATTGATTGCTGATAAGTCAAAGGGGGGTGTGTTAAGGGTAGGTGTCTCTTAGTAGTTTTCACATGTTTAAGTCATTAAGGAAGTTTGGTGTCTCCTTTCCCACGAGAGAAAATGATTTTATTTCCTCCGGGATATACAAAACGTCAACCTAATTTTGACGGCTCAAGTCAACATATGGAAGGGTCATTAAGGTGTTTACAACTACCCCTGCCTTCTAAAAGTCTTTTTGACCAATCAGATTAAAGCAACTGATATCATGTAACACCCAGTTTCCTTTCCTGTGAAAGTAAAAGTTTACAAAAGTTGTTAAGAAAGTTGATGTTTCACACATTAACACAATAACACACAATTAAATGTTTCCTAAACTTTCTATAAAAGCATAACAGAAAATTAAATTTATGTTAGAATAAACTACATTAATAAATTAATGATTGTAGGGGAATGAGAATAATCACTGTGTCTGGAATAGCAATTTCCTTATTCCTCTGACTTAAATATTGCGTAATCAGTACAAATCGACAAAAATCCTTTT
Organism: Clarias fuscus; assembly: GCA_030347435.1. Classification (NCBI taxonomy): domain Eukaryota; kingdom Metazoa; phylum Chordata; class Actinopteri; order Siluriformes; family Clariidae; genus Clarias; species Clarias fuscus. The sequence continues at coordinate 31,868,993 of CM059205.1, forward strand.
TTACCTGATTTGCTTGTTCCTGTTGTATTAAAGATAACTATTTTACAAAATTTACTTTTTAGAAAACTAAATTTTCTTCACTTCACACCCCAGGAGATACATGCGGGATGCGCGTGGAGTTTGTTGAAAGGGGAATCAAACAGGTTTTCTCTCGGCATTGGGATTGGCCGGATCTGCGCGTGATGAAACCCCGCCTCCGCCTCTTCTGCTTAGTCACAAAAGGCATTTATTTTTTCAGAGTGTTCATCTAAATCTGTTGTTTTATCCACATTTTTAGGTAGGACTGTGACTATTTTGTGTTTTTTAAAAGTTCTCTAACACTAGAGCTGAGGTGACCGTGTGTGTAGTGATTAGTAATAATGGAAGAAACAAAAGCTGTTCCGTGAATTGTCAGTGCACTCTGTGCCGTGATCATTTTGTCAGGAATGGCATGCTGAACTGATCCAACAGATCGGTGAAAAGTCTAGCTGCTTTTACATATGCTTATATATACGAGGACCATGTGTTAAAAACCAGGTACTGAAAAGAGTAAATTTGTTTTCTGTTTGTCATAGCTGTGTTAGTGTTAGTTAACATCCATTATCAGATTAGGATGTAATAAAAGTTTAACCAGATATTTTTTCATGGGAAGATGAGGCTAATGTTTAATAGCATTGTTTAGAAAATGTTTAAGCCAAGTGTGTGTGTGTGCGTGCATATGTTTATGTCCATGCATGGGATTGTATTAATATCTGGGTAGGGAAACATTCACACAGGGATAGGAATACCTTACAGTTTTAATTTGATGTTTCACTAGACCCTAACATATAAGCTGAGTTAGCTCTCAATGCTAAGTTTAAATAACCGGTAATGTGAGTTACACAAAGTATTATCTTCAAAATCTTAACAAAAACTGATCTGAAGTAAACAGATCAGGAAATGTTCTTGGGTTGTTCTTGAGATTTTTTGAATTTTGAATTTTTTTCCTGTCACTAAACCTTCACGCTTGCAAGTTCGGTTAGCTAGGTGTAAATATAATGTTATTTTAGAAACTTTTCAGAAAACTCTTCCAAAAACATCTGAGGTAAAGTTGTTGTTCTTCTTATTTTTCTTCTTTGTCTTCCATTACAATATTTCTTCACATAAGTAAAAAGTAATTAGACTGGAATTTTAGTTACACAAATTGTTTGTAAAGAATCTAACAACATACTGTATCTGAGTCAGAAGTTGATACTGTGGAATGATTAGACTTGTTTCCTCTGTCATTAAACTTACACGTATGAAATTTCTTTTAGGGTCTGTTAGTAAATGTTGTGAGCAATAATGTTATTGTAGAAACTTAAAAAAAAAAAACTGACAAAATGTAAAAGTAGAAGTTCTTGATTGTTTAGACTTGGTTCCTCTGCCACTAAACCTTCATGTATGAAAGATCTGTTAAGCATCAAGCCTATGTGTAAGTATAATGTCGTTTTAGAAACTTTTCTAAAGACTAGAGAGTTTCTCTTAAACTCTTCTAACACATCTTAGGCAACAGTTTTTGTTCTTGATGGTTTTTTCTTCCATTACAATATTTCTTCACATAAGTAAAAAGTAATTAGACTGTAATTTTAGTTACACATTTATTTTTCATAAAAATGCAACAACATATCTGAGTTAGAAGTTGATACTTTTGAATGATTAGACTTGTTTCCTCTGTCATTAAACTTACACGTATGAAATTTATTTTAGGTTCTGTTAGTAAATGTTGTGAGCAATAATTTATTTTAGAAACTTAAAAAACATCTGGCAAAATGTAAAAGTAGAAGTTCTTGATTGTTTAGACTTGGTTCCTCTGCCGCTAAACCTTCATGTATGAAAGATATGTTAAGCATCAAGCCTATGTGTAAGTATAATGTCGTTTTAGAAACTTTTCTAAAGACTAGAGAGTTTCTCTTAAACTTTTCTAACACATCTTAGGCAACAGTTTTTGTTCTTGATGGTTTTGTCTTTGATTACGTTATTTCTTCACCTATGAAAACCAGAATTTTAGCTACACAAATTATTTTTTCATAAAAACAAACAACGTATCTGAGAAAAAAAAGCTGATGTCTTTCAGGGTTTTGTCGTCTTTTCTTGTATATGTGTCTGCGTACATATATGTATGTTTGTGGGGATGTAACAAGAGGGTGGATTTTAAAAAATAATGCACAATGAGGTGTTAAACTTCTGTTTCACACCTAAGTTAAAGTCAACATTCTTTATGGTTTTGCCCTGTGTTGCTATGCCTTTACTTTTGAAATTTTGGGGTAACTAAATGTGACTATTAAATCTTTATATGCGTTGCAATTTTGACTACACAGTCTTTTTCGTAAACATTTAGCAACATACTTTATTTCAGGAAATTGTTGTTGGTTTTTTCATGTTTCCTCTTTCACTAATGCATGGAAGTTCTGTCAGGGGTCATAGTTAATAGAAGATAAGGGTTTAGGAGCATTTACGACGGGGCGAGTGTCCTTGTGCCTGATGTAGTAAAAGCTTGGCCAGACAACTTTCAGTTCAAAGGAGATGCTAAACTTCTGTTAGAAACTTTTCTCAAAAATCTAAGGTAAAAGTCAACATTCTTTAGGGTTTTGTCTTGTTTTCCCTGTGTCACTATGCCTTCACTTGTGAAAGTTCTGGAAGCTAAATGTGAATAATAAAGTTTATATGCTTTGCAATTTTGACTACACAGTCTTTTCTTTTCATAAACTTTTAGCAACATACTGTGGATTTGTTTACGGTGTCTGTCGCTAAACCTTCATGTATGAAAGATCTGTTAAACGTCCAGGCTAAGTGTTATTTATAATGTCGTTTTAGAAACTTTTCTAACACATCCTAGGCAACAGTTGTCGTTTTTGATGTTTTTTCTTTCATTACAATAGTTCTTTGAAAGTTAGTGCATCGGAATTTTAGCTACACAAATTAATTTTCTTTAAAAATACAACGTATCTGGGGGGGGTAGGGCTGATGTCCTTTATGGTTTTGTCATGTTTTCTAGGAGGTGTCTGCGTATCTGTGTGTGTTTGTGGGGATGTAACAAGAGGTTAGATGTAAAAAAAAAATGAGGTGTTAAACTTCTGCTACAAACGTTTCTTAAAATCTAAGGTAAAGTCAACATTCTTTAGGGTTTTGTCTTGTTTTCCCTGTGTCACTATGCCTTCACTTGTGAAAGTTCTGGTAGCTAAATGTGAAAAAGTTTATATGCTTTCTTTTACCTTCTTCAAGAAGTTTGATAAGCCTTTCCTTTGTTTCAACTGACATCTCTCATGTTGGAGCCATGAGTTATGTCAATCATCTTGGTTCAACACATCACTAATGTGTACAAGCACTCTTTTTTAACTGCAGACTAATTAGCAGTTGTAATCAGATACAGGTGTTTGTTTTAGAAATGCAAAGTGCATGGTGATTCCATATAATTTTCCTCAGTTTTGTGTGATTCCAGTTTTTTTTCCTCTGTTTGATCTGTAAAAACAGTTGTCATTGACTATAGTTATCTTTCTTTGTTTTTTTTGTTGTTTTTTTTAAGTGTTTTATACACCCACAAGGTTGGATTGTTGAATGAAAATAGTTTTGTGGAATGTATGTGCTTGTTTTTTTCTACACAATTAAACATTCGAATGAACAACTTCTGAGAGGGGTGATTCCTTACATTTTGCCAGGGGTTGTACTTGACCTAAATATACCTTTGATGTAAAGGTAATCAACAAAGAAGTTTTATTTCCTGATAAACTTTGAATTGCCATAATGGTGCTGGTTGTTTCATCAAGGATACACCTTTGGACTATTACTATGTACCCTTCACCTGGAAACATTGAATATACTGAAGTACAATATATGGACGAAACATTGTCATCACTTTACCATCACACCTGTATGTGCTTGTTGAAGATTTAGTCCCCTTTTTCTGTTATAATAACCTTTACCCTTCTGTGAAGTCTTTCTTGGAACATAGCTGTGAATGTTTTTGTGAGGTCAGACACTAGTGTTGCGTGAGGAGGCCTGGGGTTAGTCAGTGTTCCAGTTTATTCCTCGTGTTCATCTGTGTTGAGGTGCACTTTTTTAAAAATTTTCACATCAAACTTGGCAAACCATACCTTCATGTAGCATCATGGAGGTGACCACAAACTTTTGTCCATATAGTGTACAGCTTTTAAAAAACATATGAAGTACATAAAAGGCAAATTTACACTAAAAGGCAGTTTAAAGACATACTACATGCCCCAGCCCAGGTAAAAGTTTTATACTGATTTATAGGGACTTTCACATACAACTTTCGTTCACAAAGAATACTGTGAAGAAAAAAAAAAACATCCTCTAAATGCACCGACTGGTCTGAGCTGATAGAAGGTCTACAGCATGGTAACTTCAATAACCACTCTTTACAAGCATGGTGAGCAGGAAAGCATTTCAGAACGCACAACACATCTAACCGTAAGGTGGATGAGCTATAAAAGCAGAAGATCATATTAGGGCCTGTCAAGGAGCCGAAAATTAGAATTTAGAATTCTCTCAGAGAGCTATCTTATCCTAAAAAGTCCTAGCTGGGAGTCCTAGACTAAAAGTGATTTAGGAAATTCTCAGAGCAACTCTAAGTAAGGAAAGTACAAAAACCTTTATCTTATTGAGGAGGTGTGGTTGACCCCATTTCTGGGGATGATGCAGCAATTCAAGAACTGTGATTGGATCAAAATAACCTCTGATCCCTGCAAAGATCTTGAAATGCACTCTTTGTGAAAATAGAATACATTATAATAGAATAGACAGTGAAATCATAATGTTTGTATATGAAAAAATTGTATAATCACGACTACAGGCTACTTTATGCAAAGTTTCTGTTATAGGTTAAATATATTAAAGTTAATTAAAACAGACAAATGTTGAAAATATGTCTACTTTTGAAGCAACACATTTCCACACAGTGATCACATTATACCACATCCTGATGTTTGATGTGAATTGTATACAGCGGGTGTAACAGTCATAAACATGGTATGGGTTGGATTTAAATGCCACTTGTTATCCAATTGTGATAGACTATTCTCGGTTACAATTTTTTTTTTTTTTTGCAACAAAAGAAGAGGATCTACTTAATCATTGTAAATTAATATAATTCAGGTAATTGATATAATAAATGATATAATGAACTCACATGTACATCAGTCAAATTAAATAAATAAAATAAAAAGAAGGAATGCTCTACTTTAACAGTTCACTCACTCACTGACTCAGTCCATATATTGCTTACAATGTACAAGATTGTGAGAGGCATGCAGCCTATCTCAATGGACTCGGGGCATGAAGCGGGTTCAAATTTAACACAGGGCACAAAAGAGCACACCCACACTCACTCTCACATTACATGGAATTCAGTAATTGCAATTAGCTTAATCTTTGTCTTTGGACTGTTGGAGGAAACTGCACTACACAGAGGAAACCCACCAAGCAGGGGGAGAACATGCAAACTCCACGCACACAGACCGGAGGCAGGAATCGAACCCTTGATCCTGGAGGGCCACACTAAGTCTAGTTAATTAAGGTCATTATCAATTAGTTATTACTTACAAAGTCTCTAGGAGAAAGGGATTCACCGGATCAGCCTTTAAAACATTTCTAAACAAAGTTTCAGCTTAAAACTTAAGAATACTCAACTCTATTTGCCTGGTTGCTGGGATGATGCATCAAAGGAACATCTGCTGTACAATCAGTATAAAACTTTTACCTGGGCTGGGGCATGTAGTATGTCTTTAAACTGCCTTTTAGTGTAAATTTGCCTTTTATGTACTTCATATGTTTTTTAAAAGCTGTACACTATATGGACAAAAGTTTGTGGTCACCTCCATGATGCTACATGAAGGTATGGTTTGCCAAGTTTGATGTGAAAATTTTTAAAAAAGTGCACCTCAACACAGATGAACACGAGGAATAAACTGGAACACTGACTAACCCCAGGCCTCCTCACGCAACACTAGTGTCTGACCTCACAAAAACATTCACAGCTATGTTCCAAGAAAGACTTCACAGAAGGGTAAAGGTTATTATAACAGAAAAAGGGGACTAAATCTTCAACAAGCACATACAGGTGTGATGGTAAAGTGATGACAATGTTTCGTCCATATATTGTACTTCAGTATATTCAATGTTTCCAGGTGAAGGGTACATAGTAATAGTCCAAAGGTGTATCCTTGATGAAACAACCAGCACCATTATGGCAATTCAAAGTTTATCAGGAAATAAAACTTCTTTGTTGATTACCTTTACATCAAAGGTATATTTAGGTCAAGTACAACCCCTGGCAAAATGTAAGGAATCACCCCTCTCAGAAGTTGTTCATTCGAATGTTTAATTGTGTAGAAAAAAACAAGCACATACATTCCACAAAACTATTTTCATTCAACAATCCAACCTTGTGGGTGTATAAAACACTTAAAAAAAACAACAAAAAAAACAAAGAAAGATAACTATAGTCAATGACAACTGTTTTTACAGATCAAACAGAGGAAAAAAAACTGGAATCACACAAAACTGAGGAAAATTATATGGAATCACCATGCACTTTGCATTTCTAAAACAAACACCTGTATCTGATTACAACTGCTAATTAGTCTGCAGTTAAAAAAGAGTGCTTGTACACATTAGTGATGTGTTGAACCAAGATGATTGACATAACTCATGGCTCCAACATGAGAGATGTCAGTTGAAACAAAGGAAAGGCTTATCAAACTTCTTGAAGAAGGTAAAAGAAAGCATATAAACTTTTTCACATTTAGCTACCAGAACTTTCACAAGTGAAGGCATAGTGACACAGGGAAAACAAGACAAAACCCTAAAGAATGTTGACTTTACCTTAGATTTTAAGAAACGTTTGTAGCAGAAGTTTAACACCTCATTTTTTTTTTACATCTAACCTCTTGTTACATCCCCACAAACACACACAGATACGCAGACACCTCCTAGAAAACATGACAAAACCATAAAGGACATCAGCCCTACCCCCCCCAGATACGTTGTATTTTTAAAGAAAATTAATTTGTGTAGCTAAAATTCCGATGCACTAACTTTCAAAGAACTATTGTAATGAAAGAAAAAACATCAAAAACGACAACTGTTGCCTAGGATGTGTTAGAAAAGTTTCTAAAACGACATTATAAATAACACTTAGCCTGGACGTTTAACAGATCTTTCATACATGAAGGTTTAGCGACAGACACCGTAAACAAATCCACAGTATGTTGCTAAAAGTTTATGAAAAGAAAAGACTGTGTAGTCAAAATTGCAAAGCATATAAACTTTATTATTCACATTTAGCTTCCAGAACTTTCACAAGTGAAGGCATAGTGACACAGGGAAAACAAGACAAAACCCTAAAGAATGTTGACTTTTACCTTAGATTTTTGAGAAAAGTTTCTAACAGAAGTTTAGCATCTCCTTTGAACTGAAAGTTGTCTGGCCAAGCTTTTACTACATCAGGCACAAGGACACTCGCCCCGTCGTAAATGCTCCTAAACCCTTATCTTCTATTAACTATGACCCCTGACAGAACTTCCATGCATTAGTGAAAGAGGAAACATGAAAAAACCAACAACAATTTCCTGAAATAAAGTATGTTGCTAAATGTTTACGAAAAAGACTGTGTAGTCAAAATTGCAACGCATATAAAGATTTAATAGTCACATTTAGTTACCCCAAAATTTCAAAAGTAAAGGCATAGCAACACAGGGCAAAACCATAAAGAATGTTGACTTTAACTTAGGTGTGAAACAGAAGTTTAACACCTCATTGTGCATTATTTTTTAAAATCCACCCTCTTGTTACATCCCCACAAACATACATATATGTACGCAGACACATATACAAGAAAAGACGACAAAACCCTGAAAGACATCAGCTTTTTTTTCTCAGATACGTTGTTTGTTTTTATGAAAAAATAATTTGTGTAGCTAAAATTCTGGTTTTCATAGGTGAAGAAATAACGTAATCAAAGACAAAACCATCAAGAACAAAAACTGTTGCCTAAGATGTGTTAGAAAAGTTTAAGAGAAACTCTCTAGTCTTTAGAAAAGTTTCTAAAACGACATTATACTTACACATAGGCTTGATGCTTAACATATCTTTCATACATGAAGGTTTAGCGGCAGAGGAACCAAGTCTAAACAATCAAGAACTTCTACTTTTACATTTTGCCAGATGTTTTTTAAGTTTCTAAAATAAATTATTGCTCACAACATTTACTAACAGAACCTAAAATAAATTTCATACGTGTAAGTTTAATGACAGAGGAAACAAGTCTAATCATTCAAAAGTATCAACTTCTAACTCAGATATGTTGTTGCATTTTTATGAAAAATAAATGTGTAACTAAAATTACAGTCTAATTACTTTTTACTTATGTGAAGAAATATTGTAATGGAAGAAAAAACCATCAAGAACAAAAACTGTTGCCTAAGATGTGTTAGAAGAGTTTAAGAGAAACTCTCTAGTCTTTAGAAAAGTTTCTAAAACGACATTATACTTACACATAGGCTTGATGCTTAACAGATCTTTCATACATGAAGGTTTAGTGGCAGAGGAACCAAGTCTAAACAATCAAGAACTTCTACTTTTACATTTTGTCAGTTTTTTTTTTTTAAGTTTCTACAATAACATTATTGCTCACAACATTTACTAACAGACCCTAAAAGAAATTTCATACGTGTAAGTTTAATGACAGAGGAAACAAGTCTAATCATTCCACAGTATCAACTTCTGACTCAGATACAGTATGTTGTTAGATTCTTTACAAACAATTTGTGTAACTAAAATTCCAGTCTAATTACTTTTTACTTATGTGAAGAAATATTGTAATGGAAGACAAAGAAGAAAAATAAGAAGAACAACAACTTTACCTCAGATGTTTTTGGAAGAGTTTTCTGAAAAGTTTCTAAAATAACATTATATTTACACCTAGCTAACCGAACTTGCAAGCGTGAAGGTTTAGTGACAGGAAAAAAATTCAAAATTCAAAAAATCTCAAGAACAACCCAAGAACATTTCCTGATCTGTTTACTTCAGATCAGTTTTTGTTAAGATTTTGAAGATAATACTTTGTGTAACTCACATTACCGGTTATTTAAACTTAGCATTGAGAGCTAACTCAGCTTATATGTTAGGGTCTAGTGAAACATCAAATTAAAACTGTAAGGTATTCCTATCCCTGTGTGAATGTTTCCCTACCCAGATATTAATACAATCCCATGCATGGACATAAACATATGCACGCACACACACACACTTGGCTTAAACATTTTCTAAACAATGCTATTAAACATTAGCCTCATCTTCCCATGAAAAAATATCTGGTTAAACTTTTATTACATCCTAATCTGATAATGGATGTTAACTAACACTAACACAGCTATGACAAACAGAAAACAAATTTACTCTTTTCAGTACCTGGTTTTTAACACATGGTCCTCGTATATATAAGCATATGTAAAAGCAGCTAGACTTTTCACCGATCTGTTGGATCAGTTCAGCATGCCATTCCTGACAAAATGATCACGGCACAGAGTGCACTGACAATTCACGGAACAGCTTTTGTTTCTTCCATTATTACTAATCACTACACACACGGTCACCTCAGCTCTAGTGTTAGAGAACTTTTAAAAAACACAAAATAGTCACAGTCCTACCTAAAAATGTGGATAAAACAACAGATTTAGATGAACACTCTGAAAAAATAAATGCCTTTTGTGACTAAGCAGAAGAGGCGGAGGCGGGGTTTCATCACGCGCAGATCCGGCCAATCCCAATGCCGAGAGAAAACCTGTTTGATTCCCCTTTCAACAAACTCCACGCGCATCCCGCATGTATCTCCTGGGGTGTGAAGTGAAGAAAATTTAGTTTTCTAAAAAGTAAATTTTGTAAAATAGTTATCTTTAATACAACAGGAACAAGCAAATCAGGTAAAAAAGGATTTTTGTCGATTTGTACTGATTACGCAATATTTAAGTCAGAGGAATAAGGAAATTGCTATTCCAGACACAGTGATTATTCTCATTCCCCTACAATCATTAATTTATTAATGTAGTTTATTCTAACATAAATTTAATTTTCTGTTATGCTTTTATAGAAAGTTTAGGAAACATTTAATTGTGTGTTATTGTGTTAATGTGTGAAACATCAACTTTCTTAACAACTTTTGTAAACTTTTACTTTCACAGGAAAGGAAACTGGGTGTTACATGATATCAGTTGCTTTAATCTGATTGGTCAAAAAGACTTTTAGAAGGCAGGGGTAGTTGTAAACACCTTAATGACCCTTCCATATGTTGACTTGAGCCGTCAAAATTAGGTTGACGTTTTGTATATCCCGGAGGAAATAAAATCATTTTCTCTCGTGGGAAAGGAGACACCAAACTTCCTTAATGACTTAAACATGTGAAAACTACTAAGAGACACCTACCCTTAACACACCCCCCTTTGACTTATCAGCAATCAATCAAAATTTGACATTTTGTATATCTGGAGGAAAGAACTAAAATACATTTACTCTCGTGGGAAAGGAGACACCAAACTTCCTTAATGACTTAAACTTGTGAAAACTATTAAGAGACACCTAGCCTCAACACCCACCTTTGGCCTATCAGCAATCAAACAAGATTTGACATTTTGTATATCCCGGAGGAAAGAACTAAAAAACATTTACTCTCGTGGGAAAGGAGACACCAAACTTCCTTAATGACTTAAACATGTGAAAACTATTAAGAGACACCTACCCTTAACACACACCCCTTTGACTTATCAGCAATCAATCAAAATTTGACATTTTGTATATCTGGAGGAAAGAACTAAAAAACATTTACTCTCGTGGGAAAGGAGACACCAAACTTCCTTAATGACTTAAACATTTGTAAACTTTTACTTTCACGGGAAAGGAAACTGGGTGTTACGTGATATCAGTTACTTTAATCTGATTGGTCAAAAAGACTTTTAGAAAGCATTAAACACCTTAATGACCCTTCCATATGGCACCTTTGACCTTGAGAGGTCAATATAATTATGATCTTATGGTGACCTTTGACCTATAAGCAATCAATCAGCAATCAATCAAAATTTTGACATTTTGACACTTTACACCATCCATAACTCTCTCTTATGTATGAAGGTGTAGAGGGATCCATACGCTAGTCTCGTTCTGTTTACACAGCAGGGCTTTCCGGAAAAAGAAAAAAAAAATCGTGCATTTATTGCGCCCCTGGGCTGAACATAACGAACTGAGAGGATAAGACAAGAGCCCAATAACTTAGTTGTGCTTGGTGGTGAAAACCTCAGTTAACATTTTTAACAAGTAAATTTTTTAAAAACCAAACGCCTATTTTTTTCAGGAATAATGATTTGATGTTAACGGACGGTAATTATGTCCCGCCTCGCTGGCAATAACGTTAAATGTTGATGAACTTAAAGACTTACAGTAATACAAAATGATAGGTCAAGCTTACCAATCTCTTTTTATCTATTTTGACATTGCTGTCCTCATTTTAAGACACTGTTTTTCATTTTCTTTTTTTCTTTTTCTGTTCTGCGCGTCAGTTCTGTTCTTCCCTCTTCTGTCCATTTTGCATATGTGACTGGCAACTATTAGGGCGGGGCTCAATTGATATTTTATTCATTTGATATTTATTTAATTATTTTTACTCGTTTAAAATGTTAAACAAAAACAGTCTCTTAACAAATATAATTTTAAAAATATTTTAGAAGCTTTATTAAAAACAAGTTTCAAAAAAACATTTTCACAATAGCGCCCCCGTCCGTGTGGGGCCCCCATGCACTGCATATACTGCATACCCCATTTTTGCGCCCCTGGCCGAGAGGAGTACTCGCAATCGACTTCCGGGTTAGTGGAGATTCCCGCGCGTCATAGCCCCCCCTCCTCCATCGTCACTAAAGGTTTCCCCACTCTCTGTCACCAAGCACACACACGCTGCTTCTCTCCTCTGCTCCCACTGTGCCTACTCATTCAAGCCTCCATATTACCAGTAAAAGAATTTTAACACAATTCAAGCATCATTCGTCTGCTTTTGGGTTCACTCCAGTTAGTCACCCCGATCCCTGACAGTTATCTGAATTAGAGTCGGTCTGGACTCATCAGACCACATAATGTTTTGTCATTGCTCCTAAATCCAATCATTATGCTCCCTAGTTAACTGAAGTCTCTTTTTTTCTGAATAGTCATATTACAAGTGGTGTCCTTATGGCTAGTACTATACTAGGCTTGGACTATACAGTGTTTAGTCCAAGCTCTGATCTCTACAGTCAGTTCTTAAGAGAAAATGAAAGCGCACTATCATGCGTTGTGACCACTGTACTGTACAAGCCTCTGGAGGCAGTGTTATGATCACTTCGGTTGGTCAGGTTTAGGCTCAGCACCATTATGTGGCAATAAAAATAAGTCAGCTGACCATCTGAATGTACTGAGTGACCAGGTTATCACATCAATGGACTTTTTTCACCCGAAGCACCTAACATATTCCAGGATTCAAATTGTGAATGAGTGGTTCTGGGGACATGAAAAATCATTTGTCACCCAAACTGGCCACCACATTGTACACTGTCAAAACTAAAGGCAGTCTGAGTGTGTGCAATCTTTTTGGACTGGGCAGTTTATGATTAAATAGAAATGTATTTCTGTTTGGAAATGTTAGGAATAGAAAGTAAAGTCTTTGTAAGGGACTGCCCCTAGAGGGCACTGTGGATATGTATGTTTGTTAGTTTTTGTAGTTCTGTTTGTAGACTCAGTTTCCCAGAAGGCCCCTCGGTCAGGTGATGACTGAGCTCACCTGAACCGAGGTCGCTCATTAGAGTAGTTATAAAAAGCTGGTTATTTTGGCAAACTGAGTCGAGCATTAATTATGTTAAGAGGGCATTACTTTGGTCGGCGTTTGTTTTGTGTTTAAGTTTGGGTTTTGTTGAGTTTGGGTTTAAGTTTAGAAGGCTCTATATGGTTTGTGATGTGTTTGTGTTCTAAGCCTCTGTGTGTCTCTGCCTGTGTGTGAGTGTGTCTCTGCCTGTGTGTGAGTGTGTGGGTTCTCAGCTTGTGCCTGCTCTAAGCCCGGGTACGCTCTTAGAGTGTGTTACAGCTCATAGGAGCGCAAGTGTGTGTGGTTTCGCTCATAGGAGTGTGAGTGGTTTCGCTCATAGGAACTGGAGTGTGTGCGGGGCGCAAGTGGGTCCTGCTCTGGAGAGCCTGTATGTCTGGTGTGATCCCTGTTTGTTCTAAAAGAGCCTGTATGTTTTGTTTGTAAGAGACTGTTTTACGTTTTACGTCTTACGTTTGGGGAGTTTCTGTGTTTGATTTGTTTTCTGTTCATGTCTTGTCTTATTTTGTTATTAAAAGACTCTTTTTGATTTAACAACTCTCTGCGGCTTATTTAAGCCCTTGGCGTTAACAACAGCCCGGACTACCCGACAGTTCGTGACAGCCTTTTACTTTTACTTTTGAAATAAAGTGAATAAAAGTCTAATGTATTGCATAAAAGAAAACAATACAGATACAAATAACACTTCTGCCCTCTTCGCTGTCAAATTTACCTATGTAAAACTATATGTATCATAGACATTAATAAGTAATTTATGTCAAAAAATAGATGTCTCTCACCTTTTTTTCTTGTAGATTATGTATACTGCAACATTGAAAAGTAAAACAATAACACACGGAGCGGAACAGATAGCATAATGACATCTTTCCTCTTCTGAATCTATAAAAGAATCTATAAAAAAGACACATAGATAGATAGATAGATAGATAGATAGATAGATAGATAGATAGATAGATAGATAGATAGATAGATAGATAGAAATGGGCTTGTGTTAATACTTATTTACATAATTACACAGAAAAATGAGCTAGATGACAAGCTCTGTACATTATTTTCTCATCAAATTCTAAAGTAAGAATTTAGATATAACAAAAATCAGGTTTTTGTTATTGCACTTGTAATCCATTATTGTTGATATAGAAGAGTATTTAAGAAATGTGTATATAAATAAAGCACAATAATAATCCCCTGGAGAAATGAATAACATTTTCTTCTTTTTTTTTAGGGTGCACCTTAAATGAATTCATCAATACACATACAGTGTGAAACCGATTCCAAATTCCAAGGACAACTGTGGATTATTTAGAATTTGGTTTGTACTAAACAATGAATCTTTCCTAGACATGTAAAAAGTAAATAATTTATTTAACAAAGGTTTCCCAAAATGATATGCAACTATGTTCATGTTTCATTCATCAAAAATTTAAATATTGTAATTGTGGCAAATCATTGTAGCATAAATGGTATAACACATGTAGTTATAAAACAATAATCCACATCAAGGGAATAATATCTCTCTGCTTCAGATCTCATCACATCACACCACCCCAGCATGGATTATATATATAACCAGCCTGCATTATATACCACATTCATTTGTCAAAAATTGATTCCATTGTTAAATTAAAATGTACTGATGGACAACACAATGTTCTTTTTCATAAACTGTAAACTGTTAGATTCAGAAGCCACAGAGATTGTTTTAAATAAAAGTGACTTGACTTATTGATGCTTTGATAATCTACCCATTGTGTTCCTGGAACATCTCTGCTGCAGTTATCATCTATTAATGTGCGGCCTCTTAAGACTGTGCTAGTTCCCACTTACACTCATTTTGACAGATCCTCTATTCGTTAGCAGTGCCCCTGACCTGTGCAGCATGTTTCACACTACCAAACCCAATATCATATGGCAGCTTGATTCTATGATTTTTACAGGACATCCAAACAGAGCAGTTGTTTTAAAATATATATTTTTCCTGCAATTCTTGAAGCAAACACTAAATATATTTGTACACTAAATATGGTTTGTATGGCTGTAAAAACATAGTCTTGCATGTGACCTGATGTTTAAAAGGGTGAAGGAAATTTGCGATATTTATTTATGTATCAATTTTAGTGCTGTATTCAGAATTTAACATGACATACTTCAAAAAGTGAATATTTCTGAAATGATCTGTTGCATAGTGTGGATGTAATAATATTTATAAGAGCCTTTACGCAGGGCTTCTGAGAGGGTCAACGAAATAGGAGTTAGTGAGAGTGCTTATGAGACACACAGGAAGACCTTCCCGTTTGGAGATATGATGGGATTATTAATTAGAAACTAAAAAGAAAACCAAAGAAAACTGAAAGCAAAAAAACTAACAGAGCTCCAACATTTCCTCGAGACTGAACAGGTCTCTGGAACTTAAAAATAACCTTTCGGATCCTCTCGGGGTGTTTGCTCTTACCAAGGATTTATGTGGGATTTTATGTCTTGCACTTAACCTGAAAGCTCACGCTTAACAGGTGGCGTGCCGCTCTCTCGCTCTCTCTCTATTTCGCCGGTGTCTTGCGTGGACTTGGCTGGGTCTTTTGCCTTGTCTTTGGCCATGATACCTAATGATCTCACGAAATGCGCAGGTATCAGGAGACACCCCTCATGAGACCCGCACTGACCCAAGATCCTTTGGGTGCTATGGGTCTGACAGCAAATGGGATCTAGGGACTTTGGTGGCCAAATTAGCATCATTTGGGCTCTTTGTCTGCAGGGCCCTTTCCCTGTAGTACACTGGGTGTTCTGTTGCCTTTCTATCATGGCCAGCATTGACCTATTTTTGGTAATTTATAATACATAGGCTTTTCTGCGGAAATAGCCTGGCTAGCCTTTGTTCTCCCATTGGCACAGGAAAGCCTTTGCATTATTTACCAGTAAAGCAGTTTGCTGGTAAATAATTGAAAATCAAAGTTATTGTTACAGCTGTTCAGTGCATTAGCTTAGATTGAAGCTTATAATATCCATATCATTCAATATCCTCTATTTTTATGGCTTTACATTTACATAAAATTACATAAAATTACTGTTCAACATTTATCTTTCCAACCCTATGTAGTTTATTCCTTACTTCTTGCACAGAAGGTGTAAATATTAATCAAAGTCTAATAAAACATACCTATTTACCAATTGTTCACATTAAATACAGTAGAAGTATAATCAGCCATTATATTTAAATAAATGACTACATTTTTTATCATTGGCAAATTGCTGTTGTAAAAGATGAATAAACCATGCCTGGAAAGTGTCAGTGG
This sequence comes from Clarias fuscus, assembly GCA_030347435.1. NCBI lineage: Eukaryota > Metazoa > Chordata > Actinopteri > Siluriformes > Clariidae > Clarias > Clarias fuscus. The sequence goes on from CM059205.1 coordinate 31,885,133, forward strand.
GAATGGTTAAGTTTTTAGTTAACATTAAAATATAAGCTGATAAATACAGTAATACATTAATTAATTGGAAGAAATACCAAAGAACATTATATAAAAAGCGAGTTTAAAATATTAAGTTATATTAGTATGAAAAGTTACCTGGACAGATCCCACTCCATTGTCTTGACTCATTGCGAATGCCATCAGTAGCAATGCAGGAAAAATTGACATGTCTCTTGGTATTTAATGATGTCCGTATTACTGACTCTATCACAACACTGTTATTGTGAGCATTCAATTCTTTCCAAGGCTCATCAGCTTCCCAAATGAGAGCATGATTACTCAGTAATAAGCACTTAAGTATGATCACACATCCCAAATTGTCCAGCTTAGTTATGTTTGGTTTCTGGGGAAGTTCTGCAATTACAGTAAAATCACAAATCATCAGCAATTCTCTCTATATCAGTATCTTACATTTATGCTTTATTTTTCTTTGAATATTTAGTAGTTTCCGTTAATATGTGTTTAACAACAGTTCTTTAATATTGGTTTTCCTAACTGTAATTGAATTAACAATCTATGTCTTACCTCGAACAGACAGATACACAGAGGTGCTGCTACTGTGACTTGTGCCACTCAAGCTTACAGTATATTTCATAGCATCACTGGCTCTTAAACCTTTTATTGTTAATTTGCCTGATGCCGCGTCAAGGTCAAGACGTCCAGTAAATGGCGACCACCAGTCGACCTCAACGTTCCCATCTTCAGCTGTTGCAATGAATGTCGCGTTGTCATAAATGGACCACTGAATTGTGTTTATACTCCATGATGGATCAATTGTTGACATTAAGACAACTGATTCACCGACGTACCCAATTACATCTTTACACCTGGATGCTGGAAAAAGCAAAAACCACCAATCAACAAGAAATGCAGCAATATGTCCAAGTTAAAAAGTGTTTACGAGTGATTCCTGCTATTCAGTGTGATTTCTTCCCTATGACTTAGTCCATGTTTTCGCATAATACATGGACTAAGTCATAAAAGCCGTTTTTCTTACATGATTAACACCTCTACTGTTGATCATAATGATCCTCCAGGTAATTTAAATTTTCAATATACACTTTAGTACAATTAAACAAAATTTTCATGTCTCAATCATGTTCTTTTAACTTCCTTAATAAATACAAATGAGGGAAAAAAAACACATTTTACATTATTGTTATATTGCCTTATTTATATTATAGTTCTCTCTAAATGTTGTTTTAATTATGAATGACTCTTTGAATCTCTCTCTCTCTCTCTCTCTCTCTCTCTCTCTCTCTGTAAACCCCAATGTCATTCCTACAGTCACATGACATTCAGGGCGTAGCACACATCTGTGAGGGAAACTTCTTGAAACACAGCAAATACCATTGTTTACATTTTTCCCCTATGTGATTAATATGATAAAGCACAACATGTCCATCCTGTTACACTCAATTACAGAGTAAATTGATTATTTATCAACCGTATTTGTATTTATAAAATAAAAATAAAAATAATAATAATAAAAATTCAAGGTTCTAAGATATATTGGTTTTAAAGTCATGGTACATTTTTATTACAGTGAAGTGAAATGTGAAATCCAGTTGGTAATTTGTTAAAAATATTAACAGAACAATCTATATAAAATGGTGGATTTTAAAATAAGCTTTAAATATTCCTTATATTTCCTATGGGTGATAGTATAGGTACAATTTTATACAAGTCACTGAACACTTCTTTCTTGACTAAGTAAATGGGGAACAGGTTGTGTCAAATCAGCCTGGCTGCCAGAATAAATCTTATTTCTTTTCAATGAGATATATTGTATTGCTTTCAACACACCAATTAGCCATAACATTAAAACCATTGGTCCACCAAAACAGCTCTGACCCCTGGATGCACGCTCTTTAAACCCTAATGCTCAAAGTAATTAAACATATTGAGTACTGCTAACTTAAATAACTACAATTAGTTTAGAATAATAGACCTTGATTTTTGGTATTTATTAGTTTGTAGAAATGATACTTTTCAAGTTAGCTGAACAAATTTGATATTTTAAGTAACTGTAAGTATTTAAGTAACAGTAACTGTCACACTAAAGATCCACCAACTTAAAATCTTTCAGCCTAGTGATTTTGTGTCCGATGTCATCAGGGTAATAGGGCTCTGGTGGCTCAGTGGTAGGTGTTTCGTCTCCTATGCAAAAGGCCCGGGTTCGATTCGCAACAACTGAATGAAGTGTCTGTCCCAAGCCCATATAAAATGGGAGGGTTGTATCAGGAAGGGCATCTGGAGTAAAACCTGTGCCAAGCTTGTGTGTGGACCGGATTGTCTGCTGTGGCAACCCATTGCCAGGAGGAGACAAAAGACCAACAACAATTTATTTGATTTGCAACAACTAAAAAAAATGATAATTGCTATTACATAGTATGAGTTAGGTAAAGAAGTAAAGAACGATTAATATGAATGAGTACAACAAACTCAAAAACTGATAGTTCTGTTTGTTTAAAATTGGAAACGTAAATGATTACGTAAAATTTTTTGAGGTTTGCCAACTTATTCGGATTTACAGTGTGTGAAGACCTCTGAAGGTGTGCTATTGTGTCTGGTACTAATACATTAGCAGCAGACTCTTTAATTGCTGTAATTTGCATGGTGAGGCCATCGGACACTCAATCAGATAAAGATCTGGGAAATTTGGAGACCAGATCAACAACCCTTAGCTCTTTGCCTGCTAAGCCCCATATAGAGAAAGCTGTGGTGCACTGTGTCATCTGGTGCATTATATTTTAAATAAACTTGTTAATTTGAGTTTAAACTTGTACCTGTATATCTCTAAAGTGATGTGTGAATATTTAGTTACAAATCCTCAGTGATGTGCTGAATGTTCCATTAAATTTAATTAAGCAAATAAATGGAGAAAATCTCCAAGCACTAGTTAAAGCTAGACTGTTTTCACTCGGATCAACACGTACCAAACCACACATCATCTAACAAATAGTACAAATTTGAATATGCATAAGGTTATGTCCATACTATAAATAATACTTTTTTTTTCCCTCTGTGGTCACCATGTGCTAGCAGGTTTTTCATCACATGATTAGTATTGACCTACTGTGACGTATAATCTCCACGTTTTAACTTATCACCATGCTAACAGGATGCATCCAAAACAACAGGGCTTGAGTCATTTTTATTATAATACTGTAGTACTAGTTGCAAGTTTCTTTAAAACAATAATCTTCAAATATTATAACTTTTTAACAATTATTTAGTGAAAACCCTGTATTATCCCTGTTACTTCTGCGATTTGATTACAAAAAAAGATAAATGATTAATAAGATCAAAAAGACATTTTATTTCTTAGAAAATGTATGGCAACGGGAAGATGCTTTTTTTCCTATGTCACATACAATTTTGGTTTGTTTAGAATTAAGTTATAATATCCCATACATATATTCATGTTAGATTATAATATCTCTTACATATACTATTGATAGATTATAATATCCCATTCATATATTATTGTTAGGTTATAATATCCTAAACAAATGTAAGAACATACATATAAAAACATTATTTTACAGAAAGTGTCTTGGGTGAAATGGCACTGAATAATAGGAATGAAATTTAACACATCACTATATAATACTTCCTCATATCAAAATGCCTAACAGATCTCAACCAACAACATTGTTCTAGTACTCAACATTATACTTAACTTTCTGCCCATTTTATGTTAGCTGACAATTCATGGAACCACAGGGTTTTTCAAATTATTATAATCTTATTGTAATATTATAAGTCATATTCATACTTGTTTGTCAAACATTAATAAAAAAAAAACTGTTTTGTGGTTTTAAACCAATTTAAAGCTGTTTTAAAGAAATTGTTTAAATTGCCTGAAAAGATTGTAACTGTTAGTACACACTTACTGTTAGCACATTTACAATGACATTTCCGCCTAAAGAATGATCATTTATCCCATAATATTAAAAGCTGAATATACTAATAAAACATGCTTACCTTGTAAAAACACTACTAAATAAATCAATAGGACATTTTTCCCATGAAACATCACTTTTATTAGAAGGAAAAAAAAAAAAACTCGTGCCTGCTACTGCTTGGTGGATTCACGTTAACCAACTGAAAGAAGTTTCTGGCTTTAGCCAATGTACTTCCCCTCAGAAAGCGTTTTTTTTTTTTTTTTTTTTTCAGTGAGTTTAAAAATAATACACTTTAGTACATAAAATAATACTATTCATATTAGGTATTAAGCTCTAAAGTCAATAACATATTTTGCCACATCAGTAGCAGTCTCTTAAACCCAATTTGATTGATTTTTTTTTTTTGGCATTGTGATGTTAGTTTTGTCGTGGCACGGTGGCTTAGCATTGTCACCTTGCACCTTCAGGGCTCGGTTTGATTCCTGGGTCTGCGTGCATGTTCTCCCCATGCTTGGTGGGCTTCCTCCGGGTGTTCCAGCATTCCACTCCTGTCTGTGCACCATGCATCCTCCACAGCACTGATCCAGAATGCAGCTGCACGGCTTGTTTTCAACATCCTGAAGTTTTCCCACACCACAACCACTTCTCCGCTCCCTCCACTGTCTTCCAATATCTTCCTGTTGGTTTTTATCCAGGTTTTTAAAATAACTGCATTCCATTCCCGAAGTGTACTTCACATGGTGCTCCCTACTCCCTTGTTGGTTAAGGGAATGTCACCAGCGCAGACATCACTTTCTGTGAGTTACCATGGTAACAAAAGAACCTCAGATACTTGTCGCTGCTGTTGTGGAAATTTCATTATTATTTCATATATTGAGTATTTATTTAAAGAAAAACTGATAACAGTATAAAACATATACTATTGAAATGTGTATAAATTGTAAATAAATAATTTTATTTAATTTTTATTTGTTTACAGATTATTAGCCTATATAATACTAAAGATTTCTTAATTAAAATGTAAATTATTGTGTCCTATTAATTAGATGTCATCCTTAAGTAATAATGATAATAAATATATAAATTATTTTTTCGAGCTCCATTTTTACAATCCAGTGAGACACAATGACTGATGGGAAATTTTTATTCCCTTTTCCAGTGAAGTGAACACCTGTTGTTCACTTGTTCCCTACACCGTTTGCAGTTCTCTTTGAACTGAGTAGTTTAGCTCCCTCTGGTTTGGAATAACACTTAACATGGCTGAACACACTGTGCAGTCCACTTCGCAGGGTTACTTCATGCCGATCGGAACTCACATAATGTTTTACAGTTCTTAACCTAATTTTAGCATTTTCAGCAATTTCCTTGGTTGTTTATTTGTTTGATGCAGGCCAATAATTTAACCCATCTGAAACATATGTCTTCTGACTTGGTTGTTTAAGAAATGAGAATCACTGCAGTAATTATCCAATGGAAGGCTCCTAACTATTTGCTTCATTAAATCTAGGTTATTTTACACAGTTGAGCATTCACAGAGATACAAATAACCACAGAGATACAAAAAATTTGCAAATGTAAAAACCAAACCAAAAAACCAGGAGAGCAACTCTCATGAGGAAAAAGTTTGCATTTGTCTGAATTTAGGTGAACAGGTTTGTATTGAATTGAGGTATTTAAAATAATAAGCAAATGCTTTAAACTTGTTTGGCTTTTAAAATCACTTTGAGAACATTTTCCCCACCCCACCCTGTCTGTTTTCACAAACCCATGCATGTTAGATATCCTGTCTGACAGTTTCAGTAGGTTGTGCATGAGTGATGGTGAGAGGAAGTAGCGGGAGAGGCAAACAGGAAGTACTCATAGTAAACGGTTTACTTGAGATAAAGGTTATACCACAGTGCATATAGTTTAGGAATAAAAGCATTTTCACCCAGCTTCTGTATATTTTTAATACATTAACTGCAAATAGTATACAGCCTTGTAGTTCAACAACAAACAAGAGCAAATAAAATAGATTTCACTAAAGGGCCCAGCGGCTTTTTTTAGTGTAAAATTATCACAGCTAAGACAGCTCATACATTTTTACAGGGGAATTTTACAACGGAAATAAAATATCTCGTTTCATTTTCGCCTGCTGTAAGAGGTGGGTTAGCATTTGAACACAAACTGTGAAGAGACCCACCTACTAAATTCATCTTAACTGTTTTTTTCTTGCTACAGCTAAAAAAAACATGATTAGAAATAGTCATAAAAAAAGAACACCTACGAATACTAAATTGCAATCCAAGTTGAGATCATTTATTAAAAAGCCTGCAACATTTTTAATTCTAACATTATTAAAATAATAATAATAATCCAACACGCAGTTGTTTTCAGGGTTTTCTTTTCAGGGGAAAAAAATTAAAGGCTTATCTTAATTTTAATTTTGTATGGTGAGGAGTACAATTTTTACAAAACTTCATTACCTCTGTGTATGTATTGGGGCTAAAGTAAAACTCTGATGTTTAATTAAAAACAAAATAAATGAAATAAAACTTCATTCTCCCATAACATTGAAGATTTTCTTTATAAAAAAAGAAGTCGAACGAGGAAGATTCGATTATGTACAAAAGGGGAGGAAAAAATGTTTACAGCTGCCAAAAGTATGAAAGTGTAACATGTGCTGAAGGCTGTGGGCGTCACTTCGTGAGACGCGTAAAGGGATTTTTCTATAAGGGAATTATAAGGCAAATGATGTGTAACTTTGTGCACCTACAGTATGTGTATGAAGGTGCACTCCCTCACACACTACTACACTATGGATTATCACCACACACACATGAACTATGCATTAATATGAAAGTAGGTCTGGTCTGACTACAATGTGCAGTGTAGGTTTCATTTTCCACTCGTACATTTCTGATCCTTTGCCATAAGATGAACACAGATCCATATCATGCTTAAATGTTGGTTGTATAATTTCAAACTTGATAAATAACTCAATTGTAATGCCGTTTACACAGATACTCGCACATAAAAACCTATCATATCATCAGCATAAACTTCAAACATTCAGTCTGCATCTGAATTCTTAGTTTCACTGCAGTAAGAAAGTGATGGCCAAAGATGCCTTTTTTTAGTGCACTTCTCTAACAGTGAGCTTTGTAGATTTGTTTTTACTTCTCTTACCATCCAACTCACTGGGCATGGTCGTGAGATAAACTTGGGTCCTTGTCTAGCCTTGTTTGTTGCTGTGTCAGTTGTTCTTCTTAATTGTTGAACTTCTTAATGATTCCTTTGACTGTAGATATAGGCAAGTTTAGCGAGTGGCTATTTCTTGTAGTCATTGCCTGACTTATGATGGTTGACACACATATACCTTACTTGAATGGGGTGTTCTCTTGTCTTTCCAATGTCGTATCCCAAGAGTGGATAAGAGTAATAGGCCTCCATCACGTCGTATTTATACCACAGAAAAACAAGAAATCATAAATTATTAATTAAAGATTTTTAGATACTCTGATCAACTTTATAAACTACAGCAAACAACTTGTTTGCTTCACATTTAGATATTTAAGAACTTGAACAGCATGTCACACAGCATGTTCAGGAATGAACAATATACAAAAAATATAAATATAAAAAATAACCAATAAATAGTAGTTAGCTATTAATAGTTCAGTTATTACATCAATAATGTTTTACATGTTCAAATGTTTAAAAAGCATTAATATATTAACAGTTATAGCAGAATAGCTAGATAAAATGTTAAGGTAAGCAAAATAATTCTATGACAACACATGGCATTTAAAGCAGAATAGATATAAAAGCAGACAAAAAAACAAAATAGTTTTTTTTTTTTAAGAAATCTATATGATAATGATAATTTATCAAATCCTTTTAAGTTTAAGAAAAACCATAGTTTCAGTCTGCCTTACAGCAATATCTCAAAGATAAACATTCACATCATAAATATTTGCTCCTCATTAGAAGTATCTGAAACTTCCTGAAGAAAACACAGAGTTTACTATACAATCAGAAGTTAAGTCTTTACCTGATGATGCATACAGGTCTCCTGCCTTCTGTGAGAGGAATTCTGTTAATAGTAAAGCAACTGGAGTAATACTTAACCAGCCTGAATAAGGGATACGTATGCAAGTTACTATTATCATCTGTTACATTGAGGTGAGTCGTTGTACAGTACAATGGCGAATGGTAGGAATGATTTCCTGAACCGTTCGTTGTGACAGCAAAGCTGGATCAATCTGTTAGAGAATTAACTCAGCCCTCTCTGTATGGTATCATGTAGTGGGTGGGATGGATTTTCCACGACTGATCGGAGTTTGTTCAGTGGTCCGTTGTGTCCGATTATGTGCCTTGTGGATGACTATTTATCCTACATGCATGCTGCTCCCCCAGCAGACACTATAAAGGGCACATACTACAACAGACTGATAAAAAAAATTCCAGCATCCTTCTGCATACATTAAAGTATGTGTTTCCCCTCAGGAAATAGGAAAAGTCAGCTCAATGCCTTCTTATATACAGTGTTGGTGAACAGACCAGTAATTGAACATAAAATGTTCTACAGGACCTTTCTGAGGCCCTGCATTTAAAAAAAAAAATCCGGATCCTCTTCTACTTTGCACATCACTACAAAACAATACTTTTTCATTTTGGGACAGTAATGGTTTTTCACTCTATGGTGAAAAAAATCCATAAATCAACAGAGCACCTTGTTTTTTCCAAAATGCCTCTACTACTTTTATTGCCCAAGACTTTGCTCAGTGTGATTTCTTAATCTTAGTCCATTTTTTAATTAATAAGGAATAGAAAATATCTTCCTAAAAAGACACTTGAAGTTCAGTTTGTCATGCATGCATATTTGTTGAATAATTTTTACTGGCTCATTCTAGAAATTGATGTGTTTGAAGCAGGAAGAAAAGTGGCAAGTGTAAGGGTCTGAGGCACTTCCAAAAGGACTGCATTGTGAAAGCTAGACAACTGGGACAGTGCAGCTCCAGAGCTGCAGATCTTTGGATGGGTGTTGTTGGTATGCCATGGGTTAAAACATGGTAAATGTGGTCTAAGAAAGAACAACCAGTGAGCAAGTACCTAGGTTATGCACATCCAACGGTCATTAATGTACTGGAGAAACAATTCCCTGCTGAAAAATCCAGCATAGACCAGCATGATTTATATGGTAGTCTGATGCTGGTTTAGCTGGTGAACCAGCATAACTGATGGAAGACCAGCATGCCTGATTTATATGCTGGGCCACCAGCAAGGTTTTGGTAGTTAAAATTGGTTACCAGTTTAGCTCATTACCTTGTATTTTAATAGCTAGTACTGAAAATAATGTGTGATGTAAATACATGGACCGTGTAGTGTTATCTTTAAATGCATTTACATACAACAGACAGAAATAATCCATTTACCAAAAACATTTAAATGCATTATTTTACATTTACTACATATCAGTGGGTTATCTAAAAACACAACACAAACTTTTTATATAAATGCACTAGCAATAAATGCATACTTTAAAAAAGTAATCAATGGAAATAACTTAAAACTGAAAAACAAACAAAAAAAAACAGCATAGACCATCATAGCTGGTCACCAATTTGAACAGCAATTATACCAGCATATGTTGTATTTTGGTTCTGGTATGCTGGTAGTATCCCCAGTATCATGGCACTATAATGCTGGTCACCAGCATACCAGCACCAAAACACAACATATGCTGGTATAATGGTCACCAGCTATGCTGGTCTATGCTGTTTTTTTCAGCAGTGTTGGCATGTAAACTTTTTATTGATACTTTAGCTTGTTTGTTTGACCATTTTCCCTAACACACTGTGTTTCTGTAGCTGTGAAGTCTTTTTTTCCAAACCCATGTATACGGAAATGCGGTATCTTCAGTGCTAGCTCTCTCTAGGCTCTCCATGAGTGGTGGTGAGGGGGGATGGGCGCGAACAGAGTCTGCTCATGGTCACATGCTTCAGACAAAGGCTACATTGACCTAACGGCAGTACATATAGTTCTTACAAAAATGTCTAGGCACCCAACTTCTGATTAGTGTTTAGCTACTTTAACTAAACCCTTTCGTTAACAGTTGCCAATAACTAAATAAATAAATGCAGCCATTAGTCTCATTTCTTTTTTATCTGAAATTGTCACAGGAAGAAACACCACATTTCCAGCAAGACTGCTCATATAATTTCACACCTACTAGAGCCCCAGGGAACTTTCACAACGGAAATGAAACCCTTTGGTTCATCTAGCATTTTTACACACACTATAAAGAAACATGCCTACTGAACGCATCTTAACTGTTTTAAAAGACTACAGTAGATTTTTTTAAAAAATGTCTATAAAATAAAAACACCAAATGATACAAAACTGTAAACCAAGTTGAGATCTTTTATTAAAAAGCCTGTAACATTTTTAGTTCTAAAATTATAAACATAATAAAAACTTCACACAATAAATCTACAAATCTATTTACAACACACTGTAGTTTTCAGAGATTTCATTTTTTGGGGGAAAAGGCTTAGCTTCATTTTAAAATAAGGTGAGGAGTACAAATGTTACAAAACGTCATTACCTATGTGCATGCATTAGGCCTAAAGAACTCGAATGTAAAAGCCAAAATTAAAACTGTCAATCTCCCATAACGTTGAAGATTTTCTTTTAAAAAAAGAAAGATTAGATTATATACAAAAGGGGAAGGAAAAAGTTTACAGCTGCCAAAAACATAAAAGTGTAACATACACTGTAAGCATCACTTTGTGAGACAAGTAAAGGGATTTTTTTTATTTTTATTATAAGGCAAATGATGTGTAACTTTGTGCTCCTACAGTATGTGTGTGAAGGTGCACTCCCTCACACACTACTACACTACGGATCATCACCACAAACAATACATGAACTATGCATGAATATGAAAGTAGGTGTGGTCTGATTGCAATGAGATGTTCTGTGAGCCAGTTTTGAGTTGAAGTGTTGCATCAGAACATTGTGACACTTAAAAATTACCCCAAATACTTCCCTTCCTTCCTCTGAAGCTCGTACATGAACTCTTTCTTTTTAACAAACACGACAAACATTTAAAAGGCCCCTTTATCATCTAGAGTTAAAAAAAAAAAAAAAAAAACCATGAGAAAATGAATTGTGCACTCAAAACCACTAACAATCATGAGGAATGAAAGCTAACGCAGTCCTGTTAGCATGATCTGGCTTGCATATTGCTAACACAGTAGCAGCATTAGCATGTCGGAGGCAAACTAGTGAACACATTCAAAGACACTTTTCTAGAGCCCTTGTGATTTGGGTTTGTATTTACAGAGATTATTAAAATATGGAGTGTTTCCAGCACAAAAAGGTAAACATGTAGTAAACACATTGAATGTAAAACTGTAGAAAGTATAAATGATGTAAAGCACAGTAGAGAGATTTTTAATGACAGTAGTGTAACAAGGCTGTGGTTTGCTGGTTTTGCTAATTGAGGTTTACGAAGCCGTCAGCAACTGAGGCTGATGAATTCTTCCCAACATGGTGTGACTCAATAGTTTCTTACTGGATAAACTTATTTTCGGCTTTGGTGCAGGTTTCATTTTCCACTCTAAGATCCATGCACGTCTGATCCTTTGCTGCGAGATGAACACGTATCCATAGCACGCTTAAATGCTGGTTGAATCATTTTTAACCTGTTAAATGACTCGATTCTAACGGTGCTTCTTAAAACATGAACGGTTTAGTATTTTTGAACAAAAGCCCGATACGTTTCCTCCTCGCACATCAGAACATCATACATACAGTATACACTTCAAATCATCCAGTCTCCATCCAAATAAGCTCCAAGTTTCACAGCAGTACGGGTGTGGCTCGACTCTGAATCGACTCGGCTGCTGGAAGTGAAACAAACGTCAGGATTAATTTAATCTAGATGTGGCTTACTGAGCCAAAACATAGCGCTATAGCGCCACAGAAACGTGTGTCTTGGATATTTGGACCATCAAGCGCAAGGTATTATTATTAAATAATTATTGAATCACCAGGTCCATGCTCTGAGTGTTCAGGAGATTGTTGGCTTTTTCCTGACCAATGAACAAAGTAGGTTTATGACGGCATTTCAATACTAAATGCTCATTTTTGTGGTATAATAACGTGTGTGGGGTAAATCCACAAACCCCCTGAAACTCAAATGCGAATGGATGCGTCATATCTCGACCCGTTAGTGTTCATGTACTTTTTTGGAAAAACAAAAGAAGCGGAACTGCCACATGACTCCGCCTCAGTTTCCGCTTTACACGAACTATCAGTGTCTGTGGGTGAAGTGACATGTCAAAGTTTCACAACCTTCTTTACTTCTCATAAATGGTCTCCGCACTGCATGGTGACACTGACCCTACTGCGATGTAGAAACGAAAATGCTGACAGTCTTTAAGTTTGAAATGCATAACAATTCTTCAGTCCAAACCATCTACATTTATTTAATTAAAATAAAAAACATCTTAAAAAAAGGCTCAGCGATATATAAAATAACGTTGAAAAAGAAGTGGTTCTTTCCCTCTCAATCACCGAGCCCCGTTCCACTTCTCTCCGCGCTCCTCTCTGTACCTCTTTCTACACGGACGTCTCAGACTGCAACCTCATAACGAACTTGTGACTCTTGGGGTCGATGAACTCCTCTCCCAGCGTCAGGAAGGGAAGGGCCGTTACCGTAACGACAAGGGAGAAGTCTAGGCGTCGAAGAGAGAACACGAGGCCCTGACGCAGCGCCGAGGTCACGGGCTCCTCGCTGACGAGCGTCCACTGGCGCCCCCTGCTGCCGTTCTCCCGCTGGTACTGCATGGTGGGCCCGGCTGCCAGGTAACGCTCCAAGAAGGCCTGAAGAGCAACAAGATGAAATGGTATGATTTTTGACAAGTATTATGACAATTTGACTAGTGACCTTAAACAATAAATATTAACCACTTTATTCAGTCTACATGCAGAATGTTCAGAGTCAGACTAACGCTATAATTGACACGCTTTAATAACAGAACTGAAACAGATAAGAGTCCCAGCAAAGCATTTTTGTAATAAAAATCCACACGCATTGACTTACATGATGAGCAAAACCGTAACATTGTGCTGAACTTACAGAAAATGGAACCAAGATTGTGGAAGTGGTGCAGAACCATAACAGGCTGATTTGAGCACTTACTTGCTCCACAGAAAAAATTCACCATTCAGTCACGTTAGCTGCTTTTCTGTTTATATTTGAATACATTTTATTTAAATAATGCTTGCTATGATTGCAAAAGGGTGTTGATCTCGACTCACTTTGGGTGTCATGTTGTGCGTGATACAGAACTGCAGGTGTGAGATGATGCTCTCCATGCTGTGGTAAGGCTGCTGGCGTGTGGTTCGCAGGTACTTCTGCATGGCGCGTGCCATCGGAGCGAAGATGGCCTGGGCGGCTTCGCGGGGGTCCATCACCTCGCGCGGGTGTTTGGGCGTCACGGCCGCCTCCTCCTCCTGGAGTCGCCTGATGTGTGTGAACGCTTCCTCTACGGCCACCACCAGCCTACCAGCAACAGAGTTTAAAATGCACTCAGCCAGGAAAATGAAAATGGTTACAGCGTTATGATCTACACATCTGCGAGTTAAACACTCTGAAGGCGGAACGACCCTCACCTGGCTTTGCGTTTACGGATCCGGCGCTCCATTTCAGCCTCCTCGTAGTAATACTCGTTATGGGAGTTGTCTCGTCTGCGTGCGGCCGCGGCGATCATGGCTCGTGACTGGCCGGTCGAGTTATTCGTGCTGTTTTCTGTGACGGAGCAGAAAAAGAAATGGTTAATGTTTGGTCATTAAACTTAGAAGTCCAGAATTCTGATTGATAGTCCTTTTCTTTAGAAGGGAAATTACCAAAGTTCAGCCAAAGTTTTTGAGGACGACAAATATAAACTCAGCTTCTTCAGTGTTTTTTTTTTTTTTAATCTTTTTGTCAGATGTTACTGACGTATAATTACGAGCATTTCATAAGTGTCGTAGGCTTTATCGACAAGTTTATGCAAGGAGTCAATATTTGCAGTGTCGACACTTCTTTTTCAAGACAGCAGGTGTGAGATGATGCTCTCTGTGCTGTGGTAAGGCTGCTGGCGTGTGGTTCTCAGGCACTTCTGCATGGCACCTTTGACTCTTACGAAATGCTCGTCATTATACAAGCATCTGCAATTCGTCCCACATTCTGGTACTTCTGGGCCACATCCTAATTGATGGCAGCCTCGATCAGTCCGGTGTCATGCCAACAGTAAAGCACGTGTGTGGTTGCTTCTCAGCCAGGGGAATGGGCTCACTCACAATTTTGCCCAGGAGCACAGCCGTGAATAAAGAATGGTACAAAAACAACCTGCGAGGAAAACTTCAACCATCCAAGAACTGTTTGGTGATGAATAACACCTTTTCCAGCATTATGGAGCTCCTTGCCATAAAGCAAAAGTGATAAAGTGGCTCAGGGAACAAAACATCAAAATCTTGGGTCCATGGCCTGATCATAATCAGGTCTTTCTCAAGACATTGAGAACTTGTGGTCAATTCTCAAGAGGTGGGTGCACAAATAAAAACCCACAAATTCTGATAAACTCCAAGCATTGATGATGCAAGAATGGGCTGCGCCATCAGTGAGGATGTGACCCAGAAGTGCGATTGACTGATCGACAGGGCGAGGCAGAGGTCTTGAAAAAGGTGGTCAACACTGCGGATACTGGATCTTTGGATAAACCTAATGTAACGATCAATTAAAGCCTCTGACTCGTATAATTACAAGCATTTCATATATCAGTATACCATAGTAACATCGGACACACAGCTCTACAAACACTGACACAAAATAATAAGTCTGTTGCTTCATTCTCAAAACTTTTGGCCACGGCTGTACTTGAATCACACTCAACATCTACTCCTAATACATACATCAATAACACCATATCGCATATCACATCCCACAAACATGCACATTGTATTTTAATGATGTGCGGCCTTGATTTTTCAGTACATACAGTATAACACGCATTTTGCACTCACTGTGTGCTCTCACAGAACAGTAAAGCAGTTTGTGTTAAAGGAAGTGTCATAAATAACCGTCACAAACCACATCTCCTTTTACAGTGGTGCCATGGCAACTTGCTGATAAAAGATTAAGATAGGGGTGTTTAGCACATGGGGAGGGAGGGGTACTCTAATAACTATTTTAGTCCTGACTGAGTCATGTCTAATTTGTTTGTGCACTTCACTTTATATAAAATTATTATTTGGTACTGGTATTCCCAAGAAACGATTAGGATGTTTTAAATGACGTTACATGGAGTTTACAATTCTTTTCCATTCTAATTATAGAAATTCTGCGTGCTTTATTTTTTCCATTTTTTTTTTTTTTTTAAGAAAAGCTCTTCCTTTTTTCATGTAAAACCAAAATGAAACCGAATATTGTCCAAGGCTGAAACAAAGGACAATAAAATATGGGCTGCGTTTATAGGACGTTTTAGAGAACTCACTTCCGCATGGTTTCCAGATAATTGATTGCGTCCTCAGCGCAGCCCATATGTACGTGTTGTGGTCTTGCGACCTACTAATCATCACCGCAATGCTGCATGTAGCCACAAGCATTTACGATAAAGCTCATTTATGGCTTGTATTAGCGCGAGACTCGTTCAGAAAACGCATCGAGAAGGATTTCTTTAACGCTCATGATCAATCGCCAAAAATACACAGATGACACACTGTCCAGAAACGGTCTTCCGTGGGCATCATGTATTTTACTGAGGAGTTTTATATATATATATATACCCATATTTATACATATATAAATATGGAAATGAAATACTTTGAAAATGTTACGGCTCCATCAGAAACCCTGAAGACTTAGAGACTCTGCTTCTTGGGAAAAGGGTTTCTTTCAAAAGTATTTCTTTAGAGCTTTTGGTCATTATGTCTAAATCGACTGACGTGGAGTGAGAAAGGAAATGTTTATGATGCAACAGGTTAAAACATGCAAGTACTAAAGGGTTCTCAGATATCTGCTCATATTTATATATTTATCTTTACATCTATGCTTATTTGCCTAGCAGAAGATGCCGTCCATTTTGTCTTACCTTCGAGAGAATACACCTTGAAGCCGGACATCTTTTTGGAGAGGATGGACTTGGGCAGGTTTAGAAGAGCGGGGTTATAGACGGGGAAGTCACTGTAGTACTGATCCAATACCCACACTGCAGCTCGCTGGATGCTGAAACACAAACACGTGTACGACAAATTCATCATCATGATCAGGCAGTGGTGGCTTAAACGGTTAAAACTGCTTGATGCTGGGTTCAAGCCTCAGCTCCGCCAAATTGTCACTGTTGAGCCCTTGAGCAAGGTCCTTAACCCTCTCTGATCCAGAGCTGCTGTATCCTGGCTGACCCTGCGCTCTGACCGGGATATGCAAAAATATTATAATTTCTCTTTGGGATTAATAAAGTACTCTAAATTTACTAATGTAATCATCATTGTTGTGATCTTCTTATAAGACTATGAGTTTATATCAAAACATCACTCATGCATGATTAAGACAGTAAGGTTTATGTTCTGAGACATTAGAGTGGTTATGTACTCCCTCCAGTGGTCAAGATTGGTAATGCACGTAATATACTTTAGACACCTCAGTGCTTTGCAATATTGTTTCTTTCTAACCAAATGAAATTATAAATCAGATGAAAAAAAAACACACGGATTTGGACGCTGTGAATTGACCGGTACTAGGCGTCAAAAGATTGCCCTCTGCACCTGTCTCTTTCCTCATCCTGGTGCCGAACTGAACCGGACTACACGTTAACTTGGAAAACTAACTTGTTTTTCCTTGCCACTGTCGCCCTCGGCTTGATCATCAGGGACCATCTCATTATTATGGTCTAGACACATATGTTGCACATAATCTTCTTGTCATTTTGTGAAGCTGCTTTGAGACAATGACCATTGGTAAAAGCGTTATATAAATAAAATTTAATTTAACTTTTTTTTTTTTTTTTTTTTAACACATTTGTTTTCTACACGGTTAATTAGAAACAAGCAGGTTTGCAGAAAAGCCTTTCATTTTCCTTTAGAATTCATTGCTGGCGAATAGGATGCCGGATGCAGTCTGCTATAGATACTTTTCAATTTTTCATCTAATTAATGACTATGTAAGGTTGAGCCATTCACAAAGCAATGTGACTTTGTACAAATGGACAGACGTTGAAATGGGACAGTGAAGGTGTAGAACAGGGATCTTCAACTCCAGTCCTGGAGGTCCCAGTGTCAAGCACAGTTTGTGCTTCACCAAAAATCTAAACAAACCCACTGAACCTGGTAAATAACATCAGTTGAATCAGCTGTGTTTGAGTAGAATAAAATCACCCAACTGTGCAAGGACACTGAGCCTCCAGGACTGGGGTTGAAGATCTTTGGTCTATCCTTGCACTCCCTCTCCCTGGTGTAGGGGTACAGTGATGGTGGTGGTGTGTCAGTTTCTGTTGAACTGCTACCTCCAGCATTCACGCCATAAAGTAAGAAATTTTGGGTTTTAACACAAGTTACAACAGTGAGTAAAGTGTTAAGGACACTTGCACAGTGTTCATTGTGGTTTCTACAACACTTGTTGCTGTGCTGGGATGTCTGGCACTCGATCACGTTTAACAAACCGGATTTAACACAACAAACAAAGTGAAAATCCATGTCTACAGCTTACTTGTTGACCACTTAGAAAGAATAAACCAGACTGAAGGTAATAGTCAAGTCTGACCCTTAAACGGCCCGAGACATCAGACCTCTATTACCTGATCTCTCTCACACACGCGTACCTGAGATGGCCGATGTTGTAGAAGCGGCTGGCCCCGTCTGTCGTACGCACCACCTTGAGACAGAAGGCGGGCCGAAGGTGTCGCACCTCGAGCAGCACCAGAGCCAGGTACTGAATGAACAGCAGCGCGTCCACCAACGAGACCGCGTACCCCACGATGCCGCGGTAATCCCGTTCCCGAGGCTCCAGCACGCGCACGCCGTAGAAGAGCCAGTAGGAGGCGACAAAGAGAAAGACGAGCGCCAGCAGCAGGCAGCGAAAGACGAAGAAGCGCGGCAGGGTGGCCCGTGGCGCTCTCAGGAACAGCGCCCACGTCGAGATGGCCAGCACCAACAGCTTGAAAGCGAGCGAGACGTACAGGCCCTCGCACGGCGTCCCGCACGGCTCCAGCGAGTCCCTCCATAGCGCCTGAGGCAGCAGCAGGAAGGCCAGAGGTGTGAGCAGAGCGAAGAGACCCAGCACTCCGCTCAGAATCGGGCCTGCGAAACGCTTGCACTGCAGCGGGGACGAGTCCTCCAGCTCTTTAGACGCGCGTGTCAGGTCTTCGTTGGAGACGCTGTGCTCGGACGTCCCGGTCACCACTGTAGTAGTCTCGCCCCAGTTATCATCCTGCATGCAGGGAGGAAGCCATATCATATGTTTAATGAACAAGACGGCAAAAATCTGTCTCTTAAACATACAACGTTGTTAAAGGAACAATATAAATATGTGATGAACATTTCTGGTCTTTAGTGAAAGAAGGTTTATTAATCAACAAAAAAAAAAAAAAGCAAACAGTAAGGTATGGCCGTTACTCGATGACCTTTTCTTTTCACACCCTCACTTCTTTTTTTGGCCTCGCTTTGGTTTCCTTTAACCGGGTTAAAGTGCACGGTGATGGACTTGACACAAAGGAAAATTAATTACGCACGGTCTAGAAGTCCATGTCTCAAGTTTCCACATCCTTTCACACCCTCACATACACAGAGGCTGGTTTCCTGCCGCGGTCGAACAGCTTTTTTAGACTAATATACTTTATAAAATACTTTATTTATTGATATGAAAGATCTATCTAGCACTATCTACAATTGTTATTTTTCTTTCAATGTATACTTGCCCAGTGCCTACCTATTCACTAGCTAGACATCCAGTAGCAACGATAGTAATACAAGACATTTATGTAGTTGCAATAACAAGATTGTCAAACCATGCTTCAACTAAAATATTTCAAAGAGAACACAGTGTATTTTTTATACATACAGTACAGAGCAAAAGTTTGGACACCCCTTCTCATTCAAAGAGTTTTCTTTATTGTGTTCTTTAGCCCAAACGCGTCTCTTCTGCTTGTTGCCTGTCCTTAGCAGTGGTTTCCTAGCGGATATTCTACCATGAAGGCCTGATTCACACAGTCTCCTCTTAACAGTTGTTCTAGAGATGTGTCTGCTGCTAGAACTCTGTGTGAGCTGCTGTTAACCTGCGAGAAGGTGTGTCCAAACCTTTGGTCTGTACTGTATATATCACACACACATGCATATATATATATATGTACGTGTGTGTATTTGTATGTATATTTCTAAACATACACACATTTTAT